>JAVJIX010000028.1:4170000-4770000 GCA_036785185.1 Paratrypauchen microcephalus | reverse complement strand
CGCTGAAAGAGCGTCTTTCTTCGCCTCTTAGCTCTAGCGCGGAACGCGCAAGGAACGCGGAGACACGAGCAACGAGCTCCTCCAACGGCACTGCCATGTCCCGGGATAATCCTGGTTTAGTCCAGGTCCAGTCCAGGTTTAGACCTGGTTTAGCTCTGGTCTAGACCTGGTTTATTCCAATCAGGACGCAGAACACAAATGTTACACTATAAAAAGTTCAACAAAATGTATTAATAGTGAAGCGGGGGGACGGAGAAGTGTGCGAGCGGACACGTACACTCATCGTGCTCCGTGATAGCATGAAATTTTCACTTTCTGAGGTTTTTGAACGTTAATGTGAGCTCCCCTACCCTCTTAAGCCCCCCCCCCCCCCCCCGGTTAAAAGTTGCGAAATGTCTAAACTGAGCATTTGCGATCCTTTTCTGCGTTAGAAAAAATCAGAGCTCAAACGGGCGATTTTGAACAAGGTGCCTTATTGACGTCAGATCGAAAAAAGAAATGCAAATGCAGTTCCACCCCCATCTGTCTGTACTCTGCGTCTCTGTAAATCACGTGCAGAGAGTTAAGACTGCGAATGCGCTAGGCAATGCAAAATGCGTTGTTTTATTTGCCTGGAGGCACGTGCAAGTGTTTCTAGGCTCGGAAATCCTTTACCCGACCCTCAGGACCTCTGAAACAGCAGTGGTTTAATTTTATTTTCTGTGAAAATGTGTTTTTTTCATTGAAATGCCTCTCCTTTCTTCCATCGCGCTGAAAACGCGGAAGCGCTGTGCGCTGTCTCCCAGCGGCGCAGCGGCTCTAACCCTATCTGTGTCCTTCTCGTTTGCATTCAAGCAACAAGGCCCAGAATGAGTTGTTCAGACAGAGAGATTCTGACTCTGACTGTGTACATGTGCCTTTCTCATGCACTGAATGTTGATTTTGAAGAAGGATTCATTTACAGTATTAGGGAACCATTAAGGCACCATATAAAAGCATCAAGAAGTATCATGTCATGGGACCTTTAACTGCAGGCTCCTATATGAGGGTTTGTGATTGTATTTATCAAACAATTATTTATTATTTTTAAAATGTCTTTTAAATACTCCAATTACTTCTTTTAGGCAAGGTTAAGTGTAAACAAAGAACAGAGGAATTCCTCTTTACCACTGTAACACAAATTGACAAAATGGCTAAGAGCCGTTGAATTAAAAGGAGCTTCACTATATGACTGACATTGTCTTGTGTTTAGTTTAGTTTAGTTTAGTTTAGTCTTTATTTGAAGGGACAATGTACAGAGACATTATGTACAAAGACAGATGTTCTGCACCAGAGTATAGCTACAAAGCTAATTTCCATCCGCAGTCCCTGGTTACATGGATAAAAAACAACGGTCTATATCAATAAAAGCAATCAAAGATTTTCTCTCTTAAAACACACACATACACACACACAGCATCACACATTTAACTTTGACACACATGTCATTACGCAGTAATGTGCGCGTCATACATTATTTAATCTTTTTTTCCTCTATTAGCCGCCCTGCTAATACTGACTATTTTGTTCCTTAACTGAAATCTGTGTGACTTCTGAGTGCTGGGGTGCTGTATATGTTCCAGGCTGCTTGTTGACATTGACAACACTTCCAGTTTTGACATGTTGCTCTGTGAGAACATGCACTGAGGCAGGGGCATTCCACCGTGTTATCCCTAAACACTGTGTTGAAACAACAAGAACACTGTGTCTTTAATAAGAATACATATTGAAAAGTGCCAATTGCTGTTTTTTTGTTGTAGATAAAACAAACTTTCTGGGTAATTTTTCAAATAAGAGGGTCAAATCTAGGCCTGTCACCATAATTATTATATCGACTTTTCCTTTTGGGTGGTCAATATTTATCATGAGTAGATTTTTCTTTATACTAATGGGAATTTTTGGTTATTTGTAGATTTGTAGAACTTAGTACTTTTTTGCATTCTGCTATTATTGCAGCTCTTGTTTTTTAATATTGTACATTTAGAAGGAGAATTCTGCTTTATAGTTTGGTTTATGGGTCAGACATATGAGCTCCTGTTTTGCTTTAAATTAAATGTAACATCTTCGCTTGTGTGTGTGTGTGTGCGTGTGAATACACACACACATTGGTCATTGGTGCACTGCTGTCCTTTAATAAGCCTAATGAAATTATTCAGATTCGTTCTCATCACGCTCTATAAATATTCCACACTGGGATTCTGCTCTTCCTCCAGGATATTTTCTGCTGCTTTGCTTCCATAATGCACTTCTAAGCTCTGCTCTGGTGCTTGGATGAAAATTTGATGCAGTATTCCACGTTAGGCTCTCCCTCATCGCCGTGCTCAGGCAAAACAAGCCCTCTGCCTTCTCCTGCTCCCTATTTGATCTGGCTCTCCAGCTGTTCCACTGTACTCTCCCCAAGCCTCCTGCTGGAGCTCTCATCTGGACCTCTCTGTTTCTGTCCTCTTCAAATAAATGTACACGTATAACCCTTATGTGGGCTTATATTACCAGGTTGCAGAGGTGGTACATCTTGATCCACCAAAAAGCCATCACAAACTCATGAAAAATGCAGCCCCAGATAACCTCTTACGTGTCAGAGAAGGAAGAAAGTGCGAAAAATAGGGTTTTTTGGATGCTTTTTAGAAAGTACCAGGGGAAAGTGGTGCACTAGCTGGAAATTATCAGTGACTTCTTGTGTGTGCTCCAATGTGAGGCAAAAACATATTTTTTTTATATGAATCTGGAAAAATAAATGTTCATAAATATGCATGGTTCAGACCAGTGGAATAGATAAATTATTGTAAATTGATTTGACCATTACTGAACCCTTGACTTGTTTTGACAATCAGTCGAAATTAACAATTATGTCTGCCGAATATGATAATAAAAGAAACTGCTTTCTTTTGAATTCTTCCTTTCAGTTCAAGGCAACACCAAGCAATGCATGAATACAAGTAGCTGTTACCGTGTTTTTAGTTTTTTTTTTTTTTTGCTGTTTCTTTTTCACTTTTCGCTCAAAAACTGATATATTTTCTATCATGCAGTGACTTGCTGATATTATGGCTTTGAATCCCATAAAAGAAGTTATGTCCCTTTGAATTTAATTTTCGAAATGTGCAAAGTGCCAATCACATTATTTTAATGAATAGAGTACATGTTACCGCGTGCATACTGTACAGTTGTTATAGGTTGCTGAAAGATTTCTAGCAATATTGCTTCAGGCTTCTCATGTCTGTTTACCAAGTGCAAAATTTACAATACATAGAATGAAAAGATGCCAGACACACCCTTTATGCAAGTTTATATTGTCCCACACAAAACAGCTGCGAGTAAGACATAATCTTGTTCATTTAAGATGGTGAATAAATGCAGCCAGCAGTTTCACTGTGTGCACCATTGTGTGCCTGCCTGTGTGTCTGTGATCCCATGAGAATACTGTAGGACTTGGTAAACCACACATGTACTCATTGCAAACAACTTGAGTGGTTGGCCCTGCAAGGTTACTCAAGGACGACTCTTACTTAAACACAGAGCTATAGATATGTACAATACCAAACAGTCTTTGACAGTACAGGGGACACAAAGTAATTAACAAAGATTTGTAACAGCATGATTTTATAATTATAACACAGCCTAGAATCTGTCACTGCAGGTCAGGCCTTGAATCATATACAGCATGCTAAATATTTGTCTAATTGGCTGACTTAAAAGCAGTGATGTTAAGTGCATTTCGGAGCAGCTCTGCTTCAGGTTGGATTTATGTGCTGCTGTTCCAGTTAGAGCCGACTTCAAGGACATCGGTGTTCAAACTATAAAGACAAATTGCAATCGTTTTAAGAAATAAATAGGCTTGATAATCTATATACCTGCTGTCCATGAGAGGATGAAATGAACTATGGCACAGGGCCAAAGACTAGTCAAGCAATGAACAGAATAGTTTAAAGGTCCTATATTACGCAAAATTGACTTTCCTGAGCTTTAAGCCATGTTATAATGTTGTTACCTCCTCTAAAACATAAATGGAGTTGTGTTTTGTTTCATTCACACGTGTTTCAGTAACCGTGTATCTCCAAAGCTCAAAATGCTCTGTTCCACCTTGTGATGTAATTAAGTGGTAGTTTTCAAGTGCCTTTTATCTTTAGTTCAATAGAGATTGACAATTCCAGTGCTGAAGTCATCCAAATAATTCTAGTGCAGGTTTATGGAGTTTAAAAACGCAGTGGATTACCACATGACATCACAGGGTGGAACGAGTGTTTTCTGTTTGAGAGAAGAACTCAGCCTAAATATACAGGGTTTGTGTGTTAAACATGTGTGAATGAAACAACTCCAGGTATGTTTGTGTTATTGAAACAACATTATAACATAGGTCTGAAAATTATTTATTATATATTATGGTATTTTCAATCAGTTTTGGCTTCAAACCATTTGAAACTGACAAAGAAAACATTAACTTACTGCTAATGCGCAATATTGATGATTATCAATGAGTCATTTGCATATTTGGCTACACAGTTGCTGAGTCAGCTCCATTGGCTGATATGCTTCCAGCTCTAAAGCAAATAAGTTTCAGCTTTTCAAGTTGGATTAGAGGGTCTGTGTAGACCTGTTATTTGGATTATTTGAACAGGGGTTAGCGCTAACAGATTCGGATCATGCGCTTAGCTGCTAAAACAGTAATGCTAGATAATTGCACACCTTTCTTTCCCAATTCCCCTGGTTAATTTTAACAAACAGTTCCAAAAAGATGGTTTATGGAAAATACTAATTCTCTGTCTTCTAAAATGAATGCTTGTCCCAGGAGTAGGTGGTTTTCAGACTCGACTTGCCCTAAGCACAAAATGGCAACAGTAAACATGGAGGAGGCACTTGGATGTTTCTTAGACAGCCTGAGTTAACAAAGCAGGGCGTGAACAAGCTCTGTGATATAACTGCTAGGTGTGTTAAAAGTACTTGTATTTGTGTGTGTGTGTATAATATAACAACAACAGCAATAATAATAATAATAATAATAATAATAATAATAATAATAATAGTTCAACATTATCATTAGTGCAATCAAGGTAACATAGGAGCAGTGCTTTGTTGCATACGCATGTTTTGTTGTATTGAAAAAGAATGCTAAAACAGTTATACCGATTGCCAACATTGGGTTGCTTCTAAGTCTTTTATTTCACTTCGAAGCCCCTTGACCTCTTTTCTGTTGTACATTTAATTTCAATAAATGCTGCTTAAGAGCTACAACATGGATCACTGCAATTTCAGACATGTTATTGGTTCAAAAAGACTCAAAGAGAATAGATGACGGAAAGGGTACCATGTGAATTAAGGTCCATAATAGGCGGAAAATGGTTCTTGAGTCAGTTCAAATAGTTATTCAGCTCAGCAATAACCCTGGGCAGTGGGGGGATAATCATGGTATAATGACACGAAGAGAATAAAGTTTACATTGAGCCGTGTTTTTCTTGCAAGCTTTGTCAAATTATCGTTGATGTGACAATGGAAGTACACACAGAACTCGGGAGTAATTTGCAGTCTAAGTTGTGATTTTGTTTAATTTGAGGTTTGGGCAAATCATGTTTATATCCTGCTTTGACCTAGAAAAATCCCATTTCGCTTTTCATAATGAATCATGTGTTTTTGCTGCTTGTTTTTGATGCTTCTATGGTAAGTCGATGAACAGGCTTTTTTTTAAATCAGTTGAAAATGTTGAAATGTACTCGCAAAGCTTAGTATTTTCTGAATTTTCTGCTTTCTGAATCACAGTTTTATTAGCAAAACATGGGCTCTGGTTGTGCAGTTGTACACTGGCAGTCGGGATCCTTCACATGTGCAATAGAGGGCTGTTGCAGAGCCGCCTGATACCAAGGTTAAAGTCATCACCAGAGTTCGAGCAATCTTTCACACTATTACATCGAAAGGCTTGGCCTATACAAAACCCTGCACAAACAACCTTGAAGTTGTGTTCTCTTGTCACAGTTCAGCAGTCAAGCAAAGTCAGGCCAGCTGAGCAGTGAGAAAGAGGGGAGCGTCAGTCACCTCAGCCTGCCCGGGCTTGTGCACCCTGCAGGGAAGTGGCAGTGCATTAAGAACGCTAAAGCAGCTACAGGAGCTCTGTCCTTCAGCAAGCTAGTGTCAGGGCAAGGCTCGTCTGTTTTACTTATTGATTTGACTGGGTGAATTATTACATTAATATACATGTACATTATTTATGACACCGACCTGCCCATAGACTCAGGCCTGAAATGAGTGGTTTTGCTATAACCTGGCCATTGCTTTTTTGTGTAGGTCAATGTTTTTATGGTTCTGATGTCCCTGATAAATCAACAATACAACTAAACTAGAAAGACATTGTGAATATAAGATAATTATATGTAGAAATCAGAGATATATTGGCAAAACTGGATAATATCACACCGAAAAAGAAAAACTTGCAATGTAATTTTCCCCAAACAACCCTATGAGATGAATCCCCAAATAAACTCCACCAAGACATTTACAGACACATTTTTACATAATTGAGAGATACTCCCATAATATTGTCTGGCTATTGGCAATGTGACAAGAGAAAAACTAAATTTCTTTGTGCTCAACATCGCCCGCCTTTATTTATATGCATTTACAAGCTCAGCACAATAAGAGCCATATGAATGAAGTTTTGTGTGAAGGATTAAACCAGGACTAAACCGGGAATTATCTGGGTCTAGACCAGGGCTCAACAATGTCTAAACAGTGCAACTACGAAGTGGTCTACACCTCTGCTTTAATCCACAACAGGAGCAAGTCTAAAGCTGGAATAATCCTGTGTAACCCCAGTAGAAATATACAGTACCTATATGGGTTTTTCATGGCTGGTGCCAATACCAACTGTCAGAATCCATAACAATGACTGATAAACTCTGTCTATATGGCTACGTTCACACTGCAGGGCTTAATGCTCAATTTAGATTTTTTTGTGAAATCCGATTTTTTTGCGAGGCCGTTCACATTTCCAGTTAAATGCGAATTGTATGTGATCTCCAGTGTGAACGCTAAACTCCCCAAAAGTGTCCCGCATGCGCCTTGGAGGACACGATGACGTCACACGCAGCGAACACGCTCAATGTTTACGGAAGTCGCCTAAAGTTGCTTTCGTACTGGAGCCAAAACATGTACAGCTTATTTGTTTTAAGGAGGAGACGGAGAAGGAGAAGGTTTTTGGCCACAGCGTTTTGCGGGGCAGTGGCAGCAACGTCTGCAGAAAGGAACATGTGGGTGCGGAGTCACAGGCAGGAGGGGTGGGATTGCTACGTGCTTCGCCGCTTCACTGATACGAGTTTATATACTATTTTCGCATGACGAGAAGAACGTTTGTGCACATTTGTGAACGCCTACCTGTACCACTCTCATTGGAGGAAACACACTCAGGTCGGATGAATGCGACCTGGGCGTTCAGACTGAAGTCGCATGTCAAAAGATCGGATATGTATCGGATTTAGGACCACATATCCAAGTGGCCTGGGTCGCATTTGAAAAAATCTGATCTGTGTCGTTCAGACTGCCATTAGAAGATCAGATACAGGTCGCATAGAGGCAATAAAATCTGATTTGGGTCACTTCAGGCTGCAGTGTGAACGTAGCCTTTGTTTGGGCTGATACAGAGGGCAGATTTTTGATCATTTCAACCCAATTATATGATCTTAAATGGCAACAAACGTATCCACAACCTTATTTCACATTTTGAGTTTAATTGTTCAAATAAAGGTAAATGTCTCTCCTCCTCCTCAGATGGTCAAACAAAAAACATATAGGCCCCTGTTGGAGACTCTGCTAAATTAATCTATCTCTAGTACCAGGGTTTGAGGACTACTGCTGTAGAGACCATTACAGGCAACTAGTATCTATTCTTAGCTCTATATGCTTTGAGGGCCACAGAAGGATGCATTTCAACACAATAAAACAATATGAACGCAAAACACAGATCACAAATGCGTCTGGTTTCTCTTAAGGAAGATGCCAGCTTCTCATCTTTTTATGTTCTTTTAACTAGGTCACCAGTTTCACTTAAGTGCAGCCTAGCATGAGAGCAAGAAAATGGGTATATAAATATTTAACCATCTTTTACTCTTTTCTCTCCACAACAGCGGGATAAAAATGGACCAGTCATTTGTATTCATGAAATAAATTATATTGCAAAACTATAGCAAATTGATGGCAGGCATAATAATTGCTAAATATGTTACTGGTTGGGGAATAGGCACGCACAATACAAATTTAATTGCTGCACAGTATCAAGACTTGCACCTCCCAGGAAATAAATGCCTTTGATCATTGCTGAAAGAGAAATATATGCAGTTAAAGCTTATATTATTGCTATTTTGTCGGATAATTTACTTACATTAGGAACAATAACTGGGTGAATTAATATGCTAGTCGTATTATTGAGAACTCCGCAGTGGCTCGGACGATGCAGTAGAGATGTCTTCTTTTATATCTTCTTTTTAGAAAATGAACACAATGGAAATTCAACTAATTGTCATATGAGTGAGCACAAAAGAAATGTACTGTGAATGTTGATCTAATTTTCATTAATATATAACCTGAGTTGGCCCCAGGCTCTAAAATTGTGTACAGTTGTAGTGTAAATGTCATTTGTAACCAACATAGAACAAGTGTTTGATTGTATTATTTCCCCTGTACATTCAGCCCGTGCTGTCCTGCGCTCCCATGCTCTCCATCACATCTATTATGTATGAAGACCTGTCTATGTCAGGATCCAGCACGTGCGCATACTAGAGCAGAGCTGTCTTTGAAAGCAACCTCAGAGTACTCTTCGTTTTGTTGAGGGAAAATTTAATTTAATATCCATTACTGTGCAGCTAACAGATCTTCATTATTTGTTTATGTTAAGGTATTGAGTGCCATTTTGAGATATGGCACTAATTTAACACACTGAGAAAATAAAATAATAATATCGATTGAAATTGTGAGGTGTTTTTTGTTGCTAGGGTAGGGCATTCCATAATTTGGGGGCCACAGTCTGAGAGCACAGGTACCCTCATGTTTTCAAGCGGGTCTTTGGGACCATCAAGAGGACCTGACCAGAAGATCGGATGGTGCGGGCTGAGGAGTAGGGGCGCAGTAAGTCACTGATGTACTGTGGTGCCTGCCCATTTAAAGCTCTGTAAGTTAAAACCATGATTTTAAAATCAACATGGAACATAACAAGAAGCCAGTGCAGTGAAGATAAAATTGGTGTGATGTTTGTTCGCCTGTGAGCTCCTGTTAAAAACCTTGCAGCCGCATTTTGTACAAGTTGCAGCCGCTTAAGTGTAGATGCATTAAAACAAAAAGAGAATTACCAAAATCTAAACGAGATGATATAAAAGAGTGAACAATCACAAGATCAGCATTTGATAAAATTGGTCTCAGTTTATTGATGTTCTGTAGCTAATAAAAACTGCTTTTAACCATTTGGCTGCAGTGACCCTCCAAAGACAGCGACTTGTCCAACAGCACTCCAAGATTTCTAACGTTAGATTGGACCGAGGGACTCAGTGAGCTGAGGCGATCCCTAATTAGAGTTTTTTTTTTCATCTGCTGCCAAAATAAGAATTTCTATTTTTCCATCATGAAAATCCCAAAAGTTTTCAGCAAGCCAGTTTTTGATAGAGAAGCACTGCAGAAGGGTTTTTAGTCTGTCATCTCTGTTTCTTTAAAAGAACAATACAACTGTCTGTCATCAGCGTACAAATGACACGATACATGCTTGAAACAATTCACAATTTGACCAATTGGAAATGTACATCAGAAAAAAGTGACCCCAAGATCAACCCTTGCAGAACACCATAGGTCAAGGGACACTTCAGACATGACATTATTGTCTTTGTATTTGTGCAAACAATGCAATAACATTTTGTGGTCTACAGTATCAAAAGCTGATGGTCTAACAAAACCAACAGTGTAGTGGCCAAAGTCTGCCGCCATCAGAATGTGATTTGAGACCTTCAGAAGTGGAATGCCAACTGATGAAGCCTGACTGGAATTTTGTCAGGAAATATCTTTTTTTTTTTTTTTGCCTATTTATATGATTTTTTTCTTCAGTATTAATATCGGTTCGACCTTTTCTTTTTTTATAACTCATCCCATGAACTTGGAGCCAACTTGGCTAAGGTGAAGATTTGTTTTGTATTGGCCTCTTTGCAAGTACCTGCCATGTTTTTATGTAGTATTTTCCCACACATATCCATCAGTGGTAATTTAGTAGCAGTGGTAATTACTTGGCTTGTACGCTTGATGAACATGCATTAACACTGCCTGGAATTATAAATAACTAGAAACCAGATTAAAGCTCAGATTGTGCCCATGAGGGACGCACCTGTCACAGCTCACTGGACTTTACTTGTCTCTGGCTTGTATCCGCCTCTGTACTGCCACAGCGCTAACATCCCCCAGAGGTCTTCTACATCTTTTACCTTAGACCTCAGAAATTCTCCTTTTTCGATCTTTTATCAAATCTGCGTGTTTGCAGACCCATTTGGTGGCAGTGTTTGTGTCTGCATGTGTGTGTATGATAGAGGACACAGGAGTAATCTGTGAAGGGCACAGAAGAAGGCAGAATTTGTTTTTCTCCAGATCCTTCGATGTTTGTAGGCTAGAAGCACTACCAACTGAAATAGTATCACTGAATGAACCATTCCCTGTACGAATATAATCCTAGAGAGTGTCAATAAATTAAAGTAGTAATACTCTGTTTGCACAAAGAGTTACTATCTCACTTCTTTGCAAACGCAGCATACTTGCATTGTTGAAATTTCTCTCTGAGACAAATTATGCTTGTTTGTTGGCTGCACATATGCTGTTGCTACCACCTCAGCATTGTGGGTTTGCTTCCTAGCCTCCCACGTTTGATGAATGTCTCTATTCTGTCTCCTCATATATATATATATAGTATGTATATATTATATATGTGTGTGTGTGTGTTATATATGTGGTATATATGTGTTCCTCACCTTCCAGCTCGGGTCCTCTGCCCTGGGAGCTTGAAAGTTCTGCGCAGTATTTTTGCCTAACCTCCTAACCTAATGTGCAATTTCAAAATCTGTATTTATTTAAATTACTACTAAATTAAGCACTTGTAATTACAGCAAGATGACGACATTGATTTTCTTATTTGTTTACTTGCCCTGGTCATCTCAGTATAGATCTGTAAACATTTGAGAGCTAAAAGCAGTGAATTTATTTTCAAAACATGAGCATGTTCTATCTCTACATGAAGAGCACATTTTGGTGATCTTCAGAGAACCATGTGACACAGAGAATCTCCTCATCCCTCATGGTGCAGGCCTGACTTTACACCTACTCGACTCCTCCGTGGAGAGGTGTTAAGGTGCTCCTCGCACCCCTCTGTTGTGCTTCTGGTGCATCAAATAAACTCAGAGTCGAAACACATTACAGCACTGCTGCCTCTTCAGATTAGCAATGAGTTGTAGCTGTTATTATGTGTAAGATTTAATTTACCAGTTCATTAAATAGTGTAAACATGTAGTCTTGTTGCCTTCATTATTTAAATCAGTTATTGCTTTATTCAGTGCGTTGCATGCCCAGTAGTCCAGAAAGGCCTGGAATATGACAGAGGCGCAATCACCCTTAGCAAATGTGAATGACTTAAGACACTTATTCTTCATTATTGTTTTATTATTCTTCACACAATCAATTTCATCTCAATGTATTTTGTTAATTGACTAGGGAATTCTGTGTTCATTTTAAACAAAATGGCTGGTGCTAGTGGAAAATATTTTCCTTGGCTACAGATAATCTTGAGAAATATTCCCCCGATGATAAATTTATGATATTAGATTTCATTGTATAGATAGCTACAAAGAACAACATTTTTCTTTGAGCAGTGCTGAATTCAAATGTGTAAGCTATCAGAGCTGGTGGTATACTATATCTTAATTTGATATCAGTGAACTGAAGTAAATTGAAGTGTCTCTTGTTGGATTGTGACTCCTGACTGCATGACTAGTTTATGTGAACAATACAAGAGCAGAGTCTGTGGCTTTGAGAGGACTATTGGAGAAATGAACTGCATCCATTTCTTTAATTAAAGTCATTCTTTGGCGATCTTCAGTGTGTAGCTAACCTTAAAAATGTAGTTTCTTATTAAGAAGTACCTAAGAAATAAAAAGATGTACAGTGAACCCTCGCTGTATCGCGGTTCACTCTTCGCGGCCTCGCTGTTTCGCGGATTTTTTTTTCCAATTTTTTTTTTTTTTTTTCAATTTTTTTTATAGTGTAACTTTTTTTTACAGTGTAACATTCTGTCCTGCGCCCTGATTAGCTAAGAGACTAGACCAGGACTAAACCAGGTCTAAAGCAGGTCTAAACCAGGACTAAACCAGGTCTAGACCAGGGATGGTAGGGACAGAGTCTCAGATGTCCTTCACGAGAGCGCCTGGGTGACAGGAGGTGTGGCCTTTGTTTACTTGCACGAGCCATGGAAGAGACTGAGTGCGAGCCGGACAAATGGAAGAGCCAAGAATCAACATGGACGGGCCTGGCGCCTGGCCGCGCGGCGTCCGGGGGAGCCGCAGCGGGGAGAGCCACATTCGAGGGAGCCCGCAGCGGGGGAGGACACTCGCGCGCACAGAGGAGACAGTGGCTCTTCCCCGTCACGCCGAGAGGACGAACCCGACCCCGTCCTAGAGAGCTGTGGAGTATTGGCGACGCATTGATAGCGGTCTGATTTTGGAGCCGGGGTGAAATGCAACCAACTCTTGTGAGCGCAGGTTGGTCTTACCTGGTCTTGTGGTGAGGACTGGTGCTCAGAGGCGTCTGTTAGCGGTTTGGCACTGTTAGCATTGGCTTGAGTCTTGCCCAAAATGATATCCAGGTCGCTTTCCACTCGACTTTCGCACATGGCATGGATATGTGGTACCAAAACAAACACACGTGTCCGCGCGCACGTGTCCGCGCGCACGTGTCCGCGTATCACGTCCCCCCCCCACTATTAATATATTTTAATGAAAATCTACAAAAGTTTGAGTGTTTAAACAAGAGAAAAATGTTAATACCAGTCTCAGAAAGGTGTATAATGTGTCTGGTGAAGCGTTTTCAGCCTTAAAACATGTAGAATAATTGTAAAATATAAAATTGTCCTACTTCGCGGATTTCACTTATTGCGGGCTATTTCTGGAACCTAACCCCCGCGATAAACGAGGGTTCACTGTACTTCTAAAAATGCTACTGCAGTATCCAAAACAGAATTCTTAAGCTATTTGGACATGTACAATTTCTGTCATGTTTAAACACTGAAATATAGCATATACTGTATTTCTTAGATGGAGCAATGATATTGATTAAAGATGTAACAATGTCTAAATCTCACTGTACTATATTATCACGATATACATCTTACAGTATGATATTTATTGCGATATTTTGGAGATAGGATACTTTGGTGCGAATCAACACAATGTCATAATCCCAAGAATTAAAGTTAAAATCATATTTCGTCATGTTGTCTGCACTGAAATGTATCATGGGATATGTAGTTCCCTATGTTTATTAACTGTTGCTACTGTAAAACAACTGATTAAGCAAAGGAACTTTGGTTATAGTGTAGCATGCAGTCCACTACGGTAACTTAAGCGAATGCAAAAACTATTGAAGCTGTTATCATCTCCCCATCTCATTTCTTACTACAAAACTGCTTGTATAGCAGTCTAAAACTATTTTCAGTTCAGTGCATTTGGGAACTCACTTTGTTCTCATACACACAGAGAACGTATGACTGGAGCAAGCTACAGAAAGGGTTAGTTTGCAAGCCAAAGCAGCAGACTGGCGAAGAGCACTGTAGCTTTTGTTGGTGCCATTGATCCGGCCCTGTGGAGGACACGCCCAGCAGGGGGCAGACTCTCGGTGAGTAGACAGGTGTTTGCTCGATATCTGTCCCACTTCCCTGACCTTAAAGCTTTTAATCAGCTCTGTGAGGGAGCTTGTCAATCCTGTCAAACAATGCATAGGCCTGGCTACAGACACAGTATGAGGAGGCCAACACGGGGGTAAAAGCAGAAATAATGCCAGCGCAGCCCTGGAGGAGAAAGTGCGTATGCGGGATATTGCTATTTGGTCAGGACTCCCACTGGACAGGCCTTTGTGAGCTGGGACACACCGCAGAGACAGCCTTGGCCCTGTTAGCACATTTTCAAAGGCTATTAATGCCAAGGCAGAGGTGTACACGTGAATGATTACATCTGGGGAGAAATGTACAAAAAGATGTGTGTTCAATACAATCGCTAGAGCTCTTTTCCAACTGGTTTTGTGATTTTGTCGGTTCATATTTCTCACAAAAACCAGTGTTGATTTTTTGGAGTTCAAATAAGAATATTGTATCAGGTGGTGCGCTTGTGCAATGCTTGCTAGTGTAAATGACTATTCAATATGTCAGGTTCCAAAGGTGTTCTCTTTTTCCTTCTGAATAATGTTGATAGATAGAATACACTTAGGTGAATGAATAAAAATGTGTTTTGGCACAACACAAGAAAATGACATGGAGAAAAAAAAAAGTAATAATTTATTTCTGAGTGCAGTTTTACATTTTTGAACTACACTGTGAACCAAGTATTTGTTTCTTAGTACTATCTCCTTGGAGTAGGCCAGTAGGCAATAACACATTTTGAAGCATGATAATGATAATACAGTGAACCCTCGCTGTATCGCGGTTCACTGTTCGCGGCCTCACTGTTTCGCGGATTTTTTTTTCCAATTTTTTTTTTTTCAATTTTTTTTTATAGTGTAACTTTTTTTTACAGTGTAACATTCTGTCCTGCGCCCTGATTAGCTAAGAGACTAGACCAGGACTAAACCAGGTCTAAAGCAGGTCTAAACCAGGACTAAACCAGGTCTAAACCAGGACTAAACCAGGACTAAACCAGGTCTAAACCAGGACTAAACCAGGTCTAGACCAGGGATGGTAGGGACAGAGTCTCAGATGTCCTTCACGAGAGCGCCTGGGTGACAGGAGGTGTGGCCTTTGTTTACTTGCACGAGCCATGGAAGAGAGTGCGAGCCGGACCATGGAAGAGCCAAGAATCAACATGGACGGGCCGGGGGAGCCGCAGCGGGGAGAGCTGCATTCGAGGGAGCCGCAGCGGGGGGAGGACACTCGCGCGCACAGAGGAGACAGTGGCTCTTCCCCGTCACGCCGAGAGGACGAACCCGACCCCGTCCTAGAGAGCTGTGGAGTATTGGCGACGCATTGATAGCGGTCTGATTTTGGAGCCGGGGTGAAATGCAACCAACTCTTGTGAGCGCAGGTTGGTCTTACCTGGTCTTGTGGTGAGGACTGGTGCTCAGAGGCGTCTGTTAGCGGTTCGGCACTGTTAGCATTGGCTTGAGTCTTGCCCAAAATGATATCCAGGTCGCTTTCCACTCGACTTTCGCACATGGCATGGATATATGGTACCAAAACAAACACACGTGTCCGCGCGCACGTGTCCGCGTGTCACGTGCCCCCCCACTATTAATATATTTTAATGAAAATCTACAAAAGTTTGAGTGTTTAAACAAGAGAAAAATGTTAATACCAGTCTCAGAAAGGTGTATAATGTGTCTGGTGAAGCGTTTTCAGCCTTAAAACATGTAGAATAATTGTAAAATATAAAATTGTCCTACTTCGCGGATTTCACTGATTGCGGGCTATTTCTGGAACCACTGTATCGAACACAAATACTGAAAATCTCTCCATTTTTGCAAAGAAATTGTACGCACGTAAAATTTTGAGCCCCAAAATATATTATTCCTGCTTTCATGTATTGAACGATAACTCAGAATAGTAATCATTGTGACAGGCCTACCTTGGAAAATGTTTCAAAGTATGTTTTTTACTTTCTTTTTGACATACCACCTCCAAAAAGTTGTGCAGTGTTGCTTTAGCTAAATTCCCATTACCCAGAGTGCTACTGTGAAGTCTGGACATACTTCTGGTGGATCCCATGCCTTCTCTTAAGCCCATCATGTGAATCATCCTCCTCTCAAACGCATCGCGCAGTTTGACTGACAGAGACTTCAATACGAGCTAATTGAATTGTAGAATGCCTCCATGACTGCCTGCTTCACTTTCTGTGCTACTGATCAATAGTAATACACTATCAGGATTTGTCAGCTATACTTTTCTTCTTTGTTTCATCTGAGGTGCAGCAGCCAAAACTCATCTCATTCTCACAGGCTCATTTCTCAGAGAATCTTTTTGCATTTCAACTGTTGAATTGGGCGCATTGTGAAGTTTAACTACTACGGCATATCTCTTAACACAGAGGGTAATTATGGCGCAGACGTGATTGCAGCTAATAGCCCAAGTCTTCTCTGATTAATTCGCAGCAGTTGCACAGTTACTATTTGGCCACATTCAAATGACAGTCAACCACAGCGCTATCTGGAGTCCTTTTGTCACCAAAGCTTTTCTACTCTTTCCTTTGGATTGCTCACATCCTAGAACTACAATTACTTCATATCTCTCTTACTCTCCACTTACACTACTGCTACTTACAGCACTTACTGCCAGTGCTGGTAGTACTAACCTGTAGTGGAATGAAACAAAGTAAAAGAAGTAATGTACAGGTATCTGGGTAGTTTAACTTTTGAGAGCAGGTACCTGTATTTTCTACTCGACTACATTTTTGAACTGAACTGAAAAGTAAAAGTATTTTTCATTATTGTTTAAAGGTCCCATGACATGGTACTTCTTGATGCTTTTATATGGCTCCTTAATGGTTCCCTAATACTGTAAATGAATCCTTCTTCAAAATCAACACTCACTGCATGAGATATGACTCTGACAGTCTTCATGAGGCTAGATATGTGTCTAAAATGCTTTATTCTGAGTGTTGCTGCTTCAGTGCAAATGAGAAGGACAGAGAGATTGGCTAAGGAGCGGGGGGGTGCTGTCTCCTCTCTTCCGTGTTTAACACAGGAAGACAGATGAGAGACTTTGCAATGAAAAAAAGCATATTTACACAGAAAATAAAATTAAACCACTGGTATTTCAGAGGTCCAGAGGGTCGGGTAAGGGACTTGCGAGCCTAGAAACACTCGGACGTGCCTCCAGGCAAATAAAAAAACGCATTTCGCATTGTAGCGCATTCACAGTCCAAACTCTCTGGGCGGGATATACAGGGACGCTGAGCGGAGACAGAGGGAGGGGCTGGAGCTGCATTTGCTGATCTGACGTCAAAAAGGTGCCTTGTCCGAACTCGCTTGTTTCAACACTGTTTTTGTATAACACAGAAAAGGATCGCAAATGCTCAGTTTAGACATTTCGCAACTTTTAGCCATGGGGGGGACCTAAACAGGGTAGGGGAGCTCACATTAACGTTCAAAAACCTCAAAGTGAAAATTTCATGCCATGGGACCTTTAAGACCTGCTGAAAAGGCTGAGGGGTTTCTTTTTAACACGTTCACAGTTTGAGCAAACAAAAATATACAAATAAAAAAAAACGACAACTATGATTCAGTTGTTTCCAAATCTTTATGAAAATCACTACATTTTCAAGCTTTACTCTCAGATCTCAAAATCTGCATGAAATACTTTAACTTTTTACTCTTTAAGTACTTTTTAGATGGGTACTTTTCCTTAAGTAGATTTCTTTTCATATGATAGTATACTTATATATTTTTGTATCAGTACGTTTTCCACTACTAACAATTCTTCAAACCCCTCTACATGTTAAAGTATCTGCATGTAGCTTCTAGCTTAAGGGCAAACCATGAGATAATTTCCCACAATCCCACAGCCCACAGCCCACCTACGTGACTGACTTCATAGGTTACAAAATCCTCCCTGAATAGCGTCTTTTAATTCCAAGTTTGATTATGTTACACCTTCTATCAATTTACTTTACCATGTGCTTTGTTTGATAAGATTTTTCACTTCTTTGCTTTTGTGTCAATAGAAATGTGAGGATCCGAGGAGACTGGCTTTGCTCAGAACACACTATCATCTTTCAGCGCGTTTCTTTCCCCTTACTGTGGCTTGTGGTCACTGCTGATGTCTCCACGCCAGCTGAGTTTCTTCTGAAAGGAATTAAAGTGTTGTTTTTCCATGTGCTCTTTTAAAGTCTGCCACTGAAAACAAAGAGGAGGAGAAAATGCCTCGACGTCTTTGGAAATGATGATGAAAGATACGCTAGTTGTGTTTTACTGTTGACAAACGTGGACACGTCTACAGACACTGCCCTCGAGAAATATAAACTTCTAACTTCTGTCGAGTTAAGTAGCGCTTTGACCATTCACGCAGAATCTGTCACCGAATCTGAATCGCCATATGTGAAATGTTCCAGGTATACCTAATGTATGCTTGTTATACTTGGACAACGGTAAACCTTGAGAACCGCTGGGAAAGAAAATCCTGCTCCCAGCTGGAGAGCACATGCATGGGCTCTGAACATGTCTGCGATGTGGTGAGCATTCCAATAGATCTATGTATGTGGAACATGGAGCCACTGTGGAAAAGAGGCTGTGGTCATGGTTTAGGAAATGGTTCAGCTCTGGCCTCAGCTCTGCACAGCTCCAGTCACTTTGAAAGAGGGCTGTGAGCAAAACAGTCTGCACTTAAAAGACAAATTTACTGTATATAACCTACATGTCAGTTATTAATGCCCTGTACAATTTGAATCATATAAAACTTTGCATTTGAGGTGTTCTCATTACTGTCTTAACTTACCCAAATGATCTTCACAGAGAATACTGTGCCGTGTGCAGTGTTTGCTTTATAAATATCACAGTCATTTAAATTACAAGATAAGATAACAATTTTAAGGATGAAGATGAAATTAATGTTGCGAAAACAGCTTTATGAGCTTAGTGCACATCCCTTTTGGTGGAGACTAATCCATGCCAACTATTATGGCTGCAGGGTAAAATGTATAATCGAGTTTATTCGTACTTCATATCTTCTGACATGCTCTGAAGTTCATTACAGTGTGGATTTGATTCCAAGCTGATTTGAATAAATGGGGTCGGGTTAGTACAGGGGTCATCAAACTAAGGCCCACGGGCTGATTCCGGCCCACCACACACCTTTGACCGGCCCCCAGCCCCTCTGCCCACCACTTGAACTGGCCCTATGAGGCGATCCACAAAAGTTGTCATTTTATTATATATTTAAAGGGATATGCCACCCCCAGGTCAAATTTGGGCATCTCCCCACAGTCCAGAGACTAAAATAAGTGGTGGAAAGCGTTTTCCTGCTCACCCAGCCATTGTCCGAGTCTGTCGCCACTGACCGCCGCGGTATCTGCAGCTCCTCCGCCTTAGACTGGAGTCTAACGTCGCCAGAGAAAGATTTCGGCCAAAGGGAATTAATTTGCTCGATGCGTTTCCCAATTACTTTATGTGTAGTGCGCATTCATATCGAGTGCAAATAAATGTGCAAATCAACACGGAGAGCTTGCCTTGGTCATTTTGGGTGGGAACTATTTTCCAGTGCGTAAGAATAAAGCCGTATCACGCAGCACGCTGCCAGGGGAATCCCAGTTACGCACCGGGAAGGGAGTTCCCCTGTTGCACAACGTGGTGCGTGATACGACTGTATTCTTCCGCACTGGAAAATAGTTTCCACCCAAAATGACCAAGGCAAGCTCTCGGTGTTGATTTGCACATTTATTTGCACTCGATATGAATGCGCACTACACAGACAGTAATTGGGAAACGCATCGAGCAAATTAATTCCTTTTGGCCGAAATCTTTCTCTGGCTACGTTAGACTCCAGTCTAAGGCGGAGGAGCTGCAGATACCGCGGCGGTCAGTGGCGACAGACTCGGACAATGGCTGGGTGAGCAGGAAAACGCTTTCCACCACTTATTTTAGTCTCTGGACTGTGGGGAGATGCCCAAATTTGACCTGGGGGTGGCATATCCCTTTAAATTACTTTTTGGCAAATAATAACATGTCTGCATCTTGTATTTTTTTTTATTTTATTTTTTCATTTAAAAAATTATATTTATATGAAGTAGTTATATTAAAATAATTATCAGACGTATTTACATTTGCCGCCATATTTCGTCACCTGACAAGCTCGAGATCAAACAGTGACAGTCAACGCACACGCAGAGTACTACACATGCAGAGTACCCCCCCCCCCCCTCACAGCTCCCTAAGTAGAAACACCTCCTCCTTACGCTTAGGCTTGTTTATAACCGGTGCTGTTACTGCTGTAACTATACTGTACGTTTTCAAATGATAAGCAGAAGTTTCCTGTCCAGAAGTAATTTAGGGACCAACGCGTTAGTCTTTAGACCCTCTGCTTCAGTGTACGCCATCGCTGGAAGGAATCTCCGAGAATCACCTTAGTTTAGCTTCGCTCCTTTTCCCCTTCTCTTCTTTTTTCAGCCACCTCAGAAACTGAGTTTCTTTTGCGGCTGACTGGTAGTGGATTCTTGTTTGCACAAACAGGTGTGGAGTTTGCATGTTCTTCTCATGTCTGGGTGGGTTTTCCTCCGAGCACTCCGGTTTCCCTCATCAACGCAAAAACATGCTCCAGGTAAAATCCTCCAGCTGAGGATGGAGATGGGTTCCCAGGCGCCTGAAAAGGATGTGCTGCCCACTGCTCCTGAAAAGGATGGGTGAAATGCAGAGAATAATTTCCCTACAGGGATAAATAAAGGGTAATTTTTAAAAATTCTTCTTTTTTTTCAAGGCTGCTGAAGCTCTATAATGCTATCAACAAACGCTATTAACAGTTTGAAACAAAAAAAAAAATCCTCCATACAACCTTTAAGGACAGATATTTTTTATATTATGATATTTCTTACCTTTGATATTTCTTACCTTTGATGTTATTGTTATTAGAAAATAAATAAATGGGATATCTGTGGTATTTCAAATTAGAAAAAAGTGCAAAGTACTTAATAAACCACTAGTAACGATAAACAAATATGTGCCAGGAATTATGTGTTGATATAGTATTGTGGCTAGTCATTTCTACTCCACAATGAGGTCTGCTGGTGGTCAGTTGATCTGGGTCGTACAATTCTGTTATACGTCCTACCCGACCCTGGCCCCCATCAGAGTCAGGAGCGATAATGTGGCCCCCAGAAAAAAAAGTTTGGTGACTCCTGGGTTAGTGCATACAAAATGTGTTTGTTATAAGGGTTGTTTGGAGCAAAGCTAGTGCATTTGTCCCTGTCCCTCGTGCCCCTGACTCAGACACATACTAAGTGTGCTTGTTAATTGATAACAGGCTGAGGCGGCAGCCCACTGCCCACTCCAGCTGGAGTGTGAATTCCCTCTCCTATATGTTAATGGCTGCGCTGTATAAATGGCTTGCGCCAGCATTGCTGAGGTAGAAGAGCTCTCTATGCTTGTGGAGATGTGTGCTCTTCCTGCTGTCCCAGGCACAATTAACCATGCTCTTTGATGACAGACATGCTGCTATTTTCTCACACCTCTTTAAAAATGCATGATTAGCACAGAATTAAGTTATTTCAGAACCTCTCTGGAGGATTTTCAAGACATTAATTGAACACAAGATATTTTCATAGCGAGTTTTACTGAGTTCGTGTCCATGCAGTTCCCCTCCTCACAAACTCTCATAACCTCAGCCGCAAAGGTCAGCACAGGTCACAGCTCTGGAAAACACTGTTAGTGGAGTATTTCTAAAGGTCACTCTATGGGCTATAATGGTCTGTATAGAATTCACTTCGAGATGTTTTCAATGAATGCACAAAGGCATTATGGACAGTGCATGCAGAAGCCTATGACCACGCCAACTTTGAATTAAAAAAAATAAAGTTTGAGCTTAAATTTTGAAATCTTATTGTTTAATTTGTATCAAAGTTCTGCACATAAACATGGAGTGTCCTCACTGCTAGTCTTATCTTTACTTGTGGACAATGAAGCAGATGGTGTGAGAGAAGGATTTTCCACGCATGGGCGTCCACGGCCAGACTCTTCCTCAGCACTTTTTGGCAGAAATGTAGATGCATTTCATGGTGTGTTTAGCTGCAAGTATAAAGGAGGGGAGGAGTGCTCTTGTGCTGAGCTGCTCCACATAAGTTCTGACAATCCATTCTCACAGTCACAGCTAATCCAGCCACACTTTGGCCTGGCCATTTTATAGACATGATGAAACTAAGGGGAAATATAAGGAAGCAAAAACATAACTGTGGACAGTGTACTACTATATTTAACCATATGATGTTATGTGTGTTCCAGTGTAAGCTAAGCATTAGTTTAGATCTTGCAATCACATGCATTTTAGGTTATTTGTTCATTGAATTATAATTTCCACTTTCATTAAATCTTTATTGGAGGTGTTTCTAACTTGTTAATGGCCTATTTATTGATAGCAGTTTGTGCCAAAAGCAATCTAATAAATCTAGACAAAATAACACTGATACCACAGATCTGAAATGAACCATTAAAACGTAGGAACATGGGCAATGCAGAAACCAATATCTAAAATGTATTTTGGCCGTTGTCCCACCGCTCTGTTACTAGAATTCCCCCATGAGGTGTGTGCAGCAGCATGCAGCAGCTTTAATATCCTGAGTGCTCTAATCTGCTCACCGTGTCTGACCCTTCTGTATGTCACTCTCTTTCTCCGCTGCACACCTTTCACTCCCCCAAATCCTCTGCATCATTTTTGCTCGC
Organism: Paratrypauchen microcephalus; assembly: GCA_036785185.1. Taxonomy (NCBI): domain Eukaryota; kingdom Metazoa; phylum Chordata; class Actinopteri; order Gobiiformes; family Gobiidae; genus Paratrypauchen; species Paratrypauchen microcephalus. The sequence continues at coordinate 4,747,368 of JAVJIX010000028.1, read as the reverse complement.
CGCCTTTCACCCCTTCTCTAACCCCTTCTCACCTCCCTCTGCTCTTCCTCTCACCCCTGTTCTCCCCCTGAGCCTGTCTGATAATTACCAGGCCATAAAGCACCACTCCGAAGCACCCCATGGATTCAGTTTTTATTTATTGATCACCTCAGCACCTAGTAAGACGTCTGACAGCTGCTGTTGTTTGAAAGCCCAGACGAACTTATAAATAATTGAAATATCGCAAAAATAAATTAAAAAATACCCACGGTTAATACTGAGCCCCAAAATATAGCTCTGCATTTTTTTCTAAAATCAGCATCTCTACATGTATTACAGCCATTCCATTCCAGCGTCTGTTGAATTCCAACACAAACACAAAGCTGAGCTACTTCAGCTCTTGCACCAGGAGTGGAATAAAGTCACCCAAGAACAATGTGAAAGACTTGTGGAGAGCATGCCAAGAGCATGAAAGCTGTGATTAAAAATAAGGCTTATTGCACCAAATATTGATTTCTGAACTCTTCTTAAGTGTAAACATTAATATTATTATTGTTTTAAAAATGAATATGATCTTGTTTATTTGCATTGTTTGAGGTCTGAAAACATGTATCTTTTTTTGTTATTTTGACCATTTGTCATAAATGGTCTAAACGATAATATTTTTATTTGGAATTTGGGGGAAATGTTGTCAGCAGTTTATAGACTCAAACAAAAATGTTCCTTTTGCCCAAACACATACCTATAAGTAGTAAAATCAGAAAAACTGATTGTTCCAGCTTTCATATATTGAACGATAAGCCGATATATAGTAATTATTTTTGACAGGCCTGGTTATATACCTTTTAAATTAATTTAGTATTTGGTCCTGTGAGAAATAGAAATCTTACAATATTCAACTTCCTGATACCACCCTGACTCATGTTATCCGAGCATGTTCCTGTTTTAGTTTCAGTCACACAGCGGGCTCTGTGGTTCATTCACCTCTGTAGGCTGCCCTTGTGTCTGCTGCTGACAGTGGCCGTATCGGTCTCGCTGCAATGATGTCATGCCACCATTCGACCAGGTAACGTCAGCCCTGTTTGTTTAATGTGTAGGAACCGAAACCGTGGCGGCACTGTTTGGCTAAGCTGCAGGGGGGAGGGGGGAAGGGCCAGAGTCCGCTCGCAGTCTGTTTACACTGGGTACACCCGCCGGCTTCTCTTACTTTCAGACGACAAAAGCAGATGACTTTCCCCGGTTTAATTGTGGTGACAGAGGGCAAATAGAAGGCTGTTTACTCATTTAACAGCTACATACTTAAACGTTATTTAGCAGTAGTTAATTGAAATCCATTGTTATGACAGGAATTGGGGTGGATGATGTTGAAAAAGAATCTTGATATTTTAAGTACTCCCATAATGACAGAGATATTACTGTTTTATCCTGATTATTCCACCGTATGGGAACAAATTTGGTAATGAAGAGAAGTAAGAAGTCTGCACGTGGTACGAATGAGCTATAAAACACCTGCAAATGAATAAATACAACACCGGTATTTTTAATGCTCAACTGTGGAACATTCCAGCCAAATAAATAACATCTCTGTGGTGACAAGCAAGTAGCGGAGAAGTTACATAGTGCACCTTTAAGTAACTAGTTAATTTTGGTTCATAATTTAGTATCCTACAGCTCATATTTGATCATATTACAGAACGAAAAAACAAAAATGCCCTTGGCCCCCTAATAAGAATCAGTAGAAACACTATGGTGCCTAGCACCTTCGGACGAGTTTATCATTCTAATGATCCGTCAGGCTGGAGCAGCTTCGGTGATCAGAAAATTCTTTTTTTTTGGCGGCACGGTGGCTGAGTGGCACGGCGGCACGGTGGCTGAGTGGCTAGCGCTCATGCTTCACAGCAGCAGGCCTTTCTGTGTGTGTTCTGTGTGGAGTTTACATGCATGGTCTGGGTTCGATCCCCGGGTCACCCGAGCCTTTCTGTGTGGAGTTTGCATGTTCTCTCCGTGTCTGGGTGGGTTTCCTCCGGACACTCCGGTTTCCCCCATCAACCCAAAACATAGACCATAGGTAAAATCCTCCAGCTTAGGTCCTGACCAAACAGAAGCAAGAAGATCATGGAGATGGTCCCCGGGCGCAGTAATGTGCTGCCCATTGCTCCTAATAACAGGATGGGTTAAATGCAGAGAAGAATTTCTCCTGTGCGAGATCAATAAAGTTACTTCTTCTACAAATCACTTCGTTCTTGCTGATATTCCCGTCTTCGTTCTTTTCATTAATAAACTTGCCGTTCAAAGGCCCTGGCAGCGATTTGCTTTCCGCACGCCAAATTTAAAATGCGCACGCATTGAATTGCCACTCATAATTAATTGCGTTAATTTCGATAACGTGTTAATTTGCAGTGTAATTAATTAATCTATTTAATGTGTTAAACTGACAGCCCTAATAATAATAATAATAATAATAATAATAATAATAATAAAACAAGAGAGGAAAAACACCACCATTAAGTGTGTGGTCTGATTAGTTTTTATGAACAAAATGGTGCCGTGTTTTTTTTCCATTCTTCGTATGAATCATTAGGGTGCCTGAACTCACATGTGAAGCTCCATTGCTGGGGAGCTGATGCATCCCCTTGACATTTGAAACGTACTTCGCTCGGGGCCTTGTGTGTGTGCGTGGGCTTGTGCTGTGAACCTTCCCTCTGCTATATCGACGCATGCCGCAGAGGTATTAGATAAGTATCGGTGCACGGGGTTGTCCAATAGTGTGCCCTACCAAGCCGAAAGTTGTAATTTTCAACCTCCCTTTGGATAACATATGACTGCTGTGCCACTGCGTCTGGTCATTACGCTCTTCTCGCCTCCCCAAACAAACAGCCATTGGGAATAGTTAGAATTAAATGCAGTGAGCTACTTTCAGGGACCGATTCCAGATTTGCTAACACAATAAATATTCTCGATAATCATTAACATTTACAGCGCAGCAGATGTTATGCTTTGCTCAATGAGGGGAGAGGGTTGTACAATGGAGTAGTTTAAATTTGAATCAGATAGCGAGGACCAGTTGCCATCTGCTCCCATAAGGATTTGAGCCTCCCTCTGCAGTTCACTGTTTTCTCCGGGAGATAAAAGGTAAATGTGAATCTGGCAGGTACACTGTTGTTTACCCACGGGACCAGACCAAAGCACCGTCAAACAGAGGCCGAGTGTGTGGCAAAAACACATAAAATACTCCTCCATTTTGAAAGCGCTTGGTGGGCACAGTAGCCAGAAAAGCGTCACTGTTATAGAATATGGCTGGTAATTGAAGGCTTGGTGGTTAATGCGTGAGGGTTGTTAACTCAGTGAGACATTTGACTAAGAGGACAAATTGGAAAATTTGCTCTGACTGTGTAGCTTTCCATTATATCCAGCTATGGGTTATAGAGTAGGTACAATATTGTCACTGCTTTATGGTGCATGTGGTGTGCTGTTTTGGTTTGATTCTTGAGCTGTGAAATTACAATGGCAAATTGAAATGTAGAAATAAATAATAAACATGAATATAATAAATATTCAAAATTACTGAAACACAAAAATGATCATTACTGCCACATTGGTTGACAAATCAGTTTACTCCTTGCAAGTTTTTGTCAGTTTTGTCTTATTTTATTTTTGTTTAAAGAAAATAAATACTTTCAGCATTCAGCACGTTGGTTAATATCGGGAGATCCTTAAAGCTGTAGTATGGAATTGGTATCGGAACTGAGGAAGGTACATCCCTAATCAGCACGATATTTAATATATTTTAAACTACTCAGTGCTTTAACTCATTATATTGTATACAGCTCTGGAAAAAAAATAAGAGACCACTGCAAAATTTTCTGTTTTTCTGATTTTACTACTTATAGGTATGCGTTTGGGTAAAAGGAACATTTTTGTTTGAGTCTATAAACTACTGACAACATTTCCCCCAAATTCCAAATAAAAATATAATCGTTTAGGGCTTTTATTTGCAGAAAATGACAAACGGTCAAAATAAAAATGTTTTCAGACCTCAAACAATGCAAAGAAACGAGATCAAATTCATTTTAAAACAACATAATACTAATGTTTACGCTTAAGGAGAGTTCAAAAATCAATATTTGGTGCAATAACCCTTATTTTTAATCACAGCTTTCATGCGTCTTGGCATGCTCTCTACAAGTCTTTCACATTGTTCTTGGGTGACTTTATTCCACTCCTGGTGCAAGAACTGAAGTAGCTCAGCTTTGTGTTTGTGTTGGAATTCAACAGATGCTGGAATGGAATGGCTGTACATTTTTATTCTAATATGGAAACTGGAGTTCACTTAGCGCTACATGATGTCAAATTTTGCCATTAGTATTGAATTCAAATGTGACATTTTACCATTCTGGCAGCACATATACATACATACATACATTTGAAAGATGAGTTAGCATTGTTAAAAAAGCACTCTAGCTCACTAATAAAAGGTATATTTGCAACAGTACATTAGACGTTAACTGAACATGTTTACCTCAGATCCTTACTGAAGGAAATTTACTTAACAAATAGGCCTACATCATTTTCCTATTTCCTCTTGGCTTGACTGTGACAGCTCCTGCAGACAGATGTGCCCGTACATCTTTTCCCACAGAGGAATAAGCAGAGGAAGCATTATTATGTATTACAATGTGTGTGCGAGACACATAGGAGATTTGTCATAAACATGTGGCACTGTGGAGGGGAGTGTGGAGAGCCCTGTCCCATCGCCGTGGGAACTGGGACTACATTAAATAGTCATTATCCCGCGAGGCTCAGGCCACGTTTTATCTATCAGCATCCCACTTAAGCAACAATAGCATGAGCAAAGCCTATCAGCACAGTGGCAGATAATATGTCTTCATGTGATAAGGTTTCGAGGCACTCCTGGAAAGAAGTTTATCCGAAAATGCTAAAGATTTATCTGTGCTGCCAGTTTAAGCTGAGGCGGTGGTCTCTGCGGGCTAAGTGGGATATATCAAAGTTTGACCTATTTGCTAAGATGTGTTTTCCAACGGGATAACTATATTGAATAAATAACATCAAATAAAAACTTTAATTTATTTAATTTGGTTATACATTTTAAAGTCATATATTACACAAAATGGGATTCTTGTGATGCTGGTACCTTCTCCAAAACCTACCTGGAGTTGTGCTTTGTTTCATTCACACATGTTATTGTCTTAATTATTAATCTGTTTACATCTCCAAAGCTCCTGATCCTCTATTCCAACTTGTGATGCCATGTAGTGGTAGTGATTCTAGTTAAGGTGTATGGCATTTAAAAACCAGTGTTGTATAGTAACGAAGTAATAATACTTCACTACTGTACTTGAGTACATTTTGGGAGACTTTGTACTTTACTTGAGTTTAAAAAAAAATTATTACTTTTACTTTTACTTCACTACATTTCCGAATTTAATTGCATACTTTTACTCCGATACATTTTCAATGTGCCGTTTAGTTACTCGTTACAAAAAAACCCTCTACTGACTGAAGGAAGTCAGGACGTGCCTGGGCTTGTTCGCTACTTGCGCATGACAATCAGCCTACACCTGTTGGTTTCATGCAGCTAGTTTAATCAATCAACATCCCTGATGGAAGAGGAGACAGCATCCATCGAGGTAAGTTCTAGATTAATGAAATTGTTAGCGTCTATATTCCAATTTCAGTAACCACACCATGGACATTCTAGACACCATTGGGAAACCTTGAGCATAACATGTAGAAATTAACTTTGTGTGACATTGTTTCGGTTACACAAAGCGTATTTGACGATGTTGGAGCTAACAGGCTACCTAGCTTTTTCGGCTCAACGGAAGGCATAGCTGTAGGCTAAGTGTAACGAATGAGAAAGGGCACACGAGTTCAAAAGGACAAAAATAACATTAACCTGTGCCTACATTTAAAAATTTAAACAAGCGCTGTGTGTTTGTGCTATCTAAGGAACAAAGCAAGGGTTAGCTTCAGACTGCCTTTGCTTGATACTTTTACTTGTACTTTTAATTACATTACTTGAGTACATTTATTTTTACATTACTTGTCATACTTAAGTACAAGAAGTTCCAGATACTTTAAGACTTTTACTCAAGTAACATTTCAGTCAGTGACTTCGACTTTTACCAAAGTCATTTTTGGGAGGGGTACCTATACTTTTACTTGAGTTTGATTTTCCAGTACTTTATACAACACTGTTAAAAACACAGTGGAGCACTTCCCGATATGCATGATTTGTGTGTTAAATGTGTGAATGAAGGTATGTTTCTGAGGCGGAAACAACATAATAACATAAATCAAAAATATCTTAATATAAGATGTTTTAAGATGTTTTCCAACTGCATAAACATATATACAAATTCAATAAATTCAATTAAATCAAATTAAAACTTACATTTATTGAATTTTGTAAAACATTTTAACCAGACTTTTTTTTTTTCAGGCTTTGATATGAATCGTAATTGGCAAACTCGTCTCCATTCATAATGTGCATCTGTTTTAATGTTTGATGATTTGGTAAATATCGTAACAGCAGATGAAGGTCGGTGCTTTTGTTGTGGATGTTTGAAATGTTAGATAAAGGATTTCCCCACTCCAGATGGCAATTGAGACAAGATAGTAATTTGGACTATTGTATTATCTTCAATGTGCACTTCAAAATGATTCTTGCAGCATTTTTCCATTTTATTATAAATTGATGAATCCCAAAGCTTTGGTGAACTCCATCTGACTTTGGCACAAACATTTTCTCTTGGCTGAGGGCCTTCCTAATGCTGAACAAGCCAGTCGTTGTTTCATAAATGGTTTTGAGTTTTCGCCAGATGAGCAATGAATAGAGAAACAATGTCTTACACATTTGTTGCGCAATGAGTTGCAAAGTAGAGTTTGATTAATGGAATCCTTTGTATTCTTCAGATTATATATTTGTGTTGTTGGCTTAAAGGTCTTATATTACCAGCTTTAGCACATGTTATAATGCTGTTACCTCATCAATAACACACCTGGAGTTGTGTTTTGTTTCCTTCACACATGTTACTTTACCTTAAAGGAAAAGTAACGTTATTTTACAATCTGAGCCTTCTTTCGGTAATAAAACAAGTCATTTGACTCACCCATAGCACGTTGGTGTCATTTGGAGCTGTTTGGTAAAAGTTATGTTGTAGCGTATCCGTTAGCCTGAGTACTCGGGGCATTACTTTGCGGTCTCCAAATAACACAAACTTTAGCACTTTTCAAATCATAGAAGCCCGATGTCTTAATCTATGATTTCGTTTGAAGCAAAAGTGGCCTGTAATCCGAGATTTATCCATAGTTTTCAGCTTTGCGTTTCATGTTTGGGTCCCGGGAGCTGAGAGCACAGTCCGCGCATGAGCACTGGCCTCCTCATCTACTCGAAACTATGGATAAATCTCGGATTACAGGCCACTTTTGCTTCAAACTAAATCGTAGATTAAGACATCGGGCTTCTATGATTTGAAAAGTGCTAAAGTTTGTGTTATTTGGAGACTGCAAAGTAATGCCCCGAATACTCATGTTAACGGATACGCTACAACATAACTTTTACCAAACAGCTCCAAATGACACCAACGTGCTATGGGTGAGTCAAACGACTTGTTTTATTACCGAAAGAAGGCTCAGATTGTAAAATAACATTACTTTTCCTTTAAGTTCAATCAAGAGTAGCAATTCCAAGATTTAATTGTTCCAAATGATTCTAATGACTGTGTATTACCACATGACATTACAAGGTGGAACAGAGTGTTTTCTGTTTGGAAGGAAAACTCCAAAACACAAAACACAACTCCAGGTATGTTTGTCATGAGGAAACAACATTATAACATAGATCAGACATAGCCTAATATGGGCCCTTTAATATACTTAGCAAAGTCTCTGGCTTTTATAGTCTGTTGATTTTATATCTAAACAAACTGTAAATCATAGTAGTTACTTTATTTACTGTTGAAAAATCAGTCTGTATTTAAATGCCTTTTTTATTGCCGCGGCTTGGTTGTAAAATTAAATGGATGTCTGTTTAGCTGAATCGTCTTTGCCAACAATTAAAAGATTGTTTTGAGTGAAAGCTGTTGCCGTCAGTTGTCCAGAAGCACCATATGTAAACTGCTCACATGTTTCTTGCCTCTCTTCAGAAGACAGATCCTATTTCAGCTCCATGTTTTGTTCATGCCTTTGTAGAGGAGGACTGCCATTGTCAACGCACAAACTCGGCATCTGTTTTAATCTCCGCCTTTATGTCGCACTATAATGTGTGTGCACTCACCTGGCGTGCTCAAATGGGTTGTTTTATTGCTTTTTGGACATACACTTTGCCTTTGTTTATGGGGCTGTTATTACTTGGTTTCTTGTAACTGGCAGCTCTCAAGGCAGTGTCAGGTGTATTGGACCGTGACAGTCCCATGTCCTCCCCTTGTCAGTGGAAGGGCAAAGCTACCCAATAGAAAATGTCTCGCTACAATGGTTTCCACAATATATTGCAAGGTTATAGTTATATTCTGTTAAGATGCTCAATTTCTGCTACTAAATGAAGTAGTAGAGGAGTAGTGGTAGTAGTAGTAGTTTTATCTGTCTGAAGTTTACTTGCTTAAAGGGGATAATATTATCAAATTGGCTGCTAGTTGAATTTAGGGCTGGAATCTCAATTTGCAAATCACAATTTTTGTACCATAATTTCCTCCATAAACATCAAAATATTCTACTCTGCATTAAAGGTTCCATGGCATGAAATTTTCACTTTCTGAGTTAATGTGAGCCCCCCTACCCTGTTTAGCCCCCCCCCCCCCCCCCCCCCCAAGTTGCAAAATGTGTAAACTGAGCAATTGCAATCCTTTTCCGCGTTTGAAAAAAAGACAGCCCAAACGGGTGATTCTGAACAAGGGAACTTTCTGACGTCACACTCAGGGAAAGGTTTCCACCCCCCGTCTGTATGTCCACCCTGTCTCTGGAAATCACGCCCAGAGAATTTGGACCACAAACGAGCTATGAAATGCGAGATGCGTTTTTTTTTTGTTTTTTTTTTTTGCCTGGAGAGACGTGAGAGCCTCTCCAGGCTCGGATGTCCTTTATCCGAGCCTCCGAGCCTCTGAAACAGCAGTGGTTTAATTTTATTTTTTATCGAACGCGTGTCATATCTTCCTCCGCGCTTAAAACACGGAAGTGGGGCCAGCGTACCAGCGCACCGCTAATCCAGGAAACAGCGGCGTATTTGGCCACAATCCACCCGCTGCACTGGCCTGTCTCTGTCCTCCTCATTTGCATTCAAGCAACAACGCCCAGAATAAAGCGTTTCAGATACATATTTATGACTCTGACTGTCTTCATGAGGCTATCTCATGCACTGAGGCTTGGTTTTGGAGAAGGATTCATTTACAGTATTAGGGAATATTTAAGGTGCCATATAAAAGCATCAAGAAGTACCATGTCATGGGATCTTTAAAAGAACTGTAATGCAAACTGAATCCAATTGTTTTTTCCAAACCGTTGAGCCTTAGTTGCATGGTAGCCATCTGTTAAAGCCTTTTATTTGTTACTACACGCTGACTACACTGGAAAACAAAATGTGAAATGTACACAAATACCTGAAGCTGTGGTTGTCACTTTTGAACTTGTTTGACATGTTGCAGTAAAGTTCGCTCAAATTGCATGTGTTTCCAATATCACAAAGCTACCCTAAATGTCCCCTGAAGCTCCTCCCCGTTCCCCTCACTACTTCTTTGTCTTCTCCTTCTCTGACTCACACATCGCTCTCCCTGCTCTCCTAATGTATTTGGCATGTTTGTGGTTGCAGAACTCCGTGGCTGTGCAGCTCTGTGGTGGAGTCTGTAATTACGGCCCTGCATTGAGCTGAGCCAAGGCCTGCTCGTGTAGTCCTTGAGTGAAAGGGTCCCAGTGGAAGCCCCCAGCCCCTCTTTGGCGGGGACCAAGGCTTTGCGGCTATGTAATTATGCCTATTGCTCTGGTTTCCATTTGCCCAATAGTGTTTACGTGGTGCGGTATGAGTAAGAGTATGGTGAGGATGAGGGCGGACATTTTCTCACAGACACACCGTGCCACTATGGAGCCTTTTAGGCAATTTGGATAGTAACACTCTTGAGTCTTTCGATTTAGAGTGAGCCTATATGAACAATAGAGACATGTATACATCGTTTCAGTTATGTGTACTCTGAAATGAATTGTGGTTTTGTTAATTAAAGTAATAACAAGAACTGAAAAACAGTTCTGTGATACTATTCATGGCTGTGCATTTTATCAAATTGTAATTAAGAATGAGATTATAATTGTCAGCTATTCACACTGCAAACAAGCTTGGCCAAAATTTAAGAAATAAACACTTCAATCTATCAGACTTAAAAGTAGTGAACTTATCTGTCCATGCAGCAAGATAATTTTAAGTTATCTTAAAATAAACTACCTTTAAACTAGAATTATGCAGTCTTTGGTCTAGAAAGTAGATAATAAATCTGTAAACAAGATGAATAACTTGAAATAAGTTGTAAAATCTTGGCCAGATCAGAGAAATTTGCAGTGCAGCTATTTATTGTGGGGTCTACAGCTAAGCATAGGTTTTGGAGCAGAGTTCAGTTTTTGGGGGAAGAAGTGTGTCTGTTTTCTGTGTTAAATGACAATTATTTAAGAACTGTTTTTATAATAAGATGCAAAAATTAAAGTCATTCAGTGCGAGATTCATTTTGTATACTGTATATCTCTCAGACCTACATGCATGTAAGTGACTTATTTTATCGACTTATTTTGCTATACTCAGTCGCTAATGCTAATTCTTCCACACATAAATGTAGTGAGTATAAGCTCTTGGCAGCAAATTTTGAAACACAATTATTCTGGCTGCACTGACTGTAAAGAGTCAATTGTTTTAACATGTACACACAAGAAACATTTCTATGAGAACTTTGGCTGACATAAGCACAGGCCTCTACCCCCAATACAAGCATCATCCAACTCCAGATTAAAGTTTAACTGGTGTTGTCAGCCTGTAAATTGTGTTGCTCTTTCAAAAATATCAGGCTATATCTGCCACAAGTGGTAATCTAAGCTGTGATCAGATGGAGCAGAGCTTTGGCTGGAGGTGCACACGGACACAGGTGTTTCTCAAGGTACAGATGACAAGGTTGCCAGTCGCTGCTGTCAAACTGCATTAGTAAATCAATCTGTCATTCCCCAGTCCCTCAAGTTTAAATGTCCACAGAGGGGGTCTCGCCGAGGCCCTGTGGAGGAAATGGAAGACGCCGCGTGGACAGTAACTTCAAAAGCTTGTCGTATTGTTTTATTTATTTAAATATTGGTGCGTGCATGTGTGTTAGTTTGATGGGGTGTTGGTTGGCAAACGTCAAAGGTGCAGCCGTGAAAAAGATGGAAAAGGAGACATATTTTATCAGCTGGCTGTTGTTGTTTTTAATAAATTATACAGAAAAAAAAAAATATATAACTTGATTTTGATACTAAGGAACATGCTTGCTACGAATTTTAATACCAAATGTTTGTATAGTGTCCATAATGCTATTTTCTATCTATTTTTTATTCTATCTATGTTATAATGTTTCCTTACAAACATAGTTGAGTTGTGTTTTGTTTCATTCACAAATGTTTAACAGACAAAACCTGTATATTTAGGCTGATTTCTTCTCTCAACCAGAAGACGATCTGTTCCACCTTGTGATGTCATGCAGTAATGCAGAAAGTGATCCAGTGTGTTATTAAATTCCATCTTCACTAAAGTCATTTGGATCATTTCAGCTCTGAAATTGCCTATCTTTACTGATCGAAAGCTTAACTTGAAAACTACCACTTCACAAGGTAGAACAGAGAATTTTGATCTTTGGAGATGTAGACAGACTAAAGGCTCACTTAAACATCATTATAACATGGCTTAAAGCTTTTGTAGTAAAGGAACTTTAATATTACCATAGAATTAGGACAGAATTTAACAGTTTCTAATCTTTAATAGTATTGACTGATGAATACCTATACTGGCTTTAGTATGTATTATACTATATGGATGAACTTCTTTCCTTTCCCTATACTGACAAGAACACTCCATAAAAGCTACACTTTTGAAAATGCAATGATTAATTTAGCATTCACAATTTGCTAATTTGATTATCTTGTTTTTCCCGCATGAAGAAACAATCCTTCAGTGATCATACTGTAATGCCTGATCTGTGTTTACCATTGTTCGCTCGTGCTGTCTCCCTCCCTCTTATTTTATCTGAGTCAAAGCTTTGAAATAGCTGCCACACTTTGAAGAGACTGACAGGCTTCACACACACCACCCTCTTTTCACTCCTTTGCAAAGGCAGCGATAGACACGATCAGATATTGTATTCGGTGGGCGTACTCATAAAAGCAGTTCACTGGCGTACATTTTACAGCCCCCCGCGGTAACTTTATCTCCCAAACATTGCTATTATCTATCATCTTGATGCACTCACTCCATTTTTAAGAGGTGCTTTGTGTTATTTTGCTAGGCTGGTTCTCCACTTGAGGTTGCGGCATATTTTTGTAGTGTTTATGACTAGGGTTTATGAGTTTGGTTTGATTAACAGAGAAACTTGCTGGCCAGTCTTCCTGTAGACCCTGCCCTATTCGAAGGAGATAATTACAGCTTTAACTCTGCTGTAAATACAAAGCTACAGCCAGTTTGTCTCATCAGGAAATGAGGCATCATCACCTGGAACAGAGCATAAATCAGAGCCTAGAGGGACAAAGAGAGGTGAAGACAACAGGATGCAGGTGCCCTCGAGCAATGCACTCACGCATATGTTAAGATGTGTTGTTAGAACATAATGGACTTAAAAATAGTGCAACTGCTACTGGTATACTGGTAGTTTTCAAGTTAAAAGCTACCCTGCATATTTAGATCTTTAATGTGGTTTGTGCGTTAAACGTGGGAATGAACTAAAACACAACTCCAGGTCTGTTTGTGATGAGGAAACAACATTATAACAGATCAGAAAATAGCGTAATATGAGCTTTTTAAGACTTGTAGATTTAGTATATGACAACTATTAGTCATTTGAAATAATGTGTGACTCCTACCTATCTACTGCCCTAGAATATATTAAGGTACATTTTGACCGTGACTGAACTGGGGCCATAAATGGTGTGCGCACAATTCCACCTTACAAATGGGATCCTTTGAAGAATCACTCTCGGGACTCAAATCTAAATTTAACTGTGAATGTGATCATTTTCATTCTAATATACTTGAGGCCTGCTGTCAGAGAGGGATGGAAACTTGCCTTAATCATAACATTTAAGACGGACAGAGATAGGGGAATAAAAAAAAAACAGTAGTTAGACAATACCACATGTGCATCTTTCAAGATTATGATAAAAAAAAATCCTGTGAGGGCATCTGGCTTAAAACATATGCCATAAGAAAGAACAAAGAAAAAAGCAAATATTTGTACTAAAAGCAGCACCATTTGCTACAGAGACCCCACAAAGCTTTAATTGTGCTTGTGAAATACTGTATATCTCAGTGCAGAAGTTTAATTAGCATAATGATAGGCTTTTAGGCCAGTATGAGTATTTGCAGTACAGCCCTGAACCAGAAACAGGAAGTGTGCCTTTGTGAACCCATCATCTAACCCAAGATTTGTCCGAGTGTATGTCATTAACTAATAGACCTCATGAAAAGCAGGGAAGGTCTGCCCTCACTAATTAACCTTTTACCTTCTTTACCGCCTCAGATAGTAGAAAGGCTTAATTGCTGTACCACTAATGTGTGTTCTCAGTGTTTATGAAGGGTTGCATGGGGCTTCACATTGTTTCTATAATAGAAGCTTCAGGCAGTCATTGAGGTATTTCAAAGTGAAAAGTAATTAAAATGACTATGGTGTGGTCAGCCGGTTGCCTGGTAGGATATGGCAGTCTTGTACATTGGTTCATTAGTGATGCATTGGATTTGTAGCCTGTCCCTCCAATCTTATTAGAGATAGAGCCAGGTAGACAGAAGAGAGGTCTTAGATGTGGCCTCTGTGTTAATAACAACTGCCCTGCATCTCACAGTCGCGATAACTGATTTTGAAGAATGATATACTGTATTGCTACAGAAAAATATAAACAATAATATTTATTACTTGCCTGGAAGAATCCATGACTCATCGCTGTACCAGCGGATGAGTCTGGTAACGCTTGGTCCAAAATGCGCTGCTGTTGCGCTTAGACAGACAGCTAAGTGAACCAATCAGAGATTGCGCCATCTTGATTCAAAACTGAGGAGGAACTTCCGCTGCCTAAGTGCAAAGGCGGGTGCACTGACGTCACCATCTTTGAACGAATCAGAATCGCGGAGTCCATTTTTAACCGGAGGAGCGAGAGTGGAGCGAGGGTGTCCAAATGGTATCACGCTAGGGTTGGGTACCGAAACTCGGTATAGGTATGGCACCGGGGCAAACATCAACGGTAGTAACCAGACCGAAATGTAACGTGTTTTTCGGTGCCTCGTTTCGGTACTCGGCCTACGTTATAAATCCATCTGTTGTGGAGATGCGCCCTTTGCATGCAATTAACGGCAGCACGGACACGACAAGCAACAGGGCAGACAGGATCATCATGCTCTATTTCACTCGCTAAGATGCTGATTCGTCTGTGTGCAACAAGCGCCAGAAAATATTTGCGTGCAAAGGCGGAAATACGTAGAATATATTTAAGCACCTGGCAACACACGGTGTGTATCTTAAAGCAGAAGCGTGCACCGTCTTCCAAAGTCTCCGTGTGTCAACAACGCAAAGCACATCAGGCACGGATAAAACAGACGAGATGGATAAAACTTCTGAGACAGCAGTGGAGGTACTGGATGATGACAGTAGCAGCGTTTATTCTTACTGTGAGTAATTTTAATACCGACAGAGTTGCGGTCTTATGGTTTGTGTGGAAATGCGTTTGTTGGGCAGACAATTTAGATGTGCAAGTAAATGTTAAACTGTTAAACTGCATGCCCGGTTTTATGTGAAATGGGCTAGCATTGATGGTTAGGCTACTGTGGGAACCATGACGCGACTGACCACAGAACAGTAGCTGAGCGAGCAGTCAAAAAAAAAAAAGTCCGGAGTTTTTTCAATGTGTCGTAACGTTGCCGAAAGACATGTTGGTAAATAAAGGCAGCCAGTGTGAACTGTATTACAAATTTCTTAACAATACTCCATGGCAAAATAAATATTTTCCAAAGAACATGTGGTTAAAATGTGGGCTCTCTAGGTTCAGCTGCTGCTGTGACACCTTTCACCTTGGCAAAGAGGGCCAAGTTATCCAGGGAGAAGGTGGAATCCATCCACAGGGCAGTAACAAAATTTACCATTCAAATCTACCATTCAACATGGTAGAATCTCCATGGTTCAGGTGAAACATTATTTGTATGAAAATAATTATATGTCTGTGAGTTAAGACAGTCCCCTGGAAATTTGCTCGTCTTACTAAATGTGCTCATGTGGTTTGAATTCTGGAGAGAGATGGCATTGGCTCTAAATGAGCGCTACAAACCACCTTCCAGGGATGATATTTGTTTTTGTTTGATTTTGATTTTGTTTCCCTGTGTGCGTGTGTGTTTTTTTCTTTTTAAAGTACCGATTTCGGTACCGTTTAGGTACCGGAACCGTTTTGAAAGTATCGAATTGGTATCGGTATCGAATGAAACCCTTTCGATACCCATCCCTATATCACGCTGTATAGGAAATACAGAGAGACATAATTTGGCTGGCCTGGTAAACTTATTACCACTGACACAGTAACCCCAAAGATGCATGTTTTGCCTAAGTGAATATTATGGTTAAAAATGTGTCAAGCAATAAATTACTGGCATAATTAAATGCAAGTATTTCATTCTAGTATAGTATAGTAATTATCGTGACAGACCCTTGTAGCTATAGCTGTTCCAGTTATTTAAATATTTCATAAATCTTTTTTTGTCTTGATTTTTTTCTTCATGCGTATTTTATAGACATGTTCTTGCCATTTCATAGCCTTTCACCTAATCCATAAGTCTGTTCATTGTACTCAGGGGCCAAATTGACTTTCAGTACACTCTTTTCAAACGGCTCTTTGAAACTTTTTGAACACATTGCGCTCCAACTTCTTGTAATTTATTCCTACCTTTTCTGTGTTCTTCTAGCTGGCTACGGACAGATGGTACAGATGGACCCCAGTAAATCGGGCTTCGTGGGCTCCCAGGTGGAACTGCGCTGCACTTTCAGTAACAGCAACCCGCCGGTCAAGATCTCCCAAGTCACCTGGCAGAAGGTTGTTAATAATACCAAGCACAACGTGGCCATTGCTAACCCGGCCCTGGGAGTGTCTGTACTGCCCCCGTACAAGGAGCGTGTGAGTTTCAAACAAGCTGCAGTGCGCCACCGGACCCCCTCACTGGAAGACACCACCATCGTCTTCTCCAACCTGCAGCTGTCGGATGAGGCGGGCTACATCTGCGAGTACACAACCTTTCCTGCAGGGAACCGGGAGGGCACGGTCAACCTCACTGTCTTTGGTAAGGAGCATATCATTTACAGTATAATTACCCTGCCTATACAAGACTAGGATTTATGTTAGTTGTTGTTATAAATATTTATGTAATCACTTTTTCATACGGGAGTGATACAAAGTAACAGAGATTTTAAAAGTATCAGTCTGGACCAGTGTTGTATAGTAACGAAGTAATAATACTTCACTACTGTACTTCAGTACATTTTGGGAGACTTTGTACTTTACTTGAGTTTTTAAAAAAATGATTACTTTTACTTTTACTTCACTACATTTCCAAATTTAATTGCATACTTTTACTCCGATACATTTTCAATGTGCTATTTAGTTACTCGTTACAAAAAACCCTCTACTGACTGAAGGAAGTCAGGTCGTGCCTGGGCTTGTTCGCTACTTGCGCATGACAATCAGCCTACACCTGTTGGTTTCATGCAGCTAGTTTAATCAATCAACATCCCCACACAACCCAGATGTTTTAAAACAAGAACATTTACTACACGTCATTAGTGCTACCGTACCATAATTATTAAATTACAAATACGTATTTTGTGCCTGCATTTACTTGCTCATAGGACGGCGTTTCAAGGATATCACCAAATCCAATATCTTCGACAGTGCTCCACATGACACAAAACTACCATGGGTGAGCCGAACATGGTGTTTTACAGTAGAATTAAGGGCCCAATTGCAAAAAACCCTCTTCCTCCAAAAACACTCCTTCAATGGTGTTATGTATGCCTTATTTTCAGCACTGTTATTTTAAAAAAACAACGGTTTGGGGGGGGGGGGGGGGCGAACATGAAAAAATATTAAATTTAGACTGCCTTTGCTTGATACTTTTACTTGTACTTTTAATTACATTACTTGAGTATATTTATTTTTACATTACTTGTCATACTTAAGTACAAGAAGTTCCAGATACTTTAAGACTTTTACTCAAGTAACATTTCAGTCAGTGACTTCGACTTTTACCAAAGTCATTTTTGGGAGGGGTACCTATACTTTTACTTGAGTTTGATTTTCCAGTACTTTATACAACACTGGTCTGGACAAGAGTTTAAATTTATATGCCTGATCTGTTTCATGCAGAATTGAGAGGCTCTTGGGCAGTAGTAAAAATGTCTTGGACTTTAAACCTTGTCCATATTACTGCCTTTGTTGTTGTTTAATGTAGACCAGTTTGTGATAAAGACCAGATTCTGGTCTACTATCTCACTGTCACTTGCCTGTGACATATTGACATATTTTCGAAATATTATTTTCAATTTGAAATTTGAAAATGCATGACAGGACTCCTACCTATTGTCCTACAGTAGGCATTACTCCAGTAAATATCTGCTGTAGTTGCATTTGGGCCGTACATGATATTTTTAAGAGTCAATCTTAGTAGTGGAAACATTAACAGCTAATACTCACAACTGAAGGTCATTCTCAGACATGTTGTGGGGCGGACCCTATGCACACGAAGATTTTATTACTTTAACTTTCTTCTTCACATGCATTGTTTACAGCTGCCCTCAAGGACTCCACCATAAGCCATGTGATCAGCAAACTTATTTCCCTAGACAATAGGCCCATTTTGTTTGCTTTTTTCCCCCCTGAATCTGTATTGTAAAGTCTTATTTCTACTTTTAAGGATTACTTTTTTGATAAAAGAAGAAATTCAATTTGTCAACTGGACAAAGTTTGTTTGGTCGAAAACGTTTCGCCGCTCATCCGAGAGGCTTCGTCAGCTCTAATTAGAATGCTGGTAAGACACTTGCTTATATCTTGCTGCAGGGAGGAGCTAACTAGCTAACTACTTTCCGAAACTATCTCATTGGTTTCAGTATTTTGTTTCTTTGGCGTCTAGATTAGCATACCTATTCATCCCTACAACGACTGTTTTTCACACCTCTGGCCCTGACCTGGCTAGCCCTATTGTTCCCCTGTTTGCTTGATCTAGGCTTAAGAATGGCATTATAGATGGGAGACAAATTATGTCTGACTCCACCATTTCTGTTCAGAGATGGATTCTCTTCTACAAGCAGATCCATGGCTGTGCGATGGGCTCACCGGTCTCCCCTATCATGGCTAATTTATACATGGAACAATTTGAACAGAGTGCCTTAGCTTCATATCCAGGCACTCCACCCACACACTGGTTTCATTATGTGGATGATAATTTTTCAAAAATCAAAATTCAAGATTTGGAACCTTTTACTGCACATATCAATTCTGTAGATCCGAACATCAAATTCACCCGTGAAGATGCCAAGGATAACACATTGGCATTCTTAGATTGTGCAGTAACGATAGGAGGAGACCGGGGACTCCAAGTAGAAGTCTTCAGGAAGCCCACACGCACAGACCAATACCTGCTTTTTGATTCACACCACCCACTGCAGCACAAACTGGGTGTTATTCGGACATTACAACACAGGGCCCAAGTGGTTCCCACAAGCACAGAGGGTAAGGAGAAAGAAGAACAACATGTGCAGGAAGCCCTCTCTGTTTGTGGATATCCTAAATGGGCTGTTAACAAAACCAAGAGAGACAAGGGCAAGAAACAAGATAATAGAGAATCCGAACCCAGGAGGAAAGGGGTAGCGATTCCGTACCTGGCCGGCGTGTCGGAAAAACTACAGAGGATTTTCAGACAATATGAAATCCCAGTTTATTTCAAACCCACAAACACTTTAAGACAAAAACTCGTCCACCCAAAGGACAAAACACCGAGCCACAAACAAAGCAATGTGGTCTACTCCATTCAGTGTAGTGAAGACTGCAGTGAGCGCTACATTGGAGAAACCAAGCAGCCACTTCACAAGAGGATGTACCAACACAGACGGGCGTGCCAGAGTGGACCGTCATCTGCCGTATATCTTCACCTAGAAGCCACGGGCCATTCATTTGAGGACAGTGAGGTTCAGATCTTAGCCAGGGAAAAGAACTGGTTTGAGAGGGGAGTTAAAGAGGCTATTTTTGTCAAAAAAAAAAAAAAAAAAGAGAATCCTTCTCTGAACAGAAATGGTGGAATCAGACATAATTTGTCTCCCATCTATAATTCCATTCTTAAGCCTAGATCAAGCAAACAGGGGAACAATAGGGCTAGCCAGGTCAGGGCCAGAGGTGTGAAAAACAGTCGTTGTAGGGATGAATAGGTATGGTAATAAAGACGCCAGAGAAACAAAAGACTGAAACCAATGAGATAGTTTCGGAAAGTAGTTAGCTAGTTAGCTCCTCCCTGCAGCAAGATATAAGCAAGTGTCTTACCAGCATTCTAATTAGAGCTGACGAAGCCTCTCGGATGAGCGGCGAAACGTTTTCAACCAAACAAACTTTGTCCAGTTGACAAATTGAATTTCTTCTTTTATCATGGATTCTACCTGGACGACTGAGGGACTCTTCACGAATTACTTTTTTGATTACGCAGTTAAAGTTCCTTTCAAATTAATGCTTTGCACAGTAGAGGAGTAAAACTCTATTTTACAAGTTTATGCCCTGGTCATTCAACACCGATCTCTCATTAGTGCACATAACTTTTTATAAAAACAAGGAAGTTGCGGCAGCAAGGAGTCAATAAAAATGGCAGGTGACGTGAGACAGAAATCGATGAGGCCACTTCAGAGTGTGCAGTTTGTCCTGAATAATCTTATCTAGTGCAGAAAAGCACAAGTGCCTGAGATGCAGTTTGTCTTGAAAAAATGCAGCTTTGAAAATGTTGCACCAGATTGTTTATTAGAGACCTAATTAGGAATCAAGCGCTTTTCTATTTGGACACACCAAAAGACATAGCCTCTAGTTTCAGTCCTTAACGTTATTGTGGCTCAGACGCTGCCATGTCAGTCTGGATCTCAGCTAGCGCACATCTCAAAAGCCCCATTCTTAGCCTGTCTGTTTCACTTGCTTAAGCTCAACCCCATTCGTTTGAAGTATTAAAATGTAGATTGTTAATTGGCATGTCACAAAAGGATTCAAATTGGATGAATGTGCGTTTGGGTAGGCAAGTGCGTGCTATATTTTGGAAAGCTTTGACAACTGCCTTTGCTTTGAAGATGAACGCAGAGAGGCAAAATCTGATGTGAGTATCTTTTTATCCGAGGCCTCTTTTGTTTCATTTCATGTCTTAATCAAACCGCAAACAGCCTGCAGGTGTAGAGAAAAAGAAATGTCAAGTAAAAGACTCACTTACAGTTTATCACTATCTGTTTTTCTTGTATACAGCTCGACCACTGACCCGCATGACTCTCACATCGCCCACCATCGTAGCCAGGGCACAGAAGCGTAAGACAACAGTAGCCACCTGCGTATCGGCCAATGGGAAGCCTCCGAGCATCATCAGGTGGGACACGCGTTTGAAGGGTGAAGCCACGTTCCAGGAGACCAGAAACCAGAACGGGACGGTGACGGTGAGGAGCAACTACATGGTGATCCCGAGCCGAGAGACGCACAAGCAGAAACTCACCTGCATCGTGACGTACCGCAGTGAGAAGATCACGGACAGCGTTGTGCTCAATGTGCAATGTAAGTCCAGTGCAGGGCTTAGTTTAGGTGTTAGCACGTGTGTTAATATACTAACAATATACTAACCGAAGGCTGGACATGTTAGTGTAAAGGGTAATGTTTTGTTAAAAGAAATTCAAAATGTAAAACAAATGATTTATTTATTCATTTGTTTAAAAGTCTAACTACACAGAGCATAATAATAGTTTTGAAGGTAATTAAAACATGCATTAGCTGAATTCTGTTGTTTTGTCCTTGGGCAAGACACTTAACCCATCTTACCCCCAGTATCTCTGTATATTTTACCTTTACTTGAGTTCTTCTTCAGGCTCACAAAGAAAAGGATAAAGAAGCCTATTTTTTTCTTATATCAAACCATGGTGTACAATACTTATTATAGTATACTTAGCATAGTTACTTTAGTTAGCCATTGTTGTATTTAAACCCCCAAAAATGTCTTTTACAAAACATTCCCATAGGCTAAAAGAATTTTAAAATTAAATTAAAAACAAATAAAAATGTTTTTCAATATCATTTTTCAGTGGCCATTTAACACAAAAAACTTGCACAGCCCTAATTCCAAAATACATGCATATATGCTGTACTATTGTCTTATTCATAAAGTGCAAATACTACTGTACCTCAGCTACCACATAAGTACCTCAATAGTGTATACAGCTCTGGAAAAAATAAGAGACCACTGCAAAATTATCAGTTTTTCTGATTTTACTACTTATAAGTATGTGTTTGGGCAAAAGGAACAGTTTTGTTTGAGTCTATAAACTGTCAACATTTCCCCCATATTCCAAATAAAAATATGATCATTTAGAGCATTTATTTTCAAATGGTCAAAATAACAAAAAAGATACCTGTTTTCAGACCTCAAACAATGCAAAGAAACAAGATCAAATTCATTTTAAAACAACATAATATTAATGTTTACACTTAAGAAGAGTTCAGAAATATTTGGTGCAGTAACCCTTATTTTTAATCACAGCTTTCATGCGTCTTTCACATTGTTCTTGGGTGACTTTATTCCACTCCTGGTGCAAGAACTGAAGTAGCTCAGCTTTGTGTTTGTGTTGGAATTCAACAGACGCTGGAATGGAATGGCTGTAATGCTGATTTCAGAAAAAAATGCAGTGGTCTCTTATTTTTTTCCAGAGCTGTATGTTTACATTCCACTATTTGCATTTTATGAATTGCATGGATACTGTTTTGCACTAGCCACACCACTGTTTAATGCTCTAAACTTCATTTTTATTCTGACAATAACAATAAATTATTGAATCTTGATTGTCTTGGTACCACCTTGTGCAGTCGATGCAGTAGTTTGCTGGTCTGACTTAAGCCTTTCTTGTTGGCAGATGAGCCTGAGGTCAAGATTGAGGGCTTTGATGGAAACTGGTACCTGAACCGCCAGAACGTACAGCTGACCTGTAGAGCCGACGCCAACCCTCCTGTCACCATTTACCAGTGGAAGCTGTAAGTCGCATTAAGCCCCACAAACCCTTAGGCTATCACCGCCTCACTCACATTAGGGCACATGGGGAGATTTTTATGTGCAGTCAAGGTAAACTCAAATCTTATTTTGTGCCTCACAGTTTGTATTCTGTATCCAAGATCTTGTTTTTTGCCCACTCCAGAGTCTGTCTCCCTTTACTACCATTTGTTTGTGTATAAAACATATAATAGAGATAAGCTAAGGTCCAGGGGCTTGGCACAATAGTCCCCTTGCAGCAACAGCACACACCACTATCTCGCCAGATACCGTGTGATAAATGCAAACAGAAATCCTTTGCTTTGGGCTGTTGCTTTGTAGTCTGAGTTCAGGTATGCAGGTAAAGTTGGCTATAAAAGCGTCATTGTTAGCGAGGTTGTGTTTTCCGGAGGGCAGTGAAGGCAGCGGTTTTGTCCCTGACATATCAGAGGAATGGAGTAGCGTATTTGTAAAGGGTTGAGGAGCATACCTGTGCGCTGACATCACTGTGTTATTCAGAAGGATATACAAATGTGTTTTCAATGACAGAGCAATCACTAAATAACCTCAGATATGTTTGGTTGGTGTTTTTGTTTAACAGGAAAACAAACTGGCCAGGCACGAATTAGGTAATGCAAAGAGCGCTAGCAAGCAAGGGCATCATTTAAGTGGCATTTGGAGATACTGACAATGATTTTTGAGAATTGCTTTTAACTAAGAGCGCTTTAATATATATAAGATTTATATGAGAAATACTGGAAAGGTCAGTTTTGTTTTTGTAGGTTCTTTGCCTTTGAGGGATAAAGGGATTTTATGACACAATGAAAAGAGCACCGAGGCCTGTCATGATAATTACTGTATCGATTTGAGGACGATATTTTTTGGGGCTCAATATTTATTGCGTGTATAATTTCTTGTTGTAATACAATAAGATTTGAGCTGCAGAGGGTTGAATAACTGACTAATTATTGCTTCATTCTGCTATTTATTTGTTGCATCTTATGGCTTTTAATGATACTGTATATTTAAAAATGATTTCCTGGGATTATCTTGCATTACTGTTATTGTATCAGTGACATAAAGTAGTTTCACTATTATCACTCATCACAATATTTCTCTATTGCAATATATCCTTCTAATTTCAAAATGTGTTATCATGACAGGCCTAAGAGCACCACTCAATTTAGAGATCTCAAGACTGAAACAGGGTTTGGAAATTAGTGACAGGAGCAGTGAACTAGCTGGATGTCCCTCGCATTCTTGTCCTCCTTATTACAAATATTAGAAGTTTTTGATCTTCACCGCAATGCCACATTAAAGGGAAGTCATAAAATTGTTTTCATGTCATTGTATAAGCTAAGCCAGAAAGTTAAAGACAGTACAGTACTGAATATAGCCCATGATTGCCAAGCACAGATTGGAAAATTTGTCAGTGGTCAGCGGAGTGGGCCAGATTAATAGACCATTGTGCCCTGGTTGTATCCATTCTACAGACCACTGTTGAGTTTTAATGAGGCAATAGATTCCTTTTTCTTTTTTATAGCTTCCAGGACAAAAAGCATTGATTTACAAGGAACCAAAAGCAAAAAGATTTTAAATATTTGTGTGTGCTTTTGTAGATCTAGGCAGATTATAGATAAGAAAGGGGAGGAAGGGCGCTACGGGAGATGTGATATAGAAAGACTAGAGCACCGCGCTGACAGATCGGAGGGGACGGCCATTGCTGCACTGAAAATGAGAAGCCAAATGTGTTGTGAAGGTTCCCCTGGGCTGCACTGTGGAGGTCAGCACAAGGCTGTGACTGAGCCATCCAGACCTGGCCAGCCACATTACGTCACGCCAGAACTCACACATGTACACCCGCACACACACACACATACTCGGAACACCAGCTAAAAACTAAAAGGACAATGGTTAGACAAATACTGCAGATAGGTCTATCGGGAGAGCGCGCTGCCCCAGTTCAAACACAGAGAAAACACACTCATTTGAACTGTAATGTTTGTTCAGGGACCTACAAGTCACCTTGAAGGGACTTCAGAACCACTAGATCTTTCATAACGTGTGCATACTGATTAGCTGTGGACACATTTTAGTGTGTTTCAAAAAGAAATGTCAGTGTCCAGTGTTTATCCAGAGTTTTAGTAGACTTACCTCATCCAGAAAAAAGCTAAAACAATAGCTGAATGTTTTCTTGCTAATGGTTTCTTTTCAGTCGTAATTTTTTACTTTACTGTATAGTTAATTATTTATGTATAAATGTTATCATCTTAATGTGCTTCAAATCACTTTTATGTTTTCAAATACTGAAAGGGGTCATTTTACAAATGTAGGCCAAGCTGAATTGGCTCTGAGGTGCGTGCTTGATGTGAACACGACAATTAGAACTAAAGATCAATCTTAATGCACACTCTTAACAGGGCCCAAGGGAGTAGCTGTCAATAAGACTCAATTTACACTCTCCATGTTCATTTTAAGACCATTTTCCTCTGTTAATTTGGAATTTTTACAGATATTTCTACTCTGACATCAAAATACAATTGAAGAATAGAGTAGGCTAAATGAAGATGCACTTTTAATCAACAGAGGTCACCGTGCTGGCATCATCATCAATTGTTATTTAGAAATGCATCGGTTCATGATAATGTCTTATCTGTGACTTTTTTTATGCTAATATGAAAATGAGATTATTTGTCTTGTTAATTCATCAAGTGAAAAGTACAATGTGCCCCTTAGACAGGTCAGGGAGGTTAATCATTTCTTTCTAATCAGTTAGTGTCCGTGCCTTTGTTTTTTTGTTACAGTGGCTTGCATTCTTCTCTCGCGCTGACATTTTGACTTTGCAATTTGTTTGCCAAATTGTTTTATCGCATCATCACGGCTAGTTCCTGAACAACGTCATCTATATACAGTATTTGCACGTCCATGAATAGATATTAGCATTTCCTCATCAGAGTGTGCTGGTTTTTTGTGTCTTTGTACAAACGGGGATATCACAGGCGCCATACGAAGGGTGTGAAAACGCTCTGCCAGCCTTTCATTTCTGTAGGAATCAATTGGGCTTTACAGAGTGCACCGTTTGATATAGGCCAGGGAACGGATTACTGAAGTGTGACTTACAACACTGTTTTCAGCTCCACTGCTATAACAATAAACACTGAAACTGTGACTCTTAACGCTTATCTTTAGACTATCACTAGTATATGCTATGTTAGAACAACAGTACTGTGAAAAAAACGTAACAAAATCTTCAGTGTTGCCTTTTTAAAATTCACCCGCCTATGATCCATACTATAAGAGCCTAATTTGAACACTGTCATTCAAGTTTAGCTTTGTAACACAATGTCATAACAAAGCTGTGTTTAATCTCAGTAGCTTTGTTATTGTACAATTTAGCGTGTAATTTTCTCTCATCAACCAAATTGTTATTCATTTTCACAAATTGCCATGCTAAGACAAAAAGAGAGGGAAGAGAATTTTACAGAAATAATGTCTGATAATGGCTCTCAGGGTCAAGCACTTAACCTCTAAATAAAGTATTGCCTACAATTATTATCTAACTGTAATTGTGTTATTATATAAAAATGCCATCTTGGATAAATGGTCCCTTGAACCTAAACAAAAAAAATCAATATATTCCTTTTTTTTATTATTCTATTTAAATCATATATATTAATTAGATATGGTGAAACGTAAAAGTAAAATTAGTAAAGTGTATAAATTTTAGGTTTCTGTGCTTTACTGAAGTATATTTTACAGTGGGTACTTTTACTTCACTACATTTGATAGCAAGTATCAGTGTAATTTCTAATCTGCTACATTTTTGAACAGAATTTAAAAGTAAATGTATTTTTCAGTGTTGTCTTAGACCTGCTGAAAAGCCTGAGGGGTTTATTTTTAACATGTCGTTTGAGCAAACTAAAATATACAAATAAATTCAGCCCAAATCTTTCTCAAAATGTACACATTTGAAGCCTTTTAAGATCTCATAATATGCACATCATACTTTTTACTCTCTAAATACATTTTTAATGGGTAGTTAAATATGTTTTCTTAAGTAGAATAAAATAAAATAAAAGTATCACATGAAAAAAATTCTTTTGATCACTTTTTTTGCTCGGTATCTGTACTTTTACTTAAAGGAAAAGTAACGTTATTTTACAATCTGAGCCTTCTTTCGGTAATAAAACAAGTCGTTTGACTCACCCATATCACGTTCATGTCATTTGGAGCTGTTTGAAGAAAGTTATGTTGTAGCGTATCCGTTAGCATTTGTTAGCATTTGTATTCGGGGCATTACTTTGCGGTCTCCAAATAACACAAACTTTAGCACTTTTCAAATCATAGAAGCCCGATGTCTTAATGGAAGATTTCGTTTGAAGCAAAAGTGGCCTGTAATCCGAGATTTATCCATAGTTTTCAGCTTTGCGTTTCATGTTTGGGTCTCGGGAGCAGTCCGCACATGCGCACTGGCGTCCTCATCTACTCGAAACTATGGCTAAATCTCGGATTACAGGCCACTTTTGCTTCAAACGAAATCTTTCATTAAGACATCGGGCTTCTATGATTTGAAAAGTGCTAAAGTTTGTGTTATTTGGACACTGCAAAGTAATGCCCCGAGCAAATGATACAGCACCATGTTAACGGATACGGGATCATTAGTAGAACAGAACGGCTCAACACAAGTTCTGCGATACTGCTCCAATTGACAGAAAAATGCTATGGGTGAGTAAAACTACTTGTTTTATTGCCGAAAGAAGGCTAAGATTGTAAAAAAAAAACGTTAATTTGCCTTTAAGTAACAAAATTGAGCACTTCTTCTACCACTATAAATTAGTAAGTAATTTTCTCCAATCTCCAATCTTTATAATTGATCACCATTCCATTGCAGACACACCAAAATCAGCATTGAATCTCATTGGAGGGTTGAAAAAGCCAGAGGAAACCACTAATTGACGTGAAATTTGACGCCCCCCTTGGCCCGCAGGCACCATAAAAGGTGTCCAGATAATAGAACGGAGGTTTTGTGTGCGCTTGATCCGTGACCTCTGAGGTTGCTGACCCAATCAAAGGGCAGGAGGCAGTTTGGATACAGCAGGAGAGAGTCCAACCATGAAGACAAACACCCCAGGCTGAGAAACACGCTACTTTTCTCCTTGCTGCATCCGCGCTTGATCAGCTGCCTTTTTTGACATCTCCCCAGAGTTCTGAGTTCAGTCATGTGCGTTGTGGGTAGGCAGCAGTAGTAGCAGTTCCACCCTTTGTTAGCACTAGGTCTGTTTCATATTCTGAAAAGGGAGCTTGGGCTTTGGTTATGTCCTTACCTGTTAGGACCTGCTGGGATTCCCTGTCCTCATAATTTTGTTTGGACTTGATAGATGATGGCTGAAATATAGTGCTGTCAAGATATTTCAGGTATTTATCTTGTCATCCCCCCCTTCCCCCCCGCTCAGGTTTGTTTGGCTCCTGAGACTGAGATGTTTCCCCCTGACTGTTGTTTTTTATGGTTTCTAAAGCAATGCCTCCCCTCCACAACAGCCATGCATTAATTAACTGTTGGTTTCCCTTGACTACAGTAAAAACACTGTAGCCTTAAATTATTTTGTCTCCTCCTTTAGGTTTCTGTGTCTGTAAATATTTTAGCATTTAGCAGTTGTGTTTATGTCAAAGCGTGTTTTCAAAGTCATATTATCTATCCTTATATGCTAATTTAATGTGCATTTTTGTGCATTTTTTCTGGCAGATTGCAACCTGATTATCTCCATAGAGAGATCAGCGCACCTTTAAAGGGATATGCCACCCCCAGGTCAAATTTGGGCATCTCCCCACAGTCCAGAGACTAAAATAAGTGGTGGAAAGCGTTTTCCTGCTCACCCAGCCATTGTCCGAGTCTGTCGCCACTGCACTGCGCACTACACAGAAAGTAATTGGGAAACGCATCGAGCAAATGAATTCCTTTTGGCCGAAATCTTTCTCTGGCGACGTTAGACTCCAGTCTAAGGCGGAGGAGCACCAGATACTGCGGCGGTCAGTGGCGACAGACTCGGACAATGGCTGGGTGAGCAGGAAAACACTTTCCACCACTTATTTTAGTCTCTGGACTGTGGGGAGATGCCCAAATTTGACCTGGGGGTGGCATATCCCTTTAACATCAAACACACCGGAAGTAATTTGGGAGATAGCATTGTGTTGCACTAAAACAATCTTAAAAATGGTCTGAAAAAAGGAAATACATCTTTGACTATGGTTTTATTATGGTTTTATTATGGTTGCTTTATCTATTTCCTTTTCTCTTTTTTACAGTTTAAATGGATCCATTCCCAGCAACGTGGAAATCAAAAACAACACCCTGTTCTTCAAGGGGCCCGTGACCTATGACCTTGCTGGAACATATGTATGCGACGCCACCAACGGCATTGGGACTCGCACCGGCACTGTGGATGTCAACATCACAGGTAAACCCGATGTGCTTATTTTATTTCCTATTCTCCAGCTGAATTGAACTAATATAACTGATATCAATACAGTAGCCCTCTGCCATCTGATATAGGACTTAAACTGCAAATATAACTGAGTAATGAGTAATTACTATGAGTACCGTATTTTCCGCACTATAAGGCGCACCTAAAAGCCTTCAATTTTCTCAAAAGCCGAAAGTGCGCCTTATAATCCGATGCGCCTTATACATGGATCAATATTGGTTAATCATGGCTACCGTAGTCAGCGACTAATGTAGCTTCTATTCTATGATTATAATGCGGTGCGCCCTATACAGGAAAACAGTTTTAAAATAGGCCATTCGTTGAAGGTGCGCCTTATAATCCAATGCACCTTATAGTGCGGAAAATACGGTAATTAAAAAACAATATCTGTACAGCACTGTATTGATCAAATAGTTTCTGGTTTGGATTCTGTACTTACGCTCTGTATACCTGCCCATGCTACAGATTAAAGCATCTAGAAGTGTAGGAGTACAGAACATGTTTATGATGAGCTCCTCAAAATAACATGAATGAAAATGTGGCTTTGATGCAAGGGCACTGTGTTGATTATAGTTTGCTTGCATCACACTCTTATTTCGAAACAGCTTTTGTTTCTTTTGCTTTGCCCTTCCTTTAACTTCTTGGGAAAATAAAAAGCTGAGCAAAACTGATCAAGTTCCCTCATCTTCCACAGAATAGTTGGCACACACGCTGTGGTCAAGCTCAGGCTCTAGTCAAAGAAGTGCCATATTTAAACTTCCATGAAACTGTACAGCAAATCTCACATATTTGCTGGATTTTGTGGAGATCAGAGTACAGTGAGCAGCTGTGAGGAGTTGGGACACTGTCAGTTTTGCTTGGTCTTTCTTTCTGGTGCTTCTGGTTTCTGGGAAGCGGGGCTGTTCTAACTTGCTTTGCTTTTGCATGTTGACTCATGTTGTGTCTCTGAGAACGCTCTGCTGTGTGAACCAAGCAGCTGTGCCTTTACACTATCATGCACAGCCCAAGCTTCCAGCTTTTTGTTTTTTCCTCTTTCTGCCATGTAACTCTATAGGACAAAGAGCCTTTGTGAGATATGATGTCATTATTAGCATTTGTGAAAAGTAGTGGGTCCTGACTTGAGTAGGGTTAAGTACGTGCTGAGAGAAATATTAGAGGACTTACAAAGCAAGGAAGTCAAACTGTTGTGTGTTCACATTCTATTGGGAAACTGTGGTACCTTACCAGAGAGGTGTAACAAAGACCCATAAATAACTATATCTGCCACTTCATTGAGTACTTAAATTAACAAACCATGGTGCTATTGTTCCTATAGACTATGAGATGCTAAGCATGAAAAAGCAAGCAATAAATTCAGCTATGGATCATATAATGGCTGTTACAATAGATTGTGCAACGTGCTGATCTATAGAATACATGGAGTACATGGAAGTGGATATGGCTGTGGTTTTCGTATGAGTTTGTTTGACGCAAACACAATTTGATTATGGTTGAGGTGAACTTGATGGTGGACAGGATATTTTCGGTACATCCATTGAGGCCATTCGTTGCGCTGACCCTGGCTGTGTATAATGCCCTGTGCCGGAGATGGAGATTGCTGATGCTTCATTAACTTCAAAGAGCCTCTTTGTGCGTCCCCAGCCTGAATCAGGCTGTCTGCACAAGTGTCAGGTGAGAGAGCCCATTGCTGGCAGAGGCTCAAGGCTGCAGCAGTGGCCTCCCTGCTCCTGATAAGTGTTCTCCGCAGAGGGGCAGGAAGCAGCAGCTGCACCACTACATTTGTTCAACAGCTCACAGAGCTAAGAGTTCTCATTTATGCTCTGAACAGTGCTGCTCAGGCCAAAGCCCAGCCCAGGTGAGCCACGCCAGTTAAACATGTGTTCAGTTTGTAAAATAGTGCAAATGCTCCAGAACCTGCTCATAATGTCATAATGAAGCAAAGCCAGTGGTGGTCACGGTGACCATGTTATCTGGCCCTCAGGGACTAATGCAGGAAAATATGTGAATATGGAATCTACAAACACTTTGGCTTCTATATTTGACTTAGGAACCATGTAAAGGTGTACCATAGTATTAACCTTATAGACCCCTTATAGAGCGAGAGAGAGAAATGTCACTGTACTTTAATGGACACATTTGTAGAAGCTGCAAAAGTGTCAACTCAGCAGACAGAGGGGCCATGGAGCACCTTGTTTCAATTAGTTTGTGGATGTGCACTCCGCTGAGATGGCACAGACTGTGGGCCGCTCACATGGGCTCTGGCTCCTCTGAGGACATGTGTTCTCAGCTATACTGTCACAATCTAATGAACCTCTCCTGTTTTAATCAATGCTCTCACAACCAGAGAAGGAGCTGGTTAAATCTATAGCGACAGACATGAGCCACATATAATAGGTTCTTCTCATTCACATTCACTTCAGAAATCTCCTGAGAGCACGTTGACAAGTTGTCAGATCTTATTAATCAGCTAATTAGGGAGATGCACTAAAAACTTTCTTTCATTTGACACTTCAGTCTGTGGTGGTTATCTAAAAGGAAGACTATTGAAGTTTATGGAAATATTGAAACACAGAAAACCACAGGAAGAGCCCTAAATGATGTGGTCAGCCCTCAAGAACCTCCCTCACTCCAGAGAACTGAAGAGCCCTTTCATTTTGATAATCAGTATTTTCCCATCACTCTTGTAAGCAAATCAATGTCACCAGCTTACTCCCACAGCATTCAAAGATTTGGTGAATGACCTTTTGTGTTGAGATAACCTTATAATTATAGCATTATCACCACAGACATGAAATGTAAAGGGGAGGATTCTCTTGCGGAAATTCCTTTTGTTTACTCTTTTGAATAATCGGATAAACAGGCATTTGAGTTTTTAACCTTGACTCACACAGCAGCACAACTGTAATCTTTGGTAGAGTAACTGTGTGAATAATTCCAGACAGATAATATAAATCGTATTAGGTTTTGGCAAGGTTAGGATTATGAGAACTCTTTTGATCCTGGGCGGTATCTTAAACACTTAAGGAGAGCTTGATGGAGTGATTACAGCAATAAAAAATGTTTGGTAAGCAGGGATGACCTGTGTTGACATTTTCTTCATGCTTGCCAGAGCCAGCTGTGGATATTAGTATATGCCAAATAAATTAATAAAACTGTCTAGTCAAATAGAAATCAAACCAAGGTGACTACAGGCTCAGAGTGTAGTTTGTGGTTATCTGGTAGGATAAGCATTTTAAATGTTTACTTTGGGAATTTCTTGGCAGATTAAAACTCATAGTTGCATAGTTTGTTGATTATACAAATATACACCCATAATAGGCCTTTTTGTAATAATAAACATATCATTCAATAAATATATCATAGATGGAACAATACATTTTGGGGGTCAGTATTTATCGTGGGTACTTTTTCTTTTACAAGTACGGATGTTTTTGGTATTTTTCTGTTCTTTGATTTGAGATGTGGAGGGTCCAATAAATAACTTTTATGACTCATATAGATATAAACTAATAAAGTGCTTCATTCTACTATTCATTTATTGCAGCTCATGTTTTTAGAATAGTTATTTCAATGTAAACCTGCTCTAGTGTTATTTTGTCGTTGTCGTAGCATTAATTAGTTTCAATATTATCTTGTATTGGCAAAAGGAGAAATGCAATTTGTCAAATGGACAAAGTTTATTTGGTCGAATACGTTTCGCAGCTCATCCAAGCTGCTGCTTCAGTTTGTACAGTTGACAAAGTGAATTTCTCCCTTTGCCATGGATTCTACCTTGACGACTGAGGGATTCTACACATTATCGTGTATTGTCTATATTATCTTCACTAATGTATCCCACTTCAAAATTTCATATCGGGACAGCTCTAACCCATACTTCATAATGCTGCATAACAATTTGATCATTTACTATAATTATTAATTGATTTATGTTGCACCACATCCCTGAAACATCTATCCATCCATTTTCTTCCGCTTATTCGGGGCCAGGTCACGGGTGCAGCAATCTAAGCAGGGACTCCCAGACTTCCTTCACCCCGGACGCTTCTTCCAGCTCCTCTGGGTCTTCCCTGGGGCCCCCTTTGGGTGGGACATGCCCAGAACACCTCCTGAGGGCGGCATCCAGGAGGCACCTGGTAGAGATGTCCGAGCCACCTCTCAACGTGGAGGAGCGGCGGCTCTACTCCAAGCTCCTCCCGTGTGGCTGCGCTCCTCTCCCTATCTCTAAGGGAGCGCCCAGCCACTCAGCGGAGGAAGTTCATTTCGGCTGCTTCTATCCGCGATCTAGTCCTTGACCATACGTGACCATCCCTGAAGCAATGTTCTAGCTTGTGATTTATATTTATGGAAATCTTATTCTTATTCTAATAGCAAGCCTTGTAATGCCCTCTTAAATTAAATAATGAATGCTGTGTGCAGTCTGGTTTAAAACAATAAAATACAGTAACAAAGACAGAAGCAGTGGGCATACCGAGATGGATGTATTGTCCAATGTAGAGGACAAAATCATTAATAACTATCACAACACTTTGTATCGTCATCGTACTGTCCCTGGCTCACCTGTGTTGTTTTACAGCTCCACACAAAGTAATGAGAGTATATGATGGGGCTTGAGATTTAGTGGCAGAACCCCTAATAGACACACCTGCTATTGTCAGCAGTTTCCAGTGGCGCCCGTGGAGTATAGAATGCAGCTGAAAGAGGCTTACACCTGTTCGCCTCTTTTTTGCGTTGGTACAGTATTATCACTAATAACAATTATATATTAAAGCTCCTATATTATGCAATCTTGACTTGTGAGCATTTAGTCACGATATAATGTTTTTACCTCCTTAAAAACATATCCGGACTTGTGTTTTGTTTCATTTACACGTTTGAGTAATCCTGCATTATTAGTCTGTCTACATCACAAAACCTCAAAATGCTTTGTTCCACCTTGTGATGTCATGAAGTGGTAGTCTTCAAGTTAACAGCTACCTATTATCCTTAGTTCAGTAGAGACTGGCAATTCTAAGGCTGAACTCATCCAAATGAAGGTGTATGTAGTCTAAAAACACAGTGGAGTACTTCCTGTATTAGCACATGACATCACAAAGTGGAGTGTTTTCCATAAGAGAGAAGAACACAGCCTGAATACACAGGGTTTGTGTGTTAAACATGTGTGAATGAAACAAAACACAACTCCAGGTAAGTTTTGATGAGGAAACATTATTGCACAGATCAAACAAATGTTTAATATAGCCCTTTTAAACAGGAATAGAAATGCTTTAAAAGTACCAAGACAAAATCAAGATATCTTGGTTTTGTTTCATTCAGTTTTTTTTCCTGTTATGAGTTGCAGGTGACAACAGCTTATGCCTCCCAGAGTTGTAGCTGGCTGGTCGCAATGATGACATGTTTATAATGTCACATATACTACTACATAAGCCAAAAGATTATGTCTGACCCTCACATTCATTCACAAAGAACAATTTAACCCAAATAATCAAATCAACCATGTTCATCTTTGGATTGTGTGAACTGATTTTCCTATTCGCTGTGACATTTCCAGTTTAACATCAACTATAATGCATGTTTTTTTACGACGTCTGGCTACAGGCATTCAAATTTGAATAAATGTGTTTCCACTGAACGCCCTGAAACAAAGTATAGAATTTCTGTGTGAAAATGGCAAAAAGCCCCACTCTGTAGACACAAGCAAACCCACAATATACCATCATCATTTTGAAAACCACTGTCATTGCCCGTCGCGTTGCCCAGGCCTAGACAGCACATCGTCACTCAGAGTATAAGAAAGAGCTTCACAGACCTTTAGTGATGGCCCCGCTGAATAAAACAACCATCAGCCCATGTTACTGACATCTGTATACTGCCATCTGTATTTTTTTTTTTCTTTTCTGACAGAGACAAGTAATGCGATGATGTCAGTGCTGTGAAGGCTCCTCCAGCAATGTGAAATTTGTTTGTCTGCGCTTGTCATTGCTGTGTCGCTCTCAATCCCTCTGCTATAACACATACATTATTCATAGACGCAAAGGCCACACTTGTATACGGCGTATCATTACATTGGTATACATGCTGTCACCCCAGTCGATCGGTGGAGCTATGTCTTAAGTGTTTTCTCTCTAAACTTCATGATCCCGGTTACAGTGATCGGTAGAAAATTTGAGAGGGACTAAGCGGCACTAAGATCCTGCCAAGATCACAGCTCATTATCCAAATGAGAAGTTAGCATGAAGCGCTCCCCCTTTGCCTGTACGCCACAGGGCAGCCCCATAAAGCCACTGCTATCTGCTCTGTGCCAAGGGGGCAGACACGGTTGCATGCGGATCACTTTGCATAAAATGGTGGATGGGGGTTCTGTTATTTATTTATTTTTGAGAAGAAGAAAGATATATTGGCTAAAGGAATCTCCATGAGCAACATAGCGAACTCTTTTGATAAAGAATACATTTTATATAAATTATCCATGGCTGACTTGATTTATTATGTATGTATTTATTTATTTATTTGTATTTCAACTGAACCCTAATGTAAATCTTAATAAATGAGCTCCATAGGCTGACTGCTCAAAAAACATGTCTGTATACTAGCCAGTACCGAAGGACACAGACATGGAAACATGCAGATCACTTTATATAAAATGGTGGAAGGAAAGCTGCTGAGATGTTTTTGGGAGCAAGAGAAAAGAAGGATGCACTGGCTGCAGGAGTGAAATGGAAATGTCACCGGGGGAGTGCATGTGAGAGCAGCTTGTACAGTGATTTATCTTAACATTTGTTTCTGCATGGCTTGCTGTTCTGGCCTCTCCCGAGAATATGCAAGTAGACGAGAAAGAGGAGGAGAAAGAGGGAGGGTGGGACGTGTGCAGAGAGATGGAGCCGCGGGATTGGTCGTCGGTGGGAGAGGACTTCGGTTTAGGCCCCGCCCCCATCGTTGTCGTGATTGGTCACGTCGTTGCTGATGAAGTAGGTCAGATTCTGTCCCAAGGTCTGACCACTGGCTCCATAGATATGACTGCTTATGCTGCTGTTGTTGCTGGCTCTGCATTGGTGGGGGGTGATTCATTCATTACCCATGGAGCTTCAAAATAATAACAAGCCCATGACAAAAACGAAGAGAGGGAGGGGCTGGGGATGGTTGGGGTCATGTGGTAAACAAACATGTCCCATCAGGGCTTAACGCGCAGTAACATGAGAGATTTGCTGTAGCTGCAGATCTGCTGACCCAACTACTTACAGTCTGGGGGTATGTGACTATTGGATACTATGGAGATTTCTGAAGATGTATTATAACTGCGGTAGGTAGATTGTACAATTATGACAAACCACAATATGTCATTAGTTAGCCATTATACTTTTATGTAGTTCTGTAAAATCTGTAGAAAAAATACAGATGATTCTAACTAATCCTGACTAGGCCTTCCGTAACAAATTTTGAAGCACAATATACCTTTATTACTACAGAGAAATATTGCGATAAACAATAATATTGAAACTACTTATTAAAATAAAGCAGTACTGTCCCTGTTATCATCATTAAAATCATTATAATGCCTGAGTTGTAACAAATAAATAATAGGATTAATCTGTAATTAGAAGAAACATATTCTACTGTACAGAGCTTATTGTGTTACATCAAAAATAACATAACTCTCCCCTATTGTAAAGAAAATGTACACATGATAAATATTAAGCCTCAAATATACTGTTCCAGTTTATATACAGTATATTGAAAATATAAATTGATATGGTAATTATTGTAATCCTGACAACAAAAATATCTAACTGTTTTTTCTTTTTTGTTTTTGTTTATTTTTGATCATAGTTTAAATATGTCCATAGAACTACTGCCATATTTAGTCCTATTTGAGACTTGACCAATAATATTGCTGTCACCTCTGTCCTCCTTTGCACTCACACATAAACCATAGCTGGTGTTGTACCCCATGTCCATATGCCGAACTATTTTTGTTTATATTTATAGCCCATAGCATTATATGGGTCACTACATTACCCCAGCAGTGATGTCAGCTGTGACTTTCTGCCAGTGGAATTCCCACAAGCACGTCTTATCCATTTATAGTGAAGGGAATATGATTTAGCGTCAGACTGCAGAATAGCTTAAAATATCCAGCCAAAAGTAATAGAATCTGGGACAAATTATATGACATCCAGGAAATGGCGCAAATACAATGATCAGGCAATCAAATTTGACCTTTGCTGGAGAAGCTACTAAAACCTGCTATGTTTGAAGTACAAAATGTGGGTAAATGTGAGAATCTGAACAAACTGTATGGATTGGTTTCTTGAACACACCTCAACCATTACATACTGTATGTGCATAAGGAATAGTTCCAAGGATTATTGGTTTTATTCAATTTGTAACCTCATCCAAAACATATCTGAACCTCCCACTTTGGCTTAGCTGTGGCAACTCTCTTACTTTTTACCATCATACAAACTACTTGACTTTTTAGCCAAGGCTTTGATGTATGTCCATGTCCGTGTGTCCATGACGGTGCCCAAGGAAGTTTTAAAATTGACCTTTAAGAGCCCATATAACAGTCTTTTCTGACTACATAATTATAATGCTGTTTCTTCATCAAAAACATACCTGGAGTTTTGTTTCATTCATGCATGTATAACACGCGCATATTAAGGCGGAGTTCTTCTCTCAAACAGGAAACATGATTACACTTTGAAATGTCATGTGGTAATACAGGAAGTGCTCCACTGTGTTTTAAACTTCGTACACATTCGCTTGGATTATATCGGCGCTGGAATGACCACTACACGACGTCCAACCTGCACGACTGTGACTGTGTTAGCTTCAGACAGGGTGCTAAATGAAGATGTTTGGTATCACTGAATGAGCCTGTCTCCACCAATTGTCCCTGTACGCTCTCACTCATTACCCTACTCTTTATTTGCTCATGTCACTCCCCACCTCCCTAAAAGCGCCCTCTTCATCTTCCTTTTATTCCCTCCACCACCTGTGCGTGTACTAGACCCAACCTTTTAATTTGCTTTCATACTGTCTCGTCAGCTCCTCATTTAGTTAAATTAACACCACTCCCCGCTTTCCACTCTTTCTCAAATCCCGTCCTATGTTCCTGCCCTGTCATAACATCTTGTCCGAGCTATTGCGCTAAGACTCTGGAATGCTAGTATCTGTTTTCCTTTCATGTATGGACACGATCGGAGCACACCCGCAACTTTTACCTGCAGGATGTGCTTGTGAAACAGTTGCTGGTGCTCACGTAGGGCTCTCTTTGGCTTCAAACACTCCTTTTTGATCCCCTTTTCCTGTTGGCTGTCTCCCTCTGTAGTAGAAAGACAAACTGCTCTTCAGATTCGAGCTGTATGTTGTGTTCCAAAGCCTGCAATCTGGCTCTGACAAGACGCCATTTATACAACAAGATGTCAGGGTTTTCTGAGTGATGTTGTTTATTATTTGTTTCTCCTCACATCTAGTTTTTTGAGCGAATGATTCAGTGGTACGTGCTCGAGAAAGGAAACAGATTTCAAATAGAAAAGGTCTATGGAAGCACAAATGCCAGTGATTCAGTATGTCTGTGTGTCTGTAAGTGGTGCAGGAATTAAATCAGTATTATTTAGCTGTTATCAACTAAAGGAATTCCTCGTTGGCTAAACTCTCTATGAACATACGATGAATTTGCATAGACAGGACAAGAAACAGTGTGTCAAAGGCTGAATCAATTTACAATTCATTCCCAAAATTCCAGCTCACTCCACGCCCTCTCCGGTCTGCTGTCTGTGTTCATACCAGTCTGTTATTATCTTAACTAAGGAGATTATGGTTGGCACCACAGACTTATTAATCAACTAAACAACAAAATATACAAGACATTAATTTTGTCTTGTGTAGGTTTTTAAAGGTCCTACATTTAGAGCTACATTTAGCTGATTTTGCTCTTTTTAGCTTATTGAATATCTGCTTTAAACCTCCAGCACGGGCCGATTTGTTGTTTTCTAAAGAGTACGCATAAGCTTTATTTTAATACTTTAGCGTGAAGAGACAACTGCACAAAACATGACTACACAAGTTTGTGGTAAAACAAAAAAGGGCTGTAATTTAAATTTTGATCAACATTTCAGAGACAGAATTTGTGAAAAATAATCAAAATTAATCAAATTTGGCCCTATATATTGGCCTAAAAATTTTGGCAGTGCTTATTAGCCATCGGTTTCTCTGGATTCTAAAGAATTAGTACTGGCATCGGCCATGAAAAAAACATATTGGTCGATCTCTACTTATATTACACAAAACTGACCTTTTCCTTTTAGTTCAGTAGAGAATTCATCCAAATGTTTGGATGACACAGTGGAGCACTTCCTGTATTACCACATGACATCACAAGGTGGAACAAAGTATTTTCTGATGATGATGAGGAAAAAACATCACATAGATCAGAAAATAGCATAATATGGTCCCTTTAAATATTAAATATTATAAACAGTTACTTCTCATGTAATACAAATGTTTGAATCTTTGTTTGTAAGCTCGTTCTGGTACAACTGATAGTGAACGTTCCTTGATTTGTTCAGGTAAACAACCAAATTTATCACCAAAATACCAAAAAGGTAAATTGTTTTTGCCCAGAATTAAGTTCTTTGTCTTAAGTTGTTTGTGACTGATTTCCGTTTCATATCTTCTATTTTAATAAACGACTTGCAAAAGGAAGCAGATTTTAAAATGCTTTGCCTGTGATAAATCACACACACCAGATCAAATCAGGCGTTCCGTGTTCAAAATGGGATGATTAATGCAACCCCTGGTGCTAGCATTTAAAGAGCCCACAGTATTTCATGTTTTTGATTACCTGTATAAATCTGTCATGCCCTTTGGATTGAATTATAGCAAAGTCAAGGTACATTTTGGTGACTATTAATCTCAATGGTTACGTTGAGATTGGAGAAACTCAAGGTTAGCTCCATATCTGCGTATTTCCAGTTAATAGACAGTGGCTTTGTAGCTGGAACACTGAGAGGAGGCTGTTGTGAGTTGCTTTGAGGTTTTCTTTATCTGTGCCTTGGCAGGTGTTGCCGGTAGCAGTGGTGTGCCCTGGGTTCAACGCCTCCTCTCTCCCACACACTGTCAAACACACTGGCAATAATTCAATGCAGTTTTATTAATATTCCATAACATGATTAAAGCAAACCGTAACTTTTGTATGCTAATTTACTTGTGCATATGTGCATATATAGGCTGTATTAGCTGGGTGTCACTCAACATGTTTTGAAGTAATTAATCAAAGAAAAGAACTAGTTCAAACAGGCATGTATTAATGTTTCAAGTATCACAAAGAAGGAAAATACTCATTAAATAACATTGTAAATGACATTCTAATGCAATAGAATTTACAAATTTACAATGTACAATGTTATCAATGCATAGTTTATATTTATTTATGCAATAGTTTATATTTTTATGAGTCCTTATAGTATAGTAGCCTAATCTTCACAGCAAAGGTCCAGATGTGTCCCATTTGTGTGTTCTTTTTTCACTATCAACTGATACTCAATCGTCCATCTAGTTTATAGCATTCAGTAGAATTTGGATGTTGATATTTTAGGACAACCGTAGTTTCAAAAGAATTTCAATTTGTGCCTGTGCAGTATAAGATTGTATTGATGTATTTGTTTTTCACTTTTTTTATTTTTATAATACTAGTCATTATAGTATATTTTGATAAT
Organism: Paratrypauchen microcephalus; assembly: GCA_036785185.1. Taxonomy (NCBI): domain Eukaryota; kingdom Metazoa; phylum Chordata; class Actinopteri; order Gobiiformes; family Gobiidae; genus Paratrypauchen; species Paratrypauchen microcephalus. Next base: position 4,706,695 of record JAVJIX010000028.1, on the reverse strand, counting down.
ATTGTACTTTTCAAGATTCTAAGACGGATAATTACTTTACCAATCATAAAAATTGTGCCTATTTAGTTTTTTAAATCATTTTTTCTTGGATTTAAAGACAGCATTGTCTAGATGACTACCTTCAAAACCTTTTCTACCACCTTCCTCTCCGAGCTTTTCAGTGTACCTTATCAGAATGCCTTGATGGAAACCAGTCAATTTCCCCATGTTTTGTCTTTTTCAAAAATTGGACTGCAGCCCTGCAACTAAAAACAACTATTTTCCAAGTCTCATAGCATTTTGTTCTGTAGCAATCACAAGGCCGGCTCTGAGTGTAAGGTGCTGTTGTGACCTTGGAGAGGGATAAGCTCAAACTGTAGAGGATAACATGGCTGCCAACACATCTCTTTCTGTTCCCAAATAAAATGCTTGTTGCCCTGTAGCACTGATGAGAAATTATCATGTATTGGACCTTTGGGTTCAGGCTTTTCCCAATAGGGCTGGGAAAAAAATCACAGGCTATACGAAGCGTCTGGAGGAGGCTTGTGGCTGCTCCTCGTATTAAATGTAATGTAATTATGAAAAATGTCCAAATATGAGTCTGATTAATTAATCAATTACCCTACACAGTATCATCTCATCTTTACAATGCAACATCTCTGTCTCACCTGCTGGTTGGCTTTTTCTTAGCCAACCCTGCAGTAATGTGCTCCCCTTTGCTTTGCTCCCTGAGGGTTTTCTCTCTCTCATGCAACCGCCTCTTTTCCGTGGGCATCTCTTAACATAACAAACATTACCCAAAATAGTGATAAGATTTAGTCATAGCTTAGTTTACCTACCACAAAATTAGCAGCCTCCGGACGAGAGGCGCTGTAAACCATGCAGTCAGGGCGGTGTGCCACCGTCGCCTCGAGCCTTTCTTGGCCGACCCAGAGCCGGTCGCAGCGCAACACCGCAGAAGAAGTGCTCTCGGCAGGGCCGGCGACACCCAACTCTAAGAAAATTGGACCCCGGCGCGACGGGGGCCGTTACCGACCTCACACCGTCCACGGGCTGAGCTTCTATCAGAAGGACTCAGACCCCCGATCGACACCGGGCAAGGGGACTTCCATACACCACATTTCCCGCGCCCGCCCTTCGGACGGGGATTCGGTGCTGGGCTCTTCCCTCTTCGCTCGCCCCTACTGAGGGAATCCTGGTTAGTTTCTTTTCCTCCGCTTAGTAATATGCTTAAATTCAGCGGGTAGTCTCGTCTGATCTGAGTGGTCTCTTTTATTATTTTTTTTATTTATTTATTTTTTTCCAGAGCTGTATTCTATTCATCAAAACAGTGGATTTGTCAAGGGTATCGCATTTCTTTCATTAAATAAGCAACAAAATTATAGTGTGGTCACACAAAAAAATGTGTGTGTATATATATATATATATATATATATATATATAAATATATATATATATATAATTTATTTATTATTATGTAAAAAAAACCTAAAATCTCAATATCAATACAGCAGCCCACAATAACAATACTGTATCATGAAATTTACTATCAAAATATACTGATATTTTGATATTTTGCACACCCCTGTTCCCCACACTAACTTACAAAGAGACTCATTGCTTCTGTCCTTTGGCTCTCACTAATTAAACACCTAATTAAGCGTCACCCTTTAAAACCCTCAGAAAGCTTGTTTATGCTGAGTGGCTGTTTAGCTGCCACACTGAAACCCCACAAAAATACCTGTGTGTTTATTACAGCTTTCATGTCTGCTGTTTGTAGACAGTTGCCGGTTTCCCATTCATTAGAGCAGACATTCTTTAAATATGAGTTTACAAAGGGCCGCGCCACCTGATCCTTTTATTGAAATGAGGGTGATGGAGATCAGCTTTGAAGATAAACTCTGTCACCTTTTACAGCCTCACATCAGAGCTTTTAGCAGCTTAAGCTAATGTTTTTACTAGTGGGGTCAAGACCACCTGAAAGCAGAACAGTCCACTCACAGAGACGGGGCTCAAATCTTAAATCCACCATAGCACGCTTTTACTTTAAACGCCATCTACTCATTGTGGTTGCGATGTATTAGTTTAGAATTATTCATTTTTAAATATTTTTATATTTTAATGTTGACTGTATTTATTTCTTGCTGATTACAAGATGTCAAACATGAGTAATTTGTTAAAGGTTTTATAATATATCCCCCCCGGGCAATGAGCTAACCAGTGTGGGTCCTTGGGCAAGACCCTTCACGGTACTGCCCCCCGGGCGCCGAAAAAGACGGCTGCTCACTGCTCCTGAAAAAGGATGGGTCAAATGCAGAAGTCAAATTTCTCCCGTGTGCCACTGTGTGTCATTGTGTGTGAGACCAATAAAGGCTTAAGCCTAATCTTATCTTAAAAAAATATATATATCTGGAGTTGTGCTTTGTCTCATTCTCACTCGTTGATTAACCCTGCGTTATTAGTCTGTTTATATCTCCACAACTCAACTATGTTCAACCTTGTGATGTCATGAAGTGGTAGTTTTCAAGTTAACCACTACCTTTTAGCATTTGTTTAGCAGATATTAATTTCAGGGCTGAAATCATTCATTCTAGTGGATGTTTATGGAGTGTAAAAAACACAGTGGAGCCCTTCTTGTATTACCACATGATATCACAAGGTTGAACGAAGTGTTTTCTGTTTGAGAGAAGAACTAAATATGCAGGTTTATGTGTTAAATATGTGTGAATGAAACAAAACACAACTTTAGGTACTCATTTGTGATGAGGAAACAACACTATAACATAGGTAAGAAAATACAGCTCTGGAAAAAAATAAGAGACCACTGCATTTTTTTTTTTTAATCAGCATCTCTACATGTGTTACAGCCATTCCATTTCAGCGTCTGTTGAATTCCAACACAAACACAAAGCTGAGCTACTTCAGTTCTTGCACCAGGAGTGGAATAAAGTCACCCAAGAACAATGTGAAAGACTTGTGGAGAGCATGCCAAGACGCATGAAAGCTGTGATTAAAAATAAGGATTATTGCACCAAATATTGATTTCTAAACTCTTCTTAAGCGTAAACATTAGTATTATGTTGTTTTAAAATGAATTTGATCTTGTTTCTTTGCATTGTTTGAGGTCTGAAAACATGTATCTTTTTCGTTATTTTGACCATTTGTCATTTTCTGCAAATAAATGCTCTAAATGATAATATTTTTATTTGGAATTTGAAGGAAATGTTGTCAGTAGTTTATAGACTCAAACAAAAATGTTACTTTTGCCCAAACACATACTTATAAGTAGTAAAATCAGAAAAAAATGATATTTTTGCAGTGGTCTCTTATTTTTTTCCAGAGCTGTAGCATGATATGGACCCAAATTAATTCTGAAAACAGACATTCATTTGTATTATCATTATCATGTTCAAATTGGTATCAAATATCAGGCCCTTTTCCCAGTATGGAATTTGAATTTCTATTTTACCTATTTTATTATGGTTCAGCATTGGCAATGTGTTGTGTTGACATTCATTTAGGATGTATATGGATAGGGAGCAGGTAGAATCCATTCTGAGGTTTTGAGCTGCAAGTCAATAGCAAATGCTTTTATCCTCAAGTCATTTTTGATCAATCAATTGATATTGTATTTTATCATATTGTGTGTGGTTCTGGTTAGCCACAATAGAGCTCCCAGTACTTGCCTTACCAGTGCCGCATGATGACTTATAAAGATGAAATAGTGCTTCGCTGGCAGCAAGTCTTGGTTATTAGCAAGACACTATAAAATTAATTTGGATCTTTCGCTTTGATAAGCTGTAATAAAGAGGATTCAATAGAGGGGCCATAAAAGGAATAATGCATTTTTAGACATTTTGGAGCATTTTTTCTTTTATATAGCGACAGAACAAGAATGGAGCAGGGATGAGACAATGACATTTCCCATTAAACCAATTCAACCTGGACCACTCTGAAAGATTCTACCAGATCGTATCCACAATTGAAAGTATATTACTAAAATGCATAGCCAGTATTAGCACATAGTCATTGTATTGGGAGTAGAAGCATAAGGACTACAACATTTCTCTTACTGATGGGCTGGGATGTGAACCTGGCTCTGCTCTCCTATCCATGTTTGTAATAAAGGCCTGTGTCTGAATAATTCCATTAGGAGGTCCGATTAAAACCTGAGCTGAAATTTGAGTGCATGCCCAGAGAGATGAGGGGTACATGGGGGAGCAGGGGGCTCTCATTTGGCTTGATGATCTGACATTATCATTACAGTGGGAGGAGGATGACTTCTTTCTCGTCTTCTACTCCATGGCTTTACATCTGCATCTGATCTCTGTTCGGAGACTTATCTAAGCCCCTAAATACCTGCTCTAATTGAGTGTAATGTATTGGATTTAACAGCTTATCACCCTCCAAAAGCACTTCTGCCTAGGTGAGAAATTAGCCCTTTTGTTACTTTGTGTGACAGGACTGGCAATGCTATCAGTTTCTATTCTTGCATTTCGTCTCTCACACCTGCCAGAAAGGCTTAAATGTTTTTTTTATATTGACAAATTAGCACTGGCACAGAATATCGCAAATAAATCATGGTGGCTAAATATATTAAAGAGATAAATATCAGTAATCAGAGCTTTTAGAGAAAGGAAATAAAGAAATAGCTAAGCAGTTTTGCAAGTGGCTTAATAATGACTATTTATGAGTTTCAGCTTAGACTTAGACAAACTTTATTGATCCACAAATGAATTATGAATTATTTGGACACAGTAGCTCAACACGTCACAATATATTATAATAACAAAGAGCTACAATATAAATGGTAATCATTCAATTCAAAATAAATAACAAAAAGACAAACACGCAAGAGACTGGTATCAAATAAGGCATAATTATATATAATGTAAGTATAATAAAATACAGAAATATAGTAATACATCTAAACCTCACCTATATATACAAGAGGCCGTAGGGAGAAACAGAGCAAAGATGAAATAATGAATGACAGGACATACGGACATCTAGCTTCTAGGCAACATTATGAGGCCTTGCCATTCAAACAATAGTATACAGCTGGACAAAAATAAGAGACCACTGCATTTTTTTCTGAAATCAGCATCTCTACATGTATTACAGCCATTCCATTCCAGTTATTGCACCAAATATTGATTTCTGAACTCTTCTTAAGTGTAAACATTAGTATTATGTTGCTTTAAAATGAATTTGATCTTATTTCTTTGCATTGTTTGAGGTCTGAAAACATGTATCTTTTTTGTTATTTTGACCATTTGTCATTTTCTGCAAATAAAAGCTCTATAAACGACAATATTTTAATCTGGAATATGGGGGAAATGTTGTCAGTAGTTTATAGACTCAAACTAAAATGTTCCTTTTGCCCAAACACATACCTATAAGTAGTACAATCAGAAAAACTGATACTTTTCCAGAGCTGTAGCTTTAAATTGCTAATTGCTATGGTGACAGACTTAAATTTTCATCATTCTGAAACCCACTGTAGTTCTTTTGAGAATAATGCAACTTGCTTTACAATATTGAGTAGTATTCAGTCAGAAAGGAAAGCTGCCTTTCTTTCCACAGTTGCCCTGGGGTAGATTGATGGAAGCCAGGCTACCAAACTTTGGCACTGGTCCCTCCATCCGCCCCTCTGACCACCACCAATTGCTTGAAACTTGCTTTAATAAATTCACTTTTGCGACTGGGAGAGACGATCTGATCTAGTTGGAACTGTTTATTTGTGCCACCAAAACCCCTTTTGCTTCTTCATATTTTTAGCTCACTCTGTCATGAGAATGGTTTTGAAGGGGGGAGGGGGTGTTACCTCCGTCTTTTGGTAAAAACTCAGGGCTTGTTATGCTAGTTAGACGTACCTGTACTGTGCCAGTTTGAACAAGCACTACCTGAGCACCTCCAGGCTTTGATTGTGTCTCTTCTGTTTGACTGTTCACACTGGAGCCGCCAACACTTTTTTATTTTAAGTGTGAAGAGACATGTTGTTGTTTTTTTTTGTGGGGGGGTGTTTTGTTTAGCTGTAACCAACCAGGGGAATGTAGACGAGATCATTCGTTTTTCTTCCAATTTGTAGTATTTGCGGCGTTGAAGATGGCAGGTTCTGGTTTATTTAAAAGACAATAGAGCGTGCAATGTTTTCTACAGATGCAACATTTTATAGCTAGTTTTCGCTGGTTGTTCATTGGTGGCATTATGCTCAGTTACAGAAATGTTCAGACTTTTTATTGTGTGTACGAGTTTTTGATGGCCTTTTTTCTGTCTGCTCTCTTTGCTGACTGCTTGGCTGCAAACATTGTGCTAACATTTCATATACTGATAATGCCCGTGCTTGTATGTCATGTTGCAACAATATTCCATTCAATGCAATGTATTATTTATTGTGTATGTTCTGTGTGTTCTGTGTGTTTTCTTTCTATATACTGGATACTGAATTGAAAACTTGATCTCTTGCATGCTTGACAATTTTTGTAACCTCTACTCTGTGCTGCCTGTAAAATACTTTGTGTGAAATTGCATGCAGTGAACCCTCCCACATGGGGGGTTCTCATGGGTTGTGGGTGGGTGGGCTGTCGCTCGGCATGGGCCCTTCTCCCTTCTTCTTTCCTTCCTTGTGTCCCTTACTTCATATCTCCCTAAAAATGTCTGCACTTGTCTGCACTTCCTCCTCCCAACCAGAGCACTGACACACTCCCTCCCATCTTGTCTTTTCCTACCCAGAACACCCTATCAACCCGCCATTCGAGGACCCAGACACCAGGTCTGACCCGCACAACCCCGGGGCGGCCATCGGGGGCGCTGTGGGGGGAGTTGTCCTGCTGGGCCTGGCTGCTATTCTGCTCTTCGTATTCCTGCGCCGCCGCCAGAGGACCTTCAAGGGTGACTACAGCACCAAAAAGCACGTCTTCGGGAACGGTTACGCCAAGGCAGGTGGGTTACCGGCTCACCCCCCCATCCCCAAGAACCTGCAGTATCCCGACGATTCGGATGACGAGAAAAAGTCGGCACAGATCGGCGTCACCGGTAGCGACTTCGATGCGGACGGCGAGGACTTGAAGAGGCCCTATTTCACGGTGGACGAGGGCGAATCGCGGGATTACGATGAGCGGACTCTTGCTTTCCAGTACGACCCTGAACCCGAGCTAGCCGACGATATGATTTCCCAAACCGACGGCTCGGTTATCTCTAAGAAAGAGTGGTACGTGTAGGGGCATGCCACATTCAAAACCAAACAGTCACCCTCCTCGTCACCCACCGCACCCACCCACATCCCACTGTGCACCCCCCATCACCTGACCCCCACCCACCTACCCCCAAACTCCCATGCACCATTGGACTCCAGTAGAAATGTGTCTCTTAGATGCTATAATCACATCATTGGTATCAGATCCATCAGAGGAATGGTTCACTGTGAGAGAAATAGGAGCCGGACTTTACAGAGGGGATTTATGAATTGGTCAAAACTGGTGTTATTTTTGTGCATTTTTTCATGTTTTAAATGTATTAAATGTATCAAAAGAAAGAGACTGCAGGTTGAACATTTTCGCTGAGCACATTGTGAAAGTCCTACACTGGATATAAAGTAGAGTACAATTGTTTGATTTTGTATTTCCATTGTTTATTGATTTATATTGTTATTTTTTATGTCTTTTTGTATAATTTTTAACTTGGGAACTGAAAGTTAGATGTCTGAAACAAAAGTGGGTTTTTAGTGTTTGTAATGTTGTGGTCAAACGTTTCAGAAAAGAGAAAAAACATGTCCAAAAACACCTGTATGACTTTCCCTGACTCACGGTGTTACAGACTTTTATATTACAATTGCAAGCACTGCTATTTTTTCCCATTGTATTTCATGGCACCATTGTTAATTTGTAATGTTAAGGATCAATCTACTGATGTTGGCAGTACTTGGATCACAATTGCCTTTATTTCAGCCTCTCTTAAAATGGCTGATAAAATAGACTGTATACTCTGCAGTGCACCTGGACTCAAACTATAAAGGTAAAACATTTTCCTGTGGATTACCATTCTGTTCAAATGTCTTAATACTTTCACATTTTGTTGAGTGCCCTTTTATGAAAATGTCTGTCAAAGCAAAGCTCAGTACTGTCTTAAGTAAACTGCAGTGTTTCATGAGACGCCATGGACTCAAACGATGAGAAAAATGCTACTATTGTTTAATATGTAAAGGGAAAATCAATGTTGGTGACTTTGCTGGATTTTAACGTCACCTGCTGCTTTTATTTTGTTTTTATTATTTGTAATTAATTTTAGATTTATTGGTGGATTGTTGTCTTTCAAATATTAATCCGTCTGCAGTAACATCCAAAGGCATTACTCATCTGGCTATTTCAGTCACTCAAACCAGTGGAGGCTTAAGGCGAGCTGATAATGTCTTGTTTCCTTCCCATTACACAATTGAAAATCAATTTAAAATAGACACAAGAGACTCAGTGCAAGGAGTAAAACAATGCAAAAGCCTGTAGATGTACTTAAGTACCTATCTGGCTCTGAAAAATATAAATACTGTATTAAGCCTTATTTTATGCATGATTTTGTGTGGGAGTGGAAGTGCATATGTTGCTATTTTTTTCTGTTTGGGTTCAGTGCATACAAAAGCGGCAACAATGTTCCTGTTGTCAGTATTAACAGACTTTGGGTGCACAATCCCCAGTAACAATATGCCACTTTTAATAGAGACCTCCATATACAGTAAATAAACGCATTCATACAGATAGAAATATATATCAGAAGCTGGACACATTCTGCTCCAAGTTTTCTAGAACATGCTTGTCTACTCTATGTAAATAGGTGAGCATGTTAATAATCATGAGCCTCAAACCCAAATAGGGAACCTCTTAGCACTATCATGGTACATTCTGTTCATTCTAGTGTACAGTTACTTTTCTGTTGTACAGAAAGGACAATGAAAGTTGTATCTAAGCATTTCATGAAAAGGGGAATGTTTTGTTTTTTTGTTTTGTTTTGTTTTTTTCAGCTTCCTTAAATATTCTACTGTGGCTAAAACAATATCAATTTAATTTCAGGTCAGGTTCAGCGTTCATTTTAATCAGCAGTTATAACTGCTATTTCAAAAAACATAATATGGCTGCAACCCGGTTTACATTTAATCGTATTTGAGTTTGTTTATTCTTGCATTCAGTGCCTATAACACCAAAAGACAAATGTGATTGGCTGCTGCTTTCATTCAAAGAAAAGGGCCAAACTGTGACATAAAGTATGTTTTTTCTCTCTAAATGCAGTAACGCTGTATAGTCTTACTATAACTTCTGTCTTAGTCGACCATGTCTGACATATTGAAGCACAAATAGTCAAATCCTATTAAAAAAAAAAAAAAAAGAGACTTCAATTGGGCCAATTTTGAAAGCACAAGTAGGTTTTATTTAATCACTGCCACATTCTCAGACAAGGTGGAGTTTTTTTTATATCCATTTTGAGTTGTATCTTTTGTCATCATCTTTTTGTTTAATCATGGGTTTCACTATAACTTTATTCCATCTTTTATGTTTTGTATTTGTTGGACATTCCACTGTAAATATTGTACATATGGTTGAAAACATAGTTGGGATTTATTTAGAGATGTAGAGCCCAGTTCATGTAAAATATACCTATTTTGACTGCAAAAATAGAGACTCAACAATGGCTATAGATGGGAGATGATTCATTGCTTCTCTCCAAAGTTGCACCCCAAAATACCGTTTCAAAATGCCACTAGCGACTTCACTGTCATGCAGAGGGTTTTGCATACAGTTCGTCCATGTAACGTCAGTGACCGAAAAAGAAAAAGAGAGAAATGTGTATGCAGCCATTTGAATGTATATTTCTGAGGGTGTTACAAAAAATCTCTTGTTCAATTGTGATGATACAGTGAAGTAACTTGTATTTGTTTTCAACATTAAATGAGTTCAATAGTCAAACATGGTGTCACATTCATTTTTTGCATTATAATAAATATAACTAAGTAACGTTTTGGTTGGGGGTCCGTCACCTGCTCGTTCTTATGGATATGTCATTACTCTGCCTAAAATGCTCCACAGTATGACATTAAACAGCTCTACCTTATTATTTATAGGGCTGTCAAACGATTAATTTTCTTGATCGCAACTAATCTCAGAAATTTCATAGTTAATCGCGATTAATCGTGATTTATTTTGCATGTTTAAAATTGATATTTTGCAGTAAGACCGTTCGAATCTAAAGTTAAACTCACAATGCAAAGTATTTCTCACCATTTTTTTTATTTCAAAAAAGTGCAGAGAAAGGAAAAAGTAACAATGGACCAGTAATAGTGCTTACTTTGAGAAATTGTAAATAAATGATTGAAGCCCGCTCGAGCTGCCTACGGATGCGTAGAAGGAACAAAATACTAGCAAACTCAAAATAGCGCGTTTAACCGACAATGAGTTTAATTAATACAACCAAATGAGCTGCATATGGATGGTAGAATTGCGGAAAATGCTGGCAAACTCTGATCGCGATTAAAAAAATTGTTCGCGATCATAACTCTAATCGCGATTAATTGCGATTAACGCGTTAATATTCCCAGCCCTAATTATTTATTATTATTATTTATTCATTTCAAGGTGGTTTTATGGCTCAAAAATACCAAAAAAACAGGTCTTTTGACTCTGAGTGGGTTTGCCTCTTCACAGATCTGACCTGTAACTTGGTCTGGTTTGGTCTCTATGACAGAAAAGTTTAATGCCATACTGCGAAACATTCCAGACAAAGCAATAACATCTTCAATGAGAAAAGCATTTGATGGACCCTCCACATTAAGAGGTACACGATGCACCTTTAATAGTACCAGTTTTATAAAAGTATAAGTAATTAATCGTCCTCAAATTCACATAAAGATATATTATTGTTTCTAAAATGTTAAAACCTCTCACATTAACCACTCCATTGTAATAGTTTCCACAGTACCCCAACTGTTATAAATTGTGTTTCTTCTTTCTGTCAGCAGCACAATATTCCCTGGTATTGATTCAGGAAATTGCTGTTTTGTTTTCAAATCCTTAATACATTAGTTCAGTGTCTTGTGGAGTTGTTTTAAGGGAACAAAAGAAGTAATCTGGGAGTGTTTTGTTGCTCTCATAATTCATTGCCTTTTGGTCAAACAGTCAGCACAGCGCGTGTTTAAGATCCGGTCTGCAGACAAAGCCACAGTCCAACAGACAAGCTCGTGGTTCATTTGGAATCCAGAAATGACCATTTTTCAGTGTAAAAGGAGCAATTCAAACGCTTTTGTTTACAGAACAGTTTGGTTAAATGAACAAATTCTAACCTACATAGCAATGTCTAGACACTATGTTGTGGTGGTGTTATTTCTAAATAAGCCAAATTACATCAAAGTGGGAAAGTGAGTTCATGAAAATATTCTGCAGTTGAAATAATTAAACGGATTGAAACCATGAAAGTTACATTGAATTTAATCATGTTCCAGGAGCCCCATTTAATAAAAATATGAAAAAGCCACATCAAGAAAATTGTATTTGATGATGAAATGTTCAGATTGATCCACAAAGGAAATTATTTGGACACGGTAGCTCACACATCACAATGTATTATAATAACCAAGACCAAAAATAACAAGAGATGGCTTCAAATATGGCATAATTGTATACTGTTTATGTACAAGTAAAAATAAAAGATAGAACTATAATAATACTAATACAATACAATACAACTAAATACAAGTTATATCTGAGCCATATACAAGAGGTTGGTCAGGAGAAACAGGGCAAAGATGAATCCAGTTAAAGTCAAAGCACAGTGTAAACATACAGTATCTTCAACTCCAATGTTTAATTCAAATTACATTAGATTTCCCAAAAATATCTTAAAAATGCATAAACCAGATAACCTCTCTTATCTTTAAAAGTAAGTTCATGGCAATTGATATTATTTAAAACTACTGAAACACTAAATCACTAAAAATAAAGCAATGGTGTGTCTCCCATTGAAAAATACAATTATATTTAGAATAATGAATTTCTCTAAAGTGATAGAACATGTATTGTGTGTATTATGTAATTGTGTACAAGAGCTGCATACTTGTGTTGGCCTAATGACTCTCAGATCGGGTCTCACAGCTCTGTGTCAGGATTGGAGAGCCCACATCTGCACCGGCTGCATTAACAACAGCCTCCATCTGCAGCTGTTGCCATCCATTTGCTAAAAGAGCTCTTTGTGTCCTGAGGGCTTTTGATGCACATAGGTTTTTAACATGCACAGCCAGCCCGTTTTCTCCACAGCGCAGAATAAGAGGAGAGACAACATTTCCTCTAACAAAGGCTCACCCTGGATGAGAAATAAGTGGGGTTTACAGCTGAAATGTGCTCCTTCAGGTCCTGGTAGAACCTCCAAACAGCTGAAGTTTTCGTAAGACTGAAGGAGGTGATTTCACTGTGCATGAAACGGCTCCTATAAAACCCAGGGTTTAGACCTGTTGTGTTTTATATGCTCAACATACAGCTCCATATGACTTTGTGTAGCCTACTTTTTGTTTGTGTCCAAACTTAAGTTAGCATATTTGTGTTTGCATTCTTTCACTGATCATATACATTTTAAATTTAGCTATACAGTTTTTTTTTTTTGGAAAGCCACTCAATAGATTTATTACAAATGATGAATAAATATATCTGACTGTGTTTAAGAGACATAAGAACGTGTATATGTTTCTTAAGGTTTCTTTAAACTCTTCACTAAGAACCATGTAACTTTTCTGGTGGCATGTTCACCACCTGCTTGTTTCCGTGGAGCTGTTTTTTGCCTGAAAAATTCCACAGTACGACATATAAAATGTCTCTTTTGAAAGTGTAGGTTGTGTTAAATAACTGACTTCCAAAGAAATGTAATATAGTTTTTACCCATTCTTCAAACAATGGATGATGGAATGCAGTTTTGTTTAGAGTGACATTGAGAGGACTTGGTACACAAAATTGTTTGTGTACCAAACAGCTAACACTGGCAGTTTGAGCTTAATTAAAACTTCAGGAGACAAAAACCTCATTTGAAAATATGTGAAAGAGTTTTACACCATCATCATTATTCTTTTTAGCACTAATAATCCAGATGATTTATTCAAGCCACCAAATGATTTCAGCTTTGCCTTATTGCCTAGAGACTCAGTGTCTCACCAAATAAAAACTGTAAACTGAAATAATTGATGCCCCTTATTTACTGAAGTCCAATGATGCTATGAATTAGTCACAAAGGAGGCTGTTGGTTCTATTCTCAGGTGGAGTGTATGGCCTTTGCTACAAAAAAGCTGGTAAATAAACTCAAAAACATAAAAGTGAGAGTGAGTCATTGGTCTGCTCCTCTCCGTCAGCCATGAGAGTTTAACCCCCTACAACACGGACTCCAGCCCTGTCTGCAAATGACACTATTAAGGACGTTTAGCTTGGACTTCAAAAATGAGTAGAGATAAATCAGGTACACTTTATTTTATTTTATTTTTTAAAAGGTAATTATGTAAAATAAAGTAAAAGGCTGCAAAACCACATGGTTGGTGTGAAGTTTAACATCATTTAACTAACAGACTGATATTAACCCATAACATGCCAGTCTGAATGAACACTGCCCGAAACAAACACTGCCGTCAAATACTCCAACTAAGATAGTCCTGAACAAGCCTCGGTCAAGATCTGGAGATGGGTGCCACAGTGGGCCCCAGCTGCACTGAAGGCTGGGTCAAATGCGGAGGACACGTTTTCCTATGAATGAACTCAGTTTATCCACAAGAAGAAGAAGAAGAAGTGAACTTTATTGATCTCACACTGGAGAAATTCTTCTCTGCATTTTAACCCATCCTATATATATATACATATATTAGGAGCAGTGGGCAGCACACATTAGGGCGCCCGGGGACCATCTCCATGATCTTCTTGCTTCGGTTTGGTCAGGACCTAAGCTGGAGGTACCTATGGTGCATGTTTTGGGTTGGTGGGGGAAACCGGAGTGCCCCGAGGAAACCCACCCAGACACGGGGAGAACATGCAAACTCCACACAGAAAGGCTCGGGCGACCCGGGGATCGAACCCAGACCATGCATGCAAACGCCACACAGAACACACACGGAAAGGTCTGGGCGACCCGGGGATCGAACCCGGAACCTTCTTGCTGTGAAGCAAGAGCGCTAACCACTCTGCTACCGTGCCGCCAATTGCCTTATTTTATGCAATAGTTAATCATTCAAATTGACCCAACTGTCTTTTTGTAAAATATTGTTCCAGTTGAAAAGCCTGATGTTTGTTTTAGAGGTGGTTTATCTTGTTTTTCAGTAGCTCAGCCCCATCCTTTCCTCACCTCTCTCCTGAACACTGTTAGCTCCACGTACTTATTTTTATCAGACAGCAGAGAGGATAATTAATATGGATGCTTACGCCAAACAATTTCTCTCCGCACCACAAGGACATAATTCCTCTCCTCCTCTTCCTCCTCCTCTTTCCCCTGTGAAGCAGTCAGTGGTGCTCAGGGATCAGGGGTGCACTTAGGACTTAGGGGAAATTGCGTTAACTCTCTGCAGACCGAATGAAAGGGCGCTAAGACAAAGATCATTAGCATTTAGAAACACAGCCACGCCGTCTACACCTCTGTTTGCACTAATGTGTGTCAAGGTCACTTTTAACGTTTATTTTTGGGATTTGAAATTCTATTAAGAAATACTGTATGATCTTATAATACATAATACTTATGTCCAGAATGTAACTGCTCCAAATTTGCACAGCACAAACTATTTGTGCTGTGATCTATTGATCTTTACTATTGATTGTTCATTAAGACAAGTAGAAAAGTACTAACAGTCAACATGCCAATACTACCAATACTACCAGTGGTGGAAGGTAACACTGGAAAAAGAAGTAAAACTATACTTAAATTTTGTAGGTCATCTGTACTTTACTTGTGAATTTTAGTGGATACTTTTTACATTTACTTTATTACATTTGAGAGCAGATATTTGTATTTTCTACTCCACTTTACTTTTCAACTGAAAAGTAAAAGTTTTTTTTTTAAATTATTATTATTGTTTGAGACCTCCTGAAAAGGCTGAGGGTCAATGTTTGAGCAAACTAACAAAAAGATCAATTTAAAAGACTATTTTTACTCTTTTGGTGCATATTTATTTTATTTTATTTGTGCTTTTACTTAAGGAACAAAATAGAGTACTTCTTCCACCACTGAATACTACTATACTATCAATTATGCTACCAAAAATACGTTCTACCGATAAGTACCACAACAATAACTGCAACTGAAGTGATTCCTTTGTCTCTCTATTGCTGCTACTTCACCATTACTGCCTCCATTCCTCACTGATGAGATATTTTCAAGAAGGCCTTCCTAGTTAAAATAAATGCATCCTACCTCCTAGTTCTGCTCCTCTGGCAACATTTTGAATACTTTTAGTCAAAGCAAATTCTAAAATGAGAACCAAGCAACATTTACTCTGTAGTTACTTCCACATTTGAATATGCTTGAGATTTATATAGTTTCTCTGTAACTCCAATATGGCAGTGGGATAAAATCATTTGTCTTCTATAAACCACTGAATAACTTTAAACCGGCCAGATAAAGTATATTTATTGGGCTTTGATATTTATTCTTGCACCATCATAACATGTACCATAAAACCCCTTGTTGAAAGCATATTTTTCAGATAAACAGGCAGACCCAAATGTTTTCCAGATATTTTTGTGTCTTTTATCAATAACTCTTTAGTGATATTCAAACCATTTTATTTCCCAGGGACCCAAGTCTGCAGTATTTCACGAGCACCACTCTCTACCCCCCACCTCGGTCTGAAAACGTGTTTCACATTCAGCTCAATCAATTGGCCATGCGGTTTACACCCCACTGATAGACAGAACAAGGCAATTCTATTTCCACTAAATGTTTAATTATAATGAATTGGCAATTATTTGGATTAACCTTCGATCAATCTGCCCAAATTATTATAGCCTATTATTTTGTAAATGAGACTGTTCATAAACAAGCCTGTGTGATCTGTGAATAAATGTGTTGCTGTCTGGAAAATAGCTCCAGCAGACAGATAAAAGTGTTATTCAAAATATGTGAGAATATTGGAATGCTACTTGTCTCACAGTTCTAAAAAAACAAACAAAAAACTTCACTATAGTATATATAATGAGCATTTACTTCAAGGGTAAATTCTTGCAAAATCTGCTGTTGATAATAAAATTAAATTGACCTATGGTTAGCTATTATTGTAAGTAAAGTTGCCCTGAGGCTAAATGTAACTACTAATCTGTGCCTGTCACCTGTTTCTCACACACATGCCAAATTTATACAGATAGGCAAGGTACGTGAAGTCCCTTGCCCAAGAACACAACAACAGTATGCATCAAAATCTTGTGCTTTATAAGACAACCACCGTGGTCCCACATAAAAAATGTGAAACATTATTTTAAAGTTCCTATATTACATTAAATGGATTGTTGTGAGCTTTAAAGGGATATGCCACCCCAGGTCAAATTTGGGCATCTCCCCACAGTCCAGAGACTAAAACAAGTGATGAAAAGCGTTTTCCTGGTCACCCAGCCATTGTCCGAGTCTGTCGCCACTGACCGCAGCGCGCAGCTGCTGCTCCTCCGCCTTAGACTGGAGGCAACGGCGCCAGAGAAAGATTTCGGCCAAAAGGAATTAATTTGCTCGATGCTTTTCCCAATTACTTTCTGTGTAGTGCGCATTCATATCAAGTGCAAATAAATGTTCAAATCAACACAGAGAACTTGCCTTGGTCATTTTGGGTGGGAACTATTTTTCAGTGCGGGAAAAGAAAGCCGAAGCACACAGCACGCAGCGTAACGGGGGAACTCCCTTCCTGGTGCGTAAACAGGGATTCCCCTGTCCGCGTGGTGCGTGCTTCGTCTGTCTTTTTCCGCACTGAAAAATAGTTCCCACCCAAAATGACCAAGGCAAGCTCTCCGTGTTGATTTGAACATTTATTTGCACTCGATATGAATGCGCACTACACAGAAAGTAATTGGGAAAAGCATCGAGCAAATTAATTCCTTTTGGCCGAAATCTTTCTCTGGCGCCATTGCCTCCAGTCTAACGCGGAGGAGCAGTAGCTGCGTGCGGCGGTCAGTGCTAACAGACTCGGACAAAGGCTGGGTGAGCAGGAAAACGCTTTTCATCACTTGTTTTAGTCTCTGGACTGTGGGGAGATGCCCAAATTTAACCTGTGGGTGGCATATCCCTTTAAGGCATGTTATAATGCTGTTACCGCCCCAAAAACATACCTAAAGTTGTGTTTTTACTCATTCACACGTTTGAGTAATTCTGCATTAATAATTTGTCTACATCTCCAAAGCTCAAAATGGTCTGTTCCACCTTGTGAGGTCATAAAGCGGTAGTTTGCAAGTTAACAACTAGCTTTTTACCTTTTGTTCACTGGAGAGTGGCAATTCCAGGGCTGAAATTATCCAAATTATTCTAGTGAAGATGTATGGAGTTTAGAAACACAGTGGAGTGCTTCCTGTATTACCACATGACATCACAAGTTGGAGTGTTTTATGTCTGAGAGAAGAACATGAATAAAGCAAAACACAACTCCTGGCATGTTTTTGATGAAGATACAACATTATAACAGATCATAAAATAGTGTAATATGGGACCTTTAAGCTTGCCTTATTATTGTTGCTTAAGACAAACATCGGACAGTTAAAATGAATAAGATAAAAACAAACAAGCATTCAAACCATCTATTATTCACACCAATGTAACTTTTGCACAGTTCTTGCAGACTCAGTTCAGCCTGCTTCTATTTCAGAGCTACTCTCCAACTGTGCATTAGACTTTCCAATTAGAGGCAGGCAGGCATCCCGGAGAGGCACCAAAGAGGCACCAAAGAGCCTAAAGCCCCCGGTGGAGAGGGAACTGCTGACAACCTGCTCTCCAAAGACTAAAGGGGAATGCTATGTCCCTGTGTCCATTTACTCTGGGACTGGGTTTAACTAAAGAACGAGAGAGGGATGAGGGAGAGTGGGAGAGAGAAAGATATATGTGCATATCCTTCATGTGCTTGTTGACTGTTTGTTTGCTTGGATAAACTGAGCTGGAATTACTCCACTAAAAGTTTCAAATTTTCTGACTAAACTTGTTTTGAACTATGGTTAAAATACAGATGAAGCAGAGAATTATAAACAGGAATAATTTTTTATTCATTAATAAAGTATAAAAAGACATCATCAGTGTGATAGCAATACAAATTAAAGCCGCAAGCGGCGTTGGTCGGGACCTCGCACCTGCGTTTGTTCGTCTTACTGAGACGCACAGCCATACCAAATTTCGTGTGCCTGGCACAATTATCTCACTTCCTGTTGGGCGTGGCCATGACATTGTAGATACCCTGTCAGAACAGACCCTGTCAGACCCTGTCAGACCCTGTCAGACCCTGTCAGACCCTGTCAGACTCTGTTAGACCCTGTCAGACCCTGCATGTGGCCTACATGCTGAGGCCTACATGAACCTTCGATGCTTGTCCCCACATTGCTGCTTGCAGCTATATCAGATCAAAGGTACAAAGATCAAAGACCTTTGATCAGGGCATTGCCTAGCAACAAATACCTCCCATTCATAACTCATCACTCCCATTCAATAAATACCTAATTTTATCGATCCGCCGTATCGTCATATTACCGCCTATTTGAAAATCCTTCGCAATTTAACATCTCCAACGTCTTAAGATTATGTTCACCGAAATTGAAGCCTATCTGAGGTACGGTGTAGGAGAAGTGTTTCAAATTCCATACCTAACTTTATCGATCCGCCGTATCGTCATATTACCGCCTATTTGAAAATCCTTCGCAATTTAACATCTCCAACGTCTTAAGATTATGTTCACCAAAATTTAAGCCCATCTGAGGTACGGTGTAGGAGAAGTGTTTCAAATTCCATTCTATGTCCAATACCCAAAAATCACACAAAAGCCCAATTATCTCACTTCCTGTTGGGCGTGGCCATGACATTGCAGTGAGGCGTTTGTTCGTCTTATTGAGATACACGTCCCTACCGAATTTCGTGCGCCTATCTTAAACGGTATGCCAGCCCCGAAAGACAACGCGCTAGGGGGCGCTATCGAGCTCCTGGGGGTCACTGGGGGACGGGACTTTGTGTGGTGGTACTGGCAGCACTTTGTGATGCCCGTGCAAAGTTTCGTTCGTTTTGAAGCATGGGAACATGCTCAAAATTGCCCCAGCGAGTGTGAACAAGAACAAGAATAATAATAATAATAATAATAATTAAAGCCGCAAGCGGCGTTGGTCGGGACCTCGCACCTGCGTTTGTTCGTCTTACTGAGACGCACACCCATACCGAATTTCGTGTGCCTGGCAAAAATGGTAAGCCATATCGGACAATTTTTCCTGTTAGGGGCTCAGCCAGCGGTAGATTTCTGACAGTTCATTGGCCTGTCATATGGGGGCGCTATGTCAGACTGCCAGTTATTTGGCATGAAAATCTTGGTAGTCCTCATCTACATTAACCTGTGAAGTTTTAGTCTGAGGAAAAACTCCAAATTCAATAAAAACCTCCCAATCATAACTCATAACAATAAATACCTAAGTTTATCGATCCGCCGTATCGTCATATTACCGTCTATTTGAAAATCCTTCGCAATTTAACATCTCCAACGTCTTAAGATTATGTTCACCAAAATTTAAGCCCATCTGAGGTACATTGTAGGAGAAATGTTTCAAAATGAAGTGGTGACACACTTCCTATTGAATTTGGCACTTTCAAATGGTAGCAAAATTCATCAGGCCGCCATTTTGTCATCTTACAAGATATCAAAAATCCCTTCGCAATTTAACATCTCCATTGTCTTGAGCTCATGTACACCAAAATTTACGCCCATCTGATGTACGGTGTAGGAGGAGTGTTTTAAAATCCATTGTATGTCTTATCACACAAAATCGCAATACAAGTCTTTTTATCTCACTTCCTGTTGGGCGTGGCCATGACATTGTAATTACAGTTTTGTTCATCTTAGTGAGATACACACCCATACCAACTTTCGTGTGTCTGGCTGAAATCGTATGCCACCCACGATCCTCTTTGTGTTAAAACGCTCATTTGCTGTACATTTTCTGACAGTTCACTGGCCTGTCATATGGGGGCGCTATGTCAGACTGCCAGTTATTTGGCATGAAAATCTTGGTAGTCCTCATCTACATTACCCTGTGAAGTTTTAGTCTGAGGAAGAACTCCAAATTCAATAAAAACCTCCTATTCATAATTCATAACTCCCATTCAATAAATACCTAAGTTTATCGATCCGCCGTATCGTCATATTACCGCCTATTTGAAAATCCTTCGCAATTTATCATCTCCAATGTCTTAAGATTATGTTCACCAAAATTTAAGCCCATCTGAGGTTCGGTGTAGGAGAAGTGTTTCAAATTCCATTGTCTGTCCAATATTACAAAATCACACAAAATGCCAATTATCTCACTTCCTGTTGGGCGTGGCCATGACATTGCAGTGAGGCGTTTGTTCGTCTTATTGAGATACACGTCCCTACCGAATTTCGTGCGCCTATCTTAAACGGAACTCCAAATTCAATAAATAACTCCCATCCATAACTCATAACTCATACCTAAATTTATTGATCCGCTGTATCGTCATATTACCGCCTATTTGAAAATCCTTCGCAATTTAACATCTCCAACATCTTAAGATTATGTTCACCAAAATTTAAGCCCATCTGAGGTACGGTGTAGGAGAAGTGTTTCAAATTCCATTGTATGTCAAATTTCATAAAAGGCCAATTATCTCACTTCCTGTTGGGCGTGGACATGACATTGCAGTGAGGCGTTTGTTTGTCTTATTGAGATACACGTCCCTACCGAATTTCGTGCGCCTATCTTAAACGGTATGCCAGCCCCGAAAGACAACGCGCTAGGGGGCGCTATCGAGCTCCTGGGGGTCACCAGGGGACGGGTCTTTTTGGAGGCGTAGCTGCCGCCCTACGTGATGCCCCTGCAAAGTCACGTTCGTTTTGAAGCATGGGAACATGCTCAAAATTGCCCAAAAGCGCGTGAACAAGAACAAAAAAAATAATAATAGAGAAACAGAGCGAGATCAATAGGGACCTCGTGCCCCTTCGGGCTCGGTCCCTAATAATAATAATAATAGGGAAACAAAGCAACAACAATAGGGACCTTCGTCCCCCTTCGGGGCTCGGTCCCTAAATATTGAATGAAAGGGAGCAGAAAGAAGGGTAATCTTATGTTATCTGCCCCCTCTTCCCTTTTCCAGACATTAACACCGATAGTGACGATAAAACATTTCATCAATACATTCCATTTCAATCACAATTATTAATCAATTGTAAAGAGAAAGCTTCACAACAAGCACAACAATTTCGTTTTCTTTTTCATACCTTCACATTACACCAGATTTTATGTATTTTTAAAATGCCATTATTGTAATTGATTCTTTGATTCTTTCTATTCCATAAATGAACTCCTTTCCCAGCAACATTTCGCTCCATTGGTTCTGAATCTGTGTTTTTTAAACATGTAGGTTCCTTTTAAATTGTAGTGGCGTGTTCTTATCTCAACCAGTCTTTGAATATTTACAGGTAACACTCTGCACTTTGCTTTATACATGACTTTGAGGAAACAATTCAACAATATCACACATTTTCAACACTTCAATTTGTCAAATGAGTTTGATGCTCTCTATAATGATGGTGATAATTCTCAAAGCCTTTTTCTGTAAAATAAATAATGGCTGTAGGTAAGTTTTACATGTTGACCCCCAAATTTCCACACAGAACATCAGATATGGTGCGATTATGGAGTTATACAAGGTTAATAATGCTGCACTGTTTAGTGAGAACTTTAGGCTACTTTATGCAACACAGCAATTGCTTTGGAAATTTAGCTTTTAGTGTAATTTATATGAAACTTTCAGTTTAGACCTTCATCAATCATGACTCCTAAAAATTTTGCTTTTAATCTGCATCCCATCTATTTCTAATATGTTGACTTAAAAAAAAAAAAATCATTAAATAAAATGTTTTTTTTAACATTAAGAATCAATCCATTTAAATCAAACCAATATTTTACTTTTTTACTTCGTTTACTCTATTTGTGACCTCTTTTATATCTTTTCCATGGTAAAATAATGTTGTATCATCAGCAAATAGAATTTTCCCAAGATCAGACACTTTAATAAAATCATTCATATATAAAATAAATAATTTGGGCCCAAGAATCAAGCCTTGGGGCACACCC
The DNA here is from genome assembly GCA_036785185.1 of Paratrypauchen microcephalus. Classification (NCBI taxonomy): domain Eukaryota; kingdom Metazoa; phylum Chordata; class Actinopteri; order Gobiiformes; family Gobiidae; genus Paratrypauchen; species Paratrypauchen microcephalus. The sequence goes on along the minus strand of JAVJIX010000028.1, from coordinate 4,684,409 downwards.
CTCGAATGCCATACTTGTTAATTTTCTTAAGTAATCTTGAGTGATTTATGAAGAGACTTAAGAAATATTGCTATTTTTTCAGTTAGCCCCATTATTGCCATTGCGGTTGAATGTTTTGCCCTAAATCCATACTGATTATCATTCAAAATGTTTTGTTTTTGTGAAAACTATCAAGCCTTGTTGTAAACACCTTTTCCAATATTTTGAAAACTGTGGAAGCAGTGAGCCTATAGTGGCCTATAGTTTGAAAAGTTTTGTTTGTTTATGACAATTTTTATAAAGCGGTACTCTTTTTGCTAATTTCAAATACTGTATACAACACTTTTTTTGTCTATTCATGGGTTTGCACACTATGGCAACCGTCCTCCGTTGTCATAGCAGTTAAGCAATTCAAATCAAAATGTAATGTCCTTTGAATGGGGGAAAGGTCCTTACAGGGTCCTCACAAAGTGCTTCAAATCAGGAAGCAATTGTTTGTCTGAAACCCATGAATAGCCAAACAGCAGCTCTTGTGGTGTGGCTCCTGGTCTGCAATGGTTCTTATCAAAAATATCAAAACAAAGACAGGAAAAAACATTGCAAACTACTAGGGCTGTCAAACGATTAATTTTCTTGATCGAAACTAATCTCAGAAATTTCATAGTTAATCGCGATTAATCGTGATTTATTTTGCATGTTTAAAATTTATATCTTGCAGTAAGACCGTTCGAATCTAAAGTTAAACTCACAATGCAAAGTATTTCTCACCATTTTTTTTATTTCAAAAAAGTGCAGAGAAAGGAAAAAGTAACAATGAACCAGTAATAGTGCTTACTTTGAGAAATTGTAAATAAATGATTGAAGCCCGCTCGAGCTGCCTACGGATGTGTAGAAGGAACAAAATACTAGCAAACTCAAAATAGCACGTTTAACCGACAATGAGTTTAATTAATACAACCAAATGAGCTGCATATGGATGGTAGAATTGCGGAAAATGCTGGCAAACTCTGATCGCGATTAAAAAAATTGTTCGCGATCATAACTCTATCCATCCATCCATCCATTTTCTTCCACTTATCCGGGGCCGGGTCGCGGGGGCAACAGTCTAAGCAGGGACCTCCAGACTTCCTTCACCCCGGACACTTCCTCCAGCTCCTCCGGGGGGACCCCAAGGCGTTCCCAGGCCAGCCAGGAGACATAGTCCCTCCAGCGGGTCCTGGGTCTTCCCCGGGGCCTCCTCCCGGTGGGACATGCCCGGAACACCTCCCGAGGGAGGCGTCCAGGAGGCATCCGAAACAGATGCCCGAGCCACCTCAGCTGGCTCCTCTCCACGTGGAGAAACAGCGGCTCTACTCCGAGCTCCTCCCGTGTGACCAAGCTCCTCACCCTATCTCTAAGGGTGCGCCCAGCCACTCTGCGGAGGAAACTCATTTTGGCTGCTTGTATCCGCGATCTCGTCCTTTCGGTCATTACCCAAAGCTCATGGCCATAGGTGAGGGTAGGAACGTAGATTGACCGGTAAATTGAGAGCTTTGCCTTTTGGCTCAGCTCCCTCTTCACCACAACGGTCCGGTACAACGACCGCATCACTGCCGACGCTGCACCGATCCGCCTGTCAATCTCACGCTCCATCCTCCCCCCACTCGTGAACAAGACCCCGAGATACTTGAACTCCTCCACTTGAGGCAAGGACTCTCCACCCACCCAGAGAGGGCAAACCACCTTTTTCCGGTCGAGAACCATGGCCTCGGATTTGGAGGAGCTGATTTTCATCCCAGCCGCTTCACACTCGGCTGTGAACCGCCCCAGTGCACATTGGAGGTCCCGGTTTGATGAAGCCATCAGGACAACATCATCCGCAAACAGCAGAGATGAGATCCTGTGGTTCCCAAACCGGATCCCCTCCGGCCCCTGACTGCGCCTAGAAATTCTGTCCATAAATATAATGAACAGAACCGGTGACAAAGGGCAGCCCTGGCGGAGTCCAACATGCACCGGAAACAGGTCCGACTTACTACCGGCAATGCGAACACAGCTCCTGCTCCGGTCATACAGGGATCGAACAGCCCTTAACAAAGGGCCCCGAACCCCGTACTCCCAGAGCACCCTCCACAGGACCCCACGAGGGACACGGTCGAATGCCTTCTCCAGATCCACAAAGCACATGTGGACTGGTTGGGCAAACTCCCATGCACCCTCGAGCACCCGATGGAGAGTATAGAGCTGGTCCAGTGTTCCCCGGCCGGGACGAAAACCACACTGCTCCTCCTGAATCCGAGGTTCGACTATCGGTCGAATTCTCCTCTCCAGCACCCTGGAATAGACCTTACCGGGAAGGCTGAGGAGTGTGATTCCCCGATAGTTGGAACACACCCTCCGGTCCCCCTTCTTAAACAGAGGGACCACCACCCCGGTCTGCCAGTCCAGAGGTACTGTCCCCGACCGCCACGCGATGTTGCAGAGACGTGTCAGCCAAGACAGTCCTACAACATCCAGCGACTTGAGATACTCAGGACGGATCTCATCCACCCCCGGGGCCTTGCCACCGAGGAGCTTTCCAACCACCTCAGTGACTTCAGCCAGGGTGACGAGTGAGTCCGACCCCGAGTCCCCAGCCTCTGCCTCCTCCTCGGAAGACATGACGGCGGGATTGAGGAGATCCTCAAAGTATTCCTTCCACCGTCCGACAACATCCCCAGTCGAGGTCAACAGCTCCCCACCCCCACTGTAAACAGTGTTTGTGAAGCACTGCTTCCCCCTCCTGAGGCGCCGGACGGTTTGCCAGAATAACTCTAATCGCGATTAATCGCGATTAACGCGTTAATATTCCCAGCCCTACAAACTACACATCAAACAATTAATTTACCTGTCTTGCATGTATTTTTGGAGATAGGCATTTTTGGAGATAAGCACAATGCCATACTGTGGAACATTCCAGGCAAGCAATAACATCTCCATGGAGACAAGCCTTCCGTGAAAAAGAGCTAGCATATTGAGCAGACTGTGAGTGACACTGACTGCGGGTGTGGCCTCGGGAAAAGACCAATTCCAAGGACACTGTGCTGATGATTTGATTTTAATACAATTTGATTCAATGTCCACATTTAAAATTAATGAAATTATTACATATTTTTTCCTATTTATTTTTTCCATTACTAGAATGCATTTGACCTTAACAACAAAATACATTCCTATGACATTCAGTTTCAATTAGTCGTATAAAAAGAAGTAAAATCACATCCACATAACCCCAGTTAGCATCTATCAAAAACACTACAGTATACCCTCACTCCTTCTACCCGCTGCTACCACAACTACGACTCATTTTGCAAAAACAGAACTTAACAACAGGAATATTGAATAGAGTAGCCTGTGTATCCTTGATAATAATGTGAATCAGTCGCAATACATGCCCATGAGGGAGACACACATGCACCACCAAATATCTCTCTCTCTATCTCCCTCTTTCTCTCCCTCCCTCTTTCTCTCTCTCTGCATCATAATGTCAGCTGAGATTTAAATTAAAATGTCTTCCTCTCTTCGCACACATAGAGTCCTCTTCTAGATTCATCCATCAGCCTTGGACCACCACCACAGCTTCTGCCGCTGACAAATCGGACAAATAGGGGTGAATTAAGAAGCCCCTCTCTCTCTCTGCTCTAAGCGTTGACACTCAGAGCTTGATCAGTGTACATTAGTGTCAGTGCCACTACACATTCACACACACTACAAATGTTAGGCACATGAGAGAGGGGGGGAGAAGGGGGTCTGTTATCATGTGATCTACAGTGTCAAAGTCTGTTCCGCAGAGCTAGGCAAGGACAAAGGCAATTTCCAACCATAACTTGTTTTAACATCACTATGGTCCAGCTATTATATGTTCCAGGTATGAAAAAATATCTAATTATATCCAGTACAAAGTAGTATTTCAGATTGTGGTAAATCAAAATTGAAATGAACAATGAAGAAAAAATGGCTCTCCAAAAGACTCTATTCTGATCCTAAGGAATACACCCCATACTCAATAGAGAGTTTTCACATGACGTCATAATCCTGAAGTCGGCCGTGTTGGAGATGTTTGAAACAAAGCAAACATTGCACTCATGCCGCAAAGTTAAAAAAAAAAAAAGCAAAAAGGTCAACTGTTGTCGGGTCCTAGGCTGTCACAATAGACTGGACGGAGAAAAACACCTGCAGTTCCATCGTTTAGAGAAATTTTCAAAGGAAAGGAGGCGATTGTGGATTGCCAGTCTCAAAGAGAACTTGCAGAACTTGGATGGGAAAAATCATGACAACATTCGCATATTCTCAGCTCATTTTGCAGCCACATTTACATTTACTATTGGAATTTTACTACTGTTGTGCTGTTGTTCACTACTGTTATTGCACATTATTACTACTGGAATTTTTACTACTGTTGTTTACTCCTGTTATTGCACTAGAATTACTACTGTTGCACATTTATTTTTTATCTTAACTTCAATGCACATTCTATTGCACATTACCATTTCACTGCTGTATCTTCCATTGCACATTTTGATGCACACTGCACACTTTTGGACATCTGTATATAGGTATTTATTTATTATGTTGCACTGCTTTAAGATTTTAGATCTTAGACTTTAGTTTAACTTTAGATCTCTGTCTTAGATAGTTTTTGTTGTCTTTTTTTGCACTACCTGGCCAGAGAGAAACGAAATTTCGATTCCCTGTATGTTGAACACATGTGGCAGAATTGACAATAAAGCTGACTTTGATCTTTGATCTTTTTGGTAGATATTTCATACTGTGCATTGTGATTGCTATCGTCATTTTTTTAGGTCCGTGCATCAGTAACTTATTAAACTTTGTTAGTTGTAAACACGTGTACATGTACATGTTAATTTGCTTCTTTAGCCCCTACAGTAAATTGTATTACAATGTTAATAGTTTAATCTTAGCAAAACATGAATAATAAAAAGCAGAATAATAATACTTAAACACTTTACACATGTAATACAAGTATGCCTACATTTGCCATCATAATATTCTTGTCTCCAATTTTACTCACTTTGTAGGCCTCCAGACCTTTATAGCTCTTAAGTTCTTGTGCTGTATAAGGGCTTGGGGAGAAGACCAGGTAGTTCACAATATTGGGATCGCTTACAGCAGCAGAATTGACAAATCGCCACTGTCACTGAACAAACTTGAATCCATGTCATGTGGATCTTCTTGCCCAATTAATTTGAGTTTGTTCATATAACGCTCCTTTTCTTTGGCGTCCAACTTATCTCTATACAGCTGGTCAACTGTGTCAGAAGTTTTGGATTCCGATGTGGAAGGTTTATCGCTAAATTTAGATTTTTTTCTGGACGGTTGCTTTATAAGCGTGTTTAATTTGAGTGAGCAATATCTCCAACATGGCCGCACATCTTTCTGATACCACCATGATAATAAAAACTCTTTCTTTAGACAATATAATTTGATTTTCAACATTAAATAATAGTACTTTCTTTTATATTGTTTATATCTATGTAATCTCTCAGTCGTCCAGGTATGTTCCATAGTGGTCATATGCTAGTGTGGTGTTGTTCTGAATCCTGACACAGCTCAAGATCATTCTAAAGCTATTCAGAAAAGGGTCATTTCTGTCCTGTGAATGTGACTTTTTTAGTATTAATACAAGCTCAAATGAGTATCTAGTTTCGATACCAGTTTTAGTAAGAAGAAGAAGAAGAAGAAGAAGAAGAAGAAGAAGAAGAAGAAGAAGACAAACTTTATTCATCCCCGTAGGGAAATTATTTCTCTGCATTTGACCCATCCTTCAGGAGCAGTGGGCAGCTCGTCTTTCAGGCCCCCGGGGACCCATCTCCATGATCTTATTGCTCAGCTTGGTCAGGACCTAAGCTGGAGGATTTTACCTGGAGCATGTTTTGGGTTGATGGGGGAAACCGGAGTGCCCGGAGGAAAGCCATCCAGACACGGGGAGAACATGCAAACTCCACACAGAAAGGCTCGGGCGACCTGGGGATCGAACCCGGAACCTTCTAGCTGTGAAGCATGAGTGCTAGCCACTCAGCTACCGTGCCGCTGTGTCGATTAGTATCTACTTTTCAATACTTTTGACAACCCAACACCAACATTTGCACCAAGAGATCAAATTTTCATCTACACTCTTGTAAATTAATGCAATAATGTTACATTTTTAAATATTTTGCTTCATTTCCCCCATACCCGTTGCTTATTAATTTGGACTTTTCCATTCTAACTACCGTACTTGCAGATTTATTTAGCCGAAAATTGAAACTTCCTGTCTCTCACTGCCTATCCAGGTTTGAGATTAAATTATTACCTCAATACCACAAGGTCTGATCACAGTTAAACATGACTGTAAACCGTAAATAATGCATTTTTATCCCCTCAAAACTCTCTTCTCTTATAATCTATTCAGTTCATTTGAATCACATTTCTGACTTGTCGCATCATGAATTTCTAAAATATCTACAAACTTTAAATAATTACCTGTCGCTGTAAAAGTTGAGCATGCCCATTAAAATCTGAGCATGATAAGGCTTGAAAAGAGCAACAGGAATGAGTAAGAAATAAGTCTTTTTCCGGTTTTCTTTGGTTCGGTCAGAGAAGATGCACAGCAGAGACAGGTTTTGATTGGAATATGATTTTGTGCTGGAGACTGCGCTCAGGTACTTCCATTGCACATCACTTAACTACTCAATTATCGGTGGACTGCAGAGGTCACCCGAGAATACTTAATTGAGTCCAAAGTTGAACCTGTTACACCTCTTCACGACTTATATTGGATCTGTAATGGCTGGACTAAACTACCAGCTCTGCTCCTCAAACCTCACCAAATAACGCGAATGAAAGAAAATCAGCTAATCTGCTACAAATGCAAATGTGGGTCCAGTTATTGATTACACCACAAGTGTGCTCCGAAAAAAGCTGAGACGCACAGAAATGCAAAAACAAACTGGCCAATCTTTACTGCAAAATCAGTCACGACTAATTCCCCTCAAGCTCACGCCAGCCTGTTTCCATGACAATGCATCGACCAATTAGATTCCTCCAGGGGATTGGTAGGAATCTCACTGCGGGTATGGGTCCACCAACCTCTGCCCACTGATTCAATTGTGGCACTTTTGAAACACAGCATATGGAGAACAATCGGTCATGCTGACAGTTGCGGTACCCATGTTTTTAATGAATATGTATAAATGCAAACTGTGATAAACACTGAATAATATTTGATCTTAAAGGCAAACTGCGAAATCCAACCTGTCAAAAACTTTTGTCATTCAATGTATATTTTCTATTACTTTCTCACTGAAACTATGATGTAAATATCTGATTCTTATACTTAAAGGTGTTGTACCTGATTTTTACAGCCTAAAAAAATCACTGTGTACACATGGTAAGATCGGATTGGATTTCTCCAAATCCGATCCCGTTACTCGGCGGGTGGTCTGTCCTTAGATCCCAGTGCACATGAAACTCGTGTAATCGGATAATGGTCACCGACCTGGCCAGCTCCGCTACGCTATGTGGCGCTGTAGTCCAACTACTTACGGGTGATGGTTACTCAATAAAAACACAACAAACTATGTGGCGGTATACAAAGAGGCGCGCAAGGAGTTTGACGGAGCAGCATTGGTGTACGTGTTGTGCATTCTTTCTTCGCAGTAATGATTTGTCTGACTTTTCCAGCAACAATCGCTACTTATGATGGCGTTGGTGCCTCCTGCCACTTCCGGGTGAAATCCCTGGCGAAAATTCCTGTATGCCGATCCGATCCGATATCGTGCACAAGGCGGCACCAAGCGGATTACTATCGGTCTAAGCCAGGAGTTACAATCAGATTGGGGAAACCATTCCTAACTGTGTGTATTTAAAGCATCCTAATTATTGATCAAGCACTTTCACAACCTTCAGAGGCCAGAGCAGAGTTTGGCGTTACAGTAAAAAGCGAACAACAACTAGCATGCTAAGCTCACACTTCCTGATTCTCGGATGAAGACCACGATTTATAATTAGATGCAGACAGCGGACATATTCTGACCTCAAGAGCTGCTTATATTTTATATTTCCACATTTTGCTCAAATCCATGGGGGAAAAAATGGTTATAGGATAATATTGTGTGAATTAGAGACGCATTCAATTCACAGGCACAGACAGACATTATTGATTATTTGCTGTTAGGTGGCCTATCTTTTTTCAACCATATTGTTTTCTCATTTTGTTCCCGCCATTTGGAAAGTGCCACTCAAACATGTGAAAGTCATAAAAAGTAAAGCCAGTGTAGACATAAGAGCACACAGCTGTCACTGTGCGGCACCAGATCCCACGAAACAACACAGAGGTCATACGCAGATGCTTTTCTCACTGTTAGAAGTCCAAGTCTTTTGAACTTACGCTGGTCCCATGTATGTGTTCTGTGTAGTCTCTGTACTGCTGCTGTTGTGACATTTGTCTTTTTAACCCTAGATCACTATCACCGGGTGATTTTCACCTGAGCAAAAGTATTTACATGATTTTCAATATGTTGCATTTTTCTGAGTGTCATGGGTCCCTGGGTAGCTTCACCATCGTTTATGACATCTTTGAAGGTGTAGGTGTTTCCCTACCCCAAAGCTCACTTTTTCCTACAGGCTTTTGGGTGATTTTCACCTGGCAATAGTGAAAGAGGAATGTAAGAATGTAATGAATTGAATGTAAGAGGATGTAAAAATAGGTAAGTAAGAGTGGTCCTGGAAGGTGTATACTATCCTTATTTAGTGCAGTGGTTATGAATAAATATCACAAAGTGGTGATTTCAAAGGGATTTCTTATGGTGAAAACAATATTTTTCAAACTGGTCATTTTTGCCCACTGAAAAAATACTATTTTTTGTTCCTCTCTCCTGCAACTGTTCGTGTGTCGAGGAGTCTGTGCTTCACCAGGGAAGTCTCACATGTCCCAGGAATGGGTGGACCAAAGACCAAGTTTCCAGTATCATTATTTATTTATTTATTTATTTATTTATTTATTTATTTATTTATTTATTTATTTATTTGTTTGTTTGTTTGTTTGTTTGTTTATTTTGGAGGACTTTTTTTTCTCAAATTCCAAATTTGAGAACAAATTCCAAATGTTTTTAGGGTCTTCCTATGTTTTTTTTTTTTTTTTTTCATTTTGTTACACATACCACAGGTACAAAATAAAAGAAAACCACTCATATTTTGATCTATTTTTCATGACAAGTACTTTTTGTTGGGTATTTTATATTTGGTAAAAATTACCCGGCAAAAGTGATGGTGTTACTTTTTATAGCGAAAGTGTTCTAGGGTTAATTGGAGTGGTTTAAAATGAGATTAGAATACTTTCATCATCTCCACCAAGTTATGACTTAAAGATGTGATACTTCTTTTCTGGTGGAGGGTATGGTATCTGCTTGTCTCCATGGAGATGTTGATGTCTTGCCTGCAGTATTCCACAGTATGGGATTAAACTTATCTGTCAACACAGAGGGATGATGCCTCCATGCCTAGTTACAAGTTGGATCAGTTTTAGTATCGATTAGGATCTACTTTTCAATACTTTTGACAACTCTAATGTAGAACTAACCAAGCTCTTAATGCAGAAAAATAAATAAGCCTGTGATATGATGCATTGGAGTCAAGCAGGTTCTAAAGAGTTTTAGCTGCTGACTTGTTATAGTTCACACGCGCCACCATTGCAGTGCTTAAACAACTGGTTGATAAATAATTAACTACATTACAGCGATGCCATGAGGTCCACCTTCTAAACACTGTTACATTGTTTAAGCGTTAAGGGAGAGATATCAAGGTACCATAATAAACAGCCCATTTGCACAGAGTCAGTCAGAGGTCACTTTATATTTTGCTTGTGTTTACATACTCTCCCTTCTGAGCATCTGCGCACAATACTTACATGTCTAAAGTTTGTATAACATTTCAAAAACCAATTAGGCCTAAAGCTGCAGTCATTTTAGATAAGACGAATCATTATCAAAAACCTACACTTTACTTAAGGAAATGTATGTTTTGGCTGATGGTGATATAAGATTTGAAGACTTTTATGCGCTCCCATTTGCTAATTAAAGTTGGAAATGTATTAGCATAATTGGATGCTAGCTGTGGCTGATGACATGTTTATTTATGTGCTCTTCCCGAAGATGATGAACGCTGGTAATCACTGGAGTCTGTTTTTTTGAAGAGCTTTGTCATGTTGTTTTGCTCCATAGATGGCTGGGGCCCATTCGCTTTTACGACTTGTGGAGCTTTATTCATTACTCAAATAATACGCAGGCTGAAGTGCTTGTATTTGCATTTGTTGCCATCTGTTTAATTAGTCAGGGAAATGTTGTATTGCCTTGACGTGAGTAAATCACAGCTGAGCAGGGGGCATCAGGGGCAGTGAGGGTAAAACAGTAGTTCTAGTAAGTACAATAGCAGTAAGACAACTTTATCATAGCATTTGTTGCTCTTTACAGCAGTCTTAAACGTGTGCTGTGTAATTTTTCTGGCGCAGGTTCAGTTACTTGCTTGTTTCCAGATGTTAGTGCTTTGCCTAAAATGTTCCACAGTATTAAAATAATCTCTTTCCAAGGAGACACGATCGGGTCAAGTTACAGGTCAAAACTGTAGAGAGGTGACTCCACTCACAGTATAAATACATCATGTTATTGCTTGTCTCTGTTAGTGCTTTGCCTGAAATGTTCCACAGTGTAACAATTATCTATTTCCATGGAGACAAGTGCGTGACCTGACCAGGTCAAGTTACTGGTCAAAACTGTGGAGAGGTGACCCCGCTCACAGCATAAATGCATGATTTCCCAGGTTTTTGTGTCATGAAACAACTGTAATTGAACAAATGCTAGATAGATACGTTTAACGCCATGCTGTGGAACCTTCAAATGTAATAACATGGAGACAGACATCATCTCACATCGGAAAAGCAACATAGTGCATCTTTATTGAGTCCAGAAATGTACACAGACTAATAATAAAAGTGTTACACAAACGTGTGCGTGTGTGTGTGTGTGCGTGCGTGCGTGTGTGTGTTTGAATGAAATAAAACACAACTCCATGTATGTTTTTGAGGAGATCACATTTCTTTTCGTTGTTTACAATGAGAAATAAAGCTTCCATTCCATTCCATTCCATCCAACATTATACAAGCTTAAAGCTCACAAGAATCAATTGTGCGTAATATAGGATCTCTAGGGTACTAATTTTCAGCACTTATAGTTATTATTAGTAGAAGTAGAATATGAACAACTATTAGATGTGGTCATAGTAACAACTCAATCTTAAGTAACGTATAACCTTATGCTCTGTCAATCAGTCTGTTATTGCACATTGTCGTTCTTGTCTCCTGTATATAGCTGTGATTTTATATTTTATTACTTATTTTATTACTTATTTTTCTATATTATTTTGATTGTATATACACTTTTTTATTTTTATAATTATGTCTCATTTGACACTTTCTTTTTTGCTATTTTTTGTTACCCTCTGCTATTATATTATGATGAGTGAGCTACTGTACCCAAATAATTTCCCTTGTGGTTCAATAAAGTTTGTCTAAGTCTAAGTCTAATTTGCTCCTGAAGTCTTAAGAACCATTATCCAAGTTGTTGAAGTAATAGAAACGCCATATTTGAAGAACTGGTGGAAGAAAATGTACATTGTGTTTGAAACTACTATGAATAACTGCACTTCTACAACAGAAATACTATTTTGGAAGTGCATAATATTGCACTGTGTATTTGTGTTTCTTCCTCTGTGTGTCAAAGGGGATAGCACACCGGAAAGGTCGTGGACATGTCGAGACAATACACTATCTGAACCAGTGAAGTTCAAAATACCTCACATTCCAGAGCTGACATTTGTTATTGTGTGTTTTGAATAATGTATCATCAATAGTTTTTTTAAAAGTCAAAGTCAACGGGCCTTTTCTTTCAGAGTTTGTTTTTTGAAAGCATGAGGTTGAACAAAAACAGAGGCTAATGCTTTGGTGACTTTGATGGCTGTCCTGGGTTTATCAGTACCTCACGCTACAGTGTACATGTATCCACACAAGTACTTCCTGCTATTTCACATCTTGTCATGGAGAAAACCTATCCCCACATGTGTTTGTCTAACAGCTGCCGTGAATAGAGCGAGAGTGAAGGCTTCCTGTTTGAAGAGGGCATTTAGCGCTCGCACAATTAGTCTGACTGATTGCAACGTGGCTCTTGATGTTATTCACCAGAAACTTGTTCTTTACAATAAAATCAGAACATTATACAAGAAAAGCGTGACAATGTAGTTCCACATTCATTCAGGCGTGGCCCAAAGGTAGTTAGTTATCTAATGTTAAATACAATATGTCTTTGATATGTTTTCTCCTCCTCCAACCTCATGTATATAGCTGAGAGATGTATTTGTACTACTATATTTCTATATTTTTAATTTTTAGTTCATATGTATTTATAGAATTATAGCTTATATGAGACCAGTCTTTTGTTATTTTTGCTACTTATTTCGAATTTATTATTGCCATTTATATTTTTGCTCTTTGTTATTATAGTACATTGTTATGCGTGAGCTACTGTGTCCAAATAAATTCCCTTGTGGATCAATAAAGTTCATCAAAGTCTAAGTCTAAGTCTAAGTCTAAGTCTAATATCAACTATTTGCACATTGGAATAGTGGAATAATGAATGCACCTTTAGCATTTAGTTAAAACATTTGAGAACACTCTGTAATCTTGTCTGATAATATGTAACTGGAGCCTGTGTGGTGTTGGTCCCCCGGAACATCTGCTTCATCCCAAAAATGCACAATTATAATAGATCTGCCAATAAATTACCTACTGTAAGTCTGAAATAAGGAGCGTGCATAAACACTGATATGTGCACAAACAATGCACACATGTTTTACTTTACCCCACTTTTGGAGTGCCTTTAATTGCACAAGTAGCTTTGCTTCTCATTCTGCATAACATTGTGATAAAAAGAGAAGTTCAATTTGTCAACTGGACAAAGTTTGTTTGGTTGAAAACGTTTCGCCGCTCATCCGAGAGGCTTCGTCAGCTCTAATAAGAATACTGGTAAGACACTTAAGACGCTTATATCTTGCTGCAGGGAGGAGCTAACTAGCTAACTACTTTCCGAAAATATCTCATTGGTTTCCGTCTTTTGTTTCTCTGGCGTCTGCATAACATTGTGCATATTGAATGGCTCAATAAGTTGAATAAAGTGTGTTATTATAACGTAGTGTTTTAGTGATGGTGATGGATGGAGAAGCCAATGGAACAGGCAGTTTTTCTTCTGTCCATGTGCCCCAGGGCAGCTGTGGCTACAGCAGTATGTTACCATCACAAAGTAAGGAGTGAATGCACTGTAAGGCTTCTTTGAATGTCCAACAAAACTATCGAACTGAAGGTATCATTAAATGTGTCTTTGAGATGTGACCTTATTTGAAAGCAGAGAGGTTTGGTTTGGACTCACATACTCTGTCATTAATTCAGTCTTTCTCAACACTACTCATCCAGGAGCTGGTAAATTTATTTTTTAGCTTCACTGTCATGTTTTAATTAAAATCCTAAAATCCTGCCAGTGTGTTATGTTTCTAAAGAAGCACTCTTGAACAAAACTGTAGGGCTCTCTCCAAGTACCTGCAGGGCTCCAATAGAAATGCTCCTCCCAGGATGAGCTTAAGAGCAACAGGAAAAGACACACCAATAAAATACTGACATTTCTCAAAAGATGTAATGCAGCTCTCCATGTAATGTGTTATACGATTATGGTTCAGTACCTTTTACTCGGAAATAAAATTAGAATGACTATAATCAGTGTTAACAAGACACATTTACCAAGAGATGCAAGTCTAATTTTAGCATTATTTTATGATTATTTGACTCTAAACTAACAATTTTCAGTATAACCACTGTGCAGTAATTTACATTTTAGATGTATTTTATTTTATACCAGATGTCCTTCCTGGTGCTATTATTTCCATTTTTCTGATACAGTAGACCAGCCTGTGTGGACCTGGAGCTGGATATGTTAGGTGATTCATTGCTAATAAGATGGGTTCCAAAGTAGCTACAATGGTGAATGTAGCCTCCAACAAAATAGAACTGCCATATGAAATACTACTGATGTGTTGAACTTGGACTCCATCTTGGAAAGGTCGTATGAGAGGTTCCATTGCATAGCACCTCCAAAGACCTCTAGTGAATAACATGTCTGAATGGGCTTGACAACAGGCAACAAGCACAGGGTCACTTATATAACCCATATTACACACTATATTGTATTCCGAAAATAAGACATTTTATCATGTTATCAAATCATGGCCAAGTTTCTATTTCTGAACAGCAAAAAAATCCCAGTGAGAAAGGGTAGCGCAAGAAAAGCTAGCAAAAGGGTTATTAAGATGAAGGACTACCTATAATTAGATACTTACTAATACTTCTTGCAGTCACAGCTGCCCTGGGCTAGTTTGACAAAAGTGAATTTGCCTATCTGAGCCATCGGCTCCTCCAACCATCACCCATAAATCATACAGACCGCACATTCATAGGAAAGGTGGGTGAAGTGTTTTGCCTAAGGACACAGCAATAGAAGTTGGTCCAAGTGGGAACTGATTCTCGTTGTCCTCATTTAGCTATATTTGAGCACAAAAATGATAACGCTCAATTATATTACGCTACTATTTTTTCAATTGATTATTTTATTTTAATCCAAAGTGAATAATGATGTTTAGATGTTCCAGTTACAATATGCTAATTTAAAGGTGCACTACGTAACCTTTCTCGTGAAGAGTCCGCCACCTGCTTGTCTCCATAGAAATGTTATTGCTTTGTCTAGATTAGAATGTTCCACAGTATACTGTCTATCACAAAAAAGATAAACAGGTTACAGCACTACACTACATTACAATTCAGATCTGTGGAGAGTCGCCCCTATTCACAGAAGGAATCAATGTATTTTTGAGCAATAGAACCACCTGTAAAGAATAATATGTTTAATGTCATACCATGGAACATTCAGGGAAAGTAATAACATCTCCATGGAGACAAGCAGGTAGCAGATCCTCCACCAGAAAAGTTGTGTAGTGCACCTTTAGAAAATAAAATAAATAAATGGAAAAAGTTAGAGTTATCATTTTGTTTTTTGAGTGAATTTGTAAAATGAAGAATCGATATTTGATATTTGATTACTATTTTGCTTTGTTTGTTGGTTTGTTTCTCATTACTCAGACGTGTTGACATCTCCTTGCCCACTTTTACGTGGATATAGTTTTCCTCTAAAGTGAAACAAAGCATTATTTGAACCCAGACAGCTCATGCAATCACACTGATCAAGTTCACTGCTCAGAATACGATTGTGATTAAGTGCAGCTCATCTATGGTATTTTTCAGTGCTAGCGCGTGTGTGTTTTAGCTTCTGTCATCTGTTTTCAGGCTAAAATGAATCAGCCTCCCTTCTCCTTTCACTTCATTTTGACACCCGACAAAACTCATTGCCTCTAAGGGAATTGGAGTGGACGCTCTTGTTTTGTTCTGGCACTTCTTTCAGAAATGGCCATCAATCAGGTGATCTATTGTGTTAGAGGGGGGCCTTTCTCTATTGAATTCACAGCAGCGTCTGCGAGGAGGCAGATGCTACAAAGGTATTGAAAGTTTGCCTAGTGCATTATGAAGCACTATTGAGGAGGTAGAGCCGTAATGGTTCCACCTATAATTTAAATGTCAAGAGACATGTCACCTTTGGAGCAACTTGCTAGGTATTTTCTACTTATTTCAACTTCCTTTTTTTTTTTGGCAATATGAGAAATTCAATGTGCCAACTGGACAGAAATGAAGAAGCAGCTTGGATGAGCTGCAAAACGTATTTGACCAAATAAACTTTTGTCCAGTTGACAAATTGAATTTTTCCTTTTGCCATGGATTCTACCTGGACGACTGAGAGACTTTTTTTTTTTTTTTGCTGAAGTGGAATAACTAGTGCTATTACAGTAAAGTAGCTTATTTTGAAATAACAGGCTACTATTTCTTTCTTTCTCACACTTGCTTGTGGTAGGAAAACGTTCATTCCCCTGACAGTCCCCCTAGAATTCTGCATCAGTTTGTGTCCTATAGTCCACCACAGAGTTGGCACTTGTTTTTAAAAGTCCTACATTATAGAATATTGACTCTTGTGAACTTTTAGCCATGTTAGAATGTTGTTACCTCCTCAAAAACATATCTGGATTTGTGTTTGATTTGTTTGATTAATCCTTTATAAAAGTCTGTCAACATCTCCAAAACTCAAAATGCTCTGTTCCACCGTGTGATGTCATGAAGCAGTAGTTTTCAAGTTAACAGGCACTTTTAAATCTGCCAGGACTGCAAAGTTTTAAATTATTCAAATGTAGGTGTATGGAGTTTAAAAACACAGTGGAGCACTTCCTCTATTGCCCCATGACATCACAAGGTGGAAGAAAGTGAAGAACTCAGCTTAAATATATAGGGTTTGTGTGTTAAACATGAATGAAACAAAACACAACTCCAGGTCTATTTTTGATGAGGAAACAACATTAGATCAGAAAATAGTGTAATATGGGCCCTTTAAGCCTGGTGCACATCCTGTTGCATCAATTTCGCCATGGGACTATCAAGCACATTACGGTATGTCATCTGAGTGTCATCTGTTGGAGCTCAAATAGCACCAACCAACCACCAACTTGTAGGCCAGGGGATCTGAATGCTCTACAGCAAAGTTAAACATTCAAAATCCCATTGAATAAAAACGTACTATTTCTTCATCAAAATCTAATGTTGGGACCGTCTGTTTAGTGCTGAAAATAGCTCTTGATTGGGTTTGTCCTAGCTTACCTTACTTGATTGGAGCACTTTTACAGCCTGTGTGATGCAGCAGCAGGTGCTTTGTTGGCCTTCATTGCCTTCCATTGTCTGTCAGTCACCGTTTCCCAATTCAGCGAGTGCACGGTTCTGAGCATCCTTGGAGGGGGATGTGCGTCATATCCGGCGCGACAACCGCCGTTCCATTCGGTTTTTGTCCCCTGCACAGTTAAGACATGAGCCATTTTCCAATCCAGCGACTGCATGCTTGTGAGTGTGGTCTCGGTCGGCAGTCGAGACAGCGCATACTCGCTCGGTCCTTAGTGCACTACGTTTCTCGCATGGCCGTCTGCAAAATGGAACAAGTCCCGCCTCAGCTCAATAATATTTTTTTCTTTAGGGAAGAAGGAGCAGACCACCCATCTGCTCCTTGTTCCCTAAAGAAAAAAATATTATTCTATTGCGACTAGTAATACTTGGAATTGGGACATGGCCAATGTTCCCCCTAATAATGTGTCTGAGCAAACACACACTAACTCCCTGAGTGCTCCTTGGAGCCCTGTGCGCGACATCCGAAATGCCCCCCCCCCCCCCCCCCTCCCGCGCGTCTTGCACTTTGCAGATATAAAAAAATGACCCCGCGGCTGAATAAAAAGCGGAGATCCGCTAAATGCTCTTTCATCCCTGATTTACAGTTTTCTTGTGCGCTGAGAATGTGCGAGCAGTGCGCGAGCAGTGCGCAGCTTAGAGTAAACGTTGGACATGGCGATACTGTAGAATATCCAGCATTACAACAGCAAAGGAAATATATAAGTGTAAGGGGAAAAGCATGTGAACGGTAAAACAGGTGCCGTGATCTATGCCGTTACGGCTACCGTCACACATGTTTAGCGTACTTTATGAAGCGTTTCATGTAGCATAGTTGTAGGTGAGGTGAACCAGTACGTATATTTTATAGTGACGTCGCAACTGTCACATGTGGATGTCGCTGGCGAGTCGGTCTTTGTAGTCATATATCCTCCCGCGCTGTGCATACTGGGGCTTTTAAGTGTGCGAAGCGTGCATTTTCGCACGCTTGGTCCACGGCCCGATTTCCATGGAAACGACTGCGCTGTTCAGAGCGCATCTTAACTGTGCAGGGGACAAAAAAACGAATGGAACGGCGGTTGTCGCGCCGGATATGACGCACATCCCCTTCCAGTCGCTGAATTGGAAAACGGCTATTGCCAGGGCTCTCAAGTCTCACGCATTGAGAGTGTGACACACGCAATTCGACACACATGGTATTTCTCACGCTGATTTTTTTTTTTTTTTTTTGTGCCCAGAAAATCGGTCTGTGTGGCTCAGTTTATGCAGGCAACGCGCGTTTCCCCCTTACTCCTCGCCTCGCTCCCTCCTCCCCGCGCCGCTCAGCGAGTCAGTAGGGTGACCACCGGCATGAAACAGGAAAGGAGGACACTTGTGTCCAAAAAGGAGGACAAAGGCCCTAAAGTGAGGACACCTTGTTTTTTGTTTTTTTTTCCCTTGGGGGGGCTGTTGTAATGCTGGATATTACAACATGGATATAGCCATGTCCAACGTTTACTGTAAATCAGGGATGAAAGAGCTTTTAGCGGATCTCCGCTTTTTATTCAGCCGCGGGGTCATTTTTTTATATCTGCAAAGTGCGAGCCGCGCGGTGGGTGGGTCGGATGTCACACACAGGGATCCAAGGAGCGCTCAGGGAGTTAGTGTGTTTGCTCAGACACATTAAAAATTAGGGGGAACATTGGCCATGTCCCAATTCCAAGTATTACTAGTCGCAATAGAATAATATTTTTGTCTGTAGGGAACAAGGAGCAGACCACCCGGCTCACTGAGCTGAGGCGGGACTTGTTCCATTTCGCAGACGCCCATGTGATCCCCGGACTGCACTCAGGGCTCAGCGAGTATGCACCGCCTCGACTGCAGACTGAGACCACACTCCAAACCGTGCACTCGCTGAATTGGGAAACGGCGAACATCGCAGTGTAGCAAGTGTAAATAATGGGTGGGGATTTATGACGATTTATGACGATTTACAATTGTGCAGGTTTCTATGTTCCGCACTCGCTCCGGTACAACCGAACCGGGCCATGCCCCGATGACGTCATCACACGGCGCAGTTTGTTTACATGTCGCGCAGCAGAGCGAAAGTTTTAGCGGAGAAAGAAGTCCAGGGGCATGAAATATCTATTAAATAATGAGACAGATATGCATCCTCTTAAGATACACGCTCCGCCGTGAGTTTATGGAAATGATAACAGCTCGGAGCAGTGAGGACAGACGGAGATGAGGCTGCAAAACTTCTGTCACCGTCCACAGTCCTTACTGAAGGTAAGCTTGATATCGCCACGTGTTTTTGAGCGGAGTGTGTGAGTATGAGTAACATGAGCGCGCACAAGGTTCATACTACAGTCGTGCGTGTGCGCGTGCTTTGGCCCATCGCCAACAGGGCCAAAGACGCACGCTAGTGTGAGTGCATCATCTTAAAGAAGCATACAATGGATAAAGCATGTGCATTAAAAACAAGTTAAACTCTGAAATTAGAGTGAAAAAAATCACAAACTAGAGATGTGTTTGGCAATATAGTGTAGCTTATTCAATTGCTATATACTGTATAAGCAAACACTGGTACATGATGAAATGTGTTTTTTAGTCTGTGACACTTTTAACTATACAAAGACTTGATTCATAATTAACAAATAATGTATTAAGAGTGATTCATGCTTGGTAACTACTTAATTAAGGGGCTAGGGTTTTAATTACCTAGTTGACCTGAATAATTCCTATTAGTCTTTCCTCACGCTTTATTAAGACCAATTAAGGTGTCCTTATTTTAAAGCATTGACATAGTGCAGTAAAAATCAAGGCAAAATTAATATTTTAATATTTATATTAATATTTGACTGTACCGAGCACCTATTCCTTGTCCCACCAATGAACAATCCATTTTTCAGCCAATAGTCTTATACAATAGTCTTGTGATTTTCACTGATGTGCACCTATAGCTTCCCAATTACACCTTTTTTTTTAATCTCTTGGAATATTGAGAAATTTCTCACCAACCTGCCTCCAGTGCACCACCTTGCACATATAAGTGGCATACATTTTCACATTATTCATATTCTGCTCCTCGTTTTTAGTCATTTACATTCAGTGTGAGTGTGCCTTACTCTTTCAGTGCTCCTGTGTAATTATCCAGTCCCTCATAATGATTGCGGTCTGAGCAGTGTGTAGCTGCTAGGTAGAATGACATTTCAATATGATCCAAGCATTACTCCTGCTCAGGTATAGCCTAGTGCTACTGCTGGAGCTTAAGTGAAAGTGAAAAACAATGTCTTGTGTGTGTGGAAATGTGGTGTCAGCTGTTTGGAGAGGGGGCGTGGGTAATGACATGCTTACAACAGGGCCCTATGAGTCACAGCAGCACAACAGTGACATCAAGGCGGACGCTTTTCATTGTACAGGACAAGTCTGATTTAAATGTTATAGGCCGGATGACAGGAAGAAGACAGAATAATAGCAGAAAGACATTGTGGTCACAACTCCTGGGTGGCGCCCGGACAGTGTTTCTGTAGGAGACCATTTGTATATGTTTCACCTCTGACACAGCCACAGTGACGCGGGTGTGGACCGGTATTTAAGGCAGTACGTTTGAACAATAGTGAAGATCAGGACATGGTTCACTCTTCTGTATTGGAATATTCTTGCTGTAAAGGATTGGAGATGAGGGACATAAGTAAGAAGTTAACGCTAAAGTTTAAATGAGGCACTTGACAGTTGACAGTTGAATGAGAGGAGTAATATACAGACGGAGGACACTTAAGGACACTGACTCATGTAGATTACTTGAATCCAGACTGAGTTGGCTAATTTTAAAAGTGCACTATGTGACTTTCTGGTGGAGAGTCCGCCATCTGCTTGTATCCATGGAAATGTCATTGCTTTTCCTGGAATATTGCACAGCATTATTGGTCTTGCATTCATTCAATTTTTGTGCTTTAATTAAGTACCTGAAAAATATGCATTCTTATGGTGAGCTGAGTCACCTTTCCACTAATCTGAGCTGTCCTACTTGTCTCCATGGGGATAGAGTGCTTTGGTGTCATATTGTGGAACATTATCAGCAAAACAGCAACATTTGTCTGTCTTTGTATCTTTTGTCTGTCTGTTTTGTTGACATGAGAGAGTAAACTTTTTCCCAAAACTACTGAAAGCAAAATCCACCAAATGAAAGATCTATATTACAAATGGATTCTTGTGTTGCGGTCTGTGTTGAACATGTGTGAATGAAACAAAACACAGCTGCATGTTGGAGGAAACGACACGATAACATAGATCAGAAAATAGCATAATATGGGCCCTTTAATCAAGATTCTGGTTCTGATTTCCTTGGAGACGTGTGGTGGATCCTCCTTTAGAAAAATGACCTTGTGCACTTTCAGAGAGTAGTGGAGCTCGTGACCACACTGCAGACTCGTTGCTTTGGAGGCTCAGATTTTTGTGCCTTGGACTTGTGAATGATCCTTTGCAATTCTGTTCAAGATTGTGTATTATAGAAAGGTGACCACTGGCATAAAGTCCATCAATATTTCTAGCCATTGCGACTTGGCATACAGTGCATTTAAAACTATTTAAAGTTGTTTACTTTAAACCTCGACAGACTTGATTGATATACAAAGGAAATTACTTAGACATACATTAGCTCACACATCAAATCACATTTAACTGATTTAATTTATGGCTAAAGAACTGTAAAAATGTGCAGGATAGGAACAGTTAGTAGTTTCAGTAGCATTGTAGAGGTGTATGTTATTAATCCTGTTCACATTTTACCATATAAACTGTTAAGCCTGCCTTTCAAAGTGTTTTCCCAAGATAACTCGACGTAGATGAAGTGCTTTTGACTCTGACTTGAACTTAGAATTTAGACTCCCACTTCAGAGACACAATGACTCAGGTGTCATTGTCTTTTGGGCTCTAACAATGAAGACTTAAAATGATTCAACCACAACAGTACGTAATGACTTGAACTATGATTATTTGTAATAAGCAGCAAAATAACATGCATGCATAATGATGTTTGAATTTTACGTGAAGGTGAAGAAAGTTTTGGAGTGTGTGGTTGATTAGGAGAGAGGGCTGCGCTGTTTTTGCTCGATTGATTGCTGACCGAAGTAATTAAAGGGACTTGCATAAGCTGGTTCTTTGATTGTACTCTCCTTTAAAAAATACGTGGAGGTGTTGGGGGGCTTTTGTTGCTGAAATCAGATTGCCCGGTGACATTGAAGTTCCTGTAGAACAAACACTTATATGGGGATGAAAAGTGTAGGATCTGTGCGCACGCCTTTACTTTGAGACACAGTGAGATTAAGAGAAGCGCTCTCCTTTGAGGTTGGAGCAGATAAAGAGTTCGCCGCTCCTGATGCCCTCCAGAGACTTTGCAAAAATGATTAGGTTCATGTGCCACTCAATTATGTGGTGCCCTTAAAGCGCTCCCTTTGAGTACGCAATTACACAGGATGGATGTGAAAGTGAATGTGGGCTGCTGTGATGCACGGGGCCTATTCAATTTAAAGATGCCTTCCACTATGAAGCTGGATTACAGGGTTACCGTGGTGACTGCGGGCTTAACCCTGGGCTTTCAATGTGACAATACTGGTTCAAGTTCAATGACAAAGTGAGTGCCTGTGGTCTGCATTAAGTGGAAATACACTGACTTAAAGGTGCATTGTGTAACTTTTCTACTGGAAGGTCTGTCGTCTGATCCCCCCCCCCCCCCCCCCCATTGAGATATTATTGCGTTGCCTGAAATGTTCCACAGTAGTGTAGCATTACACTTATCTATCTTGCATTTATTCAGTTATAGGTGTTTTTATTGCTTAAAAAACATGAGCAGAGTCGCCTCTCCAAAGATCTAACTTGGCTTGGCGGTGTCACTTTTGTCTCCATGGAGAAAGACACGTTTCATGCAATACTGTGGAGTATTCAGGACAACATCTCCATGGTGATGAGTAGGCAACAGGCCCTCCACTAGAAAAGCTGCACAGTGCACCTTTAAAACTATGATGATAGAAATCAAACAATTTTAACAATATCTCAATGCATTCTTATTCCTCCATGTGTATTTATTGATTTATCTATTTACATACATGTAATTAAAGGTGCACTGAGTAACTTTTTTGGGTTGACGGTCCATCACCTGCTTGTATCCATGGAGAAGTTATTGCTTTGCCTAAAATGTTCCACAATATTGCATTAAACTTATATTACCTGCATTTATTCAATTACAGAAGATTATAATGTCTTGAAAAATCTGCATTCTTATTGAGGGCAGCAGGGTCACTTATTCACAGATCTGACCTGTAACTTGCCCTAGTACCTGCTTGACTCCATGGAGGTAGATGTTTTTAAGATTTTAAGATTTTAAGCCTTTATTTGGTCTCACACACAATGACACACAGTGACCCGCGGGAGGCCCCCCGGGGGAAAGTCAGTGACTTACCAGTTGAGCTAACCAGCCGGTAGGGTTTACTAAGATAAGACTTTATGCCATACTATGGGACATTTCAGCAATAGTATACCCATGGAGACAAGCAGACAATTTTCCATCAGGAAATACAAATATAAATACAAAATTTTCATCACAACATTTGGAATGCTGTGGAAGCGGAAGAAGATTTTGAAAACCATCCCTTTTGGAATGCATGGAAATACCTGCCTCATGGAACATAAAATCATCAACATCAGCTATAAATGACTCAGTATTTATTTATTACCTTTTTAGCCACAAATCCTGCTGTAAATCCACAATGTCTTCATAGTACGGGACCTGTTTTTTGCATTATGCATGTTCTTACACTGCATATTTCCATGCTATACAGGACCGGTTGGCATATAGACCTAGAACAAGAACAGCAGTGACGTGTTTTCCCATCTGTTGTATTAATTCCCTGTGAAAATCACCGCAGCTCAACTTTTCCTGTGACTTTTTTTTTTTTTTTTAAACCAAATCTAATCCAGCTGACCACAACAACTGAGCCCCCACCATCTTGGCGCAGCCCGCTCCTATGGTTGTTTAGTGTAGGTTTGTGCCGCCTGCTTCATTGGATCAGATTTCCACTGCTCTGCCTCTGAAGCTCCTCTGGCCCTCGCTGCCTGGCAAAGCACTCCTGATTAAATGTGAGACACGAGCCATCCTGCCAAGAGAAACCCAGGGAGGAGGAGGAGGGAGGAGAGGAGGAGGAGAGAGGAGGTTTGGGGGCAGGGGGCAGGCTTACAGGACGACCACAGTTTGGAATTTCTTCTCTGTTTGTCATACATGCAGAAAAATGAAAGCAGATGTGGAGATTGGAGGGGTAAGAGAAGGCAGGGAAAGAGAGGCCATCTTAAAAGAGGCCTCACAGTGCATAGAGCTGCAGTCAAGAGAAAAGGAGAGTAATGTATTTAGTTTTCTGTAGTTTAATGTTGTTTCAAAATAACATGTAAACCTTTTCTGTTATGACACTTTCAGGACCATGATTCATTTTTGATGCAGATGACTTTTGATTCTCAATCAACTTGCATCTTTCTCTTTGTTTTTTTCTGTTACCACAAAAGCACAGCCGTATGGAATTTGGCTGGATATCTACACTGCCTTGGAATACCGATGTCATACTTACTGAAATTCATGTTTGCTTTTATGACTTCGCTTATGTATATTATAAAGTTCGTGGTTAAAAGCATTTACCTCAGAACTAGATGCTGATGTGCAAGTCTATATTTTTTCTGTTAAGGTTAGCCTTTATTGTCCTCTGCATTTGACCCATCCTTCAGTGCTGCTTGAGCTCAGCTTGGCTGGAGTGTCACCCAGACCCGAGGAGAAACATGCAACTCTGTACACAAAGGTTTAGTGGAGTGTTTCTCATACTCTGGTTCATGTACCACTTATGTACACATCAGTGTACGGGCTTGAGATTATTTCATCCACTTTTTTGTCTTCCTTTCGATCATTTCTTGTCTAGAACTACAGTGGAAATTATAGTCCACTTTTAAACTGGGTTTAGCCCTATATTAGACCTGGAATAATATATATAAACTTGATGTAGATCTGGTGTTACTCGGAAAGACATTTTTTTTTCTTTGGTGTGAAAAGTTTGAGAGCCACTTTTGCTTATGTTGACTGATATTTATTGTGTACTTTTAACTTTTAAAACCACTGCTGTAAATTGTTCACAAATGGACGACCAAATTGTGGCTTCAATTAGACGCAGAAATTACATGGAAGTCTCTGTTTGGTCAGACCATGCTAATGTAGGTGGAGCTAAAACCACCATGCATTTCTTCTGGTTTACATTGCATTGCCACAACTATTATAATTATATGGGGAAAATGGGATCAAATTATGACATTAGCAATTAATTAAGTGTGTGAAGTGAAAGGGGAGGCCCGCAGTGCAGCAGAGTGAGAACTCAGCGCTGTTTGTTGTTGCTCATTCTCACAGCTCTAATCAGCGTCTTTCAACAGGAACCAGCAGCTGCTTCCACAAAATACTCAGATTTTCTTTTAAAGGTCCAGTGTGTAGGATTCGTGGCGCATAGGTGGATAGTGGCTATGGACTTCCTGTTTTAGCTACGGCAAACCTCGAGGGTCACCCGGACGCGCCGTAGCGGAGAGCTCGCGTAACGCGCGCGCTCCCGTGCGCGCACCCGCCGCGCACCCGGCCGACAACAACGGTGTTAATAAAACGCGGTCTCCCGTTCAGTTTTTTTTTTCTTTTCGCATGAAAGCACACATTCCCGATCGTGAACCATGATAATCTACACATCAAATGAAACCTTACAGTCTCCTCTTTTTGACTATGCAATTCATTTCCCTGCACAACAATCACTCCCTGAGCACATGGGGCTTTTATACGAAAAGCACAAACCGGTTTGTTACTTAGCTTACCTTTGAAGGCTCTGCACAGGTCAAACTCTGTATTTCACCACAAGCTTGGTATCAATAGGTCCGTAAGGATCCAGCGAATAAAATCCAGTAAAACAATTTAGTCCAAAACATGTGTTAGATCCAATACGACATGTGATACAGCAGCTTGTTTACCCAAAAACCACGAGCCTCCCCCCACCCCACCCGCACCTCTCTCCTTCTCTCCTTCTCTCTTGCGCAGCGCGCCGGAGCCGCCTGCTGCTTTGCCTCCGGTGCTACCACGAGCCTTGCTGAAGGCGAAGGCGGAGCCCAAATGTCCTTCTGCGGCTCTCGTATTCAAAATGGCTGCCTCTATATGGGGAAGATCCCCCTTTTATGTGACTATATCTAAGTCCAAAAGAATACTTTGATTTCATGATGGAAGTGAAAAGACTTGAAAAACAATGTATTTTTGAATGGGTATCTTCAATTTCAGTAATTAACGGGTAAAAATCTTACACACTGTCCCTTTAACTCAATATCAACCAAATGCATGGCACACACTGTAACAAGTGACACTAATGTGCACCGCAATTGTTTTCACCCCAAAGCAGCCACAAGGGGGCACAAGTCACTGTACTGTGTACAGTGTGCCTGTCCCAAGATATGATACATTTAAAGGGACAGTGTGTAAGATTTTTACCCGTTAATTACTGAAACTGAAGATACCCATTCAAAAATACATTGTTTTCCAAGCCTTTTCACTTCCATCATGAAATCAAAGTATTCTTTTGGACTTAGATATAGTCACATAAAAGGAGGATCTTCCCCATGCAGAGGCAGCCATTTTGAATACGAGAGCCGCAGAAGGACATTTGGGCTCCGCCTTCGCCTTCGACAAGGCTCGTGGTTTTGGGTAAATAACACAAGCATGCTGCCGGATCAGACATCGTAATGGATCTAACACGTGTTTTGGACTAAATTGTTTTACTGGATTTTTCTTTTTTCGATCTGACGTCAATAAGGTGCCTTGTTCAAAATCGCCCGTTTGAGCTCTGATTTTTTCGAATGCAGAAAGGATCGCAAATGCTCAGTTTAGACATTTCGCAACTTTTAACCATGGGGGGGGGGCTAAACAGGGTAGTGGAGCTCACATTAACGTTCAAAAACCTCAGAAAGTGAAAATTTCATGCCATGGGACCTTTAAGGGTGCACCAGGGATGGCATCAGGTATAAAATCAAATTGTAATGCTAATAATTATTCCATATAAATGCAAAAGGAACTATGGGTCAAATTTTTCCCATGGGACAATAAAACCTACCATTGCAAAAACATATTTGGAATATTTGGACAGAATAGATTAAGCCTTTATTGATCTCACACACAGTGACACACACAGTGACACACAGGAGAAATGTTACTTCTGCATTTGACCCATCTTTTCAGGAGCAGTGTATTAGTACTAGTATAACTAAGAACTAACATGTAGCCAATAATATGTTTCTTGTTTTTAGAGAAATGTCAACATGCCATTTGTCATGCTGCATTCATAAAACAGTTTGATGAGTGTGGCTTACAGGACATATAAATTGTATGATTATTTTCCATGGATCATGCCTTCAATTTGAACCATCAGATGATCCATTTTCCAGATACCAAGGGCTTCCAGACATTTGCTTCTCATCTACAGGACTTGAGTGAGGTTTACACTATCTTTTAGCTGAAATTACATCATTATCAAACAGTTATGGTTAAAGTTGGATCGTAAAAGCACTTTGTTATTGTAAAAGAGTGGTGCTGTACATGGAGAACAAATAAATAACAAATATTACAAGTAATTTCAACTGATGGTATTTTAAGTGGTTTTGCGCAGGCATCACAGCTTCCAGCATGCCGATATTGGTATCAAATATCTGTGCCGATACTGAAACATTTGATGGTACCGGATATCAGCAGTATCAATATCAGTATTATTATAAGTAAGCTGGATAGGTGCATCCCTAGTTTAAATTTTGAGATGTGACTTAGGTAAGTTGCTTAGTAAAATTCTGAATGTACCAAATGTAGCCTGTAAGTTTCCATCTTACACTGGGTGAATCCAGTGAAATCCATGGTGTATACCACATTATTCTATTTTTCATGGCTGACATCCTGCAAAAGAGTTTAGTGTCTACGTGGCTTAAGGTCGTAGTCAGTCGTTTTCTTTTGCCCCTATCTTTACTCTATTGTTTGGTTACAATATTGGCTTCCTCTGGGCTGTACATTAGAGGCACATTCATCTCATTCTTGGAGCCCTCCCGCTGAGCTCAGTCTGTGTAAAACATTGCTCTCATGATGACAATGCCGCTTAACCTTTGCAGAGACACAAAAAGACGTTACCTCCACTTCTGTCTTCTCTGTGCTCAGTTCCACTTGGGGTAATTACACACAGCTGTACGGGCTCATTTATGGAGCATTTGAATGGGAGCCAGTGAAGTCATGCTTGATCCAGAGATTTAGTTTTAAAGGCCCCTTATTATGCTTAGACTTTTTGAGCTTTTACTCATAGTAGCATGTTGTCTCCCAGTTGCAAAACATACCTGGGGTTGTGTTTTGTTCAGTAAATGCATATAGATATTAATCCTGCTCATTTTGGTTGGCTTACTTGGCAATGCTCAAAACACTTAGTCCCACTGCATGATGTCATTAGGTGGCAATTCAGGAAATTCTTCTCTGTGTTGGCCCATATCACCAAAGAGATTTCATGCCCTCACAGCTAACTGATCTATCGCAAAATTTGTAAGCTGGCAGCTAGTAAAGAGTCCCCCAAGCTGTCTGTCAGCACTGGCTCGTGTTTTTCACACAACGAGATAGTACGCGTTTGGATAAACGACGACAAGCATGTTGCTGGATCACACTTACTCCGCACATACATTGCAGGAGCAAGCACCTTCATCTAAGAGGAAAAGAAGTAGGACATAGTACCTACCGCGGCTGGGGCTTTGTTGCAGCGCGGGCCTGCACCCCGGGTTCAGACCGACCTCCGCCCTTCGCGGTCTGGTTCCCGATTCCCTCCACGCCGGGTGCGCTTCATGCGTGCGCGCGGTCCGTGCGCGGCTGCCGGTGAATCCACCTCCGTGTACGCCGAGCTGTCCGCGTTACGGCGAGCCCGGGTGACCCTTGAGGTCTGCCGTAGCTAAAACCGGAATTGCAATACCCACCATCCACCAATGCGCCACCAATCCTACACATTGTCCCTTTAAGCGCAGAGGAAGATATGAGACGATTTCCATTGAAAAATAAACACATTTCCACAGAAAATAAAATGAAACCACTGCTGTTTCAGAGGTTCGGAGGCTCGGATAAAGGACATCCGAGCCTGGAAACACTCTCACGTGCCTCCAGGCAAATAAAAAAACGCATCTCGCATTGCGTAGCTCGTTTGTGGTCCAAACTCTCTGGGCATGATTTCCAGAGACGGGGGTGGAACTGCCTTTGCATTTTTCCCCGAGTGTGACGTCAGAAATTTCCCTTGTTCAGAGTCGCCCGTTTGGGCTGTCTTTTTTTCAAACGCAGAAAAGGACCGCAAATGCTCAGTTTACACATTTTGCAACTTTTAGCCATGGGGGGGCTAAACAGGGCAGGGGAGCTCACATTAATGTTCAAAAACCTCAGAAAGTGAACATTTCATGCCATGGGACCTTTAAGCTTGTTTTTCCACAGTTTCACATCTCACTTTGTCATTTTGAATCAGACCAAGCAGGATTTTCTTGTTTTAATATGTGTGCATTATTTCAGCTAAGAGAAATGCCAAGGTTAAAGAGTTTAAAGGTAGTTTTACAAGCCTAAATAATGCATGCTACAGGGCTTTTTGTACAGCACAACAGTGGTAATGTTGAGTAATTATTATAATTAAGTGGCATACTAGTCACTAAGGCTGGGTATCATTAAGAAGTTGCCGATACGATACATACCTCGTACATGGGCTAATTTAATATGACTCAATAAAAAAAATAAAGGCTAAATCATCGCTGTGATACTGAAAGCCTTTGTTAAATCACTTTTAGTGCAAAGTGAATGTGAAACACAAACATTTTATTCCTCAAAACAGTGAAAATGTCAAATGTCAAGTTTTTTTTTTCTCTGAACAAGCAACAAAACTGTAACGCTGTAACAAAATATTTTAGTAAAATATACCGAAAATACTCTTGGCAATATATCAATACAGCAGCCCACGATATCGATACTGTATCAGCACATTAAACAATACGATATATCGATACTTTAATATTTTTGCACACCCCTACTAGTCCTAATTAGCCAATAGCTCAGACAGACACACTACACTGCAATCATGTGTATATCTTAATCCAAGAAACATTAGATTGTGTTTCTTATTTTGAGTGCAAAGAGATGTAGTTTTTCTTATCTGTGTTTGGAAAGATGTATTTTCATATTTTAAGTACAAAAAGTATACTTCCATTGGTAGATCATTTTACTTATCAAGTGAACTTTACTCACATCATGATAAAACTTTTTTTTTGTTTTTTTTTCTCTAGGTTGCAGTTTTTGCATTATGCAGTTGGTCACATTTTAAAGGTCCTGTATTACACAAAACGGATTCTTGTGTGCAGTGGCGCCGCCAGGCGTACGGCCGTACGCACTAGGCATACCTTGGAGAGATTTTTTATTTTTTTAATGCCTGTTTGGCACTTTTGCAAGACAACATTAAACGAATAAAAACACATTTTTATAGAAAATGAATGTTTTAATATAAATAGAATGTGTGAGATGGAGAGCCCAAGCGAACTGGGTCCGATCAGACTGGAAGTGCGATAAGCACCAAGTTCACAGCTCTACAGCACACTCCTCACGCTGTGGATGCTGAGCTAGAGCTGTGGAAACAATTCAACGAACTCCACCCGACACAAAACCAAGACATTTGCAAAGTCCTCGAGACAACCAAAGATTTTTATCCCAACATTCATGTAGTCCTACAAATTTTATTGACAATGCCCGTTTCCACTGCCTCTGCCGAGCGCTCGTTCAGCACACTAGCACACTGAGATGCCTAAAAACGTACCTGCGAGACACCATGGGTGATGAGAGGCTCTCATGAACATTCACTTCGACATGAAAATCGATAGTGAAGCGATCATGAGTAGGGGTGTGCAAAATAATCGTCATGACAATGCATCGCGATACTAACTTTTACAATATACTGCATCGATTCTTGATGCCAAAAATCGATTATTATGAATTAATAATTAATTAATTCATTCATTATTAATAAATAAATTCATTAATTATAAGTTTTTTTTTTTATAAATCCTATGCACTTTTTTCTCTGTGTTTGTTATGATGGTAGCTACCTCCAAAATGGCAAATGTTTGAACATCATTTTTTGTTTTAGAAAAAATCCTTTGCACTTTTTTGTTATTGGTTTGGTTTATTTGTTTTTGTTATTCAATAATTTCAGTTATAAATTAGATTGACTCTATGTACATGTACATGATTGTTTTCGACAATAAAGCAAACTATGACTACTATGACTATGACTATGAATTGAGTTGCTCAGAGTTATGTCTCAATTGAAGACACTACCCAGATACACAGCCACTGATATTTAAGTTATCCTCTTTTTTTTTAGATACATTTTCACTGAAGTATGTCGAATATATTGCAGTGCATCGCAATAATTCAAGTATCGTGATGCATCGTGATAGTATTGCATATGAATCATGATTTGAATTGAATCGTGACTTCATTGCCAATACCCACCCCCTAATCTCTTTGCTGTGCTTACGGATGTGTGGCCCATGTAGGCTACTGTGCACGAATGTGAGTTTTAAAATATGTTCCAATGTTTATTGTTCGTGTGTTGTTCACATATTGCATTCATATTGTTCACATTGTTCAATTTTAAGTTCTTTTGTTGATTTGGGACAGTAGGCCTATATGCATCGGTTCATTTACACATGATGAGTAATCCATGTAATTAGTTTGTTAGCATTTCCAAACCTCAAAATGCTCTGTTCTTTGCCTGGAAGAATCCATGACTCATCGCTGTACCAGCGGATGAGTCTGGTAACGCTTGATCCAGAATGCGCTGCTGTTGCGCGTAGACAGACAGCTAAGTGAACCAATCAGAGATTGCGCCATCTTGACTCAAAACTGAGGAGGAACTTCCGCTGCCTAAGAGTGACGTTGCGGGCAAAGGCGGGTGCACTGACGTCACCATCTTTGAACGAATCAGAATCGCGGAGTCCGTTTTTAACCGGAGGAGCGAGAGTGGAGCGAGGGTGTCCAAATGGTATCGCGCTGTATAAGAAATACAGAGAGATATCATTTGGCTGGCCAGGTAACTCTGTTCTACCTTGTGATGTCATGTAGTGGTAGTTTTTAAGTTAACAGCTATCTTTAACCTTTAGTTCAGTAGAGATGAGCAATTCCAGGGCTGAAATCATCCAAATAATTCTAGTGAAGGTGTATGGAGTTTAAAAACACAATGGAGCACTTTCTGTATTACCACATGACATTACAAGGTGGAACAGAGTGTTTTCAATTTGAGAGAAGAACACAGCCTAAATATGCATAATTTGCTTGTTAAACATAAGTGAATGAAACAAAACACAACTCCAGGTATGTTTTTGATGAGGAAACAACATTATAGATCAGTTAATACCATAATATGGGCCCTTTAAGATTGTCCTTTTTATCTCTTTTTCTCTTTAACCATAGTTGGAGAAGTGCTGATGACAGAGATTAGAATCACATACGTGTGTGTGCCTGAGGTGTTTGAAGTCTCACCAACAAGCCCTGTGTTGTGTCTATTGTCTTGTTTTATAAAAGTATAGATAGGTTCTCTCTAGAACCTAATTCAATTGAGAAATAAATGAGTTCAGTTGGTAATTTGGAGATAACCTTTGAGGTGGCCGAGCTTAAAGGAGATAAGAGACGACACACAAATGAAGACAACAAAACTAGACCATTTTTCAGTCCGCCTTGCTCTAAATTAAACTTTTCCCAGTCCTCCTACAACTTTAATTAACACATACACTTGTATGCACATCGCGCAGGCACTCGTCCACACAGGGCTACATCAGGGAGATAATCTAGAGGGGCCAAACGGGCGGGAAGAATCTGAAGGCTGTGGACATCTGTGGCACCGAGGAACGCCACTGCTCCATTCATCTATAAGTCAATAAGCAGAGGAGGCTTGATAAAGAGACAGGCAGATTAAAGGGGCTATAATATGCGATTTTCTGATCTATGTTATAATGTTGTTTCCACATGAAAAACATAACCTGGAGATGCGTTTTGTTTTATTCACACATGTTAAACACACACACAGTATGCACATTTCAGCTGAGTTCTTGTCTGAAACAGAAAACACACTGTTCCACCTTGTGACGTCGTGGTAAAACAGGAAGTGCCCCACTGTGTTTTTAAACTCCATACACCATCACTAGAATCATTTGTATAATTTCAGATGTGGAATTGCCGAACTACTGAAAGGAAGGTAAAAGATATTAACTTAAAAATGACAATGACATCACAAGGTGCAACCGTGCATTTTCAACAGACTAATAATGCAGGGTTACTCAAATGTGTGTGAATGAAACAAAACACAGCTCCAGGTATGTTTCTGATGAAGTAACAGCATTATAACACGGCTTAAAGCTCACAACAGTCAGTTTGCGTAATATAGGACAAATGTGACTGTAGAAATGAGTTGTCAAGTTACTTTACACAGAATTAAATCTAAAACATATAAAAATATAAAAGTTCATACAATTAAATAGTCAAAAAGGATTGAGTCATGACAGTTAAAACTTTCATCATCTATCTCAACATCTTATGTGTTGGTGGTTGTTTTGTATGTTTAGATCTAAGTTCATGTATATTCATTTTAGCCCATAAGATACACTACACTGCCATATCATACACAAATGAATGATTAAGAAAATTAAATGGGAGAACGAAGTAAGTACAGAGCAGTGGACGGTGAAAATGGGGATTGATCAATATGGCGTCTTAAAAATAATTAATTAAAGAGTGATTAAACATGCATGGATTACTCCAAATACAACTTTGAGAGAGTAAATGATGAGGGGAAACAACTGGTTAAAAGCTCTGAAAAGTGGATTTTGCATAATAGGTCTATAATAGACAAACACTTTCCACAAAAACAGAATGTTTACATTTTCTTTGCAGCTGACTGACTGAACTCAGCTTGTTTTTGGGGCTAGTCATGATTTTTAGAGGACTTGTCGTCTCTGATCATTGAATTTACAAGGTCAGTACATCTTGACATTTGGTTTTGAACATGCCTGTTCTCTCCTTTTTGTGTTAAAATGGCTCCGTTTTGAGCATTACACAAGCAGAATACCCAGTAGAATACTTCTGGCATTGTCTCTGGTGAAATCATACTAAAAAGGTGTTAAGTGGCCCCATATGTTTCAGTTTATGGATTCAATTTTGAAAAATCTTTCAATGTTTTCTATGGTAGTACACATGCTACTGTAATGTGTTTAGTGTTGTTATCACATACAGTTTAGGATTAGACCTTTAAATGTATCTTCTTAATTAGATCACATTAAATGTGCATATGTAGGGGTTGTTGATTCAATCCTTTGGCAGAATGACAATACATGTTTAATTAAACGTGTACAATACAAATTAAATCACATCATAAAAAAAAAGAATCATCACGTTTTTTAGTGTAGAGATCAAAATTAGGATTTTTCATGATTCATGTATCATTAAAGCCATTTACTACTTTTGAGAGTTCCCACTTCACTGTGATTGCTTAACTAGTTGTCATCATGTCATCATTAAAGGACCCATATTACAATATTGTCTGATCTACAGTACAGGTCAAAAGTTTGGACACACCTTCTTATTTTCATGACTATTTACATTGTAGATTCTGACTGAAGGCATCAAAACTATAAATGAACACATGTGGAATTATGTACTTAACAAAAAAGTGTGAAATAATAACTCTAAATAATAATATTTTAGATTCCTCAAAGTAGATTCCTCAAAGTAGCCACTCTTTGCTTTTTTGATAGCTGCAAACCCTTGGTGTTCTCTCAATGAGCTTAATGAGGTAGTCACCTGAAATGGTTTTCCCTGCACAGGTTAGCCGTGTCAGGGTTACTTAGTGGAATTTCTTTCCTTATTAATTGAGTTGGGACCATCAGTTGTGTTGTGTAGAAGTCAGGTTGATACACAGCCGACAGCCCTTTTGCACAACTGTTAGAATTGGTATTATGGCAAGAACAAATCAGCTACGTAAAGAGAAACGAGTGGCCGTCATTACTTTAAAAAATGAAGGTCAGGCAGTCCGGAAAATTGCGAAATCTTTGAATGTGTCCCCAAGTGCAGTCGCAAAGACTGCGCTACAATGAAACTGGCTCACATGAGGACCGCCCCAGGAAAGGAAGACCAAGAGTCACTTCTGCTGCTGAAGATAAGTTCATAAGTCACTAGCCTCAGAAATCATAAATTAACAGCACCTCAGATTAGAGACCAGATAAATGCCACACAGAGCTCTAGCAGCAGACACATCTCTAAAACAACTGTTAAGAGGAGACTGTGCAGATCAGACCTTCATGGTCAAATAGCTGCTAGGAAACACTGCTAAGGAGAGGCAACAAGCAGAAGAGATTTGTTTGGGCCAAGGAACACAAGGAATGGACATTAGACCAGTGGAAATCTGTGCTTTGGTCTGATGAGTCCAAATTTGAGATCTTTGGTTCCGATCACAGTGTCTTTGTGGAACTCAGAAAAGGTGACCGGATGGATTGTACATGCCTGGTTCCCACCATGAAGCTTGGAGGAGGTGTGATGGTGTGGGGGTGCTTTGCTGGGGACATTGTTGGGGATTTATTCAAAATTGAAGGAACCATGAACCAGCATGGCTACCACAGCATCCTGCAGTGACATGCCATCCCATCCAGTTTGCGTTTAGTTGGACCATCGCTGAAAACGCACGGTGCCTGCATTATCTAACCGATTTTCTGGGCACAGAAGCGCTGTGAGCTGCGCTTGAATTGCCTAACTAAATTTCAGCGTGAGAAATGCCATGTGTGGCGTGTGAGCGTGTGAACACGTCGAATTGCGTGTGTCACACTCTCAAAGCGTGAGACTTGAGAGCCCTGCCTGAACCCAATCGAGATGGTTTGGGGTGAGCTGGACCGCAGAGTGAAGGCAAAAGGGGCAACAAGTGCTAAGCACCTCTGGGAACTCCTTCAAGACACACTTGGTGGTGGTAAGCTACTTTCTGTAACCACAGCTGCCCTGGGGCAGACTGACGGAAGCAAGGCTGCCAATATGCGCCATCGGCCCCTCCGACCACCTCCAACACTCACGCACACTCTGCTTTCATACTAGGCAATGTGGGTGAAGTGTCTTGCCTAAGGACACAACAACAGTTTTTTGCGACTTGCGCTCCACTGTGGCACCTGGAATTCCCTCTGGTCTCCCATCCAAGTACTAACCAGGCCCTGTCTTGCTTAGCTTCTGAGATCTGATGAGATTTGACAAGTCTTTGACAAGCAGGTATGGCCACAAGTCATGTTTTCAGTTATTTCACACTTTTTTTGTTAAGTACATAATTCCACATGTGTTCATTTATAATTTTGATGCCTTCAGTCAGAATCTACAATGTAAATAGTCATGAAAATAAAGAAAATGCATTTGAATGAGAAGGTGTGTCCAAACCTTTGGCCTGTATGTTATAATGTTTCCTCAACACAAACATACCTAGAGTTGTGTTTTGTTTCATTCACAAACATCATAAACATTTAATGTTTAACACACATGTATGTTTAGGCAGAGTTCTCTCAAATGGAAAACACTCTGTTCCACCTTGTGATGTCATACAGGAAGTGCTCCACTGTGTTTTTTAAGATCCATACATCTTCACTATAATCATTTGGATCATTTCAGCACTGGAATTCCCAATCTCTGCTAAACGGTAAAAGGTAGCGTTTAACTTGAATACTACCGCTTGATAACATCAGAAGGTTACCTGGCCAGCCAAATGATATCTCTCTGTATTTCTTATACAGCGCGATACCATTTGGACACCCTCGCTCCACTCTCGCTCCTCCGGTTAACAACGGACTCCGCGATTCTGATTCGTTCAAAGATGATGACGTCAGTGCACCCGCCTTTGCCCGCAAAGTCTTAGGCAGCGGAAGTTCCTCCTCAGTTTTGAATCAAGATGGCGCAATCTCTGATTGGTTCACTTAGCTGTCTGTCTAAGCGCAACAGCAGCGCTTTCTGGATCAAGCGTTACCAGACTCATCCGCTGGTACAGCGATGAGTCATGGATTCTTCCAGGCAAATCACAAGGTGGAAGAGGGAGATTTAGAGATGTGGACAGATTTTGTTTTTGATAAGATATCAACATTCTAACATGGCTAAAAGCTCACTAGAGTCAATTTTGCATAATATAGGACATTTAACAAGTCTGACCAATAGGAGGAGTGAGTGGGGAACAGTGTCTGTATTTTAACATAGAGCTGTATTATATGGAGAAGGAAATCACAATATAACATCTCATCAAAAATAACATATTGTCCCAGGGTCAGATGACATGTCAGTGTTTTATGAACTCTATTTTGTCATTAGACTTTTGCTCTGCTGCAATACCAACTTTGAATTCTCTTAAGTAGAAGAGTGGATGTACCATACAACAGAATCCAGTCTCCAGTGATACCCAATACAAAAGATGAGAAGATAAAAGAATGCATTAACACAGTGTTGATGTTACAGAAATAGCAGTCTTGAAGGACTGACCTGAACTGCGCCGATGTCTGAGTTTAGCTGTTTACTTTGGATTATCTAGTCTCCCGAGTGTGTGTGTGCGTGTGCGAGTGAGCGTCTATTTGGCGCACTGAGAATAATAAAGTATATTTTTACTGGCTCCTCTGACATCTCTGTACTCTTCTTTCTTTTGCCACAGCCGAGTAGTTTCCAAAAGCAACAGTCACAGTCCAAGCTGCTATGTGTAAATGCTTAACACTGGAAGCTTCAGTTTTAAGCTAGTTTATTTTACTATACAGTTTTCTTTTATGTACATACAAGTTAAAAACAATGAGAAATGTAATGACTGCATTTTCAGCTCTTTTATGGGATCCAAATCTTTTACTGTAGATATGTCCATTTCAAAGAGCTGTTCAAAAGACTCTTTTACTTTTTATTTATATGACAGAAGTGAGAACTCAGTTTATCAACAAACCAATCACAGAGAGAAATAACCAAGGCTAAGATTTGGTTCTTTTAAAAATCACTACTTTGAAAATCATCTTAGCTAAAGGCAATCTCAACACGGAGGACGTTTGTAAATTGTAAAATTGCACTTTTCAAAGATCAAGATCAAAGTCAACTTTA
This sequence comes from Paratrypauchen microcephalus, assembly GCA_036785185.1. Lineage (NCBI taxonomy): Eukaryota > Metazoa > Chordata > Actinopteri > Gobiiformes > Gobiidae > Paratrypauchen > Paratrypauchen microcephalus. Next base: position 4,646,304 of record JAVJIX010000028.1, on the reverse strand, counting down.
TTGTCAATTCTGCCATATGTGTTCAACATACAGTGAATTGAAATTTTGTTTCTCCCTGGCCAAGCAGTGCAAAAAGCAGTGTACAAAATACAATATAAAGACAAAACAAAAACTTTTAAGACAAAATCTAAAATCGCGTGAAAAGTCCCTCAGTCGTCCAGGTAGAATCCATGATCAAAGGAGAAGTTCAATTTGTCAACTGGACAAAGTTCGTTTGGTTGAAAACGTTTCGCCGCTCATCCGAGAGACTTCGTCAGCTCTGGCCCTCATGCTGGTTCGACCCTGTTTATATCTAGCTGCAAGGGAGGAGCTAGCTTCCCTGAACAAAGCTCTGACCTATCCCCGCTACTCTCTTTTGTTCTGAAAGCAGTGCACAAGAATAAATAAATACCTATTTACAGATGTCCAGAATGTGCAGTGTGCATCAAAAATGTGCAGTGGAAGATGCAGCAGTGAAATGTGCGGTAATGTGCAATAGAATGTGGATTGAAAGTAAATTTGCAACAGTTGTAATTCCAGTACAATATCACAGATTAGTTACTGCAACTAAATTAGACTTTCTTTTACTTACCGTACTTGCATTCTTACTAGGATATTAGTTTTAAATTAACAATATGATAATTCCAATTTCTATGTATATGTATTGGTTAAAATATATGTCAAAGTAATAATATTAACTTAAAGGTGCACTGCAGATGGTCTGCAAACTTTTTTTTTTGCTATCTATGGAGATGCTATTGCTTTGGGCTGGAATGTTGTACTACAGTATGGCAATAAACTTATCTACATGGAGATGTCACCAGGCCAGGTCAGATCTGTGAAGAGGTGACCCCAGTAACACTAAAAGCAAAGCTAGAATATCTCCATAGAGACAAGCAGCAGACAGAGCAGAAAAGTCACGCAGTGCACCTTTAATGCTTTTTCTTGCACTTTCATATAACTCACTCTTGGGTAGGGGTATATTTTGAATGCTGTGTCAGCTTTTGGCAGTTTCATCATAGACCTCAAGAACAACATTTTTCCTTTAATGCTCTGGTTTGAATTGTTCAGGAATTGCACCATCCACCCTCTTTTTAGTATCCTCTTCCCTCTTTCCCCTCTCACTGATAATTTAGTGACCGCAACAGGCTTGAGATTCTCCAGCAGTCTTTAGTGGTCCGATAGCATTTGGTTTTTCAAAGTGTGGTGATGTCTAGCTTGTGTGTGTGTGTGTGTACTTGTGTGTTTTGATCTGTGGTGGTTTGGGGAGGGGGTGAGCGAGCCGTGGTATGCGTGCAGAATCACAATAGTCACCCGTGTTATGAGGAATGAGGCAGATCTGAAGGCGAGCAGCAGCCCAAGCATCTGGGGTGAGATTTTAGTTTGGTTGGCCTCGCAAAGGGCACGGATGACATTAAACCAAAACTACACAGCAGAAGGTGGGTCAACTTTGTGATAGTTCGCTGTCCTTGAAATCAGTTTGAAAATACTGTACTGTGAAATGTTTAAGCCCCAGTAAAAAAATATGGGATTTTAGAAAAGTTTTGTTATGAGTAAAAGACAACTGCTTCCATTCCACATTATTTTAGTTTTCTATTTTAGTTTAACTGTGCTATATAAAGCTGTATGCTATGATAAAATTATCAAGCAGTTATTCAGGGATTGCAGATGGAAACTATTTAGCTATAATCTGGTGTGGAAGATCTCTGTTTTTATTATCTTAATGTCTCTGTACATTGTCCCTTCAAATAAAGACTAAACTAATTACTACAATAGTTTCAGAAATGCCATCATGACAATAAGGGCTGAGCATTTATCTCTGAACTTTGAGTTTTGTCCTTAACTGTCTGAGGAATTTGAACCACTTCAAACCAAAATATTTGTAACGATTTAAAAACAAAGGTTGGGGGCTCTGTGATGTCCACTGTGCATATCCTTAAAGGTCCTATATTACGCAGAATTGACTCTTGTGAGCTTTTAGCCATTTAGAATGTTGTTACCTCCTCAAAAACATACCTGGAGTTGTGTTTTTTCATTCACAAACATGTTTGAGTAACCCTTTATTATTAGTCTGCCCACATCCCCAAAGCTCAAAATGCTCTGTTCCATCTTGTGATGCCACAAAGCGGTATGTTTCAAGTTACCTTTTACCTTTTATTCAGATTGGAAATTCCAAGGTTGAACTCATCCAAATGATTCTAGTGAAGGTTTATGGAGTTTACCACTTGACATCACAAGGTGGAGTGTATTTTTGAGAAGAACTCTCTCAAAAAGCCTAAATTTGCAGGATTTCTGGCCATACCAGCTTATCAAAGCCTGAGCTAGTTATATCTCAGAAGCTGAGCAAGGCCAGGCCTGGGTAGTACTTGGATGGGAGACCGCCGGGAACACCAGGTGCCACAGGGAGGCGCCAGTGGCAAAAACTTTGTGTCCTTAGGCAAGACACTTCACCCACATTGCCTAGTAAGAATGTGGAGTGTGTGTGAGTGTAGGTGGTGGTCGGAGGGGCAGATGGAGCAGACTGGCCGTCTGCCCCAGGGCAGCTGTGGCTACAATAGTAGCTTACCACCACCAAGTGAGGAGTGAATGAACAATGAACTGTAAAGTGCTTTGAGTGTCTTAACGTTGAAAACGTTTCGCCGCTCATCCGAGAGGCTTCGTCGGACGAAGCCTCTCGGATGAGCGGCGAAACGTTTTCAACCAAACAAACTTTGTCCAGTTGACAAATTGAACTTCTCCTGTTATCATGGATTCTACCTGGACGACTGAGGGACTTTTCACGTGTCTTAAAAGGTGTTATATAAATGCAATGATTAATTAATGAATTAGTTAAACATGTGTGAATGACACAAAACACTAACAAAACACATACAAAACTCCAGGTATGTTTCTGATAAAGAAACAACAACATTATAACACCAGGAAACAGACCAACATGGGCCATTTAAAATAAATAACAATGATTGAAAGAAAATGTATTTTCTATTAGTCAAAATTAGAAATACTTTCAGTCTTTGCTTTTCTGTATGGTTTAGAACTCGACAAATTCCAAGTAAACCTGGAGTTATTTTCTAGACCCATGATATATTATAGGAACTATCAAGGCTAAGATATCCAGAGTATTTAAAGCCCACAAAAATGCCTCAACGCAACTAACTATTGTTTAAAACAGACTCCTTCTAAACTACACCAGCCTCATTTCTCCTTTTTTGGCACACTGAACCATTCTTTTCTTATTGACTATGATAACCATGATCAAATTATGGTCTGTGGTTCCATGTCAATCAGTTCAGTGCAGTGTTTTAAGGACAGTTTTGGTCGTATTTTCGACCATAAAAAGATGATAGATGAAATTCCAGTGCATGGGTCTGTTGAATATTAGTAGAGGTTGACTTATGCATAGTCCCTGGTTACAGACTGCTCTACCTGCAGAGGTTGGGATTGGCTGTGGATCCCCTGTGAGAATTTGAGAGGATTTATTTCTTTGGGGAGCAGACAGCAGTGCACTCCTAATGTGCTATTCTCTTTGGCGTGCTCCACTGCAAAGGGAAGGAACTGGGATGAAAGCACTTCATCAAGTTACATTTATGTAACTAAAAAAAATGTCTTCCAAGAGTAGTTTTATTACAGCATACTTTTTACCACAATGTATTATTTAGAATTAAACTCTAACAGTTTTAAGATTTTCAAACGTAGTCAAAGTTTTAGAGTTGAACATTTCCTTCAGGGTTTCCTTCAAATCCAAGAGACTTTACCAGTTCTGTACTATGTTTACCAAAATGAAATTGGTCTGTGTACAACTGGATGTGTTCATATTTGATTCTTTATTGATGTGGGATATGAAATTTGGACTTGATTTTGAAGTTACATCTAAATATTTACTTTCCACTAAACCTACCTCATTATCCAAAATACTTTTATTGTATTTAAGCTTGACTTAATGATTCTTGCACTTGAGTAATTATATTTTTGAAGAAATCAATCAAGAGTAAACCACGCGGTTTACTAGTGTGACGTCATGTTTTCAGTTTGAACGTTGATTTGATGTTGATTCAATGAGGAAAGAGGCAAACTCAGCAGCCCAGGCCTCATAAAGTGCAATTAGCTGCACATTAGTGGTACTTTGTGGAGGTGCCTTCCATATCAGCGGTGGGAGGCTTGGGTTCGAGGGGGTAAGGGGGGAGCTGCCTCACTAAGAGCTGGCTTCAGACTCCATGTGTTTATTTCTTTTTACTGTAAGTCTATAAACATGTGGAAAGAAGAATGCATGTTTTCAATTAAACAGTGAGCATCTTTTTTAATGGGCATCTCTTGGTATTTGGATTAAATGTCCCATATTACACTGTTTTCTGATCTTTGTTATAATGTTGTTTCCTCATCTCAGACATAGCTGGAGTGGAGTTTCACATATGTTTAACACACATACCCTGCAAATTTAGACTGAGTTCTTCTCTCTTACAAAAACACTCCTCCTTGTGATGTCATGCTTTAATATAGAAAATGCTACATTGTGTTTTTAAACTCCATACACCTTAGAATCATTTGAACAATTTCAGCCTTGGAATTGCCAATCTCTGCTCAATTAAAGGTGAAAGGTAGCTGTTAAAGGTCCCATGGCATGAAATTTTCACTTTCTGAGGTTTTTGAATGTTAATGTGAGCTCCCCTACCCTGTTTTAGTTAAAAGTTGCGAAATGTCTAAACTGAGCATTTGCGATCCTTTTCTGCGTTACAAAAAATCGGAGCTCAAACGGGCGATTTTGAACAAGGCACCTTATTGACGTCAGATCGAAAAAAGAAATGCAAATGCAGTTCCACCCCCGTCTGTCTGTACTCAGCGTCTCTGTAAATCACGCCCAGAGAGTTTGGACTGCGAATGCGCTAGGCAATGCGAAATGCGTTTTTTTATTTGCCTGGAGGCACGTCCGAGTGTTTCTAGGCTCGGAAGTCCTTTATCTGAGCCTCTGGACCTTTGAACAGCAGTGGTTTGATTTTATTTTCTGTGGAAATGTGTTTATTTTTCAATGGAACGCTTCAAATCTCTCCCCCCGTGCAAAAACAAGGAAATGGATCAGCTGAGCGCTCAGAGCCGAGAGCGGAGAGTTTGGCCACGTCCCCACCCTCTACTATAGGCCAGCTCTTTTCTCCTCATTTGCATTCAGGCAACAACACCCAGAATAAAGTGTTTGAGAGAGATATTTATGACTCTTTCTCATCTTATCTCTGTTTCTCATGCAGTGAGTGTTGATTTTGAAGAAGGATTCATTTACAGTATTAGGGAACCATTAAGGAGCCATATAAAAGCATCAAGAAGTACCATGTCATGGGATCTTTAACTTAAAAAAAAAAAACAACTAACAATAAATGACATCACAAGGTGGAACAGAGCATTTTGAGCTTTGGAGATATAGACAGATGGATAATAAAGGATTACTCAAACATGTGTGAATGAAACAAAACACAACTCCAGGTATGTTTTTGATGAGGTAGCAACATCCATGGCTTAAAGCTTACACTCACATTCACATTCACATTCTATGAAATACAGGAGCTTTATGGTTGTAACTGCAGGCTGGATATGTGAGTCTAACTTTTAGTCCAACTTCGAGAGAATTTTAATATAATAATATTAGTAATTCCTGTCAGTTAGTCTTGACTCACAACTTTTCATACAGATATATGGAGGAAGCCTATGCAAACACAAACAGAACATTCAAACAATCCAATCTGAGGTGGGAAATCAAACACAGGACCCTCTTGCTGTGAGTGAATAGTCCTCACTGCTTTGTTACCATACTGACCCAATAACAATGTCCTTTTACTCCATTGAGAAAAGGTGCTGAGATCCTTCAATGTTCCCCTTCCATTGATCATATCTGAGACAGCCCAGATAACAGTTTGTAACATCTTGCTTAAAAGTAGCTCTGTTGCTAACCACTACTTAATCAAATACCAGGATAGATAGCACCAAGTTGCATTTTGCTTTCTTTTCTGAAACCGTCTCCCTTCTGTTTATCAAGCAAAAACTGTGCCCTGCTTAAGCTTTGTTTTTGTGTATTTTGTCAGCATAGTTGCTTCTAAATGAGTCCAGTAATGAAATTCACAGTTTTCCTCAAATTAATACTTTTTCATTTCTGAGCACTGAGGAAAAACTGAACGTTGACTTCAAATCCGATATAATCTTTGTCTAAACAAAATGCCTTTAATCTTTTTTTCCTCTTAAGTCATCCTAATTTATATTGAGACAGCCTGTTTGTCAGTGTTTGAACAGCAGCTTTCCTTTTAATAAGAGCCTGAACAGATTGCAAAATGTGAAATAGCAATAATATATTATAATTGAGGTGAATGAGGTTAGGCATCACTTAAAGAATCAGATGTAGAAAACTGTTACATCCTTGTGTGCTGTACAAACTTGTCTTGTAAGTCAAGATGTTTATCTTGTTTCTCGTCAGTATCATGACAAAATAAACAAAACAATGAATGCACTTGTGTCCAAGGATGTGAGGAAGTCTGCACGGGTTCAGTCATGTTTATTTGCCCCAGAATTGATCCTAAGCCCACAGGGTGAGACAAGATTATTAGACAAGGTTATCTTTATTCCCAAATGCATGCCTCTCTTGTGTCATTTTTGGCCTTTAAATGAATGTCAAGATACGGCTCACAGCTTTGAAATATATTGTTTTAAAGCTGTAGCATTTTTATGATGGTGTATTGGAGTGTTTTGTAAAGTCAGAGATTTATTTGTTCAATGATTTTCAGACACAAGACAAGAGATCTATCAAAAATTGTTTTGGGTTTCATTTTCACTTCGAAAACCACTGACATTTGCATTTCTTTTACTTTTACTTTTCTTAACATTGTAGGTTAAAGGCAGTGATGGGAAGAATACTTTAACAATGTACAGAATACTGAATACCTGCATTAAAATGTATTTTGTAATGCATTCTGATACATGTACATGGTCCAATCAGAGTACTGTATTATCAGGTCTGGACTGGGACGAAAAAATGGCCCTGGCATTTTTGGCTTAGACCGGCCCCTCATAATTAGTCCTGGTTTAGTCCTGGTTCAGACCTGATTTAGTCCTGATTTAGACCTGATTAGTCCTGGCTCAGTCCTGGTTCAGTCCTGATTTAGTCCTGGTTTAGTCCTGGTTCAGACCTGATTTAGTCCTGATTTAGATGTAATTAGTCCTGGTTTAGTCCTGGTTCAATCCTGATTTAGTCCTGGTTTAGTCCTGGTTCAGACCTGATTTAGTCCTGATTTAGACCTAATTAGTCCTGGTTTAGTCCTGGTTCAATCCTGATTTAGTCCTGATTTAGACCTGATTAGTCCTGGTTTAGTCCTGGTTCAATCCTGATTTAGTCCTGGTTCAGACCTGATTTAGTCCTGATTTAGACCTGATTAGTCCTGGTTTAGTCCTGGTTCAAACCTGGTTCAGTCCTAAATTGTGGGCCGGTCTCTAAGTAAAAAAAAAAAGAAAAAAAAAAAAGAAGGGCATCGGCCCCTAGGACTGTCGGCCCACCGGGAAAATGCCCGGTATGCCAAATTACCAGTCCAGGCCTGTGTATTATGAATATTTCGATTACTTTAACAGCAAGTTGCATTTAAATAGTGTAAAGACACAGCATATCATTAAAAACAGTTTTATATTTGTTTCATTGTTTGTTGTGCATTTCCTATCACTAACTGAAGAAGGAAAAATCAAAGAAGAGCAGTGATTCATATTTTTCTCACTAATGATGTGCAGTTTGACGCCTAAATTGTGAAATCAAGTACCAAAATGTTTTCCTTTGACTTTTGGAAAGTAGCATTATGTAACTTTTTGACAGGGGCTCCACCACTCACTTGTCTCCATGGAGAAATTAGTGTTTGCCTGGAATGTCCCCCAGAAGAAGAAAAATAGAAATAAAACAATAATCCATACTGTACAGTGGAACATTTTGGTGAAGGAAAGTAGAAATTGAAAACGTCATACAGCAGGAGATCATTTGCAAATCAATATTGAAATGACTTCCTCTTTCTATTCCACAATACTGTGATGTGCCACTGTGCATTAACAAACCAATGATATTTCCCCACAAATAGACCTGAGACGGATTAGATTGCATTTGCCATCTAATATTGTATTGTGGAGGAGGTGATTTGAATACACTTACCACTGGAGATGACACACTCTCTTAGCAACGGGAGCAAGGTAAAAGAGACAGGCCATGGGGAGGAGACCCGCGCACACTCCACTGCTCTAAAGTGTGGCTAAATTGAAAAGCAGCTTGCAAACGTATCCAATGTGACTGGCTCTGTTACACTGTCAGCTTTTAAGCATGTGAGGGAAATTAGAGGCATGACCCCGATGATGTACGCTCTAAGAAGTGGAGAGGAACGGGGTGAAGGATGAGGGGGGTGATATGCAGAGATCCAGTAAGAAGAAGAGCTACTGTACCATTTAAACTTTAAACTCTGCTGCAGTTAAATTAACATCTAACCGAGTGTGGTGGGCAGTGGCAGTTTGAAAGAGTGGGAGTGAGGGAATCCACACCTGAAAATACAGAGCTCCTGTATCAGCATCTTAGTATCTTTGAATCAGGTTTAGTCTCTCTTATCTTACTTTATCTCAAGGGACTTCCTGGTAAAATAAAGGTTCAAAAAATCTGAACATAATTAAAGACAAGACACCATTTTACTGCCTTAAAATGTGGAAAATAGAACTAGTTCATTTGAAAGATCTTGAAGCAGTCCAGAGTTTTACCTCACTTTCTCAACACTTTCATATAATCTTAAAGTCCTCATTTGTAAACCCGGCTACCTGCTGTCTGATAATGTACCAGCTTTTAGGTCGTTTTCACACCTGCCTTGTTTGGTTTGTTTAAAACGAACCAGAGTTCGTTTGCTCCTTTGATTCGGACATTTTGGACTGGTGTGAATAAAAACCAAAAATCTCAATCTGGAGCAAACAAGTGAACCGAGACCACCTAAAAAGCTGGGTCTCGGCACGGTTCCATTCGAATCCTGGTGCGGTTCGTTTGAGGTGAGAATGCAGACCGGATTCGACACGACACAAGTTGGCTTTTTGTACTTAACGAGCTCCCGTCGTATGTCGAGCATTATGGGAAACCGAGGCTGACGAAACGAAACGAAACGAAACGAAACTTATGAGGCTTACTTACGTTTTGCGTGAAGAGCAAGAGTCAGAACTTGATGCGCGCACGAGCGCTGTCCTCCGTAGCCATCTTGCCTTGTGTCTTTGTCGTTTGTAAATTGATTGATGTACAATAGTGTAAACCTCACGATGCTGCTCAAACATTTGTGTGAACTGTAAAAACTGAGCAAACCATATCGCTAAGGCTAGATTGAAAACAGCACGTAACACCATGATTCTCCTCCTTCCGTGTTTGGACACGGCGCTTTGACACGGCTGATGTCTGTCCAATGGCTGAGCGACCTCAACACACGTGCTTTTGTTTATAGATGTTGGTCCACTTGGGGAAAAAATGCAGTGTGAAAGCGAACCACACCAAAATAAAAAATAAAAATAAAAAATTTGGTCCGGACCAAAGCAAGTGAACTATTGGACTTTCCTGGTCAGCTAACAGAGCTACTTCCTGGTTCATGGCCAATAAAAACTCTCTATAAATAGATGCACACAGCAGACAGTGGGCTGCTTCTACAGTATATTGGGGGTAACAACTATATTTTTTAAAAAGTTTATTACATGAATAAAGATCTCCCTTACTGTCCACCTTGTTAAATTATGACACAATAAAGACAATACATGTGTATGGGTTTTTTATGTCTTTCATTCTTACTGCTTTAAGACTGTTGATCTTATACAAAATATTTAATTTTTGATTATTTTAATTATTACTGCTTGTTATATCTCTACTCTCACCTTCATTTATATTACTCGTGCATGTTTATTAATATCTGCACTTCATTATGTGTAAATACACTTTTGTGTAAAAACACTTGTGCTCCTTTTCCTCACTTGATCACAACCTAGCGCAACACAAAAAGCCTTTAAAGTTGTCAAGTTCTCCAAATGTCACCACAGCTTCTTTTTCCCTGTCATAGAAGAAAAACAACATGCTAGCATAATCAGCAGTATAACTTTCTTATAAGGTTGATATTTTTAATTAGAATGCTAGACTGAGCGAGCCAGTGGGCAGAAAGGATGAAGATGGAAAGTTATGTTGCTTTTAAAATAAGCTATTACATCTTGACAGCGCCGACCAGCTTCCTGAAGTTAATAAATGAGTGCTATTCACTTCCTGCAGCGATGCTGTGGTTTATTCCCCCATTAGGAGGCAGTGGTCCACCCCATTCCAATCATTCTTTAATTAGAAGTGTTGTTATTTAGCTTGTCACTGGAGTAATACCTCATGACAGCATCAACATGGCAGGCTGCAATCTCATATTCATTGACAGGGGCCTTTGGTGCAGTCTGTATACTTTATCTATCCACTAGGAAACATTGGAGAATTAGGCCTTCCCCGTGTATGCATGTAGGGCTATGGAGAGTGACGGCTGTTTAAACGTGGGACAACATGCAAAGTGTTTTTATTGTAGATGGGCTACTGATGACTCCCACAGATTGCCTGAGAAATCCACCATGAGTCACTAAATGTTTACACAGGAATGAGGAGGCTATAAAGTGGCACAGACTGTCTCAGCAGGCAGCCATCCACACACGCACTGACATACATCACTCTATATTTGGAGCTGGAAAAATATCACTCAGAAGATTGTGAGCATGTTTTCAGGCTGACTAAAATCGCTCTTCCTCCCTGTTGCGTTTTCAGTATAACACATAGATTCCTGCCTTTCAGTAATTGCAACGTGGTTAGCCAATATACAAACTATGAGCTGTATACAACAGTATAGTAACAGATGCACGTGGGATGTGTCTTGGCTGTGCGGTCTGAGCCAAAGACCATGCCATGCCACTTGGAGCAACAGTTGTTCAGTGGTTAGGACACCCAAAGGTCGGAGGATTGTTGTTGAACTGTTGTTGTGTCCTTACACAAGACACTTTACCCACTGTGCCAAGTGTCAGTGTGGTGTGGGCCTGAGTGATTGGTGGAGGTTGGAGGGGCTTTACTTTGGTCAATCTGCCATAGGGCAGCTGTGGGCACAGGAGGGGCTTACCACCATCAAGTATGCAGTGAATGAATAATGGCTAATGTGGAGCTTTGACTTGTGGAGCTTGTGTCCAAACAAAGCACATGTGTAAGACATTATTGTTTTTCACTCAATTTAAGGTTAAATCAAATTCAAATGTTTTCATTAAGCCCCCTTGTCTTGTAATAAATTTGTCCTGGGTTCAGCCACTTCAGAAATAAAAAAAAATGCAGAATGATTAAAAACATAATCATTAAAAAAGAGAAATTTGGAGGTCTACGGGAATTGAAAGGTTGATAAGCCATGTGTGTATTTTAATTTACTAAATAACAGTCAAATAAACATGGTAGTACTTCGTGACTTTCCCTGAGCTGTTGTAACCCAGGCTCAGCACGTCTACTGTAGTTAACTTTACAATATATGCCCTTAATGAACATGTTTTATTTGTTAACAATTTACTTTTAATGAAGTGTTTCCCTCTCAATTAGCAACATATAGTACAACATTAGCTGAGACATTCCCTCTCTGCTCCAGTGTTACAGCCTGCACTATACAATAAGTAAAGTATGCTACTGTAATACCCAGATGGAATAAGAAGCAGAGCTAGCTACAAGATACAAGATGACAACAGTGTACTGGACTACCACCATGGACAGCCCTGGAAACATTGAACTTTAATGAGATTAGTGACTCAGGGAGAGCTGCAGGAAGGAGACAACCCAGCAGGCACTACTACAGTTGGCAGCTTGAAAATACAGATTTATGAACTCCATTAAACCACGTTTCTTTCACTTTATTGGGGCCTGCAGCGTTTGCCCACTGTGGAAAAAATCTCCGAAAATAATCTCTGCCAGATAAATTGGTAACAGACGGCCTATATACTTACATTACACCTCCTGAATTGTGTGACAAAGGGAGTTGGACAGTTTGACCACTCCGCTGTGCTCGTCCACTGGTGACTCTATGTTAAGGGGAGGAGGAAAACTAGCTTGTGTGGTTGTTGAAACAGGTGGCCTTCTTAGACTGCCATCAGCGCAGTGGCAGTGTGATGTTGGCATGTGCTACTAGCCAGACTTTCAATCTGTCCACTTGAAAACTCCCCAGTAATGTTGGAAAGTGTCATGGGCCCTGTGGCGGAGATGGCAATTGCATGTTCCTGATGGGAGGGAGGAGGAGTGGAGCCTTCACCTTGTGCAGACTTGGATTATGATCAGACTGGTAGTTTACATAGTGCGCTACTGGGCATGGTTTTATTTTTATTTTTTTGGGAGGCAACCCGTGTAATCATCTCACAGTATATTGAGGTTTTAATACTAGCAGTGATGTCGTGCAGTTCTTGGCCTACACAGCCCCTTCTGTCTGTTTGCCAGGCTAACTGCACTTTAAAGACCTTATTAAAGCTAGACTATCCAAAATGGTGCCCTGGCTGTGGTTACGACATAATGAGCATGCTTGTAAGTGCGTGTCCATTACTTTGTCAAATGTTTGTTTTTTTTAAAATAACAAATTTAACATGGCTTAAACCATTGTGTTGTGGATTAGCCTCTGATTAATACATAATTATATCATGTCTATAAAATAAAATTAAAGACAAATAACAAAGCAAAGCAAATTGTTGTGATAGCTTCTAAATTAAAGGGCCCAACACAATGTTCTGGTCTGTTATAATGTTGTTTTTCTCATTTGTGTTTCGTTTCATTCATGCATGTTTAAAACACAAACTCTGCATATTTAGGCTAAGTTCTTCTTTAAAACTAAAAACACTCTGTTTCACGTCAAATTATCATTTGGATAATTTCAGGAGCTGTTAACATAAAAACTACCATTTTATGACATCACAATATGGAACAGAGCATGTTGAGCTATGGAGAGGTAGACCAAGGGTTACTCAAACATGTGAATGAAACAAAACACAACTCCAGGTATGTTTTTGAGGAGTTAACAACATTCCGACATGATTAAAAGCTCAAATTCAAAAGTTCAAGAGTCCGTGCACAGCTTCCAGGTGTTGGTAACAGCAGGAATATTCAACGATTCCAAAAAAAAGAAGGTTTACCGCACACTTGTTTGACTTTATTCTTTATCCTTTATTAGGTGAGAGCGAACAACATTTCTACAGTGTCATCAGGTCAACTGGGTCAGGTCAGGTCAGGTAGAAGCAAAATGCGTTGTTCGCTCTCACCTAATAAAGAATAAAGTCAAACAAGTGTGCAGATTTTTTTTTTTGGAATGATTAAAAGCTCATTTAAGTCCATTTTGTGTAATATGGGTCCTTTAAAGGTCAAAATTTTAGTATAGAAATACAATATTAATTTTTGAGAGAATAAAAGTTCAGGTTGTACCAGCAGAAACTAAGTTGTACTGCAAGAAACATTTTATAGTAACCACCTGGGATAGTAAAAACTGGATAGCGGATAGTGGTCCTAGTGATCAGTGATATTTTTACAATTCTCCATCTGTCTCTGGGCCAGGATTCATCCATTTTAAAACCCCATTAATTTGTGTGACTGTGTGTGCCAGTGTTAACCCACCCACACCGTTTCACAGCAGGTATATGGCAAACGACTCCTGCAGACGAAGTGTCCCTGCCCTGGTGGCAATCTGCTGCTTGTGTGGCTGCCTATAGTCCAGATGTAGACGGCCGTACCCTTTGACCCCCTCACCTGAGCTCTCACGCTGCTGGTATGTGTGACTAATGTCTTCTAGAGCCACTGGTAACACTAGAAGCCACATGTTTTATCCATCCTCTCCAGCTGGTACTACAAAAACATTTCCTGCACAGTTAACCCAAAACACTGTGTCACCCACCATGCAGTACATATTTATTCAAAATGCCCACAAGCAAGAGGCAGGAAGTAATCGATTTGCAATGCGGCCCTGCTGATCAGTTACGATTCTTGCTGGTGAAATAGTTGCCAGATCTTCTCTATGGAGGAGCTGCCCCCTGTTGGGAGTAGCCTAGAAAGCTACAGAGTTTTGCCCCAGGATTGAATAAGTAATAGTCACACACTATGAGATTATTCAGTGTTTCCCAGAATCCCATGGGAGCTCTGACTGTCTGGACTGTGCACCCGTTAACAACCTGTCAGCAAGACGCACAGCCACTGATGACTTCATGAGAGCGCATCAATACAGCCCATCTCATCCAACAAAACCAGCATTGTGCACAGCTCTGATGTAGTGTTATGGTTATGGGTCACCACAGTTCTGGACATATTCAGATAATGTGGAAAAGAGTTTCACATGATTCAAGACATATTTCCCACACAATAAAAACGCCGTATCAGATTCAAATGTGTTTTTCTAAATTGGTCATACTACCTTCTTATTGACACTCTCATAAGATAAGCACGGTTGTGGCCAAGAGCATAGATTAGCAGCCTCACTTCTGTCAGTGTGCTCCAGGGCAGTTGTGGCTAATACTGTATATTACCACTACTGAGAATGGACTGAATGATTAATGTAATGTAAATTGCTTTGGTATTTTTCAAAAGGAGTTATATAAACCCAAGCCATTATTACTATTCATAAAATATTCATAGCTGACAATTTAACAGCAAATCATATAAGATATATTTGAACTTTGATTTTATTTTTATGTTCTATCTCAGTGAGAATGAAGCCATGTTCTCCATGGTTGTCATGGCCTCACAAGGAGCACCAGCCAAGGTCAGGTGTGTCAGCTCTGATGTTGCGCACTACCTGACTGACAGCACACACACTCCTGCATGAGCCACTGTGACTACTCTTATTGAAAATCAATGACAATCTTTCAGGGTCAGAGACAAGACAGATTTGAACAACAGCCTCACTCAATAGAACAGGGTCAGGTTTTATGCCAGTGTTCACACAGGTAAATACTGCCATATATTATACACAGGTACTAAAAGTTCAAATACATTTTCTTTCAAGCAAACCAGAACAAATCATACCTTGACATGTTTCGGATGCCTGCGTCTGTGAAGTCTCTTGGTGAGAACAGCCTCAGGATGTTGATAGCTGTAAACAGTCCTGTGGGTGCATTTCTGGATTTCATGGGCTTTCTTAATCCAACACTTGTTTAGAATCCTCCATCCCATTTTTTTTTCAAGGACCTTTGATACTATCCAGGAGAAGTTCAACTGCAGATGGTGCTAGTCTCCTATCCCCGGCAGGTAGGAGAACAGTGCTAAAACCTGACTGTAACATCAGCAGATATTTGCAGATATTTAAAACATAAGTGGGCTGGGCAAGAATATGGTTTATGTTTACAATTTAGCACAAGCAAACCTAACTACTGCATCTCGTTTCACACCTTTGCTGTGGTGCGGCAGGCTGCTGCAGTGTTATTCTAGATTCACTCTGGCAGCACTGCTAAAATGTGAAAATAATGATGCTCCTGCTGTTAAAGACCTGGAACTTTTCACAAATTATGAATCCAAAAACAATCTGGTCTATTATTCCTTAGATAATTACCCAAAACAGTCATGGCACTGGGCACTGCAGCCAGAATAGTTTTAACATTTGCCCTCTGTGATTCAGATCCCATATGACATTTGAATCCATTTACATTATTGAACAATATGTAGAGATAGACAAACAAATGCTGACCTATTGATCAAGTCCGAGGCAAGACTGCAAAACAATTTGCGGCACATGCAGCTGGTCACTGAGGTTAACCACTGGCTTTTGGTAGTGATTACATTTGGACAGATGCAGTAATCACCAGTTAACCCAAAGAAAATGTAGGGTAACAATGATTAGCATTGATTTGAAATAGGTGACATGCTGTGTATGGGATATAAATATAAATTGTATGGTTGTAAGATATGTGAAAACAATGGAACCCTCACTCAAACTATGTTTAATATTGCAAACATAATGTTAGTAAGTCAGTCAGTAAGTAGATTGTCAGTTTAGGCACAAATAAAACAAAAATGTGTGAATTAATTTACTAGTCAAATGTGTCACAATAAAAATGACAGTGAACCTAAACAACAAGCAAAAAAGGTCACAAATAAATAAATACATACATACATACATACATACATACATACATACATACATACATACATACATACATACACACATACATACATACATACATACATACATACATACATACATACATACATACATACATACATACACACATACATACATACATACATACATACATACATACATACATACACACATACATACATACATACACATACATACATACACACATACACACATACATACATACTACATACATACATACATACACGCATACATACATACACACAAACATACATACACACATACATACACACATACATACACACATACATACATACACACATACACACATACATACATACACATACACACATGTATATACACACACATACATATACATACATACATATTCACACACATACATACACACACACATATACACATACATACATACATACATACATACACACATACATACATACATACATACATACATACATACATAAATACATACACACATACATACATACATACATACATACATACATACATACATACATACATACATACATACATACACACACACATACATACATACATACACACATACATACACACATACATACATACACACATACACACATACATACATACATACATACATACATACATACATACATACACACATACATACACACATACATACATACATACATACATACATACATACATACATACATACACACATACATACACACATACATACATACACACATACATACATAAAATAAATCATGACATTTGCAAATTGTAAGTAAGTAAATCTCTTTCAAATGAACAACCTTTGCATTAGGCCTGTATTTATTCTTTCTTGCAATACAGACACTGTGTGAACCAATACTGCAATATTAATTCATTTGGTGGATATTGTGCAGCTCTAATTCATAGTAAAAATCTGAAATAAAAAGTGCTTAGATATCTTCTGTCCGGGAGAAATTTCCTGACATCTTTTGATCCTTTTTTTTTTCCAGCTAAAGACATGTTCCTCCCTCGATGCACTTCACCAGTCAGTCACCTTGATTAACTGCATTTAAAGACCCTTTCAAGTGCAGGGGTCAGCTCAACCATTTAAGAAATCAAAATTGCTTTTTGGAGAGCTCTCAGTCCACTGAGGATCTAGCTATTCACTTCATGTTTTTCCGCCCCTTTCCATTTGGTCTCGCATGTGTTTGTGTTTTGAAAGGAATGCAAGTCGACACGGCCTTGCAGCAGGTGGAGTCCTATACCATTGTCTTGTACCATGGCTAACACACACACAGCCCTATAGAGCAGATTAAATGGAAGTGAATTTTGTAGTTCTAGCACTGTGCCTCCGATCAATGTCGTTGAGAAAGCTTTGAGAGCAGTAATTGAATCATCTGGCCACAGTTATCAGCCACTGTTAGACTATCGTAGTACAGCTAATTGAATTTGAAGGTGTGTGGTTTTAGCTGCACATAAGGCTCAGGCAAAGGCTAACTCTTTTCTTTTGTTATAAAATAATCCCCTAGTTCTCCTCAATTGTACCCACAAACTCTTTGTGCTAACTATGATCTTTTAATCATTTGGTTCGACAACACATTCTCCCATCTATAGTCTACACATTAATCAAGTTACTGATAATGCATGTTCCCGCCCTGAATCAAGATTAGTTTTCTATTATAACAAAGTAATTGAGAACGCTCACTGTTAAGGGGCGGAAAGGTGAGGGCTCCTGCCTCTCACAAAAGAGATTGAGGGTGTGATCCTTGGGCCACAATCACTTTGTTCAGTTGCAGGTTCTAACTTTGATTCCCTTTAATTATTAAGCCTTGAAAAAAATAATTACATTTGGCAAATTGGTAAATCTTATTTGTATGGACAAAGGCAGTCCTTGTGTATATGTCTTTGTGTCAGCTATACAGTTGTGTGGCCACAGCAGCTTGCCAATGCCCGATCTCGACAGATCTCAGAAGCAAGGAAGGTCGGGCTTGGTTATCTTTTGGATGGGAGACTGGAAATACCATGGTGCCACAGTGGGGCAACAGTGGTTGTAGTGAAAGCTGTTGTTGTGTCCTTAGGCACAGCACTTCTCCACCATTGCTTAATATGAATGTGCGTATATGTATGCTAACCATTTAACCGTTTTTTGTTTATAAAAATGCATAATTAATGTGATCTAATATCTCAATAGGGACATTTTGTTCAGCTGACAGAACATTAAGACTGAAAACTACTCTAAATGCTTAATGCTAAAAAATGTTGGTTTCTATGTGACAGCTTAAGGGTTCTTGTTAGTTCAATGTATGAACTAACAAAAAGTGCCAAATGCGGTTTAATGATTTCTCGTTAAGGTGTGTATTATTAAGTGTAACGAATACTTACACACAAACCGAACAGCACGCTTCAATATTTGATGATCTCCACATAAATATAAATGAGCAGCACAAGCAGCTGTTCCAGGGCGTGCCATGTGCCTGCTCCTGCCTCTGTGTGTGAGGAGGTGACAGCCTGAGCCCCTTGTGCACAGTGCCTGAGGCTGCGCAACAGGAAAATCGTATTGTGATCGGCTCTCCTCTGTGTCTTGTGTTATACAGCGGACTATTGTGTCTGGCATTTGCATCAGGCCCATGAAATCCAACCCTCTGGCTTTATATGCAGCTGATGAGACAACAGTGAGACCTGGAGCTTATCGGTTGCCACGCTACTGCAAGATCGCCTTTATTATGCCAGTCTTCAAAGCAGCACCGTGCCATTTCTTATTGAAAAAGTGTATACTATAACTCTACCTGTATGGGGTGCAAATTTGATATGTGACTTCAAAGTGCAGATAGGAATGCATACCGATCAGAGGGAGCTATACGACCACTGACAGGTGAAATGAACCTCATAGATTCATCATGGCATGGGTTGTGGGTAGGGGATGTTTATTAAGCAGGGAGTTTAGACTTCACAGTTGGTGTTTTTGAAGCAGGAAAAATGTATAAGGATCTGACTGAGTGTAGCAACTATGGCGGCTATGACTGGGTCCAACCATCATTTTGTAACTGAAATCAATACCTAATCCAACAGATAAGATACAATACCTCTGATACCTGGAATTAGTTCTGGTTTCTGATATTCAGGGCTGCAATAATGATTATTTATAGAGTTGACTTTATAAAAAAAATTTTTTAATCGATTAGAAAAAAAAAAAATCTCTGTAGAAAATATAGTAACACTTTATAATTACTACACTTTAATTAATTAGCCTTAATAATGTACATTTAACCTACTACTTAATGTAAGTGGTTAGGGCCAGGGGGGCACTGTTTTCTGATCAATGTTATGTAGTTTTCTCATCAAAAACATACCTGGAGTCGTGTTTTGTTTCATTCAAACAAACCCTGCATATTTAGTCTGAGTTCGTCTCTCAAACTGAAAACACTCTGTTCCACCTTGTGATGTCATGTGGAAGTGCTCTTCTGTGTTTTTAAACTCCTCATACTTTCACTGGAAATATTTGGAACATTTCTGCCAATCTCTATTGAACTAAATGTAAAAGGTGTGTGTTGACTTGAAAACTACTGCTTCATGACATCACAAGGTAGAACAGAACATTTTGAGGTTTGGAGATGTAGACAGACTAATAATAAACTACTCAGACATCTGTGAATGAAACAAAACACAGTGTCAGTTTTGCTTAAAATAGAACCTTTAAGAAGCTACTAAACCTGAATCATTCTTAATAAACTATTTATTGCTCACGCTTTATGAAGGTGTAGTTATTGATTCCAACATAAACAAAATATTCTAATATTCTTCAACAAATATCCGCAAAAGGTACTTGTCTTATATTACAGTCTGTTAATATCAAGATAATGACTAGTTGATAACACTTAATTCACTCAATGCTCATTTAGTTTTGATTATTGCAATTAGTCATTCAGATATGATATTTTAGTCACATATTATTCATGGGGTTAATAGTTGTACTTGACCTGTGAATCTCATTTTGTCTGTAACTATGTGGGTAAGATGAACCAACCTGATAAATACTGTGTGACTTAGAAGCAGACTCTGGTGTGTTTTATTGTGTGTTTGCTGTGGATTGCTCCTGTGTGTATCCATCATTATGTGCAGTGAAAGGGGAGAACAGATAGGGCCCAGTGACCAGATTCCCAAGTGTGCACAACCTTGTCCCGACATCACCAGTAGGGACTGCCACATAATACCTCCACCATCACCACGGCAGTAGGTAGACTTCTCTTTTCAAAGCCCTGGTGTAGATGATTGTTTTGTCCCATCACAACAGCAGGAGACATTGATTGGTCCCCGGTCTGTCTTAAAAAGGACATCTTAAACTTGAAAGGGGAAAAAAAAAGCAAGAGCAGGTCACGAAGGGGCTTGGAAAGTAGTCTTGTATTAAAAGATTTATTTTTGGAGGCTATTTGAAAAAAACAATTTGGATTTCGACAAATTTAACATTGGGTCAAGGCTCTCCAGGTCAGTGTGTGGAACAAAGTCATCATAATCTGCAGAAAATGTGTTCTTGTGAAAAGAAACACTATTATTAATTGATGAAAATACAGCAAATAGTTATTTTATTATTGAAATAAAAAACAAATGTTAAAATAATATTCAAACTAAAACAATAGACCAGACTTCTTTGTCTGATTTTTGATCATTTGTTCTGAAACTGCATATTTTTCTTTTTATATTTAACAGTGATTTGGTTGAAATATTGCTATAACTTTGAATGTCAAAAATATTCTAGTCTTGGCAGAGGGGTTTCATTGTAAGGAAATAAGTACTTTTACATTCTTTGATTCAACTCTGGCAAGGACTTCCGAGGTTTTTGTGCAAATTGTAGAACTGTACAAGACTGACCATAACAAGGTGGCATTCAGGTGAAGCCAGGGAGCAAAAAACAATGGACATGTTCTGAGAATGTTTATGAATGTGGTCTGGGGAGCTCTCCAACCGGTTTTATTTTTTATGGAAAACATTGTACATTTATACACAATGAATATGCACTTTGCTACTTGTGCCTAGTTTAAAATAAATGTCCCGTTTCATTTTGTGAATCTGAATTTTGCAGAATTTAGCACTATATTTTTTTGTAAATTGGATTTGAGTATGAAGGGACATTGAGAAATATGAGGAGAGAATAGTGGAGAAACTTGGTGATTATCTCTTACTTGTGTGAATCAGTTATACTAATTTTGGTCCATGTTTTTATTGTTGATATTTTATTGCACTGAAAAAACATGGAATTTCCCCACTGTGGGACTAATAAAGGCATATCTTATCTTATCTTATCTAGAAAGACATGTGTCCTTACTGTGAGCCGGCACAAAACTGACTTTTATTTGGGCTGCATGGAAGAGGGCTTGTCTCCATGGAAATCGCGTACCTTTGGTTATAATATTCCCCGTGGTATGGCATAAAGTGTACCAGTCTCCATGGAGAATGTTCTGAAATACAGTTTTAACTTTTTATCTATTTCTATGGAATCTTGTTCACCTCCATAAAGTTACATGGTCATATTTTAAATAGCTTAAAAAGACCAAGTTATTTCTAAGGTTATGAAGCTAAAAAAAAAAAAAAAAAACTTGCCTGTTTAGGGCTAATCCATACTTGCTCTTCCCTTCATGCGAGAAGAAGTAATCTCCTTTTTTCTAACCCTGTGTCTTGTGTGTCCTTACAGAGAGGCCCATGGCGCAGGGTCCCCCAGGCGGAGTCATTGGGGTCCTGGGAGGAGTGGTGGCCATTGGTCTCATCATTGGAGTGGGAGTGACTGTTTTCATGGTCCATCGACGGCAGCAGAAGACTCGCACTGAGACAGATAATGACCTGTGAGTACCCACCTCAGTTACTTAGCTGTAAACTTGTGCTGTGCTCTCCTGTCAGCCCAGCCCCCCCAACAGAGCAAAGGGAACAGACAAAGCACTCTGCAGTCACACGGTGGAGGGTTTGAACACATCACGAGGGGTGCTTTCTCATCATTTTACTCCATTTTGATGCTTCAAGTTGTTGAAATAAGTTATTAAATGTTACACTGAAGCACACAAATAGTGATGAAAAAAAAAACTATGCACGCAGTCAGAATAAGGTGCTATTCAAAACTGTACTTGTTGGGGTCACCCAGCAGTAACACATTTTTCATGTGTATTTAGCTGAGCTAACATGTGAAAAAAGTAGCTGTGCACATACGTTTGGTGACTAAGAAAAATTATTGGAAATAGTTTTCCGTAAAATAGCTCAGATAAATGGGGCATCACACTGTAGATTCCAAAATCGTACTGTCACCATTCTCCAGAAATCCAGGCAATTTAGCTGCGCCTGATCCAGAGGCCATGACAGTGTGAGCTCTGCCAACTGCTGCCTATATGCACAGACCAGACGCTACGCAGACACTGCTGAGATGACAGGCTACACATTATTTATGTACCTCCTTTTATTAGAATCGGATAAAAATGTATACCATCTGTTTGTGGAATTAGACATGTGTGCTGCAGAGGAAAGGCAGAAAGGCAGTATTCAGGTTGCTGCAGATAATTGCCTTTGTGGGAGGCACCTGGCTCTGACAGAGGACCTGCTGGTTGCCAGGGTTTTATGAGGCATTTGGCTTGAGTGAGAGCAGCTCATCCCCATGGGAATGGAGCTCTAGCCTGGCAGTCCTGTCCTCTGGTGGACCACCAAACATCTGAGGGGTCTGAGGGAGCCTGACTTTGAACAGCATGTGCTGCAATCAACTGATGAGATTACAATGTTTAATTTAGACATAGCCCTCAATGTTAGATTGATTTGAAATTTGGAACAGTGACGGAACATTGCTGCCAATCTGATCCCTTTCCCATGCATACAAAGAATTAGTTTAGTCCTGAACACACTGTAGTGAACACACGGTACATGTACTCATGTACCACATGCGCGTGAATGTTGGATGAAGACATTTTGCTTAGAAACAATAACATTCCTCCAGTGAGGGTGGCACTACGGCCCTGACCACTAGTTATTATGCTCCACATCCAGATGTAATGGTGGTGCTCAGATGGGAGCCCTCAGCTCACTGCTCCAGCTCTCAGGAATGCTTTTCAAGACAAATGAGTGGCGCACAGTGGTGGCTTCCTCCCCTCTCTGTCTGTCTGTTCCCTCTGCGCTCTAATCTGTCTCTCTCTCTCACTCTGCTGCTGTCTCTCCCTCAGCACTGCTGTAGCTGCTGTGGCTGATAGTTGTGTGACACAGGCTCCAGAGAAACCCGAGTCCCCCACCAGGAAAGTAGAGCGCCCTGACCCCTGTATGACCCCCGCTGACCCCTGTGCTCCTGGATCCATACTGTTACCTGCATGTAATGGCGGCGTGCATGTCACCTATGTCAGCACGCCGCTGTGAGCGCACAGAGCCGGAGATATTCAGACCTGTCAGTAAAAAGGACAATCACACCATAAAAATACAACTACTAAACTAAGATATTATTATAATGTGCAGTACTTTGCAAAATACTTTGACTTGAGCTTCGTATCACTTCAATCACACAGACATTTGCAGTCCACTGGTCCACTGTGTGTATATTATCTCTAAATATGATTTTTGACCAACTATATTTGCTGCTGCCTCCACTTTTTTCTATTTCACTGTGCCAAATATCTGAAATTACTGTTAATCAAGTCTTTATGACATAAATACATATCTGATCCTAATGTGTGTATTGTTATTGGATAAACATATCAATTTGAAAATCGGTGGGAATGCGTGAGCTCATAACAGCTTTGTTTTCCCATGCAGCTCTAATGATAATGTCTGTTGTAGGGACCATATAGTGCAGCCTCTGTCCTCTGGCTTGTTCTCTCTCCCTCCCTCTGTGTGCACAATTACTGTCATGCATGAAAAGAGCTGTCTATTTAATGTGCTTTTGGCATGTTGTAAAATTTGTCATGTTTAGTGTCTTAAGATTTTTTTTTAATAAAGTGTGACTTTGTGAGCGCTTTTATTGTGATGTTGTTGAGAGTGATATTAGTTTTCTCTGCGTGAAAGCAGAAAGGTTTAATTCTGCGTGCTGATGAGGCGTTAATCAGGCTTGGGCATTTGATAACATGGCTGAGTGCACCGCTAGTCACGCCTGTGTTTGCCCTCACTCTGCAACACATGATGTGACTCAAAATTGGTCAATCCTCATAAATCACATGCTCTTTAGAGGTAGCACTGGCACAAGTACTACTCATTATCAAAATAGATGGTCGGTGTCAAAAGCAATGTTTTCAGAATAATGTGTTCATCGCTCCATCTTGTGTCCAACTCTGATGTATGACCTCCAAAATAGCGTAAAGCTGCCAATCTCTGCACTGGTTTCTCTGAAAAATAAATTCACTGTGTCAAGTTCATGACATGCAGCTGCTGTTGACACCAGTGGAAAAATGGAGAGGTGTAATTCACGCCGATGTCAGACTTCTTGGATTGATTTGCCACAATATACAACAGAATTGCTGCATGTTACAATGTAAAGACTACAGAAACTATTGTTGTCGGAAAAGGCATTTCAGTGCATGTCATTTCCACACAAATGGAGTCTGGAGTAGACACAGGTGACTGTATACAAATGAGACAGATCACATTGCACTACTTTTACTGCTGAACATCAAAGTGGAGAAAATCATGTGTTTTAAGATGTCTATTTTGCAGAAAGTGTTTGTCTGTCTGTATACAGTCAGTCATGTGCAAATGCATGAAATTGATTTTCTATATGAACATAACGTTGGAAAGTAACTAAATACATGTACTGAAAATACTTATTCCCAATACCAATTTTGAATAACTGTGTTTTGTTACAGCCACTCGTTTCATTTGGTGGTATTCAGAATACAGTTACTTTCCTAAGCGCAAAGGAAAAGCCTTGTGGTATTTGATCACACAGTTTAAAGTTCAAACTGAAGGAGAAAAAGACAACATCACTCTTTTGAAGAGTGCGTGTGCTATTTTCCTCCTCTAATCACTGATAAATGAATGGACAGCAAACTATGTAACAAACACAAAGCTGTCTTTCATCCTAATAGATTAGAAATACTTTATTATCCTGAAGGAAATTCATTAAATTACACTATGTTATAATTAAACTAAATGTGAAAGTATTCAGAATAGTACTCTGTAACAGAATAGGTGGCTAATTACATTTTAAAACATGTATTCTGTAACTAAATTCAAAGTATTCTCCCCTGCACTGCAAACATAAGTAAAAAAAAACATAATTTAAAAGATAATGGAAGCTGCTCAAGAACTGAAATATTGTATGGAGATGTGTATGTGTTTCTGTCTGGGAATTTTGTTGTACTGTTTCTTTTATCTTCAAGCTGTAACCAAAATAGCTGTGTCTCTCTGCTCCATTCATGGACTTTACTGCAGTGCCATCTTAAATGAGAAGTGTTACTTGTTCATAGTTGCTTTAACATGTAATTGACTTTGATTAGTTTCTCTGTACTGAATGTTTTTCATGTGGTACAGTCTCTCACAATCTCATTGTACAACCATTGCCCTAATAGGCAGATGTGTTTTCAAAAATCAACACAAATGTACCATAACCTTACTGTGTCCATAAAGGATTTTTCTATATAAAAGATATGAATAACAAATATTAGCTGAAGTTCTGCTTCATTCTTTTATTATTTGTATGAGAACAGTAACTAAGGCACAGCTCTTACCAGATCATTGCTAAACACAATAGTAATTGTCGCTTTAAGACTGAACCCACTTACCTCAAATGGTAATTAAAAATATAATTTGCATTTAAATTGGCAAATAAGATTGAGATTGACAAAAAATCAATGGAAGTGCTAAGGATCATCTTGAGTCGCACTCGTGTGCCTCTGAATGGGGACATCTTTGGAAATGCCCACATCACTGACTCTGTTTAAAAGACAATCATTTACCATTTCATCTATGAATGATACTTTTTGAGCTCATTTTTGCCCCAAATCTCTGGACATAGATTACACCTCTCACTTTGAGGATTAGCTGTGTTTTTCTCGCGCTATCCCCTGTTAAATCTTCCCTTAAGCCGCCTTCAACCTTTTGTATCCAGTCGAGTGAGAAGGGCGGGGGAGAGGGAGCCGGGTTCTTTAGGTGGAAGTAGAAAGAGAGAGAGAGAAAAAACATGGAGGAGATGTGGATGCTGTGCAGCTGATGTGTGTGTGCTCTGTGCTCCCCAGCGGCTCGTGCGGCCTGTCAGCTCCCATTAGAGTATGTGTGTGACTGTGGACAACGCCCACACAAGGCTCTTCACACCGCCCTACTGCACACAAGGATCTGCACACAGCCCTACTACACACCGCCCTGCACCAGCACACAGTGTCGAGACACACAGGGAGGTCAGGCTCCATATGACCACAGCAAGGAGAGAGGGGAATACAAAATACAGCATGGAAATAATAACAGAAATATGTGTGTAAAAAGTCAATCTTTAAAAAAAACAAATTATGTTTATCACTAAATAATTCCAAATTAGGTACAAATATTTTGTTGACAATAATGCCGGTGATAAGGTTATAGTACACTATCATACCTGTATAGGAAATTTTGTTGACCCATCCTTCAATACCACTGGGCAACCAGGTCATAAACACCTCAGGACCCATTTCCAGAATTTACAGATACAGATACAAAGGATTCTTTTGCATGCTGGTGAATAGAGGGAAACACGCACAGAAATGAGAACAACAACAACAACCCTCTAAAAGGAAGACTACAATTCTATGACTTTCACTGTGATATAATCTGGCCATTGAGCGACAGTAGCTCACTAGGTAGAGTAGTCATCCTCTGATCTGTAGGTTGGTGGTTTGAATCCTGCTATTAAAACTGCTGCTAGAGTGGTCAGAGCCGCTGACCCACAAGTTGGCATTACGATTCCAGCTCCCATAGATGAATACAAGGAACTTAACTCTCCTCAACCCCAGTGTCTGTGTACAATGGTGTATGCACATGTGTGAATGGGTGAGTGGTTCCTTCATGTGAAGTCATTTTAGTACCTAGAAAAAAGAGCCCTATGTACACTATATTGCCAAAAGTATTCACTCACTCATCCAAATAATGGAAATCGGGTGTTCCAATCACTTCCATGGCCACAGGTGAATAAAATCAAGCGCCTAGGCCTGCAGACTGTTTGGGCCTGCAGACCCATTCTTTCACTTTGTGAAAGAATGGGTCACTCTCAGGAGCTCAGTGAATTCCAGCGTGGTACTGTGATAGGATGCCACCTGAGGAACAAGTCCAGTTGTGAAATTTCCTCACTCTTAAATATTCAGTCAACAGTCAACTGTCAGTGGTATTATAACAAAGTGGAAGTGATTGGGAATGACAGCAACAGCAAAATAGAACACCTTTGGGATGAATTAGAGTGAGAATTAGAGACTGAGAGCCAGGCCTTCTCGTCCAACATCAGTGTGTGACCTTACAAATGCGCTTCTGGGAGAGTGATCAAAAATTCCCATAAACACACTCCTAAACCTTGTGGACAGCCTTCCCAGAAAAGCTGAAGCTGTTACAGCTGCAAAGGGTGGACTGATAGTAGTATAGTATAGTATAACGCTCTATAGCATTATATAGTAGCTTTAGAGTATATATAGTATAGTATTATAAAGTAAGCTTTATAGTATAAACTATAAAGTATAGTATAAAGCTGATGTCCATAATTCTTCTTTCTATTTGTTGGTATCAGAGGAGCAAACTGGAACAATCCTCAACTCTGCACACAGTCTTTATATTAGTGTAGCAGCATCTGGTGATTATATCTTCAGTCATAAGGTTGTACCTCCACATCTGGCATGCTTAACAACGTGGCTTTAAATTATTATTGTTATCATAAAAGTATACTACTGTTTGACATTTGTTTCTCGTCTGTGTTAAGTTACTTTAATGAATAAGACAGGGCCATGAGCACAAGGAAGTATGTGGTGAGGGAGATATGAGGCTTCTCTCATGTTAGGTCCCATTTGATAAACTCTTAGAACATATGGGAAAGACAGACAATTATCAGAACATGGTGTTTTCCTCATGTGCTGTGCAAAGCAATCATTGCTCCTCCTCTGGAATCAGATACTGCTCAAACATGCACACCCTGCCTGCCCAATATAAAGCATACATGAACATGCTTAACAAATGTATGCCAGCTCTAATCTGAGTGAAAAAGCCTATCAGCCCAAATACTGTATCTGTATGTTAGTATGTTAAAAAATTTACAATGTACTACATCATGTACAATGCAAAACAATTATACATATTATGTTGTATGGGCATATAAGTGCATTTTGCAATGTGCTAATCATTGAAATCTATCAACTTTAGATAAATGGCAAAAGGAGAAATTAAACTTGTCAACTGGACAAAAAATTTTATTTAGTCGAATACGTTTCACAGCTCATCCAAGCTGCTTCTTCAGTTCTGGTCAGATGCTGGTGGACACTGCTTATATTTGTCTGAAGGGAGGGGCTAACTACAATAAAATTACTTTGAAACTATCACACTATATAGTGTGATAGTGTGATCCACCCCCACACTCCACTATTGTGTGTGGGGGTGGTGAATATTGGAATATGCTTACCTAACTAACAGAAACTGTAAATAAATAGGTGTGATAGTTTCTAAGTAATTTTATTGTAGTTAGCTCCTCCCTTCAGGTAGATATAGACAGTGTCCACCAGCGTCTGACCAGAACTGAAGAAGCAGCTTGAATGAGCTGCAAAACGTATTCGACCAAATAAACTTTTGTCCAGTTGACAAATTGAATTTCTTCTTTTGCCATGGATTCTACCTGGATGACTGAGGGATTCTACACACAACTTTAGATAAAATTAACCCTTGGGCTGTGTTCGGGTCCTTAACAGACTCGAAAGCATGTTCATCTTACATTAATGAAATTCAATCAATTTTTGCCCACCTGTGCACCTCTGTAGTATCTAAACATAAAATGAATTTCAAATGTTTCCATAATTGTATATATGAATTATACATTTTTATACCCTTGGTGGTGTTCAGGGTCATTTTGTGTCCTGGATGACAGACCAAGCATAACAGTGGATTTTGCAGTTTTTTCAAACTGTAACATCCACAGCACAGAGGACATCTCACTGAACAGAACCATACCCCTTACCCCCCCATCACTGCCCTCCCCCCAATACACAAACAACATGAACCTTATGGATCAAATATTTTGACTTTTTGAGCAAAAAAAGAGACAGAAGTTTCCCTGAAGCCCACTACCAGCAGCACATACTCCAGAGCTGCTCCTGTGTATACCTCTCTAAGGGGCAGTTTGGAGCTATCAGTTCAGTCAAAAGAATTAGGCCTAAAACAAACATTTCCCCTCAGGAGGCCGTGGCTCTCGGAAAATGGGAATAATTTCAGTACGAAACACGTTTTGTAACACAGACTCATCATCTGCATGCTCCTCAAACCCCCTCATGAACCCCCCCACTCGCCCACAGGTGTACACGGGGGTCTAGGTCAGTTATATATTTGTACTTTCAGGACTAATACTGTTTACAAACATGACACACCTTCCTCCCCCAAACATACACTGAGATGATTTATGCCCCCTTCTCTAAACCCAAACATGCAAACAACGCGTATATAAAAACATTGCCTGTTCATCCACATTACTCAGATTATTTGATGTCTGTGTTTAACCAAAACAGTTGATATATTTTGATGAAAATGCATTTATGACACATTGGACAAATGTTGAGGTGCTAAACAAGATTTCATCCAAAAAAGGTGGTCATATTTTTTTATGTGAGTCCAAAACAGCTGCATGTGGCTGCACGCTATATGGACCTGTATAAATATGACAGTCAATAACTGACATTTTTTCCAAACATTTTTTTGGGCTCCCATCTAAAAAAAATCACAATGCTTTAAAAACTGAACTTTTATTAAGCATTAAAACTGCCTAGTCTGTGTATGCATCTCTAAATTTTACATTCTGAATAACGTTAGAAAATGTATGCTTAATTTAGTGTCATATCAATCAGTGTTGTGCAGTAACGCGTCACTAATAATGCGTTACTGTAACGCCGTTACTGTAACGCCGTTACTGTTGACAGTAACTAATACTGTAACGCGTTACTTTTAAAATAAAGGAACTCAATTACCGTTACTAAACGGCGCGTTATCGCGTTACTGAACCTGCTCATTTTGAAACTGGCATCATGTGCGCGACTCGCATAGGCACAGGGGAATTTTTCTCTCCCTTTGGTAAGGGCGGGATAAGTAATGATGATTGGCTAAAGCAGAGTCAGATTTCATGTTGAGCCAACCAGAGACACCCAGTGGGCGGGTTCTACACACAATCCCAGCACACAGTAGTAGCGCACACACACAATCCACACACCCCGTGTCAGATGGCGAGTCCCGAGTCGAAGACAGAAGTATAGGCAGTATTTTAACCTTGTCGAGGTAAAAGGTAAAAACCTACATGTTACGTGCACATTGTGTCAAAGACCAAAGACTTTGTCCACGTCCAATATAAGCAACTCAAATTTAATGAAGCATCTCTGGACGGCGCACGCTTCTGTTAAACTAGTGGCCCCCAGCAGGCCCCATGATGATAATCGCATGCTATGAAGGAGAGAGGAGTAGGAGGAGAGGAGGAAGAGGAAAGGAGGAGGAAGAGGAAAGGAGGAGGAAGAGGAGAGGAGGAGGAGAGGAAGGGGCAGAAGAAGCAGGCCCCATGATGATAATCGCATGCTAGGTGCCGTTATTAACAATGAAGGCCACGGTGACGGAGCCACGCCAGCCAAGCAGCAAAAGCTGTATAATGCACTGTAAAAAAAATCCAAATTATTTGACATTTTTTAACTAAAAAAAAAAATGTAACGCATTAGTTACTTTCCTAGGTAACTAGTTACTTTTATAGTGTAGTAACTCAGTTACTAACTCAGTTACTTTTTTGGGTTAATAACTAGTAACTGTAACTAATTACTTTTTCAAAGTAACGTGCCCAACACTGATATCAATACATGAATTTGACATAATAGATAAATAATACAAATTTTTTTAGTATAATTTTAGAAAATATATACTAAAACTATACACCAGTGTGTTCATCTTGAGTGCTCTTTCAAGAAGAAAAAGAAAATTCACAACTATCAACACATTATGTGCATAAGACCAGTCTAAAATTATGGGTCCTTTACAAACCCAAGGACCTTAAGTGTGATTTTTTTTTTAGCCCCTGTGCAAAAATGATCAAAAACTTTTAACTTTTTTTTACTTTTAACTTTTTTTTTTGTAATGCCATCCATCCATCCTTCCATTATCTTCCACTTATCTGGGCCAGGTCACGGGGGCAGCAGTTTAAGCAGGCTCAGACTTCCTTCACACCGGACACTTCCTCCAGCTCCTCCGGGGGGACGTCAAAGGCGTTCCCAGGCCAGCCGGGAGACATAGTCCCTCCAGCGTGTCCTGGGTCTTCCCCGGGGCCTCCTCCTGGTGGGACATGCCCAGAACACCTCCAGGTCCAGGAGGCATGCAGAACAGCTGCCCGAGCCACTTCAGCTGGCTACTCTCGATGTGGAGGGGCAGCGGCTCTACTCCGAGCTCCTCCCTTGTGACTGAGCTCCTCACCCTGTCTCTAAGGGAAACTCATTCTGGCCACTTGTATCCGTGATCTTGTCCTTTCGGTCATTACCCAAAGCTCATGACCATAGGTGAGGGCAAGAACGTAGATTTGCCTTTCAGTTCAGCTCTTTCTTCACCACAATGGTCCGGTACAGCGACCACATCACTGCAGACGTTGCACCAATCCACCTGTCAATCTCATGCTCCATCGTTCCCTCACTCGTGGACAAGACCCCAAGATACTTGAACTCCTCACTTGAGGCAGAGACTCTCCACCCACCCGGAGAGGGCAGGCCACCTTTTTCCGGTCCATGGCTTCGGATTTGGAGGAGCTGATCCTCATACCAGCCGCTTCCCACTCGGCTGCAAACTGTCCCAGTGCACGTTGGAGGACCTGGTCTGTTGAAGCCATCAGGACAACATCATCTGCAAACAGCAGAGATGAGATCCTGTGGTCCCCAAACCGGATTCCCTCCGGCCCTTGACTGTGCCTAGAAATTCTGTCCATAAATACACTGAACAGAACCGGTGACAAAGGGCAGCCCTGCCGGAGTCCAACATGCACTGGAAACAGGTTCAACTTACTGCCGGCAATGTGAAAACAGCTCCTGCACCCGAGGGAGTATATAGCGCTGGTCCAGTTTTCCGCGGACGGGACGAAAACCACACTGCTCCTCCTGAATCCGAGGTTCAAGAATAGACCTTCCAAGCTGCTTGGATGAGCTGCAAAATGTATTCGACCAAATAAACTTTTGTCCAGTTGACAAATTAAATTTCTCCTTTTGTCATGTATTCTCCAATATTTTAAGTTGAAAAATGTCAAATACTTATCCCAAGGTGACCACAAGGATTTTTAAAAGGGAAATAAAGACACAAGAATGCAAAAAAAAAAAAAAAAAAAAAAACTTTTACTAAACTTTGGTAACTTTTACTAAAAGATATGATGTCCTAGTGTGTGCATGCACAGCAACAAATTACAGGTTACACATTACTTCTAAAACTAATATGTAAGATTTAACACTTAAAAACACACACAAATTATTTATTTTTTTAAATTTATTTTATAATAAATAGTCTAATATATAGTCTAATATATATAATATATAGTCACCAAAAATGTCAATTATTTCCCTCGGAATATATCAAAAATGTATATCAATTTGTAGGTCTTGAGTAGCTGAATAAATAATAAAACTTACAATGCATTCCAAACTAAAAGTAAAAGTTGGCGTAGTGTTTGCACAGAAGCAAATTTTTGTTCCTGAAAAACTACTAAAAAGTTATGCAGTTTTTAGCAGGTTTTAGATAGTACATTTTATACTTTTTTCTTTATAAAGGCTCATAATAACTATTATTTCCAAAAATAAATATAAAAATTAGGGCTGTCAGTTTAACGCATTAATTAGATGAATTAATTACACTGCTAATTAACGCGTTATAAAAATTAACGCTATTAATTATGAGCGGCAATTCTATGCGTGCGCATTTTAAATTTGGCGTGCGGGGCCTTTGAACGGCGAGTTTATTTATAAAAATGTGATGGAGCAGGTCCGTCTTGTCCCTGGATGCGATTTCATTGGACGAGACAGCGATGACGCGATGAGAAATACGGTGCTACCATTGGTCGGCGTACAGAGACGACTGCAGTTCTAATAGGGGAGAGCAGGTGAAGACGCACGCGCCCGTTTCTGTATCTGGTGCGCTCCGCGTGCCGAACCCTTTTCAATTCCCATAACCTCGCCAGCGTGTTCTGCCGCGACTAAGAGTGCACACTTAGAAGTTTTGACTTAGTCAGTTTTGCCCATCCGAATCACGCTAAACCCGATCATTTACTCACCCCGCGCTGCTGCCTCCTCCCGTGGTGCGATGGTCCGGGCACATCCACACTGGGAGTTTAAATCCTCCTCACGGGTTCCGGGGGTCATGTGAGCCATGAGTAATTTACACGGGCAATTATTTGTATTCTCTGTATATTTGAAGCTTTGTATATTATTTATTGACATTGCATGAAAGCTACTCTACGTGCTCACCTTTTGGCACCAAAAATATTAGCCATGTAATAGTGGAATGGTGTAAAAGAGCTTTCGAATGAATGTTATGTAAAGTGGGAGGGGGAATGGGGGTGTATAGCAGTCTTGTCTTGGTTACAGTGGAGGTAACATGCACGGAGAGAAAGAGAGAGAGACAAAAACTGAAAGACTTAAAGGGATCTGCAGTCTTTTCACTGTACCACTATAAATCACACGTTTGACACCTTTTTTGCACTGTGGGAGAGCACAATAAACCATCTAAAAAATGTATTTTAAAAAATGCGATTAATTCGATTAAGTAATTAATTAGATTATTTTTTTTAATCGCCTGACAGCACTAATAAAAATCATATATTCATTTGTTGGTCTGTACAAGATGAGAAAAGAGATTTTAATTTTTCTTTAACCATGTGTGTTTGCAAAATGGATTGAAAGTCACGGGTCCTTTTGGGACCCTGAGCACAAAATTGGTAAACCCGAAACAAACACTGCATAAGGATTAATGCAAACATTTATTTTAAAAAAATCAACCAATGTTCATTTTGAGTTGATGTCCAGTATGAAATATAATATTTATCATCCAAGACACTGCTTGGCTCCTGCTGCCAAGCAGATTAGCAGATTACATTGTTATGCTCAGGTAGTAAAAAGGATGCTACTTTGAGTACTGCGTCTCTTTTGTGTGTAGGAGGAGACCTTGGTACATAGACATGCACATGCTCCTTCCCCAGCTGTGCCACTGCAGCCCTGTGTGGAGACAAGGTGATGTGGAGTGGAAATAATGAGCGTGAAAGAAGAGTTAAGAGATGCACTCATGCACAAATTTTCTGCATATTAAATTGCGAGCTTGGCCTTGCAGAAAGGTCATGTTATTCAATAAGGATGTGAATGAGGGCTAGAGCGGGCAACAGATAATGCGTGTAGAAACACGGACAGTACTGATGCTTCCACTGATTGTGTTTGATTACTCCTGATGCCCTGTCAGAAGAATGACATCTGACTGCCAGGATGTATTAACTAACTGTTGGGCTATGTTGGGTTGACTAGTATGTCAGAAATAATTACCTTTCACATCCAAATCAAACTGTTTTATTTATCACACATAATTGGGAATCTCCATTAAATATTAAACCTAGTCAACGCTGAGCAATAGATGGATGTAGAAATATTAA
This sequence comes from Paratrypauchen microcephalus, assembly GCA_036785185.1. Lineage (NCBI taxonomy): Eukaryota > Metazoa > Chordata > Actinopteri > Gobiiformes > Gobiidae > Paratrypauchen > Paratrypauchen microcephalus. The sequence continues at coordinate 4,611,414 of JAVJIX010000028.1, read as the reverse complement.
CTGGTCTTCTGTGTATGGGTCTTGGTACATAATATTGTTATGATTTAGATGGGAAGATGTGGCCGGTTCAAAAGCATCTCCTCTCAGCTTGTTGGGTGGGTCACTGGTCAATGTTTTGAAGAGGATCTGACTCACCCACGCCCTTCTCCCTGCCTCCCCTCCACCCCCTCTCCCCCACCTCAGTATCCAATCATACCCAACTCTCATTACACGCAGTGTCTCTCCACAAGAGCCTTTCAAAGGGCAGGGGGCAATGGCTGCTGCTGCAACAGAGCCACCAACTCCTCCAGATCTATGAAAAGCAGAGGAAACAGATTGGACCAGGCAAGTGCAGGCAGGACCTCTCATTATAGAGGGCTGTGGACAGTGAGGCTGGACAGGCGCAGAGCTGTACTGTTCTGAGTGTCATGTTATCTTCTCACTTTCTTAACAGGACCGACCTCCCACCTGCACACAAGCCTGCCCCGCCCCCGCCAAAGAAGAAGAACAGCGATATGAAGGGCCACTTGACTTCTGACGACATACAGGTATGGAGCCTCTCTGACCTCAAATTTGTGTCCAAGTTATTCTAGAAATGTTCTGCAGGCAATACTGAATCAAATCAAATGTTATGACCACAGACATTCAGTTCAATTCATTCCGGACTCATGGTCAGTTTTTAAAAAAGACAAGGACAGTGACAATATAAACAATAAACATTTATGCAGATCCAGAGATGTGTGCTACAAACAATAGAATGTCCAATATTACATTCATACTAGACATATTTGGGCACACATTGGTCAGAATTATTTTAACTGAATCAGATACCAAATCAACTGACAAAAGAGGCAGGTGCAACCACTGTTCCCTCTAAGGTGCGCGCGTGCGCAATTGCGCACTGCCCAGACGTTCAGCGCGCACATCAAATCCTTTCCAGCGCATAAAATAAAATCTAACCTGAACTCAGCGCTGGTTTGACACACGGAATCCAGTCTGATAGATTCAGTTTGCACATGTGAATGTGCACATGCGTTGGGGACAAGCCAACTACAAACAGATTCATTTCGATCGCATTTCGCTCGCTTCCTTCAGTAAGACCATAGTTGTCGTGCGCATCGCCGTGGGTCAGAGCGGCAGGTCCGCACCAGCCGATGGGAGCGCCGCCCACACAGAAGAGGAGACAGGTAGAGCCATAATGTAATCCTCGGCTGTTTTCTTTGTTTCTGTCCAAGCCATAGGTTTTTGTGAGCAAAAAGACGGGACTTTCTGTGTGAAGTGTGAATCCTCTCCCCAGAGCGTTAAACCACAGAGCTCTGTCACTCTCACAAAATTACTTAAACTGGGTAATGATTAAAAAGCAAGATATAAACTGATAAAAATGTATACTTATTTTGGAGATCATTATTTTGAGAAAGACCCATCTTATAGTGTCCTATAGGTCCTACAATCATCCCTAAAAAATCTGCAGCTACATGTAGGCTATATTTATCAAGCTGAAAAAATCTCTCTTCATGTGGTTTTACAGGTTTATACAGAGGTATATACACAGGTTATTTTTCAAAATATTGTAATGTTCAATGTTTCACTGACCCTCACACTGACATACAACATGTACAAAGTTCATGAACAGATTTTTGAGAAGTGGACCAAAAAATATTAAAAGTAATCTAACAGAAATAACAGCAGTAATTTGATTCATAAGTTATGTAACTTGCCATGATCTCAGGTGTGATACTGGTGTGGCCAGTGTGCATGTCGGATGTTGCTCACAGGAGTCCAAGGAACGCTCAGGGAGTTAGTGTGTTTGCTCAGACACATGAAAAATTAGGGGGAACATTGGGTGCAACATATTTTCTTTGGCAGCAATGGTCACGATGTTATGGACCTATAAGGTGTACTGTGTATGCTGTGTGCATCAGTAAACTCATTTCCCTTACACAAAAACATCTTTTTTGTTTAATGACAAAAGGGTCTCTTATGGTTTTAAAAGCTATTTGCCCTTTTTACCTCATGACTCACTTTGTTGCTGGTGGAATATCTAGACATTTGGCTGTTGCTTAGCAGCACTGTTTTAACATCTTATCCCTAAACAGCAAGGCACAGGGAAATCACACTTAAAATATTCAAAATGTATCTTTTTGGCAGGATCCACAGTTATTGTGCATGAGGGAATAGCATTAACCGGTTTTGCATGGTTGCTCTGCTTCTATAAAATACTTCTTAACCAATGTATAACTCTGGATTTAGAGTATAAATTTTGTCCCTAAATGCATCCACTTTACACCCATAGGATGGATCGCTCAATTTCAGCACTGCCCCGTTGAGGGAATATTGAATAACTTGTATTAGTCTGTATGGCATGTGGCCTATTTTCAAATACCCTTATACATCTTGTATACCTACAGTGTATCTTAAATCTTTAATCACATTTGTCTTATTATATTTTGGTTGTGCGACACTTTTCCTCATAAGAAACAGAGTTGCTTCTCTTCAGACGCATTTTTAAAGAAAGTACCTGAGGTGTAAGTCAGAGGTGATTAGGAGAATGATGTATTTTGGATGCTTTAGTGGATTTAATGTGTTTTGCTTTATAGAGTTGTATTAAAAGGTGCATAGTCATCACTGCTGCATTTGGCAATATAAAAGTAAGTGAGGGCATTAAGAGAGAAGGCTGGAGTACACACTGATAAACATGTACTATAAGAATCACTGACTGGGACGTACTCTAAACTGAGAATGACTTTGAACATTTAGCTGCATTTACTTCACTTACATCTAATCCAGTGACACTAATATTTTTGACATGTTCGTAAAATAATCATCTGGCAGGAAAATCTGAATTTGTGTCCTTTATAGCACTGTCTCATACAACAAGTGAATCCAGTTGCAACGGACCAAGTCCTTGTGGATGTCTCAACAATGTAATGAAGAAAATGTGAAAAAAGCTGATAATAACACACAATATTTTTTCCATACACCTAAATACATTTAAATTAAAGAAACATTTATTGATTTTTGCTTATAGTGAATGTTCATTGTTCAAATTCTATAGCTTATATAGCAATGTCCATCTGTTTATATATGCTATTACCCTATTTTCACTATTTATGTTATAATGTTGTTTTCTCATCAAAAAACATACAGAGTTGTGGTTTGTTTCATTCACGTAGTTTAACACATACCCTGCATATTTGGACTGAGTTATTCTCTCAAAAAGAAAACACTGTTCCACCTTGTGATGTCATGTGGTAATACAGGAAGTGCTCCACTCTGTTTTTACACTCCACATTTCTATACCGGAATCATTTGGGTAATTTCATCCCTCTAATTGCCTACCTCTACTAAATAAAAGGTAAGATATTAACTTGAAAACTACTGCTTTGTGACATCACAAGGTGGAAGAGAACATTTTGAGCTTTGGAGATGTAAACAGAATAATAATGCAGGAATTCACAAGCATGTGTGAATGCAACTCCAGGTATGTTTTTGAGGAGGTAACAATATTATAACATGTCTTAAAGACAAGAGTCAATTTGCGTAATATAAGACTTTTGTGTATCTCTTGTATATCCTCCTTATGAATGAAAAAGTCTGAAAAAACTGACTGGCTTTGATACGGTTGGCATCTCGGAAGTACGTACATGATTTCAGCATTGTCCAATCAAATGGACAAGCTATCTGGACTTGCAGTATCAACAGTATTGGCTGCAGGTCAACCATGATAAGGGATATTGATTCAATGCAAGAAATACATACAAAGAATTTATCATGTCTGTCATGTTTTATTTGTTTTATTTATTTTATCATGTAATTGGTTAACTTTTAATTGCTTTTTGATAACTTGTTGTTCGAAATCCAAGATAGAAATATGCAATTTCTTATACAATTTCGTATACTGGCCAGCTTTTAAAGAATTTTGTGAGAAAACCGTCAGAGCTGCAATAATATTCTCAGTAAGGGGCTTGTTGATTTGCTTTATGCTTATGACTTGACTGACACGTCAATTAAGTGCAAACGGCAGGATTTTTAAATCATGCGAAAAGGAAACAATACCGAACACTATGCATCCCACTTTGCCTTCCATTAAGGCACAATAGTTTCTAAAGTAGGAATCTAACATATTCCCCTCATTTTGTCAAGCTTTCAACAGCTTTCATGTGACAAACTACGGCTTGAAAAATGGGTGCCATAACATGCCGTCCTGGGGCTTTAAAAGTTCCATTTAAAGTTACACAAATGTGGATAAAGTTACACAAAGAGTGGATTTTTCAGAATTACAAAATAAAATATAGCCGCAAGCGGCGATGATCGGCCCTCGCTTGCACTCGCAGCCCCCTGCTAACGCGCCATTTTCCTATTCCCATGAACCATCTATGTACCAAATTAGGTGTGGTTACACCAAAGTTTTTGCCGGGCATCCTAATGGCAGGGACAGATGTTTGACCTGTTACCATGGCAACATGATGTGAGATGGAGTGGGGGTGTCACTGTGTTTTTTGATCGAGACCATGTCACGAATGTGTGGTCCAAATTTGGTGTGTCTACGGCAAAGTAAAATTTTTCTGTTCCATGCAATCTCCCTAGGGGGCGCTATTATGGCCAATTGAGATTTTCTTATATCAATCTGTGTAGGGCCGGGGTGTTCACCAACGATTAAAGTTTGAGTAAAATCGGCCAAAGTATGTGCGAATTATCACTCGTCGAAGTTTGACAGGAAATGGCGCCTTCGCCACCAGGTCGCATGGTCTATCCAAAATGGCTGGTTGGTTGCCTAGCAACGGTATAATATACTTTTTGTTTATCTTCCCATGATGCATCTGTGTACCAAATTTTGTTTGACTACACAAAAGTTTTTCCAGAGAATCCTAATGACAAGGACAGATGTTTGGCCTGTTGCCATGGCAACACGATGGGAGATGCCCGGGGTCATCATTGAGATTTTTGATCGAGACCCTGTCACGAATGTGTGTACCAAATTTGGTATGTTTACGACAAAGTAAAATTTTGCGCTTCCATGCAATCTCCCTAGGTGGCGCTATAGCACCCATTTCAGATTTTCTTATATCAATCTGTTCAGGGCCGGGGTGTCAACGAACGATTAAAGTTTGAGTGATATCGGCCAAAGTATGCGCGAATTATCGCTCGTCGAAGTTTGATGCCGAGCCGCAAAAACAAACCCGAAATTTGTGGCGTTGTCACGGAAACACCGTTCACTCTTTTAGAACGCTTTTAACAACTTTTAATGTCCCACTTGTCTAGATGATACAGCACGATTCTGGTGAGTCTGGGTCAAAAACCCTAGGAGGAGTTCGTTAAAATACGAGGACAGGAAAATGCGCCCTCGGTGCCAGGTCACGTGCTCGGTCCAAAATGGCCGACTTCCTGTTGGTCGCTTAGCAACCGCATAATATACTTTTTTGTTCCTTATCCCATGATGCATCTGTGTACCAAATTTGGTTTGGCTACGACAAAGTTTATGCTGGGCATCCCATTGGCGACGACAGATGTTTGGCCTGTTGCCATGGCAACACGATGGGACATGGCGTGTTGACGTCATTAAGTTTTTTGATCGATACCCCGTCACGAATATGTGTACCAAATTTGGTATGTCTACGACAAAGTAAATTTTTGCGCTTCCATGCAATCTCCCTAGGGGGCGCTATAGCACCCATTTCAGATTTTCTTATATCAATCTGTTCAGGGCCGGGGTGTCCACCAACGATTAAAGTTTGAGTGAAATCGGCCAAAGTATGTGCGAATTATCGCTCATTGAAGTTTGATGGTGAGTCGCAAAAACGAACCTGAAATTTGTGGCGTTGTCACGGAAACACCGTTCACTCTTTTAGAACGCTTTTAACAACTTTTAATGTCCCACTTGTCTAGATGATACAGCACGATTCTGGTGAGTCTGGGTCAAAAACCCTAGGAGGAGTTCGTTAAAATACGAGGACAGGAAAATGCGCCTTCAACTCCGGGTCACGTGCTCGTTCCAATATGGCCGACTTCCTGTTGGTCGCCTAGCAACGGCATAATATATTTTTTGGTTTGTAACGACATGACCTATCCACCACCCGAATTTCATTTGTCTACGACAAAGTTCATTTTTCGGGTATAGCCATTGGCGCAATGTATTTTGATTTTCTAGGGGGCGCTGTCGAGCCATTTTTTAAGATTTTTTAATACAGATTATTTGTAAATTCCTTTTTTGGCGTTCTTGAATTTTGTGCAAAATTTCGTGAGTTTTTGTCGGTGGAAAGTACCGGAAACCTGGGGGAGGAAAATAATAAGAATAAATAATAATAATAATAATAATAATAAGAAAAACCAGAACAATAACAATATGGTGCCACCTATGGTGGCAATATATATATCAATGGAAAGGGCTCGCGTCCAGTAACGCACCCGTGGGGTCCATTGTCAATGACGAGCGCGTTGCGCTCGTCATTGACCTCATCGATTACTCACTTGCCCAATACATATTTTTGACGTTTACGATGGTTAACGATTACAATTATGCCGCTTTCGCGGCAATGGGCAGTGCCAGTCTGTGCTATTGGATCCTATGACTGTCACTATAGTGTGGCATTGAGTGTTTGGAAAAGGGAGAGCGCTCGCGCTCTGGTTTTGTGGGCACACATGACATGGTGCACTGCGTGCACCATGTCATGTGTGCCCACAAAACAATTACAAATTTGCCGCCACGGGCGGTGCCACCGTGCCAAGTCAGCGGGCACCAGTCGTTGACATGAGTGCTAGGTGCTTAAAAAGGGGAGAGCGCTTCGCGCTCTGCTGCGTGTGCACAACAAAGCGCTTCGCGCTTTGTTTTGCGCACGCTGGTGGGCCGAGAATGTTTTGGGGTGAACAATTACAATTTGGCCGCTATCGCGGCCACGGGCGATGCCACCATGCCAAGTCAGCGGGCACCAGTCGTTGACATGAGTGCTAGGTGTTTAAAAAGGGGAGAGCGCTTCGCGCTCTGCTGCGTGCACAAAACAAAGCGCTTCGCGCTTTGTTTTGCGCACGCTGGTTCTGCAGTGCTTCGCACTGCAGAACAGTAACAAAAGGCCCTACGCTTTAGCGCTCGGGCCTAAAAACCAGAACAGTAACAATATAGTGCCACGAATGGTGGCACTAAATATATCAATGGAAAGGGCGCGCGTCCAGTAACGCACCCGTGGGGTCCATTGACACCTACCAGCGCGTTGCACACGTTCCACGCTGGTTCTGCAGTGCTTCGCACCGCAGAACGGTTACAATAGGCCCTATGCGCTCTTCAGCGCTCGGGCCTAATAATCAGCACCCACTATTGGCTAGATAATGCACAACGCTAAACCAGCACCATAGCCCAATATAATTGTGTGGAAGTTTTTACTTTTAAAAGTCCAATATTACACTAAATTGACTCTTGTGAGCTTTAATGTTGTTACCTCCTCAAAAACATACCTGTAGTTGTGTTTCGTTTTAGTCACACATGTTTCAGTAAACCTTTGTTATTAATCTGTCTACTTCTCAAAGCTCAAAACGCTCTGTTCCATCTTGTCATGTCATGTAGTGGTAGTTCAATTTAACAGCTATCTTTTACCTTTTGTTCAATAGAGATTAGCAATTTCAGGGCTGAAATCATCCAAATGATTCTAGTGAAGGTGTATGGAGTTTAAAAACACAGTGGGGCAGTTCCTGTATTACCCTGTATTGTTCCTGTATTGTGATGAGGAAAAAACATTATAACAAATATCAGAAAACAACGTAATATGGGCCCTTTAAATCATACGTTAAACAATGCTCATTTAATATTCACACAAAATAATGAACGAATGAATCCCATGTCCATATGAGCAGATAGTTCTGTAAGATTTGTTCTTAGTTGCACATATTATTCAAATACACAGTACCCTCACGTTACCCTTCAGAAGAGATTGGGCACAGCCTCTCCTTGTATCATTAAAAGGGTACAATACAAGTACTTTATACAATACATTAGCACTTGGGTTAAATGTGCCCTTGGGTTCACTGTGCTACAATTGACCTTAGAAAGCGCATTATCAAACTCGCTACTGGCAAATATATAAGAGCAGATGCTTGGGTTCAAAGGCAGCCTTCTCATGAGTGTGATTGTCTCAACTTGGTTAAGAGAGGTTTAACTAAATTAAATGGGAATATAAAGACCCCAAATGATCTGGATTATTTTAACTAAATGTGAGTCATAGAAGGAGTCGAGAGGAGCCAGCTGAAGTGGCTCGGGCATCTGTTCCAGATGCCTCCTGTACGCCTCCCTCGGGAGGTGTTCTGGGCATGTCCCACCAGGAGGAGGCCCCGGGGAAGACCCAGGACACGCTGGAGGGACTATGCCTCCTGGCTGGCCTGGGAATGCCTTGGGGTTCCTCCGGAGGAGCTGGAGGAAGTGTCTGGGGTGAAGGAAGTCTGGGATTCCCTGCTTAGACTGTTGCCCCCGCGACCCGGCCCCAGATAAGCGGAAGAAAATGGATGGATGGATGGATGGATGAGTCATACGATCTACTGTTGATAAGTTCACTTTACAACTGGGGTACATGATTTTCTAACTGTGAAAGGAAGAAGTTGGTATTTACATTCTACTAACTAGGGTTTAGCTCTCACAAACCCTTTTGCTCTTCACTAGTATTGTGGGCCACTAACACAACTTTAGAGCAGCTCTTTCAGATGGAAAAGTAAAGCGGGTGGTCATATAGAGAGTCATAATATGACTCTATATGCAGGGCTCCCAAGTTTTGAAGATTGGTAGGAGTGAGATTTATAACAAAAAGTCCATATTGTCATTCAATAATTCAATAATGCACAGGATAATATGTTATCACACACAGTCTTGGTTTAGTCCTGGTTTAGTTCTGGTTTAGTTCTGGTTTAGTCCTGGTTTAGACCTGGTTTAGTCCTGGCTTAGTCTTGGTTTCAACCTGGTTTAGTTTTGGTTTAGTCCCGGTTTAGTCCTGGTTTAGACCCGGTTTAGATCTGGTTTAGTCTTGGCTTAGTCCTGGTTTAGACCTGGTTTAGTCCTAGTTTAGACCTGGTTTAGTCCTGGTTTAGTGCTGGTTTAGACCCGGTTTAGATCTGGTTTAGTCTTGGCTTAATTCTGGTTTAGTCCTGGTTTAGTCCTGGTTTAGACCTGGTTTAGTCCTGTTTTAGTCCTGGCTTAGTCTTGGTTTAGACCTGGTTTAGTTTTGGTTTAGTCCTGGTTTAGTCCCGGTTTAGTCCTGGTTTAGACCCGGTTTAGATCTGGTTTAGTCTTGGCTTAGTCCTGGTTTAGACCTGGTTTATTCCTGGTTTAGACCTGGTTTAGTCCTGGTTTAGTGCCGGGTTAGTCACGCCGCGGTTTAGTCCTGGTTTAGACATGGTTTAGTCCTGGTTTAGTCCTGGTTTAGTCTTGGCTTAGTCTTGGTTTAGTCCTAGTTTAGTCCCAGTTTAATCCTGGTTTAGACCCGGTTTAGTCCTGGTTTAGTCTTGGCTTAGTCTTGGTTTAGACCTGGTTTAGTCCTGGTTTAGACCTGGTTTAGTCCTGGTTTAGTGCCGGGTTAGTCCCGGTTTAGTCCTGGTTTAGACATGGTTTAGTCCTGGTTTAGTCTTGTCTTAGTCTTGGTTTAGTCCTAGTTTAGTCCCAGTTTAATCCTGGTTTAGACCCGGTTTAGTCCTGGTTTAGTCTTGGCTTAGTCGTGGTTTAGACCTAGTTTAGACCTGGTTTAGTCTTGGTTCAGTCCTGGTTTAGTGCCGAAATAGATGCAGAAATAATCTGATAATATGACTCACCCATAAAAACGCGGTCACTCGTATCCATGTATGCACGTGTCACGGTCTTTAATAATCCGGAGCTTCGGAGAAAAGGACATATCCCGAACTTATCCCGTGTCCCGAGGCGAGAGTTCCTTCTTACGTAGCATTAACGTAGCAAGTTAAGGATTCTTATTCTCTTGGAAATGCCGCATAAATATCACGCAGCTCGCTCACAGCTGATCGGCTCTTTCTTATGCATTTGCAAAGGTACATGCTTTATAGTTAGTGTGTAGGCGTATGTTTTTGTTCTGTTTTCACAATATACTCTTTAGAAGGAAAAAGGTGTGTACTTCAGCTTTAATGCTACTAGCTTCATTATTTCCTACACCCCACCATCTTGAGATAACCAACTGATCTAATAAACAGTTCTAAATAAAACCCATTTAAATCATCACCAGTGAACGCAGCCTGTGTAATTACGCCGCATATTCCTCTCTGGCTGAGGCACATTAGGCCAGAGGAGACATTAGCAGTTGTTTTGAGTGATGGGCTAATTGCAGTGCTAACCTTGTGCGTGGTGGTGAAGACAGGGGCTAGCCGCTGTGTGCATTTGCGCTGAGCTGTCGGTGTTCCTCATAGGTGGTTCATCTGGACAGGAAAGAGGAAATGCAGAAACTTCCTCTCCAGCCTCCTTATTACGACATGGCGCCCTCTGAGTCCACCGCCTTCACTGATAAACCGGTGAGTAGAGCCGCCATGTTGAGCAGGGGTCAAAGGTCACTCCTGATTCTTAGCGTATATATCCAGGAGGAGCAGGGTCATCTACTTTGGCAGCCTTGGGCCAGTTATAATTGCTGGTAAAAAGGTTTGAAAAGGTTGTGTGTGGTTTTGCTGGGAGATATTTGAGTGACTGTCTGTGAGCTGGGATATCAGGAGCTCTAATTGGTCAGTGTCTGGACTTGTTGAGAGTGGGTCTGGTGCCCGTCTAACAAGCTAACCAGTCTAAATGGTGTGTAATCTGCTTATCTCATCTTATCCATTTGTAATTATGAACAAGTTGGGACACTGTTGTAAAAACATTCACACCTATTAATTGTCTTTGCTCATTATGCAACCACTGTTAGGAATGCTGCAGGAAGTGAGCTAAACATGTCAGGTGTGAAACTTGTATCTGAGTTTTCTTTAGATTTGTCTACACTGATAGTTTTAAGCAACTATACAGTACAGCACCACTATCCAATAATGCATTGCCCACTAATTATAACATACATTTGTATGTAAAGTGGCTCTGAGTGTCTTGCCCATTGACACAATAGCAAACCTTCAATATAATAGGTCACCAACCACCTATATCACCTAATTAGCAATTCAAAACTAAATGTTATATCTTTTGAATTATACCTACTGTCCTCAAAATGTCAGAAAGCTAAAGCCCATAATAAAAGCCACCCCAGTTTGAATTGGGGTGGCTTTTACCTCAAGCAAATTGCAATAAAACTAGAATTCATATATTATGCACAATGTCCTAACCTTGTTCCTGAATCATTATTGTACTTGTGATCCCCTGTGCTTTCATTGACCCAGTGGTTGGACCCTTGATGCTTGGATACTTCATTGAGCTCCCTCTTTTCCGCTTACAATCCTCCATTATAACTATGTTATGTTGTAATGGTAAGAGTATGTGCATGTAAGTATGTGTATGTGCCTGGTAGGGGTGTGTATTGGCAAAGAAGTCACGATTCAATTCGAATCACGATTCATATGCCACGATGCGATACTATCACGATGCATCACGATACTTGAATTATTGCGATGCATTGCAATATATTCGACATACTTCAGTGAAAATGTACCAAAAAAAAGAGGATAACTTAAATATCAGTGGCTGTGTATCTGGGTAGTGTCTTCAGTTTATACATAACTGAGCAACTCAATTCATAACTGAATTTATTGAATAACAAAAACAAATAAACCAAACCAATAACAAAAAAGTGCATAGGATGTTTTATAAAACAAAAAATGATGTTCAAACATTTGCCATTTTGGAGGTAGCGACCATCATAACAAACATACCCTTTCACAAAGAAAAAAGTGCATAGAATAAACTAATAATTAATTAATTATTTATTAATAAATTATTAATTAATAATAATCGATTTTTGGCATCAAGAATCGATGCAGTATATTGTGAAAGTTAGTATCGCGATGCATTGTCATGACAGTTATTTTGCACACCCCTAGTGCCTGGAGTGGTTCATGCACTTTAGTTCATGATTCTAGGATCATCTTCAGTCCATTTACCTGCCATCTTTCCTCTGTGTGTGTTTGTGGATGGGGGAACTGTTATTGATTGTTGTACTTTTAAAGCTACTCTGTGAAGACCCAATGCAACTGTGAAGTACTGTATGTGTCAAATGGGAGACTTGTATCACTGGAAGTTTGTTGAAATGTTCCTCATTGGGGCTTTAGTCTTGGTCATGTGGTTGCTTGCATCAAGTCAACTGAAAAGCATATACACTAATGAGATACAAAATTAGGACCATTCATTGATCTGCAGTTTCTCCTATCACTCAAACAGAGAACCAAACAAACGCTCTTCTCAAAAATCTATTTTGTCTCACTTTTAACAGGAGTACAAAACGGTCACTTTAAAATCCATGTTTCATCGTATATGTGATAATGATTTCATATTATTGATTCATTGTTATTGTTACGTATCATGTATCTTGTTTATTTTATGGAACCAAAACTATTCTGTCTTTGTATTTACCCAAACGGCTGATACAGTGATTTATTTGTGGTTTGTTCCCAATAATACCATAAGAAATGTAGAAAAAAATTGAAAAATTATGATTATGGTTATGATTATGATTATGATTATAGCATGCTCAAGTACAACCCAAGAGATCATTGTACTGTCTGTCCCAGTTATACGCCTGATAAATGGAAAAAGTTAATGGCTTAACTGGATTAACAACATGTCTTTACTTAAATGATCTTAAATGTGGTGGTCTTTGTTAAATCTAACCCAAGAGCCCCCAAGAGAAACACTTGCTCTTCAGTCTTTTGGACACCCTGTTCAAAACAACATTGTAAACAAATATTGTATTTTCAATATACAATTGTATCTAGTCTCCAGAGATATCTTAATGCAATCTTCTTTTTTAGAGAGGTAGATTGATTTAAACTTTCTGTGTACTTCAAGGATATCAAAGCTCACTTCACTCTTCTCCTCTTCTCATCAACTGTATGCTTGCGGATAAAGTGCTGCTTAATTCTGATAATCCTTGGACACCTGGGGCAGTAAAGTTTTTCAGACTTATTTTTTAATCGCTGATAGTATTCCACTTAAGTGAAAGTTTAGGTCTTCTATTTGAGATGAATGGGGTATCGGAGGGGTTTTTAGAGCACTTTTGTGAGAGACACATTGACTGCTGAGCGGAGAGTGTTACTAATGATGATTCTCTGGGGGCTAAACACTATCTGCCAACTCTGAATGCGCCGTGGCTGTAATTTTCCCCCTGATTGCACTCCGGTCATGACAAATATCCCTCACACAAATGTAAATACCCAGCCAGGGAAATATGCAATGACTTAGTTTCATTTTAAATTATGAAGATGAGAAGACAAGTCAGAGGAGTTCTTTCTTAGGTGAACAATCAGACTTTATGTGGATCCTCTAGTTGCCATTTTGAAGGTTCACTGTGTAATTTTTTCTAGTGGAGGATCTGCTACATGTATTTCTTCATGATTATCAATCAATCAAACTTTATTGGTATAGCAATTTTCATACATACATGATGTACCATGAAAAACCTTAAGTTACAAAAAAATACATTACAAAATGTTACTGCTTTGTCTGGATGTTCCAAAGTATTGCCTTAAGTTTATATACCTTTATTAGGTCAAGATATAGGTCAGATTTGAGAAACCCGCTTACATTAAGAATACGTGTTTTTCAAGGTATTATTTTTGAGCCATAAAAACACCTGAAATTGAAAAATAATACAAGATATAATTTTAATGTCATATGGAACATTCCAGACATGCAGATGTGTGCCCTCCACCAGAAAAGTTACAGAAAGTGCATTTTTAACATCACCAGGGAACTTAGTGAAGTAAATTTTTCACTTTCATGGTTCACTGTCTTATATTAGTTTTATATTATATAATTAGGTTTTACATTGTATGGGCGTTTTATAGAGTGATGCTGAATAACTAAGTCTAAAAATACAACATGATGAGCTCAGGGATGTTTTGGAGATGAGATAAATCCTGGGAAATGCTCTCATTGTCATGTATTGATGAAAGCATTAAGAACATGTAGTTAGTGCACACTTGAGCAGCTGCTCATCAGTGAGTCCATCAGCTCTGCACTTGTGTGTGTGCCTTCACTGTAGCTACAGCCTGTGTTTACATGCACACGGGGCACAATGGGTCTGATAAATCACTTCACAAAAGCAGCAATTACTCTCTGCAAAATATGTGGATAACTTCATCCAGGACTCAAACTTGGCCAAGCTGTTTGGATTGTTTAGCTGCTAAAACAGCTAAACAACTCTTTATGTGAGGAACCACTGTGGGGAAATCGTACAATTGCAAGAAATGCAAACACAAGCTAGAGTGAGATTTGGGAGGGGACCGTAAATAAATACATAACTAAATAAAATCATCCTTTTGTTGGGAATTGTAACTCCTAAAATGTGCATGTAAACTGTGGCTAAACCTGACCAGCTCTAACCTCTCATTTATGGATCACATCATTCTCCGTGTGTGTGTGTGCGCTCTTGTGTGTGTTGGCTTCTTACAGCTGGATATTTTGTGTTTTCTTTTGTGTTTTTTGCCAATACTACACACAAATGCGGCGCCCCTGGACACTGATCCACTGCAGTCCTATTGTCTGTCTGCATTGTATGTGCGTGTGTGTGTGTGTGTGTGTGTGTGTGTGTGTGTGTGTGTGTGTGTGTGTGTGTGTGTGTGTGTGTGTGTGTGTGTGTGTGTGTGCGTATGCGTGTGCGTGTATCTGTATGTGCGTGTGTGTGTGTACACTGACTGATGTTGTGGTGCCTCACACCTCACACACTGTCGCCTCTCTTGTCTCCAGAACTCTGGCCACAGGGACTGTGATGTCCAGTATGCGGAGCTGGATACTGCAGCTTTGGCCTCCTCACCCAGCCCACGAAGCTCAGCTCAAACTGGCCCTGGGGACCTTGTCGAGTATGCAACCATCCAGCCTAGCTCACATTAGCGCATGCCATTATAGGCCTTTCCCCTCAGACTGCAGGTATACAGAGCACCCTCCTCCATCACCTTCACTCTCCTCGATCTGCTCCTGTGTTCCTCATGTTCCTCAGCCCTTTACATCTGTCTTCTCAGCCTGTTTCTGTGTATGTTTAATCCTCGGTTGATGGAGACTCTGCCATCTCAAAACTATTACTTTATACACCACAGAGAGTTGTCACAACTGAAACATAGCATAGTTTTATAAAAAGTGAAGTTGTATACAATGATATTGACATGAACAGCTTCCTCACAGCACTATCTTCCTCCTGCTTCTGGCTTTTCTTTCTGAGCATGACTTTTAGGTAAAGCTGTAGTAACAGAGCATTTCCCTCTTGTGTGAGTGAAGTAGTGAGTGGTATGAATGCATGAGTTCTTTGCATGATACTTTGATTTGCAAAATGTCATATTAATATGTTGAGATGAGATGAAACTTTTCCAAAATGTATATACTTCATTTGACTTAGTGGATTATTTACATACAAGTTAAATAAATTCTCATCACAATAATTGTATCAAATAAAAAGAAAAATGATTTTGAATATCCAAAGCATTAACACTAGATCTTCTCTGTAACATATGTGTAAAGACTTAAACATTATGATAATTGTACGGAGCCCCTAAAATAAAATTTAAAAATGTCTTGTTCACACAAGATCGTAGTAGTGATAAATATACTCAACAAAAATATAAACGCAACACTTTTGTTTTTGCTCCCATTTTTCCTGAGATGGACCCAAAGATCCAAAATTCACTCCAGATACACAACATTACCATTTCTCTCAAACATTCTTCACAAATCTGTCCAAATGTGTGACAGCGAGCACCTCTGCCCCGCCGAGACAATCCACCCCACCTCACAGGTGCGCCACATCAAGATGCCGATCCGACATCATGACCAGGGCACAGGTGCGCCCCAGACTGCCCACAGTAAAAGGCCACCCCGAAATGTGAATTTTTTGGCTTTATTGGGGGTCTGGGGACTCAGAACCAGTCAGTATCTGGTGTGACCACCATTTGCCTCATGCAGTGCAACACATCTTCTTCGCATAGAGTTTATCAGATTGTCAATTGTGGCCTGTGGAATGTTGGTCCACTCCTCTTCAATGGCTGTGCGAAGTTGCTGTATATTAGTGGGAGCTGGTACACGCTGTCGTATACGCCGGTCAAGCACATCTCAAACATGCTCAATGGGTGACATGTCCGGTGAGTATGCTGGCCATGCAAGAACTGGGACATTTTCAGCTTCCAAGAATTGTGTACAGATCCTTGCAACATGGGGCCGTGCATTATCTTGCTGAAACATGAGGTGATGTTCATGGATGTATGGCACAACAATGGGCCTCAGGATCTCATCACGGTATCTCTGTGCATTCAAAATGCCATCAATAAAATGCACCTGTGTTCTTCGTCCATAACAGCCTTTGAAGAGGAGTGGACCAACATTCCACAGGCCACAACTGACAATCTGATAAACTCTATGTGAAGAAGATGTGTTGCACTGCATGAGGCAAATGGTGGTCACACCAGATACTGACTGGTTCTGAGTCCCCAGACCCCCAATAAAGCAAAAAAAATGCACATTTCGGGGTGGCCTTTTATTGTGGGCAGTCTGGGGCACACCTGTGCACTGGTCATGATGTCGGATCGGCATCACCTCCTGTGAGGTGGGGTGGATTGTCTCGGCGGGGCAGAGGTGCTCGCTGTCACACATTTGGACAGATTTGTAAACAATGTTTGAGAGAAATGGTAGTGTTGTGTATCTGGAGTGAATTTTGGATCTTTGGGTCCATCTCAGGAAAAATGGGAGCAAAAACAAAAGTGTTGCGTTTATATTTTTGTTGAGTGTATATACTTCATTTGACTTAGTGGATTATTTACATACAAGTTAAATAAATTCTCATCACAATAATTGTATAAAATAAAAAGAAAAATGATTTTGAATATCCAAAGCATTAACACTAGATCTTCTCTGTAACATTTGTGTAAAGACTTAAACATTATGATAATTGTACGGAGCCCCTAAAATAAAATTTAAAAATGTCTTGTTCGCACAAGATCGTAGTAGTGATAAATAGTTACTGTATGCAAAATCTTTTTTAGGGGGGACTTTATCTGCTCGGTGCTTCTTTGAGAAATGTTTCATCTCAAATCTTAAATCTATAATGTGTTTTGTATCTGAAACACTAAACATTGTGCTGTTTTGGGTACTATTTGAATCTTGATGACAACGCGCATCTGATCCTAACCGCATAAATCAACATTCAAAATGATTGTTAAGTAGCTGTAGTCCACGCACAAGACTTGAGATTTGTATTATGGCAGATATGGGTAAAAATTGCTTTTCTATAGCAACCCCTAACCAAGGCAATTCCCAAAGCAATTTTCCAGCCCTTTCAAAATGATTACATGCATACGTATATACCGAATACACAATGTGACCTATTGGAGTAAAAGTATAGCAACTCTGTCCTTATTTTAAAATGGCTGAACCTGAAGATGCCTTTGAAATAGCAACATTTAAAAACTAGATATTCTAAAACATTGTTTTGTTTATCAAGAGAGATGTCCTTGAGGGATTTAAATGTTCTGAGTTGTACTTTCTAAGTGTTTAGAAAGGATGCAATTACTACACATATAATTTTAAAGATTACTGATCTAAAATATCAATAGATAAAAACAAGTGTTTTTCAAAAATCAAAATGACTTTTTAACTTAGATTCAACATAAGATATGCATTTTCATTAGTCAAAATTCATCTAATTCAGTTTTCTGAAATGTATATTGGGTATGTATACATGCATGGTTTTAAAGTAATCATTAAAGTAAGTGTTTCATAATGAAGACTGGATCATTTGGCCATTTGGGAGTAAAATAGAGAAATACTAATACTAAAAACAAGACATAATATCAGTAGTCCTGTCTGCTTTTATACTGTCAATACAGGTTTGTGATGATGCAGCTCAAATCACAGGGAATAAACATTGTTCCTGTGGTCCAGTAGTCGTTGAAAAGCAGCCCTCAGAGCATCTTTATGTTGATGTAAATGTTTGAACAAGACTTTAATCCACTTTCTGACTCCTACCCAATCAGAGGTCAACACTGTGAATAAGTCATTGACCTCGTCTGTATTGTGCATAAGCAGATTCACCTCACATAATGTAGAGTAATAATGAGCAGACTGTTAATCACTCAGCCATTCACACGTGAAAATGGACTGCACACTAAAGAGTACAGCATAGATGTCATAAAAGCCAGGCTGATTGCATTTCAAATTAAGCTCACTGTCAGTGAGGAGATGGCCACTTGCATATTTTAAGAAACTTCATGTTAATGTTGGTAATGTGAAATATTATTATTATTATTATTATCATTATTATTATTATTATTATTATTAATAATAATAATAATAATAATAATAATAATAATAATAATAATAATAATAATAATAATAATAATAATAATAATAATAATAATAAATACAGCTGCAAGCAGCAATGTGGGGGCCAAGCACCGAAGGTTCATGTAGGCCTCAGCATGTAGGCCGCATGCAGGGTCTGACAGGGTCTAACAGAGTCTGACAGGGTCTGACAGGGTCTGTTCTGACAGGGTTAGACCCTGTCAGAACAGACACATCAAAGACAGATCAAAGGTTGCTAGGTGCGTTGCTAGGCAATTCCTGAAAATTCCTGCAAATTTGACCTGCTGGTGGCACTAGACGGTTGGGGCTGCGGGCCTATATTTATAGGCTGTGGGTAATGAGGAGACTGGCTGGAATGTGCATGCAAAATTTCACAACTTTTTACCAGACGGTTCTAGGGGTTGCCATAGACTCCCATGGTGAAAAGAATATAAAATAATAAGAATCAGGAGACCAGACACATCAAAGGAAAGATCAAAGGGTTGCTAGGCAACGTTGCTAGGCAACGTTGCTAGGCAACGTCGCTAGGCAACGTCGCTAGGCAACGTCGCTAGGCAACGCAGTACAAACACTTTTTTTTTTTTTTTTAATCTTTTAATTAGTACAAACACTATAGGGTGCCTAGCACCTACGGTGTTTGGCCCCTAATAATAATACATTTTATTTATAAAGCGCTTTTCAAGACACTCAAAGACGCTGTACAGAAGGTAAAATAAGTAATAAAACAATAGACAATCAGCCAAACATTAAACATTCAGAAACATTAAAAGCAGTTTTAAAAAGGTGAGTCTTGAGCAGTTTTTTGAAGGTGGGGAGGTTAGAGCAGTCACGGATAGGTCGTGGGAGCGAGTTCCAGAGGGTGGGGGCAGCAATGGAGAAAGCTCTGTCACCCCAGGTTCGGAGCTTGGTCCTGTAGGGGAGGGACAGGAGGTTGGCGTCGGAGGAACGGAGGGAGCGGGATGGGGTGTGGCGGTGCAGGAGGTCAGAGAGGTATGATGGGGCCAGATTATGGAGGGCTTTGAATTGGATGCGCTGAGGGATGGGGAGCCAGTGGAGATTTTGGAGGACAGGAGTGATGTGGTCTCGGGAGCAGGTGTGGGTGAGGAGGCGGGCAGCATAGTTTTGGATGTATTGGAGTTTGTTGAGAGTTTTGGAGGGTAGACCATAGAAAAGGCTATTGCAGTAGTCGATACGAGAGGTGATGAATGCATGAATGAGAGTTTCAGCAGCAGAGAAAGAAAGGGATGGGTGGAGTCGTGCAATGTTTTTGAAATGAAAGAAAGCAGTCCGGGTTATGTAGTTTATGTGTTGTTGGTATGAAAGTGTGGTGTCAAAAAGAATGCCAAGGTTTTGGATGAGTGGGGATGGAGCGAGGGTTGTGTTGTCTAAGGTCAGGCTGAAGTCTTGCGTGGATTTGGTAATATTTTTGGGGCCAATAATAATTAAGTCGGATTTGTCACAGTTCAGTTTTAGGAAATTGTGTTGCATCCACGTTTTGATTTCGGTGAGGCAGTGGGTGAGGGAAGAGTGAGTTGTGGAGTTGATGGATTTAGTAATGTAAAGTTGAATATCATCGGTGTAGCAGTGGAAATGGAGGCCGTAGCGGCGAATGATGCTTCCAAGGGGGAGGAGGTAGAGGATGAACAGGAGGGGACCAAGCACCGAACCTTGGGGGACACCTTGCAATAGGGGAGCGGTGGAGGAGGAGCAGTTGTTGATATGGATGAATTGTTGACGGTTAGTGAGGTAAGAGTTGATCCAGGATAGTGCTAAGCCGGTGATGTTGAAAGAGTTCTTGAGACGGGAGAGGAGGATGGAGTGGCTGGAGTGTCCAGGAGGATGAGGATACTGAAGTGGCTGGAGTCAGAGGAGAGGAGGAGATCATTGGTGACTTTGAAAAGGGCTGTTTCTGTACTCTGTTGTGGACGGAAACCAGACTGGAATGGTTCAAACAGGCTATTGGATTTGAGATGGGCTTTGAGTTGGGTGGCTATGACGCGTTCTAGGATTTTGGACAGATATGGAAGGTTTGAAATGGGGCGGAAATTTGCAATGTTGTCAGGGTCAAGACTGGGTTTTTTTAGGAAAGGGGTGATGGCAGCCAGCTTGAAACACTGCGGGACAGAACCAGTGGTGAGTGAAGAGTTGATGGTTGTTGTTATTAGAGGAAAGATGATTGGAAGGCAGTCTTTGAAGAGTGCAGAAGGGATGGGGTCGAGTGAACAGGTGGGGGTTTTCATGGTGGAAAGAAGGTTAGAAAGTTCATCTGGACAGATAGGGGAGAAATGGGAAAGATGCTGAGTCGAGTTTGGAGGACGGGAATCAGAAGGGAGGGCTGGAGAAGGAGTGAGGGAGCTATAGATTGTGTCAATTTTGGATTTGAAATATGAAAGAAAAGTGTTGCATTTGTCTACTGTAAAAGATGAAGAGGTGTTGTCACTGGGTTTGAGGAGTGTGTTTATTGTGGAGAACAGAGCTTTGGGGTTATTGGAACCAGACTGAATGAGGTTGGAATAGAAATTTTACCGGGCTGCGTTGAGGGCATCTTTATATTGACTACTAGATAATAATTACTGTACTCAATTTTGCTTTATTTTATACATAATATGTATAAAATAATTTTTGCTTTATTTTATACATATAATGGATATAAAATAAATAAAATGTATAAAATAAAGCAAAAAGGAGTACAGTAATTATCTAGTATACAGAGTATATTATACTCTGTAATTAACAAATAGACTTCTGTGCAAGGTGCACTTTGTAGGGTCATGTTAAACACAAACATTTAACTTTAAATAATTGATAGCCACTGTATAGTATTTTATTTGATATGTAATTGCACGAAGTATAAGTAGAATTGATTATTACCACCACAAAAAAATATTATAGTTGTTGTCCTTCTTTGTGATGCGGTTACCTAGTAACAATATAGAAGAACACAGTTGAGTTTGTTGGTTATTAGCCGTATTTTCCACAATGTTAATTTGACTCCCTAATGTGGTGAGACAAACTTAACTGCTCCTCAAACTGCTGACTTTAATTTGGTCTGAAATCTCCAAGGTCTTTTTTCAGTGAGGGGAGAAATTAATAACCTGACAACTCTAAACATTTTCTTCACCTCAGCCACAGAGCTCCTCTTTTCTGACCTGGAATAAACAAAACACTCAGGCATTTGTGTTCACATTTCCAGTGTCCCAATAGAGAAATAGCACATTTACTTCTACACCATTGTGCTGTAATTTATATGAATTTATATTTAATTTATATGGCCTACTACCAAATTATTACAATACAATTACAAACAATGATGACTTTACTGTAGCAGCTCTGTCTCTGCCCGTATTTAACTGTAACTCCACATAAAAAATGCTCATACATCATCATCATTATTTATTTATTTATTTATTTATTTCATTTAAGCATTAAGTACATTCATTGTTTCATTTTGTTTTGTTCTTTGTGTTTGTTTTTGTTACCATCTACGTTGTTTAGATCGGGGATCGTCGTCCTTGTAGATGTAGAGATGCTTGACAAGTATTTGTAAGTTCCATTTCATCTCTTTAAAATCCCCGTGTCCTTCATTGTTCTGTCACTGTCATCATTACATCATTTATATTATGAGCAAAATCACATAAAATGTGACCCAAAGATCAGTTTCATCTTGTATTCTAAACCAGAGGTCTTCAACAGGGGGGTACTGCAGGGGGGGTCGCGAAATCTTTTGATTTCACTTTAAATCTTTTGATTTCACTTTAAAATAATTTTATATTTTATAGTGTAAAATACAGTATTAACCTGTGTATTATTTCCTTGTATTGGATGCACCATAACAGAGTAGCAATGTTTATACATTAGCTCAATTTAATATAAAACACAATTCTATGCCGTATATATAGTAGGGGGTCCCTGGCCCAGTTCACCATCTGAATTTTACCCCCGTTGCACTGTTGTTTACTACTGTTATTGCGCATTTACTACTGGAATTTTTAGTACTGTTGTTTACTCCTGTTATTGCACTAGAATTACTACTGTTGCACATTTATTTTTATTTTATCCTAACTCCAATGCACATTCTACTGCACATGACCAAGTCACTGCTGTATCTTC
This sequence comes from Paratrypauchen microcephalus, assembly GCA_036785185.1. Taxonomy (NCBI): domain Eukaryota; kingdom Metazoa; phylum Chordata; class Actinopteri; order Gobiiformes; family Gobiidae; genus Paratrypauchen; species Paratrypauchen microcephalus. Next base: position 4,588,880 of record JAVJIX010000028.1, on the reverse strand, counting down.
CATTGCACATTTTGATGCACACTGCACACTTTGGAAATCTGTATATAGTATAGTCTATTTATTATGTTGCACTGTTTTAAGATTTTAGACCGTAGACTTTAGTTTTAACTTTAGATCTCTGTCTTAGATAGTTTTTGTTGTGTTTTGTCTTCATATTGTATTTTGTACACTGTCTTTTTGCACTACCTGGCCAGAGAGAAACGAAATTTCGATTCACTGTATGTTGAACACATATGGCAGAATTGACAAAAAAGCTGACTTTGAACTTTGAACTTTTGTTTGGGGGTCCCTGGCCTGAAAAACGTTGAAGACCCCTGTTCTAAACCATAAATATGCTCCTTTATTACTAACCTGACACAACTTCCTTGACCAGTAGGGGGCTCCAACTCTCAAACTAAATCTGATATTAAACAAAGGCATATTACGAGGGAGCTATTGATTCTTCTCCTTTAATTCTGAAAACATCACCCTGCTTTTTCAGTACACATAGTTTTCACAAGTTTTATTTGATCTGAATGTATGGTATTATCTTCTGTTGGCAGAATAGAGTACCACTATAGCAAGGCAGTAATATTATTTGATCATTTTATATGGATGCAGTGGCAGAGTTTAAAGGAATCTATTGCATAAAACATATGTGCAAATGACTTAAAGCACCCCTTTGGCTGACCCGCTGCTCCAGCACTGAAAGGCGTGTATGACTGTTGTTTATTATTCCAGAAAAACAGGCTGAGAGTAACTTTGCAAAATACTGTTGATTTATTTATTCAGTAAACCACTTATTAACCTCTGAACAGTTCAGACAGACTTCTAGCTCTGCACTCTTAATGCTCTGCTCTTGGATTTGAGCCAGTCCTCAGACAAATGAAGACTTGTTGTGATCCTAGAGTGGATTTTTGAGTATTTCCTCTTTTGGTCTGTTGCAGGACCCCGGGAGACACCCAGAGGAGCTGTTGAACGAGTACATCAACTACCAGCCTGTGTGTAACGTAGGGGAGTCCTACCCAGAACATCCACCCGCTCAGCCTTACCCCCCTGTCACCTACCTGCCTCAGCACCCATACACCCACGAGCCATCCGAAGAACCGATGTACTCCAACACCAGTTACCCCGCCCCTGCACCGCAAGCTCCGCCCTACAAGTACCCCAAGGAGCAGTCCGTGTGATCCAAGATGCACCTTTGTTTGTAAACTTATGTCTTGTACACCACTTCTTCCACGCTCTCAACACTTGTGATGTTAGCATAGCCAGCCATACTGACCTCACACAGCCTTTTGCTCTTGTTCACTACTCACGAAGTCTCTGCCTGCATCCTCACCTTTTTATTATGCCATCTGTCCGAAAAACATGTACAGATTATGCCACAAAATCAGATGACTTGAGATTTATTTAATTTATTTAAAGTCCCCCTCCGTAATGGTGAGATTCTGTAGCATATAGTGGAGATTTGTTTGATATGAGTTTGTATGTCAATCATATGCTTGCTTCTTCGAAAGTACTGTGCGTGTAATATAGATGAAAATGTGAACAGCTTTGATGTGTAAATTATCTATCGGAAATGACATGGACAACCCTATAAAGACAGGCTTGTAATATACACGTGGGAATTGGTAGTCTCTCCAATCAGTTTGTCATTATGCTTCATGATGGCTTTGCTGTCATGGAGTTAGTAAATATGACACATTACTAGAAGCGAATGTTGCTCTCAATATCCACAAAAACAAAGGGCTGAAGAGCCAACATTATCAAATCTATTATTATATGCATGGTTATTATTATTATTATTATTATTATTATTATTATTATTATTATTATTATTATTATTATTATTATTATTATTATTATTATTCATTACTTGCCAAAGAGTATACTACTCATTCATCACTCCACTGCAGTTCTATGAACACTCGTGGCTTATGCTGTAGTTCCATATCTGTGAACATGAAGGTTGGTTGATGGTTCTTCTTGCACTGTAGATCTTTTGCTTTGTGAAGCCATTAGAAATTGCAGGTGAAAGTAAAGACAATCACATGGGCTGTCCTTAGAAATAGTCACAAAGAGTTTTAGTTTTGTTTTAGTTTTAGTTTACACGTAAAGGCATAGTATGAAGGATTGACTTTCTACTGTTTATGATTGGTATGAACTTCCATAGGAGAATGTCCATATTTAACTAAATGACTAATGTCTCTTACAGCAAAATACCACATGTAAAGATATATATTTTAATGAATTTTATTTTTATTCATCTTTGTTTACATGCTTAGGAATGTTACATGTGTATCCCATTCACACAACTTGAAAATTACAGTGAAATAATATTCATCCAAATTAACAAGAATAAGGCTTAAAGGCAATTCTCCATTGATTTGCCTTTTTACTGAGGAAGGTTTGTTTACATCAAATCCTACATAGTGTGCCTTTAACATAAAATGGTTTTGAGGACACCCACCTGTTAAACATTACTATTTTTCAATACGCTTTGTACTTACTATATAGTCTATAGATTTCTTCAGCCTACACTGAGGAGAATAGCGTGCTACTGTATTTTTGTAGAGAATGCTTAGAATGGCACTTGGCTTCCTTCCAGAGTAAATACACTGTGACTTTTCTTTGGAGACCATGTATAAGCTAATATGTTCAACAAGCTAACATTGGGACACTGCCTCCTACACACAGAAAGCCCTCTAGGCACAAAGCAAGTAGTAAATCTTCATCCAGTGCATCCGAATCGAAAGTTCACACTTTTTGCCATGTCAGATGTATGTTTGGGGGGGAAAAAAGAAGAGATTTTTTTGTGTTTGTGCTAAGTAAATGTAAAAAAAATAATAATACCAATGTCCGAGGTGTCGAAGCTTAACTGTGGAGTAAAACTGTGAGACTTTCCTGTGATCACTTTGTTGTCATGCAATGGCTATACTTGTGTGCTAGCTTTTAGTTTGTTTGACCGGTACACTCTGGGCATTGAAGGACTTTGTTATTGTTGTACCTAATATGAAAAATACACAAAATACTTAGATTTTTGTGACACTTAAAGACAACCTTTCTAATATTTTTGTTATTACTGTGTATGTGCTGAATCGGCATCTGCACATTATGTTCCTTATATCACCTTGATTTATTGAGAATCCTGATTGTTATTGCCATGTTCACCTTTGACCTTTGTTTTTTGTATTGCATTTTTTAACATGTACCTATATAAGCTGGAGCACATTTATTTGGACTTTTTTGTGAACTCGTGGAAGGATAAAATCTGAAACAATTCTATTAAGAGTAGGATTCTTGTTCATGTCGATGCTGGAACTCTTTTTTTTTTTTCAAGTTCAGTGTAAATATGAACAATGTATAATGTCTGGAAAAATACAAGTACTGCAGTTTAACATTAAACGTCACAAACTATTCATTTATTTTGATTTCATTTGTCAATGAATTTGTATTTTGTATTTATTTATTTGTAAAAGGGACAGCACATATTAATGAACATTTAAAATGTAAATATGTAAAGATTATAGCCAACGTGGCTAATTTCCATCTTCAGTCCCTCGGCAGGTTGATGTCAAATCAGGGACAGGGAAAAGTACAACAACAATCACACAAAGTACATAAAACCAGCACTCACTGTACACACAATTCAGTCATTTCAAGTAAAGAGTCTCAGAGTTAAATCAATAACCCCTCAATATATGTATTTCAATTTTGTTAAATATGGTTGCATGTTTGACTAGTGGACAGCCACTGTTTTACAGCTTTAGAAAATGCTGCCAGTGTTGGAAGCTCTCGTATGTGAGCAGGCAGTGTGTTCCATGTTTGACCTGCTCGATAAGCAAAAGACGACTGTCCAAAAGCGCTTTTCCTTAACGGCACAGAGCAGTCACCTCTAGAACCGGCTCTTGTTGTGCGATTTGTATTTCTTTTCACAAACTCTTTTAAAGGAGATGGAGCAAGATTATTAAAAACTTTGTAAACCAAAATTAAATCTGCATATTTGATGGTGTTGTCCCAATTAAGAAATTTATATTTGTCCAGAATTCTACAATGGTGGTAACTTGCGGGCTTTTTGTCCAATACTTTAAGTGCTTTTTTATAAACAGTTTCAACTAATTTAAGAGTAGTTTTATTTGTCAGAGTCCAACTAGTGATACAATAATTTAGGTGTGGCAAGATCATTGAATTTAAATACATAATTGCAGAGGTTTTATAAACCTAATTCAGAATTAGGTTTATAAAATTGTAATTGTTTGTCAATAAATAGTTCAAGTTCTATATAATGATTATTACCAGTGCTGTAATGACAGACTGACACTGAAACTTGACTTGACCTTTGTATATTTCCAAAACACATACTTTATAGTATTTGTTACAGGATTACAGAAGTTCAGTTGATAGAATACTTGCTCTCTGGCCTGAAAGTTAGCAGTTCAAATCCCGCTCTGAAAATGAACATTGTTTGAAGCTCACTCACTGACTCACAAGTTGGGCATTTTGGTTGCCACAGATGAATACTGATATGTCCTTGGGAAAGACACTTGACTCCCTCGCCCTCGGTGTTTGCACATGGTGTATGAATGCGTGTGTCAGTGAGTGAAAGTGCTTTGAGCGCCTTATAGGTAGAGAAGTGCTCCCTTATTTGCTAGTCCCAAACACGAACTGAACAATTACACCAGAAAGGACATGATGACAAAACTAACTCAATTAAATCTTTATAATCTAATTGTAATTCAAATCTCAACACACCTATGGAGAATCTTCATTTGCTAGATTCAATAAAACAACAGTGGCAGATGCGTGCGCTTTTAAGTGGGACCCAATCCGATAGAATCACCAGACTAATACCTCTAATCATTGGCAGAGCAGCGTTTTGAGCTGTACCCAGGTGTGAAGAGTCAGAGCCAGAAAACCAAGCGCATGGCATCGCCCGCAGCGAGCTCCGAGCTGGACAAAGTCAAACGGCATGTAAACAGAGCTGACAACTCCCCATGAATATTCATCACAAAGATCACACATCACCAGGACAACAGCAAGGCCAATTTAGAAGATGGCCCTTCCAGCAATCAAATGACACCATCCAAGAAGAATATGATATTTCTTTTATTTATCTTGCCTCGGTACTGATCTCAGAGGGACAAAATCATCACTATAGAAAAGCCGTCGAATAATAATAGTTACGCATCAGTCTTATTGGATGGAAACTCAACATTTTGCCTCTATAATCTTCAATCATCTTGAGGTATCTTGCCCAAGGACACAATTATATATGATATTTGACACTATGCTATATTATGATATATATTACTGTATATTAACCCTCCAGTTAATGAACACAACTAAACCCTACACAATACAGATACAGAAAATATAGAAAAAAAGGGACTGAAGGGAGAAACATAATTATTGTAGCTATATTAAAAGTTCATTTGCAAAATTTTAAATGCCATGATAATGATGTTTAAGTGTAGAAACGTTCTTAAAAATGAAATCCATAAAAGCTTTCTATAGTAAAAGATTAAAGGGATATGCCACCCCCAGGTCAAATTTGGGCATCTCCCCACAGTCCAGAGACTAAAATAAGTGGTGGAAAGCGTTTTCCTGCTCACCCAGCCATTGTCCGAGTCTGTCGCCACTGACCGCCGCGGTATCTGGTGCTCCTCCGCGTTAGACTGGAGTCTAACCTCGCCAGAGAAAGATTTCGGCCAAAAGAAATTAATTTGCTCGATGCGTTTCCCAATTACTTTCTGTGTAGTGCGCATTCATATCGAGTGCAAATAAATGTGCAAATCAACACGGAGAACTTGACTTGGTCATTTTGGGTGGGAACTATCTTTCAGTGCGGAACAATAAATCTGAAGCACGCAGCACGCTGCCAGGGGAATCCCAGTTACGCACCAGGAAGGGAGTTCCCCTGTTGCGCAGCGTGGTGCGTGCTTCGGATTTATTGTTCCGCACTGAAAGATAGTTCCCACCCAAAATGACCAAGTCAAGCTCTCCGTGTTGATTTGCACATTTATTTGCACTCGATATGAATGCGCACTACACAGAAAGTAATTGGGAAACGTATCGAGCAAATTAATTCCTTTTGGCCGAAATCTTTCTCTGGCGCCGTTAGACTCCAGTCTAACGCGGAGTAGCTGCAGATACCGCGGCGGTCAGTGGCGACAGACTCGGACAATGGCTGGGTGACCAGGAAAACGCTTTCCACCACTTATTTTATTCTCTGGACTGTGGGGAGATGCCCAAATTTGACCTGAGGGTGGCATATCCCTTTAAGCACACTTGATACTTGGGCAGTACTAGTGATGACTTTGTCTGATGAAAACTGTTTCTGGGTCAAAAGTCAAAAGGTCAGTGCTAATTCAGCCTGCAGAGTTTAAGGCAACTTTAAACTACGAATATACCAAATGTAAAAGGATCCTGGTGGGTAGAAAGAACCCACAAAACAGAATAAAACTAAATTAACGTTTTGGTAATGTTTTTTTTTATGTTTTTTTGTTTTGTTTTTTGTTTTTTCCAGATGAATGGTGTTAAAGACATTCCAAGACAAAGCATAATCATACATTTTGCTAATTTAGTTTACTTTCATTTTCAGAATAGGGTTACCTGGCCAGCCAAATGATATCTCTCTGTATTTCCTATACAGCGTGATACCATTTGGACACCCTCGCTCCACCCTCGCTCCTCCGGTTAACAACGGACTCCGCGATTCTGATTCGTTCAAAGATGGTGACGTCAGTGCACCCGCCTTTGCCCGCAAAGTCTTAGGCAGCGGAAGTTCCTCCTCAGTTTTGAATCAAGATGGCGCAATCTCTGATTGGTTCACTTAGCTGTCTGTCTACGCGCAACTGCAGCGCATTTTGGACCAAGCGTTACCAGACTCAGATTCATGGAGTCATGGATTCTTCCAGGCAAAGAATAGGGGGTTATAGGCTGAATTTCTGAGATGACCAAACCAAACTCTTAGTCTGTGTTGACTAATCAACAGTCTTACACCTATGGGAGACATACACATGGCCTCTATTATATATCTACAGCTCTGGAAAAGCATAAGAGACCACTGCATAAGAGACCATTTTTTCTAAAATCAGCATCTCTACATGTATTACTGTACAGCCATTCCAAGTCACCCAAGAACAATGTGAAAGACTTGTGGAGAGCATGCCAAGACGCATGAAAGCTGTGATTAAAAATAAGGATTATTGCACCAAATATTGATTTCTAAACTCTTCTTAAGTGTAAACATTAGTATTATGTTGTTTTAAAATGAATTTGATCTTGTTTATTTGCATTGTTTGAGGTCTGAAAACATTTGTCATTTTCTACAAATAAATGCTCTAAACGATAATATTTTAATTTGGATTTGGGGGAAATGTTGTTAGTAGGTTATAGACTCAAACAAAAATGTTCCTTTTGCCCAAACACATACCTATAAGAAGTAAAATCAGAAAAAGTAATAATTTTGCAGTGGTCTCTTATTTTTTTTCCAGAGCTGTATGTCATTTTGAAAACACCGGGCATTTCCAGTATCAGAGTACATCGAATCCTTGTGCATTGAATTTGTCTATACAAATCACCAGCAGAGGGCACTAGAATTGTAGTACATTCAAAGGACTTTGTTTACATGAATATATTTTACTAATTTGATTAGGTTAAATTAATATCTCAGTATTTTATTTTAACATAATGCAAACTTTTTCAAAACAACTTTCTTTAGAACTTTTTCATTTTGTTCTTAACATAGTTGATCTTGTATGATTCATGCTAATTCTGGGGCATACTTAGACAGCGGTCCCTCGCTCTATCGCGGTTCACTGTTCACGGCCTCGCTGTTTCGCAGATTTTTTTTTTTTTCAATTTATTTTTTTTTCCCCAATTTTTTTTATAGTGTAACTTTTTTATAGTGTAACATTGTGTTCTGCGTCCTGATTGGCTAAGAGACTGTAGACCTTTGCCGATTGATAGATGGGGGACGCGGGGGGACCGGGACTAGACCGGGACTAGACCGGGACTAGACCAGGACTAAACATGGACTAAACCAGGTCTAGACCAGAGCTAAACCAGGTCTAGACCAGGTCTAAACCAGGTCTAAACCTGGACTGGACCTGGACTAAACCAGGACTGGACCAGGTCTAGACCTGGACTAAACCGGGACTAGACCAGGTCTAAACCAGGATTATACCACCACTGCTCTTTGCTGGTTTCATGCGGCTGGTTTGTGGCTCGGGCTGAGAGGACGCGGTCTGGGCGCCGCGGTTCGATCTCGTGCTCGCAGCCCCGGTGTACGCACGGCCTCACGCTGGTCGTGCTGCTCTGTCATGGATTTGACCACGATGAGCAGGTGCAAGTGTCGCGCACTTCTCCAAGGGGTTGGTGCGCGTCGCGTCCCGGGAAGTGGCAGTGCCGTTGGATGAGCGCGGTGCTTCCTGCGGATCAGTGACTCATGTCTCCGCTCCCCTCGCATGTCCGACGGGGCTTCCGAAGCCTTGTCTCCCCCCACGCTTCACTATTAATACATTTTGTTGAAAATCTATGAAAGCTTGAGTGTTTAAACGAGAGAGAAATGTGAGAAAAGGTTAATTCCAGTCTGAGAAAAGCGTATAATGTGTGTGGTGAGGCATTTACAGCCTTAAAACATGTAGAATAATTGTAAAATATGAAGTTGTGCTACTTCGCGGATTTCTCTTATGGCGGGTTATTTCTGGAACCTAACCCCCGCGATAAACGAGGGATTACTGTACACAGAAATCAAACTGTGATTTCATAATATGGGAAAACTGTGTTGCTATAGCTACCATCTCTCGATATTGTCAACACAGTCACCAGACATATATGATAGAAAGTGATTTCCCATTTTGTAATGTGAAGCCTGAGAGCAAAATCACCACCAAAGTGTGTCAGTAGTGATAGTGTTTATTTGATGCATAACCAAATTGATGTCATTATGCTGCAATAAGTTATAAAAGGCAATTTCCTGTGAACACTTGACCTTTTGTATTAAGCATAACGTCATCCGTTTTCTCTTTCAGCTGTATGTACTAATGGATCTATGCAATATTACCGCAAACTACAAACAAACTTTCACATCACATTTCACATACAAAATAATAACAAAACCTTATGTAGAGCTTTTAAAGATGCTCAATATCACATTTACAATTCCATGCAGTATTCATTCACTCCATACTTGGTGGTGGTAAGCTATTATTGTACACACACAGCTGCCTGAACGGACCCTGCCAACTGGCACCATCAGCCTCTCCAACCACCACGAACACTCACACTCCTCTTTCATACCATTCGGTATTTATACCCCTTACAACTACATATATTTTACAGTGACGGTAGCACCATGATGATGTGTTTAAGGTGATTACATTATTTTATTTTGCCGGGATATTTCTTCCTATGATGTTAAAAATGTGCACAGTTTGAAATAAAACAAATATATCTGTATTTGTATTTGTTTGCGACACTGCCTTATGGGAAATTTACCACGGCCGGCCGCCACTCGAGCTCGCGCTACCACGATTTGACCAATGTCTATCCGAGTTGCTACCAAGAACTGACCAATCACAGCACTAGTTGCTACCAAGAATTGGTAGCGCTCGCATATGACGTGGAAAACACTTTATACGGAAGACAATAGTAAACCTTTTCGAGGAAGTTAGTACAACACAACATTTAATCACTTTCATGAGAAATAGAACGGTGAAGATTGTGGTAGTGTGGTCAAGTTAGTCAAAGTAGAAGAGGAGATAGACGGACAGTCGGATACTTAGCATTATAGTTTAGTAAAATGAATCGAGGAGGAGGCAATAAATGACACAAGGGGGGAGCGATCGGGTTGCGGAGAAGAGCATTTATTAACGGCATGAAGGTAAAGAAAGACACTTTTTTTTAAAATTATGGCTGGGTTGAGCATTGATTTCCATGATTTGAATGCAGTTGTTTAGTGCATGTAGCCCACTGTTTTGGTATTTTATTCTGCGCGGTTCTGTGCTGGCATGTTGTGGTTGTGGGCTAAAGTCACGATTGATGGGTTAATCAGCGCGTAATGTATGGTATGGCGCGTGTCCATAAATGCTTAATGTATAAATGCTTCATGTATGGCGTTGTCAGACCTAAGACGAAATTTCAGGCAGATCACTGAAAAAACACTGTAAAAAGTGACTGTAAAAACAGATTAGTTTCATTATTGATCTGCTGTCAAAATCTTTTGAAAGACATGTTTATTTAAAATTGGTTAAAACGTTTGTAATTGAAAATGTAATTGAAGTGTTCCTTCGTCTTTTCTTGCAGTTTTTCCGAGTGGCCTGAAGTAAACTGGCCCACTCCAGACTGTCACTCACATGGGACTAGACTAGCAGAAATGACACACCATAAGTTCCTGATCAGAGCTATCTTCATTGGGATTTTGGCGACAGGGCCAGAGAGGAAAATTGCTTTTAACCAAAAAGAGAAAAAAAGGATAACCCAGAGAAACTAATTTAGCCCAGATCAAAAGCATGAAAGAGCACTTCTGTGGAGAGATGATAAGCCTTTAGGCCCTGAGCAGAGCACCGGGACAGAGCACTGAGACGGTCTCTCACCTGTGCCCATCATTGTTCAAGAAACTAGCCAACGGGACACTTCAACATAGCAGCACCTGACAAATAAGAGAGCAGAAGGGAGGGGCAGGTGAAACAAAAGAATATGGACCCCTCATAATTTAGTACTTTAATACACTGACTCCAGTATGTGAGTATAATAAACAGGGACACATGGCTATAGTTATCCTGGTGTCTGACTGCTTTTAAGGTCATTATGTAGGATTAACAGGTGCAAAGTAAACAGGGGAGATGAGAAATGCAACATGGAAACAATATTTTTCACTTGACTTTTATCCCAGAACCTTTGTTATTATTCAGCTATTTCAAAATATAAGGTGCACAGCAACTGATCTGATGAAGCCTCCATCCTAATATTTTTTTGGGGTTATTTACAATGAGCATTCTCATAAAACTCCATAAAGTAATGTTTGCAACAAATATTTGAAATGGTTTCCAAACAGAATTCTTCTACAAAAACAAAGTTAAGTCCACTATAGCATCTATAATGGTGTCTTCTCTCTTTCCTCATGTATTCTCCCTCTCTTCTCTCTCACTCTCTGAAGTTCAGTCTGGGGCACCTTGTGTAACTCAGTAGGGGATCTGGCTACAGCTGACAATTACCACACAGAACCTTTCATCACAGCCTTGTTCCTATGGCCATATTTGAAGGTGACATTAAAAAAGCTTTGACTATGCACATGTATAGAGAATGTTAAATGAGAAGGGAAAAAAAGCATTTGGACTGGTGCTGTAGTTATAAAGTTAGACTAACCCTGTCAATAATCTGTGGTCTTATTTGGCATAATGGAATGGCCTCACAGTCAACTCAAACTTTAAAGAAGACATATTATGCTTTTGTCTACTGTATAATTATAATTCAGAAGACCTATGGATCATTATGTTCATATTTTTGTATATATTCTTAAATAGCAAATTTGACCTAATTTTGACAACTTCATAAAAACGTTTTCAAAAAAGTTGAAAATTGCAGCACTCAGTGAGGAATTACGAGATGAATCCCATCTGCCCTTCATGGTACAATGTTATATGTTGTTGTTGTTGTTGTTTTTTTGTACCAAAATGGCTATGCAACACTGTATTACTAATAAGGAAATAAAATGAGAGAACAAAGTAAGTAAGTACAGAGCAGTGGGTGTTTACCCGCGGTGGTGAAAACAGGGGTAGGTCTGAAAAACTACACCTTGAATGCAGAAGAATACAAATTATTCAAACATGAATCACTCTAAATACAACTTGGAGTTGATAGAACTGTAATTAACAATTATTACATGGTTAAAAGCTCTAAAAAATCAGTGTTGCATAATAGGTCTTTAAGCGTTATTTAAAATTAAGATAGATTGAATGATCAGTAAATGATCAGTATCTTAATGAAGTAGTAGATGCAATATTTGAACTTAGTGTCAGCAACGATCTGGCATGGTTTAACTTGAGAAACTATAGATTGCCACTACTGCCAACAGTGCCATCACTATGAACATTATGATTTAGCTGATGATCATGGTACTAAATTAGTTCAGAGAGAGAGAGACTGATACACAAGATTTGCTACAGCAGCATTAACCCTGCGTTTCTAAGTCACAGTTTAACAGGAGGACTGGTCAGGTAGGGTCAGCAGATTCTGTGTCAGGGCAGTTTGAGGAGAAGAATCGCCAAAAATGTCCTTCCTACAGCATCACAACAGTGTCCAAGGGGAACCAGGTGAACACAACAGGAAATGCCTCATGCCCTCAAAGTATTTCCTCTGGAAGGTCTAGGAGTAGTTCTTCTGGAAGGTCTTCTGCCTCATTTGCTGCCACATATGGTGTAAAAAGCCTGCAGCATCTCAAATGGCATAGCTTAGTTGGTTAGTAAAGTTTTTGTAGTAGTAGTAGTAGTCGTAGTTTCACATCAATAAAACACAATGACTTGTATTTTTCATTTAGTAGCCTCCCTGTTGACCCGCGCTGGTGCAGCCGGTAACAGTGCGCGCGTGTGGTGAGGAGGTGGGGGAGGGTGTGTGTGGGGAAAAGGGGGGATTGGAGGTCAAGTGAAGGAGGGTCAGCACTCCATCGAGTACTGACCGTTCACTGATCAATACGTGTCATCTGGTCCAGAGCGCCACAAGTCAAAGCAGCAGTGTGTGTGTGTGTGTGTGTGTGTGTGTACGCGTGTGTTACAACAAACAGTTGTGAGAATGTGTGTTCTGTGTAAATGAGGAGGTCTGGACTGATGCAGACTGCAGATCTACAACATACAAGTCAAAACAGGCTGGACTTATAGCAGTCTTATACAGGCATGGCCCACGTGTCTTTGAATGAAGAGATGTGTGGGGAAACTGGCCAGTGTGGTCTAAGTAGGAGGCAGACTCTGAAAATATTTCTTTTATCCCATAGATTTATTTCCAAAATTTCACCATGGCATTCGTGGCAATCAAAAATAATACATATGTACAAAAAATAACTGTGCTCAAACATAAGCAACATAAATTAACAAAACTAAGGAAAAACCCATGTACACACAGCTACACTGATGAGACCCCCTGAGAGGCTGAGCTAACCTGCTTTTATAGTGACTCCCACAGGAAGCTCCTCCCTCCAGGTAAGCCCACAGTCTCAATCAGGTTGGACATGCGGCAACTTTACTTTTATCCAAGTTACCCTGCTGATTTACTTACAGGGTCTAAGTCCCCCTTTAAATAAAAGTGCTTAACATAATGTCTAAACACTAAACCATCAAAATTAAATATACAAACCCTAACAAACAAAACCCAATCCTCCCCCAGAGGCTCTAAATACGTCTGTCTCAGGGCACGCCCCCTCTTTTGTCTCCAGACCATGTGGAGTAACAGGTAAGCAGGTAAGTGAGATGTTTGAGCTAATTTAATAAATTTAACCAAATAAAATAATTTAAAGTAACTTGAGTGTGTGGTGTTTACCTTAACAGAACTAAACAAAACCAAATAAAACAAACCCAGGCTAGTTGTATTTAGTTGAGTATGGAAAAATTAATATGAAATTAAGGCCCTCTTTGTCACAAGTTAACACAATACGTTTTTTTTTTTTACTGTGCTGTAACTTGTTTGCTTCCCTTGTAATAGATAAGTTTAATATATACTGTGAAACATTCTAGACAAAGCAATATTTCCATGGAGACGTTACGGACCCTTCACCAGAAATGTTACGCAGTTTGTCAGATTTATGTTTTATATATTTTGCATTAAACTATCTGTCTAGCAGCAAGACAGTGGATGACAAGATAAATAAAGTAGAAAGGTATGGAATTTGATTAGGGTAATAAAAAAAAAAGTCTAGAGGAAAAGTAATTGGTAAAAATCTTTTTTTTCCCTCTCAGGACAATTTTTTTTTTAACTTGTGCCACAAACATACTTTATCTGCTGCAAATCTTCACAAATTACTACATCTTTATTTTGGCAGCTGACCAATTTTTCTTTCTCCCAAATGAATTGTGAAATAAAATGAAATATTCCTTCACAGATACGTGTATAACTGTTTCCTGGCCATCGCATGCTACTGTAACAGGTACACTGACACTCATTTAAAAATCATACACTTATCAGATAATGTATGTAATGATAAATAATATAGGTTCTGTACTGAAATAATGTGGCTTACGGTCAGTTGTGTGGGCAGTTTTATTTATACTAAAAGCCATGTCTAACCTGACAACAAGAATAACTGCAGGATTTCTTTGTACCACTCTGAGTTCAAGTGGGTGGCAAAGTGTATGTCTTTTTGAATTTTAAAAAATAATTCTAGTTGTGCCAAAGCATCTCAGATAGAAGTGGCTTTCTATTTTAACTGGACTCTATTCATTTTGAGCATAAAAGCAAAATAATTTTTAACGGAGAAAAGAAAAACATGGTGGATCAGTGTGACACGGTGGCATGTACCAGGTGTGAGATATGAAAGAAAAAGTTTCACAATCAATAAATGTTTTCAAACTTTAATTCTGTAATTGAATTGAATTGTATACCTTAAAGGGCCCATATGCCATTTTCTGATTTCTGTTATGTTGTTTCCTCATCACAAACATACATGCAGGGCTCTCAAGTCTCACGCTTTGAGAGTGTGACACACGCAATTCGACGTGTTCACACGCTCACACGCCACACATGGTATTTCTCACGCTGAAATTTTTTAAAGCAATTCAAAACTGTAGCCACTGTTCACAGCGCTTCTGTGCCCAGAAAATCGGTAAGTTAATGCAGGCACCGCACGTTTTCAGCGGAAAAAAAGTCACTCGCACACCAGTACTCGAGTTGAGCGATCAGCTGTGAGGCCGATCGCTCACAGCTGATCGGCAAACAGGCCGATCAGATGTGCGCGAGCCGCGTGAATGTTTACGCGGCATTTCCAAGAGAATAAGATTCCTTAACTTGCTACGTAAGAAGGAACTCTCGTCTCGGGACACGGGATAAGTTCGGGATATGTCCTTTTCTCCGGAGCTCCGGATTATTAAAGACCGTGACACGTGCATACATGGATACGAGTGACCGCGTTTTTATGGGTGGGTCATATCAGATTATTTCTGCATCTATTTCGGCACTAAACCAGAACTAAACCAAGACTAAACCAGGACTAAACCAGGTCTAAACCAAGACTAAGCCAAGACTAAACCAGGACTAAACCAGGACTAAACCAAGACTAAACCAGAACTAAACCAGAACTAAACCAGGACTAAGCCAGAACTAAACCAGAACTAAACCAGGACTAAACCAGAACTAAACCAGAACTAAACCAGAACTAAACCAGGACTAAACCAGAACTAAACCAGAACTAAACCAGGACTAAACCAAGACTAAACCAGAACTAAACCAAGACTAAACCAGAACTAAACCGGAACTAAACCAGGACTAAACCAGGACTAAACCGGAACTAAACCAGGACTAAGCCAGAACTAAACCAGAACTAAACCAGGACTAAACCAGAACTAAACCAGGACTAGACCAGGATGAAACCAGGACCTAGCCAGGACTAAACCAGAACTAAACCAGGACTAAACCAGAACTAAACCAGGACTAAACCAAGACTAAACCAGGTCTAAACTGGGTCTAAACCAGGATTCAACTGGGACTAAACCAGGATTAAACCAAGACTAAACCAGGTCTAAACCAGGACTAGATCGTGTCTAACCCGGCACTAAACCAGGACTAAACCAGGTCTAAATCAGGACTAAATCAGGTCTAAACCAGGACTAAGCCAAGACTAAACCAGATCTAAACCGGGTCTAAACCAGGACTAAACCGGGACTAAACCAGGACAAAACCAGGACTTAACCAAAACTAAACCAGGTCTAAACCAAGACTAAGCCAGGACTAAACCAGGTCTAAACCAGGACTAAGCCAAGACTAAACCAGGTCTAAACCGGGTCTAAACCAGGATTCAACTGGGACTAAACCAGGATTAAACCAAGACTAAACCAGGTCTAAACCAGGACTAGATCGTGTCTAACCCGGCACTAAACCAGGACTAAATCAGGACTAAATCAGGTCTAAACCAGGACTAAGCCAAGACTAAACCAGATCTAAACCGGGTCTAAACCAGGACTAAACCGGGACTTTAAACCAGGACAAAACCAGGACTTAACCAAAACTAAACCAGGTCTAAACCAAGACTAAGCCAGGACTAAACCAGGTCTAAACCAGGACTAAGCCAAGACTAAACCAGATCTAAACCGGGTCTAAACCAGCACTAAACCAGGACTAAACCAGGTCTAAACTAGGACTAAACCAGGTCTAAACCAGGACTAAGCCAAGACTAAACCAGATCTAAACCGGGTCTAAACCAGGACTAAACTGGGACTAAACCAGGACTAAACCAGGACTTAACCAAAACTAAACCAGGTCTAAACCAAGACTAAGCCAGGACTAAACCAGGTCTAAACCAGGACTAAGCCAAGACTAAACCAGATCTAAACCGGGTCTAAACCAGCACTAAACCAGGACTAAACCAGGTCTAAACTAGGACTAAACCAGGTTTAAACCAGGACTAAGCCAAGACTAAACCAAAACTAAACCAGGTCTAAACCAAGACTAAGCCAGGACTAAAACAGGTCTAAAACAAGTCTAAACCAGGACTAAACCAAGACTAAACCAAGACTGTGTGTGATAACATAGTATCCTGTGCATTATTGAATGATAATATGGACTTTTAGTTATAAAAGCATTTCCATATTAACAAAGTACCTTCTAATTCTGCCCTGCCCTTCCACCATCCCCCCTGGTTCAACTACTGCTCACCCCCCCGGGGGTGACATTTTGCATACTACTGAAACTTTCATTTTTGTCAAATTTGGTAACTGTTCATAAATAATCCACATTAACATGTTTGCATGAAGTGCAAACCTCTGCTCTGGTGTTTTAGTCAATATCTAAATGCATGTGTGCAGAGAGACTATGCTACATCTTAAGCTCAACAATGGACAAATGTGTTTTATTCTAAGAGCAGGACTCACAAAGACTGAGGATGTTTTCACATATAGTCCCTTTAAGCGAACCAAACTCAGTCCCCTAAAAGTGGACCAACAAGGGGACCAAGAGAACACAAACTCAGTTCTGTTTGTGTTCACATTGTGAAAGAGGACCGAGTTCTCTTTCTGGTCCACTTAAGCTCTGATGGAGCCTCAGTCCTCTTTCTGTTCACACTGTAGCTTCTCTAGAGCTCTGAGACCTGGTTTAGTCCTGGTTTAGTGCCGAAATAGATGCAGAAATAATCTGATAATATGACTCACCCATAAGAACGGTATCCATGTATGCACGTGTCACGGTCTTTAATAATCCGGAGCTCCGGAGAAAAGGACATATCTCGAACTTATCCCGTGTCCCGAGGCGAGAGTTCCTTCTTACGTAGCATTAACGTAGCAAGTTAAGGATTCTTATTCTCTTGGAAATGCAGCGTAAATATCACGCGGCTCACTCACAGCTGATCGGCGAACAGGCACAAACACAACAGCGCTAATCGTCATGATTGGCGGGAGCGCGATCGGTGCGTAATTATGCTGCAACATGATTGGAAGCTGGAGCGCAGTTCGGCCTATGATTGGCTCTTGCCGGCTCTTGGCTCACCGGCTCGTGGTGGTGCACTGCACAAAAGGCGAAGTGAACCCGGAGCGTTATGTGTACACACTGCGCAGGTTAGGCGAACCGTACCGCGGACCTTTTAGCGAACCGTACTGAGACCACCTCCCGAGATGGTCTCAGTTCGGTTCGTTTTAAAGGGGTCTGAGTGCGCTTAGAGTGTTCACATATAAACCTATAATGCTCAGTTAGCGATCTGAGTTCGCTTTAAACGCTGAAAGGGACCAAGTGTGAAAACACCCTCATTTGAAGGAGGAGAAAGGATATGGTCCCTGAGAGCTTTTTCTCCTGCTCCTTTATAAAGAATATACTGTGACGTGTATCAGCAGCTTGTTCTAAAAAAAAGAATGCAGTTTTTCTGTCATGTTTCTTTGCCCTTTTTATTTTCCCACTGGCTTTTGTCCATAAGTAGAAAAATGACAGGGCCTTTTTAAAGTATCAGTAGGTCCTGTGGCTGAGAGATCATGATGGCCTTCCTCACACATTTTAGTAAGAAAGCAGAAGTGATAAAATTATTATTATTATTATTATTATTATTATTATTATTATTATTATTATTATTATTATTATTATTATTATTATTATTATTATTATTAAAGGGCCCATGATACGCTGTTTTCAGATCTGTTATGTTTCCTCATCACAAACATACCTGGAGTTGTGTTCATTCATACATGTTTAACACAGAAATCCTGCAAATTTAGGCTGAGTTCTTCTCAAATAGAAAAAACACCTTGTGATGTCATGTGGTAAAACAGGTACAGTGTTCCGATGTCTGTTTAAACTCCATACACCTTCACCTTCAATCAGATGGATGATTTCAGCGCTGGAATTGCCCATTTCAACCGAACTAAAGGTAAAAGACATCACAAGGTGGAACAGAGCATTTTGAGCTTTGGAGATGTAGACAGACTAATAATAAGGGATTACTCAAACATGTGAAACACAACTCCAATATCACTGGTCTACAATCAAAATGCTTCCGGAACAAAAGTAGTGAAATTTTTCTTGGTTTAGGTCATTAAAGATCCCATGGCATGAAATTTTCACGTTCTGAGGTTTTTGAACGTTAATGTGAGCTCCCCTACCCTGTTTAGCCCCCCCATGGCTAAAAGTTGCGAAATGTCTAAACTGAGCATTTGCGGTCCTTTTCTGCGTTTGAAAAAAACACAGCTCAAACGGGCAATTCTGAACAAGGCAACTATGTTACGTCACATCGAAAAATGCAGCTCCACCCCCGTCTGGATGTCTACCCACCGTCTCTGTAAATCACGCCCAGAGAGTTTGGACCGCGAATGAGCTACGCAATGCGAAATGCGTTTTTTTATTTGCCTGGAGGCACGTGCGAGTGTTTCTAGGCTCAGAAGTCCTTTATCTGAGCCTCTGGACCTCTGAAACAGCAGTGGTTTAATTTTATTTTCTGTAAAAATGTGTTTTTTTCATTGAAATGCCTCTCCTTTCTTCCTTCGCGCTTATACACACGGAAGTGGGGCCAGCACACAGCGCACTGCTAAAACAAGGAACCAGCGGCACATTTGCCCCCCCCCACCCCACCTCACCCGCTCCTCTAACCAATCTCTGTCCTTCTCATTTGCATTCAAGCAACAAGGCCCAGAATGAGTTGTTCAGAGAGAGATTTTCTGACTCTGACTCTGTACATGTGTCTTTCTCATGCACTGAGTCTTGATTTTGGAGCAGGATTCATTTACAGCAGAGGTCTTCAACAGGGGGGTCACGAAATCTTTTGATTTCATTTTAAAATAATCTAATTTTATATTTTATAGTGTAAAATACAGTATTAACCTGTGTATTATTTCCTTGTATTGGATGTACCATAACAGAGTAGCAATGTTTATACATGACACTTAGCTCAATTTAATATAAAACACAATTCTATGTCGTATATATAGTAGGGGGTCCCTGGCCCAGTTCGCCATCTGTTTGGGGGTCCCTGGCCTGAAAAACGTTGAAGACCCCTGACTTACAGTATTAGGGAACCATTAAGGCGCCATATAAAAGCATCAAGAAGTACCATGTCATGGGACCTTTAATAAAGAAAAAGTAAGTCAGAAGTGCTGATTGGTTATAGTTTCCAAGATATAGTATTGGGTCAAAATAGGAAATTTCTGCAAAATAAGGCAAAAACAGTAGTTTATCAGAATTACAGTGTGTCTAAAAGCAACCAGTTCTATCTGAAAGCCTGTCTGCACATCCCAATGCATTCATTTTAATATGTCTAGAGTTTTAACATAAAATACTTTTTTATTTCACATAAGAGAGATGCCTCGAAATTGTGTGCACCTGATGTCACCTGATATTTCTTGTTTATTTCTTAACAGATAAAGAAGTGCAAGTTAAACATTTTCAAAATATAAATATTATTTTTAAGTAAAAATGCCTAAATCTATTGTATAAACAGATGCGATTTTGATGTAAAAAAAAAAATCATTAAATATCTTGAATAGCTAACCAGCACAGTTATCAATTGATTTTCATTTCATCTTATCAATATAAATGATATTTAACCACTTTTATCTCAGAAGCAGATCGAGTCCAAAAATGTGTAGACCAGTGTATGTTTACGGTGAGGTACCAACATGGTATAAAGCTCATAAGAATCCATTTTGTGTAATATAGGACCTTGCGTGAAAAGTCCCTCAGTCGTCCAGGTAGAATCCATGATAACAGGAGAAGTTCAATTTGTCAACTGGACAAAGTTTGTTTGGTTGAAAACGTTTCGCCGCTCATCCGAGAGGCTTCGTCAGCTCTAATAAGAATACTGGTAAGACACTTGCTTATATCTTGCTGTAGGGAGGAGCTACCTAGCTAACTACTAGGTAGTTTTCAACCAAACAAACTTTGTCCAGTTGACAAATTGAACTTCTCCTGTTATCAATATAGGACCTTGTTAATATATGACCATTGTTGACGTAACAGGGTAACAAGACTGAATGGAAATACACTACAAAACAAGCTATGTGTTGTCAAAGTAAGGCAGTAGTAAGTTAGTGCAGTGGGAGAATACAGGAGGCAGGATTTGACATGTGTTTATACTGAGCTACTGCAGCTTGTTAAGTTTGATTTGTATCCTGCCACTAGACTTTACAGTGATCTGCATATAGGCCTTAAGGTGTGTATGGCTCTACCTCGGGTCTTATCAAGCTGCTCTTACAACATTTATGCTCAAAACTAAGTGTAACATCCTCCCTGTTAAAGCAGCTCTAGGTTTTGAAAGACATTTTAAGGGCCCATTTTACACTATAATGTTATTATGTTGTTTCCTCATCAGAAACGCACCCATGTCGAGTGTTGTGTTGTGTTGTGTTTTGTTTCATACACACAAATCCTGCATATTTAGAGTTTTCTATACACCTACACTAGAATCATTTGGATCATTTCAACACTGGAACCCCCTTGCCTGTATAGACCTAAAAAGTAAAAGATATCTGTTACTTGAAAACTACAGGTTCATGATATCATAAGGTGGAACAGAGCATTTTGAGCTTTGGAAATGTAGAGAGATAATAAAAAATAAAACAGAATTACATAACATGTGAATGAAACAAAACACAACTCCAGGTATGTTTTGAAGAACATTTTAACATGGCTTCAAGCTCATAAGAGTCAATTTTACGTAACATAGGACCTTTAGTAAGAACAATGAATGACTGAAAATGAATTAGTAAGGTGGACAAACAGGGACAAGCAGCCTTTTAACCTTACTACCAGGGATCAGGCACCAAACATTTAGGCTTTACCATGAGAGTCAAGTGATTTGTGAACCTGAAGGTGCCATGTCTGTTTAATATAGCTGTCACTCTAAGAAAACACTATTGGAAAGAGTTATGGCATAAACTTAAAATATGTAAATCACACATCTCTGCAGTCCATCCAATTTGTCTTATTTTGTGCTGCCCCCATGAAACTGAACTTGACTGTCCTCTAGACCGCCCAAAACAATGTCATTCAGTCAGGTTTCAGTCAGTACAGCATCATTTGAACAACAAGGTCAGCCCTAATCTCCATTTCCTCTCCTCACATGCTGCAGATCATTAACATTGTTACCTAGTGCACAAACCAATTTCACTGGATGGGTTTGTACCATGTGTTTGTGTTATTCTCTCATTTAAACATTGCTTAGCCCCCTTTGTCCTCCTCTGGCCTTCATTATAGCGCTCAGAGGCATGTAAACTGTAGTTGGGAAATGAATTCAAGGGACTAAGGACATTGTTACATTGACTGTCAGATAATTGAAAAGGTTCCTGTGTGGACGAGGCATAGCATTAGGGCTGCAGCTATTATTTTACACTGAGATATTTAAAATACATTTGAACGTAATAGACTGAAATATGATGACCGAAGGCTTTTATATAGATCATATTTAAGGAAAAGGGTATTACTGATTTACAAAATAAAAGTATTTTACATTGATTTAAAGTATGAAACTTTCTGGAGGTGGCAAGCTGCCTGCATGATTCTGTGGAAATACAATACATATTTAGGAACATTCTCTATGAAGATAGATTATAGCATTTTAACATAGAAAATAATAAACAATGAGCAGGCACTCCTCCAGTCCAAATAAGAGTCAGGTTTGTGGAAATGCAAGCCTGTTCAAAGTAAGGACAGATGTGATCAAAGGAGAAGTTCAATTTGTCAACTGGACAAAGTTTGTTTGGTTGAAAACGTTTCGCCGCTCATCCGAGAGGCTTCGTCAGCTCTGGTTATTGTACTGGTTAGACCCTGCTTATATCTAGCTGCCGGTAGGCACGTCCTACAATGACAAAGCTCTGAAAACGATCCCCCCTAATCTGTCTCTTTGTTTTTCAAATTACTCTGACGGCTGGTTTCGACCCCCTATTCAACGTCTAACGACCCTCTCCACCCCTCTGCCCTGGCTCTGTTTGACTGGTCTAAGAATCGCATTATAAATGGGAGACAAGTTATGTTTAACTCCCCCATTTCTGTTTAATGACGGATTCTCTTTTTTGACAAAAATAGCCTCTTTAACCCCCCTCTCAAACCAGTTCTTTTCCCTGGCTAAGAACCTCACTGTCCTCAAAAGAATGGCCCGTGGCTTCTAGGTGAAGATGTACGGCAGATGACGGTCCACTCTGGCACGCCCGCCTGTGTTGGTACATCCTCTTGTGAAGTGGCTGCTTGGTTTCCCCAATATAGCGCTCACTGCAGTCTTCACTACACTGAATGGAGTAGACCACATTGCTTTGTTTGTGGCTCGGTGTTTTGTCCTTTGGGTGGACGAGTTTTTGTCTTAAAGTGTTTGTGGGTTTGAAATAAACTGAAATTTCATATTGTCGCATATTCACGCATCTAAGGACAGATGTCTTTTCAAACACAACCAAAATGAAAAAAAAAAAAAACATCAGAGAAATTCATTTTGGTCTTCCAGTATTACAAAAATGATAAAATGCCTATTTTTGGGGGGCTAAAAGGTTACATACTAATGCTTTAATAATGCAGCTGTCTTTGTTATAAAACACATTCTGTTGGCATGCGTTTTAGAGTCTGTGTTATTCAAATAACAATCATCAAAATATGATTGTGATTCTTTTAATAGTCAACTGGTCACGATTATTCCAACTGCTTTTCATACAGAACATTATGACCACACAATGTCTTTTATTTCTTTATTTATTATTTCTGTAGCCTGTAGGCTCAGAGGGGTGAAAACACCCATTGAGGGCCTGAGTGACAGCTAATATGACTCAGGCACAGTCTTCACTTAGGACAGTTCAATAGACCTAGCTAACAAACAGAAACTGTAAACTGTAAAGTAGATATGTTAGTTTCAGAGTAGTTTCAGTGTAGTTAACTCCTCAAAAAACTGTTGTCCTGTTGACAGAATTGAATTTCTCCTTTACGGTGTTTTGTTTTCTTGTTTTTTTTATTTGTTTTCGTGACGTCATAGCAGGAACAACTGCACAGAAGTTGACTGGATGGTCATATTATGATTCGAGTGAGTGGGTTTATCATCTCTAACAGCAGCTTTTGTCAGGTGTTCTGTCTGGTACTCCCTCTGCAGGAGTCAGAACCCGTCTCAGTGGTGGGTTTGGTGCAGACAGAACAGACACAGCTGATTTAATCTGGAGAAGTTGGTGCCAGAAAGGTGTCAGAATACCAAGGGCATCATTATAACATGCGCTCCATTTACACAGTCTGTCTATCGACAAATTGAATGTAATGTCTAACCCAAATATCCAACAGCGAGTCTTGTCTTTGTTGGGATATACTCTACAAATAGAACACTTATATCCACCTTGTATCATATTTGTATAAAACTTCTCAACAATTATGTGAAGTGTTAAAGATCCCATGACATGGTACTTCTTGATGCTTTTATATGGCTCCTTAATGGTTCCCTAATACTGTAAATGAATCCTTCTTCAAAATCATTGCAAATCAAGTGCATGAGAAAGAGAGATAAGATGAGAAAGAGTCATAAATGTCACTCTGGAACACTCCATTATGGGCTTTGTTGCTTTAATGCAAATGAGGAGGACAGAGATGGTCTATAGTAGGGGGTGGGGGCGTGGCCAAGCTCTCCGCTCCGCTCTGTGACCCACTTCCGTGTTTTTGCACGGGGGGAGAGATGAGAAGCCTTCCATTGAGAAATAAACACATTTCCACAGAAAATAAAATTAAACCACTGCTGTTTCAGATATCCACAGGCTCAGATAAAGGACTTCCGAGCCTAGAAACACTCGCAAGTTCCTCCAGGCAAATAAAAAAACGTATTTCGCATTGCGTAGCTCCTCCACAGTCCAAACTCTCTGGGCGTGATTTACAGAGACGCTGAGTACAGACAGACGGGGGTGGAACTGCATTTGCATTTCTTTTTTCGATCTGACGTCAATAAGGTGCCTTGTTCAAAATCGCCCATTTGAGCTCTGATTTTTTCTAACGCAGAAAAGGATCGCAAATGCTCAGTTTAGACATTTCGCAACTTTTAACCAATGGGGGGGGGGGGGCTAAACAGGGTAGGGGAGCTCACATTAACGTTCAAAAACCTCAGAAAGTGAAAATTTCATGCCATGGGACCTTTAAAGGTTAAACATTTATTATAATAATAAGTAATATTTGTCCTTTAAAACCAAAATACAGTGTGGTAATCATAATACTAGGCCTGTTCAGGGCATTGTGATTAATGACTACCAAATCTTCTCATGTGCATATAGTTTTTGGGATACAGTCAGAGAATATGTTGGCTGACATTCAAGTCAATTTCATTTAATTAGTGGCAGTTTCAACCAAATCATCTCCTGGCTTGTACCACAGACAACCTCCAAATCCCCAAGATCCACTCTTCATTTTCTTGGTAACTTCTTTCCGCCTGCCCTTGTAAGTCTTGCAGCTCAAACCTGTAACTTTCCTTAAAATTAGCAAAAGTTCATTCACAGTGTTAGCAGAATGATGCAGCATCTGTTACGTGCCTTAGGACCTTCCTCATATGGGAAATGTGGACAGGATGTAGACTCGCATTTATTTGATATTTCAGTATACATTGTCTTTATCCATTCAAAGCATGTTAGGAGTTTGAAGGCACAGTGAAAAAAGAGAATAGTTTGAATACAACACACCAACGTTAAGGAACAATTTATTGTCTTAGGGGAATTTGACGATGCCACTGCTGCATTTCATCAGGAGCAGTGGGTGCTGTTCTCGATGAACCGTCTCCATAGTGTTGTTGCTAGGCTTGGGCTGGACTGCCTTAGAGGAAAAAATGAGAAACTGGAGAGCCCAGAAGAAACCCACCCATACACAGGGAGAAACATGCAAACTCTGCACAAAAAAGTACGGGCAAAACGGAAATCAAACCTGGAACCTTGTTGCTGTGAAGAGTGAAAGCTAGCCACCTCGCCTCCAATTTAGAACACCAAGTTGAAGCGAACAAAAGAGAATTTGAATAAAACTGTGTCTCTATGTATGTCATTTTTGCATGATATTGAGGTGCAAATCCCAAAAATGATCGCTAAACAGGGTGCATGTTTTCAATATGCATACAGTATTTTAAAGGAAAAGTAACGTTATTTTACAATCTGAGCCTTCTTTCGGTAATAAAACAAGTCGTTTGACTCACCCATAGCACGTTGGTGTCATTTGGAGCTGTTTGGTGAAAGTTATGTTGTAGCGTATCCGTTAGCCTGAGTACTCGGGGCATTACTTTGCGGTCTCCAAATAACACAAACTTTAGCACTTTTCAAATCATAGAAGCCCGATGTCTTAATCTAGGATTTCGTTTGAAGCAAAAGTGGCCTGTAATCCGAGATTTAGCCATAGTTTCGAGTAGATGAGGAGGCCAGTGCGCATGCGCGGACTGTGCTATCAGCTCCCGGGACCCAAACATGAAACGCAAAGCTGAAAACTATGGATAAATCTCGGATTACAGGCCACTTTTGCTTCAAACGAAATCCTAGATTAAGACATCGGGCTTCTATGATTTGAAAAGTGCTAAAGTTTGTGTTATTTGGAGACCGCAAAGTAATGCCCCGAGTACTCACGCTAACGGATACGCTACAACATAACTTTTACCAAACAGCTCCAAATGACACCAACGTGCTATGGGTGAGTCAAACGACTTGTTTTATTACCGAAAGAAGGCTCAGATTGTAAAATAACGTTACTTTTCCTTTAAGTTCTGAGATCATGTTTTATTTAAATGCCATTATATGTCTGGGGAATTTTCTTCAGATGTGTTATGAAATGAATAAAACAGCACATATTACTATATACATTTGTCTCCTACATCAGCAGAATATGCCAATGATTCATACATCCACACACTGCCTCTAGCTGAACAACCTACATGTTATATTGTACAAATACAGGAGCACACGAAGATCCCAAATAAATATTTCACAGTTATAAATAATTCCATTTGTTTCCTCAGGAGCTAGATTTACCTACTTTGCAAGCTCTGTAGACCCGGAGTCACACGGCCTGAATCTAATGCGCGACACTTTTCCACTGCATCTTGAGAGTGCGATGTCAACAATGAGAAAACATACAGCTTTTATTTGCACTAAACCAATGGAATATAGATTACCCAGAAGTCTTTAGGTTCATGTTATTTTAGCTTCACTTTCCATAATAGATCTCCCACAATAGTACTTGTCTCCCATTTCCTTTTCTAATATATATTAAAATGCATAAGGCTAGGCATGTCATTACACTAGAACTGGTTAACATAATTATATTTACTTCCTGGATGGACATGGGCAGCAGATATTATATACAGCCCTGGAAAAAAATAAGAGACCACTGCATTTTTTTCTGAAATCAGCATCTCTACATGTATTACAGCCATTCCATTCCAGCGTCTGTTGAATTCCAACACAAACACAAAGCTGAGCTACTTCATTTCTTGCACCAGGAGTGGAATAAAGTCACCCAAGAACAATGTGAAAGACTTGTGGAGAGCATGCCAAGACGCATGAAAGCTGTGATTAAAAATAATGGTTACTGCACCAAATATTGATTTCTGAACTCTTCTTAAGTGTAAACATTAATATTATGTTGTTTTAAAAATGAATTTGATCTTGTTTCTTTGCATTGTTTGAGGTCTGAAAACATGATGATGAAAAAATGATAATATTTTTATTTGGAATTTTGGGGGAAATGTTGTCAGTAGTTTATAGACTCAAACAAAAATGTTCCTTTTGCCCAAACACAGACCTATAAGTAGTAAAATCAGAAAAACGGATCATTATGTAGTGGTCTATTTTTTCCAGAGCTGTATACATACATAATTCCTATAACAACTGTACAGGTAAGAAGGGCAAAATTGCGTAAACAAGTACACAAGAGTTATGATTAGACTGATAAAAATAAACACATTTATTTTGTTCATTCAACATCAAACATTCATCAGTGTTTATTATTAATTTTCATCAGAAAATTACCTGCGTGAAGCTGTTCCCCCATCAAACACAAGCCTATACAAAAACTACATCAATCGTGTCTGCTTCGTTTATGCTTTTTTTGTGCTGCAAAAAGTTTCATTTGTGCCGCTTTAGTTTTTGAGATATGAATGATTATGAATCTGCAGAGAGTCACCCCTGTTCACAGAAGGAATTATTGTATTTTTGAGCAACAGGCATCCATAATGAGTAAAGGATAGATGGAAATGTTTAAGGTCATACCATGGAGCATTCATAGCATTAACATCTCCATGGAGACAAGCAGATAGCGCACTCTCGACCAGAAAAGTTACACCAGTGCACCTTTAAACTGCCATTTAACTGATGTAAAAAGATCCATATTTACCACTGATACTATCCCACCAAAATAAGTAATAATTAATATAACATTAAAAACCTATGCACTTTAACTCCCATTTCATTTTCTAATTTAGATTAATGAGACAGAAAAACGAGCTGTTGAAAAATATGGGAATACTAGTCTTTGTTTTATTTTGGAAGGTTAGATCCTCATGTTTTTTAAAGTGTTGCATGTTTTTGGTGTGCCCTTGGGAGCCACTCTGGTCCTGCTTGCTGGTTCATGATACTAATGAGGCAGTTTGTCCATGTTTACTTTTGCAAGGGTGAATAGTCTGTCCCAATTACCAGGCCTTATAATGTACCCTCACTGAGAAAACACTTGTGTTGCTTTGAGACTTAAAGTAAAGAGTGGGAAACCATAGCAACATTAACATGACTCCATTTTGACCCACATACTGTATTTCCAAGCAGTGGTAGTTAAAGAAGACGCATTAATGATGCACCTTAATTATAATTTCTTGGGTTGCTCAAAATCTTTAAACAAACAGCCGATACTAAGAGAAACTATCTTACAAAATGCTCTTTCATGATGAGGACTTAGAGTTATTCAGTGCAAGTCCTATAGTTAGTGTAATAAATGGTGTGTTGGCAAATGATAAAACAGCATAAAAATGATAGCAGATAAATGGTAAATATCAACATGTTTTATCTTTATATCTCTGTAATCTTAATTGAAACCTTTGGGACAACAAAGGGACAACAACTGGTGATTTTGTATTTGAGCGACATTTTCATGGGAAAGAATAAGACTTCATTTATGTGGAGTTAAATTCCACACTGATATTACATACAGCGTATTACTGTAGACTGATAGGTTTACTATAACATGATGGCAGTAGCTATCATCAGTGAATAAAGAAGTCTGAATCTAATGGATATATTTAAATGCAAATTATCACTTAAGATATTGGACCGACTCCCAGTGTATGAAAAGTCTGTAAAATGAAAACCTCATTTTTCTACTTTTATGTTCACTATAATTAACCAAAATGATAATTTTACGGTCAATGTGCAATCAAGCAGGCAGGCTAAGAGAGAGAAAAAAGGCTTCTATATGTATAATTTCCATGTTTTATGTATAGCTGAAGAGCCATACTTGCTGCACGTTTGCACTGGGGTGGAGCTGTCCTTGGTGCTGAAACCATCACGATCAAGAGCATACTACAGACGCTCCGCTATCAACCACAACAAGATTTTGAAGATAACTTATTTTGTTTAATTTATTTAATTTAAATTTGCTGAATTTAAAATGCCACATGACATTATTTCAGTTTTGTCCTTGGTCTTGGAGTTTAATATTTTTGAGCACTAATGTAGTTTATAAAATATATGGTTGTGCATCATTTATTCCACTGAACAAAAAGAGGCACCGTTGATTTGTATATTCTGTAATTAAACACTAAACGCTAAAAAAATAAAAAATAAAAAATCCTCTTAAAAATGCATAAGTACCCTCACACCTGAATGCAGATATGAGGAAGACAGGACTACATTCATACCATACTCCATACAACATACAACAACTCACCCTTGTAACAGATAAACTTATGTCCTGTCAGTCATATTGTCCTTGTACTTTTTTGTTTGTAAACAGCTGAGATATATACATATACATTTATATAATTATGCCTTATATGACACTAGTCTCTTGCTATGTTTGTTACTTACTTTTTTATTATTACATTTATATTTTTGCTCTTTGTTACTATATTTAAGTGTCTAACGACGAACCTGTAGCATCTGCTGATCTGACATGAACCATATTTTGACATTCTTGGCTCAGGTCTTCCTTTTAGTTCTTCCAGTTTCAATATTACACACAAAGACAGTCTACACAAACTTTTCTTTCTTTTGCTGTCTCCAGGATTGCAACAGTTGACGATGGCCTAACTGTGCCTGGCTGAACGCTATGATTAGTGGGCTCATTATATTGTCATGCTCCGGTGCTCTTTTGCTCTCGTCTGCTCATACTCACAAACACACATTGTGGAAGCTGCAGTCCACACACACCTAATGCTCCAGTTTTGTCTCTGGGGAGTCTTCAGACGACTCTCCCTGCTGGAGCATCAGCATCTTACATTAAAAACACAGTTGGGATTGTGGTACAGTGGGGGTATACTCATTTACAGTTTAATTTTAGAATTGAACCCGACATGCCGTTAATTTAATAATAGCTGCAATTGTCTTTCACATACAAATTTCTAAACTCAAAATCATATCACGCTTTGTTTTAACATTGTGTCTATAGGTTTGCAGTAACGTTCCAAATGACTTCTTATTAATTATTGCCCAACTTGCTTTTACATGAGTCACTCTCCTCACAAATGTTTACCATAGAGTGCTGTATAACAATAGACTGTATAAAGAAGTGAAATAAGGGAGTGTGACATCACCCATACCGTTTGGTTTCAGTCAAATGAAGCTCACAGAGGCTAGCAGTTATGGGGTGAATTTGGAGTTGAATTCCATATTAAGAATAGGAATTAATTTTCTTAATACAAAGTGAATTGGAGAGTTGATGGAGCCAAAAGCACGCACATGCTCACTTCCTATTTGTCCATGTATATAGTGTATGTGTATAACCACTGTGCTAAGTACAAGCATAGGTCTAAAATGAGCTTACACATTACAGAGATGGACAATATACAGCTCTGGAAAAAAATAAGAGACCACTGCATTTTTTTTTCTAAAATCAGCATCTCTACATGTATTACAGCCATTCCATTCCAGCGTCTGTTGAATTCCAACACAAACACAAAGCTGAGCTACTTCAGTTCTTGCACCAGGAGTGGAATAAAGTCACCCAAGAACAATGTGAAAGACTTGTGGAGAGCATGCCAAGACGCATGAAAGCTGTGATTAAAAATAAGGGTTATTGCACCAAATATTGATTTCTAAACTCTTCTTAAGTGTAAACATTAGTATTATGTTGTTTTAAAATGAATTTGATCTTTTTTCTTTGCATTGTTTGAGGTCTGAAAACATGCATCTTTTTTGTTATTTTGACCATTTGTCATTTTCTGCAAATAAATGCTTTAAACCAGGGGTCTTCAACGTTTTTCAGGCCAGGGACCCCCAAACAGATGGCGAACTGGGCCAGGGACCCCCTACTATATATACGGCATAGAATTGTGTTTTATATTAAATTGAGCTTAGTGTCATGTATAAACATTGCTACTCTGTTATGGTACATCCAATACAAGGAAATAATACACAGGTTAATACTGTATTTTACACTATAAAATATAAAATTATATTATTTTAAAGTGAAATCAAAAGATTTCGCGACCCCCCCTGCAGTACCTCCGTGACCCCCCTAGGGGTCGTGACCCCCCTGTTGAAGACCTCTGCTCTAAACGATAATATTTTTATTTGGAATTTGGGGGAAATGTTGTCAGTAGTTTATAGACTCAAACAAAATTTTTCCTTTTGCCCAAACACATACCTATAAGTAGTAAAATAAAAAAAAAAACTGATAATTTTGCAGTGGTCTTTTTTTCCAGAGCTGTATATAGTGTTTTTAGATTTATTTTCTTGCATTAAAGGTGCACTGTGTAACATTTCAAGTGCGGGGTCTATCATCTGTTTGTCTCCATGGAAATGTTATTGCTTTGTCTAGAATTTTCCACAGTATAAATTAAACCTATCTATCACACATGAGACAAGCAAGTTACAGTGCTACATTACAATTCAGATCTGTGGAGAGTTACCCCTATTAACAGAGAGAATTACTGTATTTTTTTAGCAATAGAAACACCCATAATGAATAAATGATGGATATGTTTAATGTCATACCATAGAACATTCTAGGCAAAGCAATAACATCACCATGGAGACAAGTTAGTAGCGGACCCTCCACCAGAAAAGCTGCGCACCTTTAATTTGAGTCTAGTATTGAAACCAGATCTCACCATTCTTTCAGTCAGTGTCATTCATTATGTGTTCTATCTAACGAGGATTTGAAAGTCTTTAACAAAAAAAAAGCATGGTTTACCTGTTAGCCCGTACCCACAAAACCCCAAATAAACTAAAAAACCTGTCCCATCCTTGATGTATGGCGCTGCTCAGCGAGGAGAGCTGCTCGTTGTCTCCCTGTCACATCTGTTACTATCTCTTCTTCTGCTCTCTCTCTGTAGCTGTGGTTCACACCCACGTCCTCGCCCACTCGCCTTCCTCTACACGTTTTTCATTTTTACGGATCTTTTTAGATGCGTGAATGTCATCATATTTTTTAAGATGATTTTGCAGCCAGCACAAATCCACTTTCTGGTGAGTACTGCTTTTTTCCCCTGGCTCTTACTAAACACTTGTTCTATGTCAGTGGACTATGATGAAAATAGCACAAGCACAAGCACAGCTGCAAACAGTTAACCCCATAGACGCCTGCACGTTTATTAGCTGTATTTGCAAAGGGTGATAAGTGTTGAATAGGCATACGCAGCTATTGTAGTTGCATGATTTTATTTGCATATTATAATGCATATAGTGCTGTGCAAAAGTGTGATGTGTGCACAAGTGCTGCTAGCTGACTTCTATGTTATATATTAAAGGTTTCATATTACACAAAGTTGACTACTGGAAGCTTTATATCATGGTATAATGTTGTTTCCTCTTCAAAAACATTACTGGATTTGTGTTTAGTTTCATCCACACATCTTTGAGTAATATCTCCAAAAATCAAAATGCTCCACCTTGTGATGTCATGGACTAGCAGTTTTAAAATTAAAGGAAAAGTAAAGTTTTTTACAATTTGAGCCTTATTTCGGTAATAAAACAAGTTGTTTTACTCACCCATAGCACTTTGGTGTCATATGGAGCATTTCCGGAGATGTTTTAGATTAGCGTTAGGATAACGCCGTTAGCCTAGCGCGACTTATAGCCATAGCTTGGGGCATTCCCCGAGCATGTAATATGCCCCGTGCGGGCTCCAAATAACACAAACTTTAGCACTTTTCAAATCATAGAAGCTCGATGTCTTACTCTACGATTTGGTTTGAATCAAAAGTGGCCTGTAATCCGAGATTTATCCATAGTTTACAGCTTTGCGTTCCATGTTTGGGTCCCGGGAGCTGAGAGCACACTCCGCACATGCGCACTGGCGTCCTCATCTACTCGACCAAACGAAATCGTAGAGTAAAGACATCGAGCTTCTATGATTTGGAAAATGCTAAAGTTTGTGTTATTTGGAGCCCGCACGGGGCATATTACATGCTCGGGGAATGCCCCGAGCTATGGCTATATGTCGCGCTAGGCTAACGGCGTTAGCCTAACACTAATCTAAAACATCTCCGGAAATGCTCCATATGACACCAAAGTGCTATGGGTGAGTAAAACAACTTGTTTTATTACCGAAATAAGGCTCAAATTGTAAAAAAAAACGTTACTTTTCCTTTAACAGCTTAGTTTAGTAGAGTCAATTTCAGGGCTGAAATAACTATGGTAAATTCCTTTGCTAATATTTTAGTTGTGGGTTATTACTATTGTAGCATTGATTTTATTATTATTATTATTATTATTATTATTATTATTATTATTATTATTATTATTATTAATAATAATAATAATAATAATAATAATAATAATAATAATAATAATAATAATAATTTATTTTTTCTTAATAATAATGCAAAACATTTAGTTTTGCATTACTAACTTTGGTTTTGATGTGATTTACCTTAGTTAAATTGAATTCAGTCCAATATTTTAGTCCCAAATTGTTGTGTGTGTATACTGTATATGTATATTAATGGATAATCAATTAAAACATAAAACAATACAATAATAATAATAGGACACAAGGTCACTCCCTAAGCCATCCCTTGTCCACAAGCACACAAAAACCTAAACATGCAAACACACATCTTTGTATTATATTAGAAACGTGAGAGGTTTGATGGTATTACATTTTTAACATGTTTGGTCTATTATGGTTTCCAACATGAGAATGGTGCAGGCCTTTAACGTCACTATTGTCACCTGGGCTACTTGTGGTGCACATTATAACACATGCACAGTGGGAAAAATCCAATTGTTGAGAATCACGTTAGCTGCGCTCTGGGCCACAGCTCCTGCTCATGATTTATTAGTAAAGCACAGCCACATTTGCCAATAGGAAAACACTTTGGGACGAGTCATGGGGATATACGGAGATGGATGAGAATAGAAATTGAATAACATTTCTTCTCTGCTTATCTGGCATTCTTTTAGGAGCTCTCTGATTTGGGACAGTGTTGGAAAAGGACACTAGGGTACACAACATTCTGCATATTTGTTGTCATAATCTGCAAGTGCATATTCTGTATTGTATTGCACAGAGGTTAATTTCTACCATTTACACTATTTATACACTGTATAAAGTGGACTAAAAGTGAATGTGACGTCACCCATAGTGCTCGGCCAAATGAAGCTCACTAGACTAGCAATTATAGGAGCAAATTTGGAGCCGAGTTTCATATTAGGAATAGAAATTTATTTACAGACAAAATAGCTAAATAAAAACACCATAATCATGTAGAACGTGTGAGCAGACAGCTAACACAGGAGGCAGGTCCAAACAAGAGGATTGATGTGAGCCAGTGTGACAGATGTAACAGGCCGAGAGCCAATAAAAAGGAGCACTGAGGAGTGCAGGAATCACATTTCCTGTAGAGGGAAACAGGAAGCAGGAGGCACCAGATGTGTAAATCTAACACCACAAGACCTAAGACGACGTGCAATTGTTTATTTTTATGGCACCTTTTTTCCGCGAATGGTGCTTGGCGAAATTTTACTGCTGTTCAATCACACCTTCATCTGTAATGACTTGTTGTTAAAGATCCAATACCGGGGAGTGAAGAGATTTCAACAAGGCTAAAACAGTATGTGTAGCTTCCAAGTTGGGCATTTCTAGGGAAGAAATTGTTGAAATTATTCTAGAGAAGATATCATCACAAGGTGGAACAGTGTGTCTTGGGTCTGAGAGAAGCATGTGTGGGGTTTGTGTGTTAAACTTACGTGAATGAAACAAACACAAGTCAAGGTATGATTTTAATGAGGAAATAACATTATAACATAGATTTTAATATGCATAATACAGGCCCTTTAAACATTATTGTAAAGGAAAACATTTCCTAAATCATCACTTTTAGAACTGCTTACAATATATTTTATGTGCCACATGTAACATAAATAAATAGTGATGAATAGTGAGCTTGATTTGAGACCAGATATTAACAGTAGCTTTTCCATTTACACTGTAAGCTGTGCCCTTTCAGCTAAACCCACACATGGCCTTGTCTCACTACTTTTAGCCTATAACTGCACAGAAGCACTCCTATGGAAATTTGGCATTTGCTGTGTTTCCTGCCACCTAATGAGCCATTTAACATGGGCTTGTACAGCCTAATTGAGTCTCATGCAAACCAGATGGAGGCCCCAGACTCCCAATAATAACTCTTTATAAAGTATTTACCAGCTACAGCAATTATTTCACCAATCATTGTTTTATAGCAGACTCAGATGTGTGCACTGCATGCTACTGCATACTGCAACTAAATACTATATGATGAAATCTCTTTTATTTTGATGTAGAACCTTCATTTTTTTGGCTACTTAACCTTTGTATCTTATTTATTTCACAAATAAACTTTCCTAACTAACCTAATCTGAGTTTAAAGTCTTTAAAAACAATATTTGATCATTAATATTTTAGGAAAGGTCTATATGTATGAAGGACAACATGGTGATAATGAGCCTGATTACCCTGAACAGAAAACTTTGCAGGAACTGTTGCATAGGAACTGTTTCTATGGCATAAAACTCACCTATAGTTTGGTTTGATACAGAAGTTAGAGGTTTTGAGCTGTCTTTGGTTGATTCAGCGTTGTTAACAGCTTCGTCTGAGTTATGCCATTATAAATACCGTCATTTGGCTCCTCACACAGCCCTGATTTCAGAGCTCTGAGCAGAGATTTTTTTTTTCCCTCTAGTCTCCATCGTTGTCTCTAATGCACTGCACTTTCCACACTGTCATTATCATAAACAGAGCTGTAAGAAGGTTCATCTTTATTCTAATAATCTCACATAACACACTTTTCAAACAACTTTCAAACATAAATGTGGAATTTGTGGACCATTTTGAAGAAACACAAATGCATTCCCTTTTTGCACCACTGCGCAGATTTTTTTTTTCATATAATAAAATAAATTAGTTTTGCTTAAGTATGTATTATAAAAGAAGCTCTGGGGGTCAGAAAGAAATCATAGTATACTGTCAAGTCAGGAAGTGTGCTGTTGGCATGCTAGTTGTTGTTATTGTTACCATGACAGCAAAACTGCTCTGGCCTCTGAAAATTCACAATCATGGCATGGAGCTCAACAGTGACCACCCACCGGTAAATTTCCCATTAATTTATTCATAGATTTTCAGAAAAAAATAAAACAATAAATTTTAAAAAATTACAAGTTTGAAAGCTTACTCAGGGCTAATCAGCTATGTGTTAACTAATGGCCACAAGACACAAGTTTTCCGTTTTAACTGTGCTTTTTGGACTTAAAACATTATGGATATTAGCACATAGCAGGTTGGCTATATGGTGACGCCTCTGGACGCCTTTGAACTCTTAATATTTTAATTTTCTATGTCTATGGTCTATGGAAAATATTTATGGGAAATCCACTTCTGGAACAGGAGTGGGCAGTCACTGTTGAGCTACATTATGAGAACATAAAATAAGTCCAGTGTTCATAGCCCTCATTCATTCACATGTAAAAATGCCAGCCTAAGGGTACTGACTCCTGACAATTACCCCAACATTTTAACATTTGTATTTTAAAACAGTAGATAACATTTAAATAGTATCTTCAAAGCAGAAAAAACTCTAGTATAAAGTAAAAGTGAAAATGTATAATTACACCTCCAGGAGCCATAATTAAAATTAGCTGAATAAAAGCTGCTTACAGCGGCCCGTGCAGGCAAGGCAGTAGGAGATCTGTCAGGGCATCTGAGGACAGTGCTGATGTGTTCACATTTAGGAAAAGCCCTTTAAGCACATCACAGCATCCTGGAAAGACTCAGCAAAACCTTAGAGACCAGGGGTTGCCTACTGTATCTGCATCTGCAACACTCCAACAGCTCCATGGTATGCTAAACTTGATGTAATGTCATCAAATATATCTAAATTTGTATTTTTACAACTGAAAATACAGGAATTGGCCACTCTACAAACACAAAACAAAAAGTCAAAGTCCAAAGTCAAAGCACATTCACTGTTCTGATCAGCTTAAACTGTTGTTACTATACAGTATCCAAATGGCCATTTCTAACCATTGCTCACAGAGGGTGACAGACGCCAACACCAACTGTTCTTTGCCATGTTAAAGGTCTTATATTACATCAAATTGGCACTTGTGAGCATTAACTATGGAGTTGTGTTTTGTTTCATTCATACATGTCTGAGTAACGTGTATAACTTTTCATTAACCCACTGAGCAAGTCTGTCTACATCTCCAAAACTCAGAATGCTCTGTTCCAACTTGTGATGCCATGAAGTGGTAGTGTTCAAGTTAACCACTACCTTTTACCTTTTGTTCAGTATACAGTAGACTGGCAATTCTAGGGCTGAAATGATCAAAATCATTCTAGTGAAGGTGTATGGAGTTTAAAACACAGTGGAGCACTTCCTGCGTTACCACATGACATGAACACCTAAGGGTTAAATGTGTGAGTGAAACAAAACACAAGTCCAGGTATGTTTGTGACAAGGAACCAACAGTATCACATAAACGAGAAAATAGCGTAATATGAGCCCTTTAAACAAGCTAAACCAAGAAGTTGTTTAGCATACACATACATCTTTATACAATACAGGACTGTATATGGGTCTAAAAGCACTGGAGGTTGTTGCTCCAGAGTCTAGATAGGCCTATTTACACATACATACACTTACACTCCGTCACGCAGTGTTGGCATTAAAATAAAGTCAAAAATATGGCCATTACATTGTTACTTTATCCAGTGTAGATAAACAGGATGAGCAGACCCTAGCCCCGTATGAATAGAGGTTTAAGCTCCTCAGCAATCATATGCATTATCTTGAATTGTTGTCTTGGGGCAAGCTGACCAGCACATCTGTGGATTTAGAAAGGCAAGCACCTTAAAAAGCCTTCAGAGTCAATGGTATTTATCAACAACTCTATTAACTCCAGCAGATCCTGTATCTCACTGTGTGCTATGGGGCAGTAAAATACCCAGTGTGGGCCTGTAGGGCAGATAGATGTGGAGATGTGCTGGGAGAGCCACCAGGCTGCAAAATGCTCTACAACAGCCAGTAAATGCACCAAAAATGTGAGTCAGTCTTTTGTTCCCTATTTTAGTCGTTTTTAGACACCAGTTTATACTGGTATATCTGTCTGTTTCTACAAGGCATGAGCTGGTTTTCTTGACTTTAACCCCCGGGGAACTATTTTCATAACAGGTTTAGTTCAATCTTAAACATGATTATTCTGATGTAATACACATGTACATCTGGATTAATCCTTGTTTTGTAGAATACTTGGTTTAAAGGTACACAATGTAAGTTTTCTGCTAGGGAGATCCGCTACCTGCTTCTCGAAAAGTTATTATTGCAGCATTGAGTGTGGCATTAAATGTACAGGGATTTCTGTGGCAAAAATACCTTCAAAAACACTCTTAATTACATAATATACTGGGGCAGCATCCCTCATAGATGTGACCTGTAACTTAATTGGCTTAATGGCATCACTCTTCATGAAGATAGATAAGATCAGTGTAATACCAGGGTGTGGAATATTCCAGACAAAGCAATTACCCCAAGGGGGCAGACCCTCCTTCAGAAAAGTTACATATTGCACATTTACTATCAGCAAATTTAACTTTCTGTCTGTCAAAACTGCTCCCAACTTACCCCACATTTAACACGTCGAACCCAGTGGTACTGTTTTCTGCAGGTGTAATTACTCAGACGAGCTGTCTACTGCTCGTGTCAGCTCTGACCGCACACTGACCTGACAGAGATCTAGTTTGGCCCTTCACCCCTGCTCTTATGTGAGGAGGTCCCCTGTGTCACTGTCAGTCAAGTGCAGGTCAATACGTCCCCTTGTAATAGTCATCAGGTTAGTGTCTCCCAGGGACCATGAATAATTCCTATCATACATCTCTGAGGCAGGCCATGGTCCACAGCCTGTACCCAGCACGTATTTGTACCATAAAAGCCCCATCAAGTCAAGGCAATAAGGGAAAGGATCAATAAAGATGGAGCAGCCCGTACCATGTGTCTTTCATCAAGTGGTGTGCGGACATTGCTTTTAATTATTTAAACAGGCTATTAGTCAAGTCCTGCCCTATTAGGAACAACGGCGTAATTAAAGTGAATGTGTTTTCTTTTAAAATGTATCTTAAAATATATCAGAAATGTATTGTAAAATTGCCTCATTCAGATTCAGATACCTGTTGGGGAAGTTTGATGGTCAATGATGCTTTCGTTGCGTCCTTGGGCAAGACACTTAACCCACCTCGCCTCCAGTGTCTGTGTACACTGGTGTATGTATGTGTGTGAATGGATCCAAATCCAAATCCACTTTATTTCTATAGCACATTTCATAAACATAAACAGTTTCCAAAGTGCTGTACAGACAGAAAAACTACAGCAAGCGACACAACAAACATCAGGTACTGTATATGATTTACTAGTCCCAAAACAATAAAACCAGTAAAATCAAATCAGAACCATGGAGTAAAAACTAAGCAAAAACTAAAACTAAGTAAAAATAAAGTAAAATAAAATAAATAAATAAATAAAGTAATAAAATAAAATTAATTAATTCATTAAATACAATAAAAACACAGAGGACCACACAACTCATGCGGGATTAAAAGCCAGAGAATAAAAGTGGGTCTTAAGACGAGACTTAAAACACTCCACAGTGGGAGCTGTTTTGATGTGAGGAGGCAGAGCGTTCCACAGCTTTGGTCCAGCCACAGAAAAGGCTCTGTCTCCTCTGGTTTTAAGTCTCGTCTTAGGAACCATGAGCTGGAGCTGGCCCTCGGACCTCAGAGCGCGGGCGGGAGTGTAAATCTGGATGAGGTCCAAGATGTAATCCGGGGCCAGTCCATTCAAAGCTTTAAAAACAAACAATAACATTTTAAAATCAACTCTAAAACGAACGGGGAGCCAGTGCAAAGATGCTAAAATTGGAGTTATGTGCTCTCGTTTTTTGGTACCGGTTAAAAGGTTGGACTAGCTGTAGACGAGAAAGTGCATGGTGGCTAATGCCAGAGAAAAGTGCATTACAGTAGTCTAAACGAGAAGAGATAAAAGCGTGCACGACTTGTTCGAAGGATTTAAAAGATAAAAAGGATTTGACTTTGGATAAAAGCCTAAAATGATAAAAGCCAGATTTGACGACCGCATTCACGTGCTTATCAAGCTTAAAATCATTTGTTCATCATTGTTTAAGTAGGCCCAAGTCCAGGAGGGGGTCAATTTTGCCAAACACCACAACTTCAGTTTTACTCTCATTAAGACTTAAAAAACTGTGGGCCAACCAAGCCTTGACGTCACTCAGACAAGCAAGGAGAGGTGTCAGGGGACTGGAAGAACGTTTTTTGAGTGGCAGGTAAATTTGGCAGTCATCTGCATAAAAGTGATATTGAATATTGTGTCTTTTAAAGATTTCACTCAGTGGGAGAAGGTACAAAGCGAACAGAATAGGCGCGAGAATGGAACCCTGGGGGATTCCACAGTTAAGAGGAGCAGTGGACGAGGTGGAGTCCCCCAGTCTGACTGAGCAGCATCTCCCACTGAGGAAGGACCTGAACCACTCAAGTGCAGTCCCCCTGACACCAACACAGTTATCCAACCGATTTAAAAGAGTTACATGGTCCACTGTGTCAAAGGCAGCAGTCAAGTCTAAAAGCACTAAAATGGCAGAATCACCAGAATCAGTCACTAAAAACAGGTCATTAAAAACCTTTAAAAGTGCAGACTCTGTGCTGTGTAATGCCTTATAGCCTGATTGGAAGATGTCAAAAGTGCCATGTGCTTCTAGAAAAGACTGGAGCTGCAGGAGGACACATTTCTCCAGAATTTTGGCCACAAAAGGAAGCTTGGAGATAGGTCTATAATTGCAGACCACTGACATGTCAAGACTGTTTTTTTTTTTTTAAGAGGGGAACAACCACAGCTTCTTTACAGAATGTAGGCACAACACCAGAAACAAGGCTGCTGTTAATAATTTTTAAAACACTGCAGCCAACAGTTGTCCAAGCTTCCTTATAGAGATGTGACGGGATAGGGTCAGTTGGGCAGGAAGAAGGCTTAAGCTTACTGACCACATTTGAAATACAGTCCATGGATACAGGCTCAAAGTGCAATAACATATTAGAGCAAACCATGTTTGGACATAGATGAACAGATGTAGTCACAATATTGGCCCTAATGTGAACAAATTTCTTAAAAAATTAAGAAATTTTTCACAGACCTCAGATGAGGACTCATCCCCAATGGTTTTAAAAAGAGCTCTAGGATTGTTTAAGTTTCTTGACACCAGGTCAGAAAGATATTTAGTTTTCTCACATTTTACAGCTTTCTGATAATTGTGCCAGCTATCCTGAAGAATTTGATAGGAAACATGGAGCCCGTCTTGTTTCCATTTGCGCTCCGCTCTTCTACACACGCGCCTAGCTTCGCGCGTAATGTCATTCAGCCAGGGTTCGAGTTTGGCTCTAGGGCGCAGTGTGGCTCTAGGGAGCCACTGTCCAGAGCATGGCACGACGTAACTTTAAAAGTGTTCATTAATTCCTCTGTGTTCAGTGTTGCAGGGGCGTTATCATTGTTCAATGTGGAAAACACAGACGAAAACCGAGCTGCTGTGTCATGCTTGAAGGAGCGGCAGAAGCGCGCAGGCTGTGGCGCGTTCACGGAGTCATTTAGAGTGCAGATAAACACAATCAAACTGTGGTCAGAGACAACTGCATCACATATGGATACATTGTCGATGTGCAAATTGTAAGATAAAACAAGATCCAGTGTATTACCATGTGAGTGCGTAACACCAGTTACATGCTGCTCCAAATTAAAACCATCAAGCAGTTCTAAAAACTCCTTCACAAGGGGCTTTGAAGGGCAATAAATAGACAAGTTAAAATCACCAGCAATTAAAAGTCTGTCCGTTAAAACAGAAGCAATAAAATCCGAGAAATCCTTAAAGGTCCCATGGCATGAAATTTTCACTTTCTGAGGTTTTTGAACGTTAATGTGAGCTCCCCTACCCTGTTTAGCCCCCCACCCCATGGTTAAAAGTTGTGAAATGTCTAAGCTGAGCATTTGCTATCCTTTTCTGCGTTACAAAAAATCGGAGCTCAAACGGGCGATTTTGAACAAGGCACCTTATTGACGTCAGATTAAAAAAAGAAATGCAAATGCAGTTCCACCCCCGTCTGTCTGAACTCAGCGTCTCTGTAAATCACGCCCAGAGAGTTTGGACTGCGAATGCGCTAGGCAATGCGAAATTCGTTTTTTTATTTGCCTGGAGGCACGTCCGAGTGTTTCTAGGCTCGGAAGTCCTTTATCTGAGCCTCTGGACCTTTGAACAGCAGTGGTTTAATTTTATTTTCTGTGGAAATGTGTTTATTTTTCAATGCAACGCTTCAAATCTCTCCCCTGTGCAAAAACAAGGAAATGGATCAGCTGTGGGCTCTGAGCTCTGAGCGGAGAGTTTGGCCACGCCCCCACCCTCTACTATTGGCCATCTCTTTTCTCCTCATTTGCATTCAAGCAACAACACCCAGAATAAAGAGTTTGAGAGAGATATTTATGACTCTTTCTCATCTTATCTCTGTTTCTCATGCACTGAGTATTAGGGAACCATTAAGGAGCCATATAAAAGCATCAAGAAATACCATGTCATGGGATCTTTAAGAAAGTTTCTATTATACTTAGGGGCGCTGTAAATCACTGCGTACATCACAGGATTACTTGCCTGTAGTGTAAAGCAGCTTAGCTCAAATGAAGAGAAGCGCAACTCAGACAGCGGCTTAAAACATAGGCGATTTTTAAAAATAGTTGCAAGACCTCCACCACGACCAGTTGTTCTTGGAGCATTAATGAACGTGCAGCAGGGAGGAACAAGGTCGGAGAACGCACTGGACTCACCGGCTTTAATCCAGGTTTC
Organism: Paratrypauchen microcephalus; assembly: GCA_036785185.1. Lineage (NCBI taxonomy): Eukaryota > Metazoa > Chordata > Actinopteri > Gobiiformes > Gobiidae > Paratrypauchen > Paratrypauchen microcephalus. Next base: position 4,545,738 of record JAVJIX010000028.1, on the reverse strand, counting down.
CGTGAGAAATAACATATCCAGATGACGCGTGACGATGTAATCCTGGAGAATGAAAGTCTTAGGTCGTTTTCACACCAGGAAAGTCCGATAGTTCACTTGCTTTGGTCCGGACCAAATGTTGTTTTTTTTTTTTTTTTTGGTGCGGTTCGCTTTCACACTGCAGTTTTTCCCCAAGCGAACTAAAGTCTATAAACAAAAGCGCGTGTGCTGAGGTCGCTCAGCCGTTGGACAAAAATGAGCCGTGTCCAAACCTGGAAGGAGGAGAATAACGGTGTTACGTGCTGTTTTCAATCAAGCCTTAGCGATATGGTTTGCTCAGTTTTTGCAGTTCTCACAAATGTTTGAGCAGCATCGTGAGGTTTACACTATTTTACAATCAATTTCCAAACGACGAAGACACAGGGCAAGACGGGTACGGAGGACAGCGCTCATGTGCGCATCGTAAGTAAGCCTCAAAAGTTTTGTTTTGTTTCGTTTAGTTTCGTTTCGTCAGCCTCGGTTTCCCATAATGCTCGACATACGACGGGAGCTTGTTAAGTACAAAAAAACCAACATGTGTCGGATCGAGTCCGGTCTGCATTCTCACCTCAAACAAACCGCTCCAGAGTTCGTATGGAACCGGACCGAGACCGACCTTTTTAGGTGGTCTCGGTCCGCTTGTTTGCTCCGGATCGAGATTTTTGGTTTTTATTCACACCAGCCCAAAAGGTCCGAATCAAAGGAGCAAACGAACTCTGGTTCGTTTTAAACGAACCAAGGCAGGTGTGAAAACGACCTTATTCGCCACGGATCTGACGTTAAAAAGGCCACATTTTAAAGATGGAGAAACCTCCAGCGCTGGGGCAGCTCGACTTAGCCGCCTCAGGTTCCCGAGGTTAGCACCGCCCGGGCCCCGATGCCACAGCACCGTGGACGCACCGTGGAGCACATGGTCATCTCCGTTCCATGTTCGCCACAGGGGATCAGCGACGCACCCAGAGGAGCCAGGTTACGTCTGGAGGCGAAACGATAAAAGCAGGCTTTCAGATCCGTCGGGATTTTTTGAGGAGAGCTCAATAGTTCAGGGTAAAGCGCTAGCACAGCTTTCAACCTGACGAGCCGCCCGCTGCGCACCCCGCGGCGCCGGCGTCTTCTGGAAGGGAGTGCCGGGATCCTGCGCAGAAACTCGGGCACATCTGCCAGGTAAGGGGGTGCGGGGCTTTAGGGTCATCGCGGCCACAATCGGGGTGTAAGTCCACATATTCTTTTATTTTCAGAAGCTCTGATCGTTCATACACCAGCGCGGAGTGTGTGGTTCTTATAAAAACAGTTAAAAACAGGTTCAAACAAATCAAGGTGGGGAGTCCCAGACGGCGTACCAGGGACCCCGGCACCATCTTGAATCTCTCCTGGATGAGTGGTTCCTTGTTGTAAAGTGCGCTGAGAGCCTTGAAGGTGGAAAAATGCTATATAAAAATGTGACAATTTTACCATTTATAATGTTGCTATCTCACATATCTGGAGTTGTGTTTGCTTTCATTCACTCATGTTTGTGTAACCCTTTATTGTTAGTCTGTCTCCATCTCCAAAGCTCAAAATGCTCTGGTTCACCTTTAGATATCACAAAGCAGTAGCAGTAGTAGCAGTAGCTGTCATGTTAGCAGCTACATTTAACCTTTTGTTCAGTAGAAATAGGAAATTCCATGGGTGAAATAATCCAAATGATTATCAGCATAAATAATGCAGGGTTTGTATGTTCAAAATGTGTAAATGAAACAAATGTGTAAATGAAACAAAACACAAGGTATGGTTTTGAGGAGAAAACAACATAATAACATAGATCGGGAAAAAAAGCATAAAGGCTCTTTAACGCTCACTTTCACTCAGTGTGTACAATTCTAGATTATACTGTTTATGTTTTGTTTACCACATGACCAAAATAGATTTGTCACTATGTTACTTATATATTCCTTAGGTATGACTTTCCTGTTTCATGTGTATGAGAGCCATACTGTAGAGAAAGTACAGATATTGTTGTCAGAAAATACACAGTTTTAAGATCGAAGTGAAGCGGTGGGCTCCAGTTGGTCCTGGGGAGCTCAAACACAACATCTTTTGCTATTTTCCCAGGTTGCTGTAAACACCATTGAGCTGCAGTGCCTCTTTGAGCCTCCTCTCCAAAGCAAAGTTTCAAAATGGGGTCAGTGATGCCTCAGATAAATCAGGCTGAGACACTGGGAGTAGGAATATTTTTGTGTTATTTTTATGTATACTTTCTGTGATCGCAGTGATCTGGAGATACTTTAAACTAAGAGACTTTTATTAATGTATGCTTCAGAGAAAAGGTCCTAACAGAAACATTAAAATATATCTTAGAAAGACAGCCTTTATATCAATGGACTTTGCTACAGGTTTTTTTTTGTAGAAATCTAATTTTAGATAGGACGTTATGACAGAAAAATGTCTTCTGATAAAATACATTGTAAAATAAATTTTTCTGTGAGGGGATTTTTATAAAGCACTGCATATTTTCATCTTTTCCAAACACTGTAATTCCACTGTGGCCACTTTAACACAAATTATTTTCTCCTGCTCCAGATCTTGTCTTTAGTGCAGAGGGAGAGAAATTTGGTTTTGGCACTATGCAATCCAAACGGTATGATTTTCTTCAGTCTGAAAACAGTACAAAGCCTGGCCCTCTTGTTGCACAGACTTCAGCTGTGAGTAGGGAATCTTCTGGTTTGGTTTTTGCTTTGAGCCCCCAGCGCTGCTCACTAGCACCAGCTCTGCTCAAATTGGGATTCACTTAGCGTTTACAAATACAAACTCTTTCAGTCAACCTCTGACCTCTGGGTTGCTGGTCACAACTAATTGGACAGTTAAATCCAATCCATTTAGGAGGCGAATCTAAAGATTAGGGAAATTCCATTAGTGCATGGTAAAGGGTGACTGATTTCAGTTCTGTTTGAACTTCAAATGTCATCCCACCACCGATTGCATCCTAAATTACAATTTACCTCAGTTAATTACCTTAATTAATATTGCATGGAACAGCACCAAGACCCTGGCTCTGATTTTTACAGTTTTAATTTAACATATCATGGCAAATAATCTGCTCATATGTGGCTCTTCTTGTCCTGCTCACTATTGGACCATTTTAATATGAGCAGAATTTACATTTTAAAAAGTACAACCAGAAAAGGCTCACCTGTAGAAATCATATGGTGACAGGACTGAATTATTGATGGATATATTTAAAGGATAGTAATTCAATATTCATTCTGTCTTTACTAAAGGGCTGAGAACAGTATGATCTATTCTAGCACATTAACATGCGTAATATTTTACTCTTTCTAAAATAAATACATACCATATTTTCCTGACTATAATTCGCACCAGCCCAAAAAAATAAAATAAAATAAAAAACATGAAAGTCGCAGGATAACCCAAACCATGAAAAAAAAAAAGTAACTTATAGTCCGAACAATACTGTAAATGAATCCATTCCTCTATCAGATAAAACTTTGAGTCAGAGTAAGTACTTTTTACAGCAGACAGAAGAAGCATGGCGTCTTTTTACAGGTGACTGAGAGCAGGCATCAGCTGAAAGTTCAGAAACTTTAAGGTGAGTCGTTCTCTGTGGAAATGAGGTGAGTGGAGTTGCTTCCATTTGTCCTGGTGTTGCTCTTAGCTCTGCTCACTCTGGTGCTCCTGTGTGTGAGCGTGAGCGGCTGCAGGTCACTGAGACCACCTCTATTCTTACCTCCAGACTTAAGCACTGCTTCTATAGTATGTGCAGGCACGGCTCAAGGCTACAAGTGCACTTTTTATTTTGTTAGCTGCATAGCATAAGTGCCTGAGACATTTTTCAAGGTTTTTGGGAAAATAGAAAAGTAAACTCAAAGATGACATGGGTGACATCAACCCTTGATCACTTTGTTATAATGTGTACATTTTAAATCACTATATTAATCTAAAACAACATAATAAAAGAAACAAGTTAGATGACTTCCGCTTTAGCTCATCATCAGCATTTCCTATGGATATGCTGCCAAATCCTACACGTATTACCTTTTTAAAAAAATAAAAGAACAAAGTGAATACCGAGTAGTGGGTCTATGCTGGTGGCAGTGAAAATGGGGATTGATCAGCAATACGGCGTCTTTAAAGGGATATGCCACCCCCAGGTCAAATTTGGGCATCTCCCCACAGTCCAGAGACTAAAATAAGTGGTGGAAAGCGTTTTCCTGCTCACCCAGCCATTGTCCGAGTCTGTCGCCACTGACCGCCGCGGTATCTGCAGCTCCTCCGCCTTAGACTGGAGTCTAACGTCGCCAGAGAAAGATTTCGGCCAAAAGGAATTAATTTGCTCGATGTGTTTCCCAATTACTTTGTGTGTAGTGCACATTCATATCGAGTGCAAATAAATGTGCAAATCAACACGGAGAGCTTGCCTTGGTCATTTTGGGTGGGAACTATTTTCCAGTGCGGAAGAATACAGCCGAATCACGCACCACGTTGTGCAACAGGGGAACTCCCTTCCCCTGTGCGTAACTGGGATTCCCCTGGCAGCGTGCTGCGTGATACGGCTGTATTCTTCCGCACTGGAAAATAGTTCCCACCCAAAATGACCAAGGCAAGCTCTCCGTGTTGATTTGCACATTTATTTGCACTCGATATGAATGCGCACTACACAGACAGTAATTGGGAAACGCATCGAGCAAATTAATTCCTTTTGGCCGAAATCTTTCTCTGGCGACGTTAGACTCCAGTCTAAGGCGGAGGAGCTGCAGATACCGCGGCGGTCAGTGGCGACAGACTCGGACAATGGCTGGGTGAGCAGGAAAACGCTTTCCACCACTTATTTTAGTCTCTGGACTGTGGGGAGATGCCCAAATTTGACCTGGGGGTGGCATATCCCTTTAAAATAAGCGATTAATGATTACTCAAACTTTTATGTGAGTAAATGGTGAGGGGAAACAACTACAACAAAGTCAATTCAGCATTGTAAGTCTGCTTTAATAGTATGTCTTTGGTTGGCAAGAGGAAACTGTAGTATATAGTATAATTCAAAATATGCATAAAGGGACAAAAAAATTAAATAAAAGTTCAATTAGTGTATTATGTAATTGTAATACACTGACAGATAACAACCCCCAAAATAATTAAAATCTAATTAAAGTAGAAAGGTCAAGCAAAAGTTGAATAAGGTGAAAAAAACACATTTGTTTGTAATTAATTCAATCTTTTCACAGTTATTCTGCAATGGGGCAATATCCATCAAGCCAGTTTTGTTTTGTTTTCATAATCCTTTTAACCACAGTTGTAAAGTTGATTTGGCTTTCGGTCTTACATGCAAAAACAATCCACCCTTTAATTGTCTCTGGTTTGAAATGACATGTTTTGGTTAAAATACAGTTTGAAATTGTCCATCGTCTGGCTGAATACCGAGCGTTCATTTGTGAGTGTCACTGTGCTGTATCGGGCGAGCTTCTCATCTGACAGAGAAAGACTTGAAATGGGCACAAAGGCGTTTTATCAAAGCCAGAGTGATCAGTGATGGCTCTGAAATTGTATGCTGTGTCTACCACATCAAAATACTCAGCGTGTGATGGAAATGTGCCCATAGATTGTGCCACATTCACAGATAAATGATCAAAGTGACAGATGAGAGCGGAGAGGGCAAAAATTGAACTGCATCTCCCATAATGCCCCTGGAATGATGTGTCTCCTGCACTTCGCAACATTCATTTTTAAGAAAAGACATTCGCTTAGACTCCAAGCACAAGTTACCTGCATTGTGAACGGAAAATATGGGCCTGTCAGAAGGAGCAGAGTTAGCGAATGTTATGAAAAAGAAGGTTTGAAGCTGTGTCAAGCGCAACAAGTTTAACAATAGCACGTAATCTGAAGCAAATTATACAGTGCAGCAATCGCCATGAAAAGGAGCAATTAATAACACAAGAACTGTCTGCACGTTTGTTGGCTTTGACAATACACATGTCTTCTTATGGGAGGTTTATAAAGAGACTATTTTCTGCTTCTATTTTCTTTGTGACAATCAAAAACTAACAAATGTATTAATTCTAGTCACAATGTCAAGTTTTTATTTTTAGATTTTGGTGTCAAACTGTCTAAATATTGATAAATAAAAAGCTCTATTAATTCATGCAGAAATTGAGACAGTGGATAAGATAATTCACCTCATTGTCACAACAGTGTAAAAAGTATAGAGATATTATAAAGGATAAAATAATAATAATTAATTTACCAAAAAATAATTCTGATCTGACCGCTCAACCAGCAATGTTTATGTTGAGAGCTGGACTTCGGATCAGTGGAGAAACTCCCCATGTCTCCCCATGCTAGTCCCCTATCCTGGTCAGGTAAGAAAAACATGAAAAGTCTGGAAGCATTCCTGTCTTCAAAAGTTCCTATAGCAGGCAGATAAACCAATCAGAGAGACGTGTATTAATTTATTAATTTGTATTAAAAAAGGAAGAAAAAAAAAAAAAAAACTAGGGCTGGGAATATTAACGTGTTAATCGCGATTAATTGCGAACGATTAATGATCGCGAACATTTTTTTAAATCGCGATCAGAGTTTGCCAGCATTTTTCGCAATTCTACCATCCATATGCAGCTCATTTGGTTGTTAATTAAACTCATTGTCGGTTAAACGCGCTATTTTGAGTTTGCTAGTATTTTGTTCCTTCTACGCATCCGTAGGCAGCTCGAGCGGGCTTCAATCATTTATTTACAATTTCTCAAAGTAAGCACTATTACTGGTTCATTGTTACTTTTTCCTTTCTCTGCACTTTTTTGAAATAAAAAAAATGGTGAGAAATACTTTGCATTGTGAGTTTAACTTTAGATTCGAACGGTCTTACTGCAAGATATCAATTTTAAACATGCAAAATAAATCACGATTAATCGCGATTAATTATGAAATTTCTGAGATTAGTTGCGATCAAGAAAATTAATCGTTTGACAGCCCTAATAATAACACAGTAGACCGAAAAACACTCCTATTGAATCAACAAGCGAAGCACTCTTGGAGAGGAGATGTCTTCCACATGATTGAATTGACAGAAATGTGATACTTGTTTGTTTCACTGTATTGTCTGCTCCTCCTGCATTTGAACACAAAGTAAGAGTGAGCGGTTTGCCAGGCTTCTTGTCTTCTCTGTGATAAATATCCAAAAGTGACATAGTGCTTTCTATCAGTATCACAGTATTGCAGTATTTAGGAATGTATTTAGGTACAATAAAATGTAATTTTACATTGTATTTAGTATCTGCATTCTCAATAGTATTTTCTCCTGACATTCTAACTGATAGAAACCCTTTACTTTCACATTCACTCCTATGTGTTATGTTTGTGGAGGGAAGCCTGAGAACTCCACACATGAAGGACACACAGACTCCTCCCAGATAGTGGCCATCTGGGATTTGGATTGAACATAAAAAGAGTAAATTAAAATTTGAATAATGTAAATATATCTTTGTCTTCTTTCAAATGTGATTTATTCCTCAAAAGTCCGAGCAGCTGCCTCTGTAGCCTCATTCACGTCTGATATATTAAGAGGGATGGCTCACTATTGGGAGTGATTGTATGTGCGACTCTATCTCATGAAAACCTTATCATCACAATGCAGCTGTCAGCCGTCTTCTAAATAACCTGCCATCCTCTAAAAAACACACATTGTAAACGCAGGTCTTAAACTGACACAATCCAAGCTCAAACAACCAGTTTCTGCGTTGCGTGACTAAAATATTTTTGCTGTGGATGCACGGGGCACGATCAGTTCCAGTCACAGAAATGATAGAGGAATCATTGTCCACCTGAGTATGCAGACTGATGCTGATGCTGTCACTCACGCTCTGTCGCTCTCCATTACACCAGCAGCAGGAGCGCTGTGCAAATCCAGTCCCCTGTGGAGCCACACGGACGCCGCGCCCTTGTCAAAAGTCACTCCAACTGGCTTCTGCAACAGGAAGTCTTGCATACGTCTTGCTTTGCCAAATTTATAAGTAGTTTTGAATATTTAAGATTGCAACCTACATCCTCTGTATTACAAAGTAACAGTTAAACTAAAAGGTGTTCAGTGTAACTTTTTGAGTAGGTAATCTGCCACCTGCTTATGTCCATGTTTTGTTTGCCTGAAATGTTTCACCATATGGCATAAATATATTAAGCATTCATTGGGGAGACATTTGCGTAGAAGTGTTTCTCCTCTGATCAGAAGGTTGATTCAAATCCCGCTACCATAAAACATTGTTGGTCAAATCCACTTGACCACAGCTGCTACAGATAAAAAACTGTCCTTGTGTCCTTGGGCAAGGCACTTAACCCGCCTCATTAAACCATTCACACACATGACTGCATACACTGATGTGTGAATGGGTGAGTGGTTCCTTGATATAAAGCTCTCTGAGTGCCTTGAAGGTGAAAGGATGAATACTAAGGGTGTGATTATTTACCATTTACTTTAAAATACAGAAAAAACATGCATTCTTGTATGCATTTTTAGGCAAAAAAAGTTACATTCTATGGCTTTAAATAACAAATGCAGTTTTTTTCAATAGTGTTCTGTGTTCCACTTAAACCAATAAAAGCCTCAAAGATATTTCAGTGTTTCATTCTATCTTCAAATGGCGTCCTGCTGTTTACTTATTTCAATGAAATATTTCTTGATTGGTTTTGATCACCATGTCTGCTCTGGTTATGATAGAAGTTCAAAACACTTTTGGCGAGTCCTGCAGGAAGTGGTGTACACCTGTGATTGGCTGCACAGATGATGCTCTTTAAACTGTCTGAAGTTTAGATTATGTTACTATTCCCACAATGGAATTTTAGGGGGAATTAGCACTTTCATTCTCTGCTTCCTCTTTAATGTTTGGGATTAACATAAGCAAAAAGGGATTTTGCTGCCTATTCTTTCTTTGTAGATGCACTGAACGCATCCGCCAGTGGTCTTGAGAGATATACAGAGAAGCCAGGCGCACCCACGGGCCTTACATTACTATTAAAGACAGTGCTAGAAAGAAGGGAGTGCTTTTTGTTTGTTTCTCTCCGGGCTAACAGCATCCTCCTGCTGAAGTACACAGGTCAGCAGGGGCTAAAGCCAGCTTTGCATTTTGAAAAGCGCCTCGGGGAAGATGGGAAGCTGGGATATGTTGACACACCATTCAGTTCTCAATGTGAGTATTCCATGTGGTGAATACTGAAATGCCAGAGCAGCACACAAAGCCGTCTGTTCTTCTGTTGCCATAGATGTAAGACACACACGGAAGTGTACGGGTAAAAGAGAAACAAAATTGAAAACGAGGGGAGTTCAAGCTGTCAGTGTGAGAAAACATAACAAAACCTGATACCCACCTCAAAAAGTGTAAAATGTCCTGTTTTTTATTTTTTATTTATTTATTTTTTTACATTTTTTATAAACATTTTTGTGAAGGACATATTCGCAAAATATATGTAGCTGACTTTCAGCATATTTTACTTTTTTAAAGGTTGACTCGTGAGCTTTAAGCCACACTATAATGTTACCTCCTCAAAAATATGGAGTTATGTTTTGTTTCATTTATTCAGTTAACTTTTACCTTTAGTTCAGTAGAGACTTGACATTCCAGGTCTTAAATTACCTAAATGATTTTAGTGAAGGTGCATGGAGTTTAAAAACACAGTGGAGCACCTCCTGTATTACTACAGGACATCATAAGGTTTAATAATAGAGTGAATAATAGAGTGTGTTAAATATGTGTGAATGAAACAAAACCCAACTCCAGGTGTGTTTTATAACAGAGATCTGTACTAAAACACAGTTACCTTCATTACCATTGTCAAAGAGGAGTGGGAAATGTTCCACTATATTTTCTCTGGATTTTAACTTTTTCATCGTTGCTATGTGCGTTGCTATGTGCGGAGGAGCTGCTACGGAGGACGCGCAGAGGCCGACGTTACTTCTTCGTGCTGTTCTTGATCTGTGCGTTGCAACACTGGAATTTCCCCACTGAGGGACTAATAAAGGCATCTCTTATCTTATCTTATCTACTTCACTCAGGGGTCTTCATGAGGACCATGTTATGTGTTATGTTTCATGTTGTATTTTCCCCATCTTCAGTATTTTGATTGTTGAGAATAGTGTGGTCCGCTCTCTATCTTTTATTGATTTTTATTTTCCATGACTAATTTGTATTTTTATTGTTTTTACTGACTTACTCATGAATATTTCTACGATTACTATTTCTACTATTTCTGCTATTTTTTAAATACATTGTGTTTATTGATGAAGACTTGTGTGCTATATCAATAAAGTTGGATTTAAAAAAATATCAGGCTCAAATAATAAAGACCAAATGTAATCATATATTAGAACACAATAATAACAGCACATGCATTTTGTGACTGAATTTGGTACTGAATGGTATAGATGAATGGGTTAAGGGCTGCTCACAAGATGTTCCCTTAGCTGGGATCTGGTAGAAAGCAACAGTCTCTTCTTTAAATACATTGTTATAATTAAAGAGAACATTTATGACTGCAGCTGTTGTCCTTAAAGGGATAGTGTGTGTGTGTGTGTGTGTTTTTTTAAATGTTAATCTGTATGGGTTTCCTTCTAAAAGTTTCGTGCGGTAACACTGACTTACCCATGACAGCGTGCTCTGGTTCTGCGCGCTTATTACTTATTATTAGCCTGTTAACCTTTAGCGGAAGTGAACGACGGATGCGGTCCGCTGTAAGCAAAAGTTTACAAGTGAACAGGCAATAGAGCTAACGTGGGCGCATTGATACGAATCTAGAGAGAAAATATGCAAATGCGAAATACGATGCTGGATTTTTCGTGGACAACTGTTTGGGATGCAAATATATCACCTTTCGGACAAATGTTTTGTTTTGAGAAGAAAAACAAGCTTTATTAACTGTCCTGGCTAACTTACTGGAACTATGTTCACAAGCTACGTTACCGGAGGAGAACCAGGACCAGAGCACGCTGTCATGGGTAAGACAGTGTTAATCTCACAACACTGTTGAAGGGGAAGCCATACAGATTAACATTAAAAAAAAACAGCACTATCCTTTTAAGCTTGTATCCCCAGTTACCAAAGATTTGTTTAAAGCATGAATTCGTTCACAGTTGAATAATAATTCTGTGATCAAGTGTGTAGAAACGCACAAGTTCAGTAACTATAGGCTACTCTTTGATACAAGACAAAACTGTGAACTGGAATGACATGGAACATTTATTATTAGTGTAATAGTATTGGATTTATTGGTCTCAAATCCTCCTATAGAAAGTCCTATGCACTACTCTTGTCCCTCCCTCCTGATACAAGGCCCTGAATGGACCATGACTGGCACACTAAGATTACTGTTGCAAAGTGTCCAGTAACAGTGGAGAGCGCGCAGGCATCATGGGGGTAAGTAGGAAATTGTCTTCTTGGCTCTGTAACGACCAGTGTGAGGCTAATGTGAGTCACGTTTTGAGCATCCATGGCTTAGAGCTGGCCTGTCTTTGTTGTGTTTGGGTCAGGGGTTTGGCATGATGAGATGAAGTTACCTTGTTGTGTCACTATGGTTTTGGAGCCCACTTGTCAACTGTATTGTATGTTCAATGTAACCTATTTATTTAGGATCCTGCTGGGTGGAAGTCTTTTTTTCTGTGTATCTCATCCTGTCTGTTCTCTGTTTTATAATAATATAATAATAAATTCAGTGTAAATTATACTCGTGTCTCATGTTATATTTATTCAGTTGTGTCCCTATAATAAAAGTACTGTGTTCTGGTATTACTAGATGGCATTGCTGATTATTTTACTAAAGTATGGTAATCCATTTTATATAGAAAAGCATCCACTACATAGGTGTGCTACAATAATTAGCATTGTGAAGTGTTGAGTGTTGTGTGGAAGCTGCAATGGCCTTATCCTGACTATAGAGTCCAGCGGTCAAATGAAGTCTAAAGATTGTGGCGAGGAGTTATTAGTTTGGATCCAGATTCACTCTCTCATTGACTTGCTCCTGGGGACGTATAGCTCTGGCCTGTATTGTCGTGGTGTACCGCCCTGTATGGTATCAGGGCTGTGCAGACCTTTCCCTGATACTATCTCAGTCTATCACTGTCCCTATTCACTTTAATGCCTCCACCTAACACCACCCTCTGCATCCTCTACCCTCACTTCATCTGACCCCATGTTACCTTATGTTCAATACAATACAACTCTATTGCTTTCTTCTAATCTAGGTCATCTGACTCTCACACCTCAGCATCTCTCTAACAATAGTTTTAATTTCTTACAATCGTAAGCTTCAGCCAATGCAGTTCCCTATATTAATTTTCATTAATTCATAATTCTACTTAAAGGTGCACTGTGCAACTTTTCTGGCCAATGGTCGACCATCTGCTTGCATCCATATCAAGTTTGTATTTTTGAGCAATGAAAACATCAGTAATTGAAAAAAAAAATAGATACAGTACAATACGTTCATACTGTGGAACATTCCAGACAAAGCCATAACATGGCTCAGTAGTTGAACAGTAATGCATGACTATATTTTTTCTATCCATCCACCCATTTTCTTCCGCTTAACAGGGGGAAACAGTCTAACAGTCTATTTTTTTCTAATTTTCTAATTGTATTGCTTATGTAGTGAGACGCGCACCTTAACCAGCGGGCCAATCACGTAGCGCCCCAAGCCTTGATGAGGGAGACTGGTTTCACCTGTTGCACTCTCTCCTCACCTCTGGCATCCAACACGGTGTAGCAGCCACTGGGACAAGAAGGCTCCGTGTTTTATATTAACTTAAACCCGCTCAATTCCCGGTCTACGGTCGTGACTTGAAGCTGCGGCACGTTGCTCCGTCCTGCCTTATTGGTGAGTGGAGACGTATTCGTTCATAAAACTGGTTACGCTGGGTCTAAACCGCTACTTCTGTAGGCAGTGTCTGTGTGCGGGCTGTCCCTGGCGGGTGCGTGTACAAGCTGTATTGGGTGAGTAATAAACCGGGATTTCATTCCTAGAATGTACTCGTTCTGAGTTCCCTTATCATGCGTTGCTCCGGCAGGCTTAGGTGTGTCCTGCGTTCCCCCCCCTCTCGTTCCGAGCGGAGCGTCTCCTCGGTGAGTGCACGGGGCCGTGCCCATTTATTAAATCTCCCTGTTGGGTCTTAAATTTACCTTTTTTCAGGCTTTTGAGTTCCCCGCGGGCCTCCCCTGTGGGATTGGGTCATCCCCTCTGGAGCTAGCTTCCCCCCGGCGGAGTTTGTCGCTCCTCTGGGCCTGGACGCCTCCTACCTTCGTGGTGTCGGCCCCTAATGGACAGTACCATTGCCGTATTCACCGGTCGAGTTATAACTTTTTTTGGTTAATATTTTATTGTGTGTGTGTGTGAGTGAAAGGAATTGTAAACATTGTTTAAAACATTTTAATATGGAATAATAAATTTTTGTATCATTTTGTAAACTGGTGTCTTGCCTACTGCTTATGAATTACCCCCCCACTCGGTCACTACATACTTGGCGTTGCTGGCAGGGTCGGGCTTGAATTTTATGGAGGCAAGACACCATTTTAATATACTTTTTTGTGTGTAAAATCTTGTTTTTAGCATTGACAGTGTTTTTCCTTTTTCTGTAGCAGTGTTATACATGTGAGGCAGGAGACCAGTAGTAGCAGCACACTGTTTCATGTCATTTTGATTGTGTTTTTGCATGTTATGTTTTGGTTTGCTGTGTCTATTTAGTATTTAGCTGTGTTCTTTATTGCATGTTTTGTTTTTAGACATGTACATAATGCTACTCTGTTTCTTCTAGCTCTGCCAATATTGAAAGCACCTTGCTCCAGATAAAAGTGAAACGGCATTTTTAGTAAGTTGTAGCGCGTTTTTGTAAAGTGAATATGGAGGGTCAGCTATTGGAGTTACAGGAAATGGTCATCCAGCTGAGGGCTGAGAATGAACGGCTGCGCCAAGAGCGCCTATCTGTCTCTGATGCGAGTGCAGGGACGTCCTCTGCACCCACTGCACATGGTGTTCCCTCACAGGTTACCGGGGGTGTTGACCGACTGGTTTTCATCCCACGGGATCGTAAATGCCCCATGTTTAGGGGTAAGAAAGGCATTAGTTTGGGCGAGTGGTTAGAGGAAGCAGAAGCATGCATGCGGGCCAGACATTTATCTTTAACTGACCAAGCATTTTTTCTTTTTGACCATTTGGAAGGGGAGGCTCGCGAGGAAATTAAATTTAGATCTGTAGAAGAGCGACATGACCCAACTAGGATCATTGCGATCTTACAGGAGCTTTATGGATGTGCAGAGTCCTATGTTGCCCTGCAGGAGGCGGTTTTTCTCGGCGACAGCAGGAGGGGGAGACTTTGCTTGAATACTCCCTTGCTTTGAAGTCTTTGATGGAAAGGGTGAAACGGCGCGCTCCAGATAATGTTCCAAATTCTGAAATATTGTTGCGTGATCAATTTGTGGAGCAGGTTTTAGACTGCGCGCTTCGTCGAGAATTAAAACAGTTTGTCCGTCGCACGCCTACAGCTACGTTGTTGGATGTCAGAGGTGAAGCAATGAGATGGGAGCGTGAGGGGTTGCCATCGGGTGTGCGTGGCCGGAGTAATTCTGTCCCTTCAGCCTTGGGTTTTCAATGCATGGTGCAGGGTGGCCGCCAGCGGTTGGATCCGCCGGCCTCTGAGGTTAGTGAGATGAAGGAGCTGCTACGACGTCAGCAGGAACAATTGGACAAACTGACGCAGAGCATCACAAGGCTACAGACTACTCACTCGCGCCACCGTCCCCAGAATTTACGCAGCCGCTCCCCTCGTCCAGGTCCAATAATTTGTAACCGTTGCCAACAGCCTGGACACATCGCTCGGGCATTGTGATGGACCACGTGTTTCACATCCTCCGTTAGTGCATAATGATGTTCATCCACCACAGTCGTCGGAAAACTAATGCCCACCATGCTGCCGAGCCACAGCTCAGGTGGGGCATCCACTGGCTCCGAAGACGCAAGGATTATGTTGGAAGACGTTCCGAAGTTGATTTCCATGTGTCCCCACCTTGACGTAGGTATGGGTGGCGCCCTGTACCTTGTCTTGTAGACACTGGATCTATGGTTTCTACAATTACAGAAAGTTTCTTTCGCACACATTTTGAACCCTGGGGTGATGAACGCCTTAAAGCCTGTCATTGGTTAGAGCTTAAAGCTGCCAATGGGTTAACTATCCCTTATATTGGGTATCTTGAACTTGACGTTGTTCTTTGTGGGAAGTTGATGCCTCAATGCGGTGTTTTGGTGGTGAAGGATCCACCGGGGCGGATTGCATCTCAAGTCCCCGGTGTCCTAGGAATGAACATCATTAGTAAATGTTACCGGGAGCTGTTTGGTCAGTATGGACCTACCTTGTTTGGAGAAACGTTGGTGTCGTTTCCAGCGCCCTTAGCTGACGCTTTGCAGAAATGTCATGTAGCTAGCATCAGGCCAGTTTTAAACAACTTGGGGAAAGCAAGGGTTCGAGGAAAGAAGGCTTGTCGTATACCTGGAGGAGCAATGAAGATTGTAACGGCGACATGCTCAGAATATTTTTCTGAGGGGACCGTGCTATTTGAGCCACCGGAATCTGGCTTACCGGCGGGTCTTCTGGCGTCTCCCGCCTTGGTCCGCGTTATTCGGGGAACTGTTTATATCCCCGTGGTGAACGTTGGGGTTACTGAGGTGCTTCTCTATTCTCGTACTGTTATTGGCACTCTGGATGATGTCAGAGTTGTCAGCCTGCCCACCGGTGTTGAAGTTTCATCTATTTCTGCCCAAGTGGCGGGACACACTGGTTCCTCAGTCCTCGGTCAGATTGAGTCGATTGACTTTTCACATTTGTCTTCTGATGACCGCAATGCGGCTTTTTCTCTGCTTCAGAAGCATGCGTCTGTCTTCTCCGCTAATGAACAAGACCTCGGCTGTACGAATCTCATCTCTCATGACATCCCGTTGCTCGATGACATTCCCATTCGGCAAAGGCATCGCCGTATTCCACCTTCTGAATATGAGGTTGTGAAAGAGCACATCAACCAGCTGTTGGAAACCAAGGTCATAAGGGAGAGTTCGAGCCCCTATGCTTCACCAATAGTGCTTGTCCGCAAAAGGACGGGAGCTTACGGCTTTGTGTAGATTACAGACAACTAAATTCCAAGACGAGGAAGGACGCATTTCCACTCCCACGGATAGAAGAAACATTGGATTCTTTGTCGGGTGCTTGTTGGTTCTCCACAATGGACCTTGCAAGTGGGTACAATCAAGTGCCAGTCACTGAAGGAGATAAGCCTAAAACTGCCTTTTGTACCCCTTCGGTTTGTTCGAATGGAACCGAATGCCGTTTGGTCTTTGTAACGCTCCCAGCACTTTTCAGAGGCTGATGCAGCGGATTTTTGGAAGTCAGCAGGGCCAATCGTTACTTTTATATCTGGACGATATCGTGGTCTTCTCTTCTGACACCCGCCAGCACCTGGAAAGGTTGGATGGAGTGTTAAGCAGGCTGCATTTGGAAGGTCTTAAAGTCAAGCTTTCAAAGTGCAATTTCTTCAAGCAGGAAGTCAATTACTTGGGTCATGTAATCTCTGATCGTGGTGTGTCTTGTGACCCTGAAAAGGTCAGAGCAGTGGCTGAATGGCCGGTTCCCACCACGGTTTCCGAACTTCGATCCTTCATCGGATTTGCAAGTTACTATCGACGTTTCGTGGAAGGGTTTGCGAGGCTAGCTGCGCCCTTACATCGGAAGGTGGCTGAACTATCAGGCAAGTCCAAGAGAACTAAAAATCGTGATATTGAGGACTGGGACCAGGAATGCCAGGAACACTTCGAGATCTTGAAGATGAAGCTTATAAGGGCACCTGTACTGGCATATGCAGACTTCACTTTGCCATTCATCCTTGAGGTGGATGCAAGCTTTTGTGGCCTGGGAGCAGTGCTCTCTCAGGAGCAAGAGGGAAAAGTGCGTCCCATTGCCTATGCAAGTAGAGGGTTGCGAAGAACTGAACGAAACATGTCAAATTATAGTTCGATGAAGCTTGAACTTCTTGCTTTGAAGTGGGCAATCAGTGAAAAATTTCGAGAGTATCTTCTTGGCCACAAGTGTGTGGTATATACAGACAACAACCCGTTGAGCCACTTGTTGACTGCCAAATTGGGAGCTGTCGAACAGCGCTGGGCTGCGCAACTCGCATCTTTTGACTTCGAACTGCGCTATCGGTCTGGGAAAAGTAATGTTAATGCAGACGCCCTGTCACGCCAGAAAGACCTTAACCCAGAGGACATGGCTGCTTTGGGCCCCGGGTCAATGGTGCCAGTTTCTTTACAGCAGGCGGCACCTTTGCAGATGGTCGAGGTGACTCAGACTGTGGTGTTTGCTTTGCCTAGTCATTCCCCAAGCGACGTTAAGGCCCTTCAGGACGCAGATCCTGTTATTCAGGAGGTAGCAACTTTTTGGAGACAACGCCGACTGCCAACTGCAGAGGAGAAGAAGAACTGCTCGGCTGCTGCTTTGGTTTTATTCCGGCAGTGGGACCGCTTAGTTGAAAGAAATGAATTGTTGTATCGTAAGATCTACCGCCCTGAGGGTGGCGAGGCCGTGTTTCAGTTGCTCCTACCCTCGGCTATGATTGAGGAGGTGTTAACTCACTTGCATCAAGATCATGGACATCAAGGGGTCGCGAGAACACTTGCACTCCTGCGCTCACGATGTTATTGGCCAGGGATGTCAAAGGTTGTCAGTGATTGGTGTAGGCAGTGCGAACGTTGCCAGATCGCGAAGGATGCTCGTCCAGCTGCTCGCGCTTCCATGGGCCATTTGTTGGCCTCCCGACCTAATGAGATGCTTGCACTTGATTTCACTTTGTTGGAGCCCTCGCAACAAGGGTTTGAGGACGTGCTTGTCATTACTGATGTTTTCAGTAAGTATACACTGGCCTTGCCGACAAGGGACCAGCGCGCTTCGACAGTGGCAGAGATTCTGGTCTCTGACTGGTTTTCTAAGTTTGGTGTCCCCTCCCGAATTCATTCAGATCAGGGACGCTGTTTTGAGAGCCTGTTGTTGCGACAATTGTGTCATCTTTATGGGATCTCCAAATCTAGAACAACGCCGTACCATCCATCCGGCAATGGGCAGTGCGAGCGATTTAATCGCACCCTGCATGACTTACTTCGCACGTTGCCTGTGTCTAGGAAACGTGACTGGAGTTCCTGTTTGCCACAAATCTTGTATGCCTACAACACCACCCCCCACCAGTCTACTGGCGAATCTCCCTTTTATTTGATGTTTGGTCGAGAACCAAAGCTGCCAGTTGACTTTTTGTTGGGCCAGGCTGAGGACCCTCTTGATGGCGACCCCCATGAATGGATTATGGAGCACCAAACCCGCCTAAAATTGGCGTTTGAGGGGGCGAAGGAACGGTTGAGACATGCTGCTGAACGCCGGAAGGTTCTGCATGACCAACAGGTGCATGATAAGCCCCTGGAGGAAGGAGAAACTGTTTTGGTGCGCAACACTGGTTTGCGAGGTCGCTGCAAAACCCATGACCGGTGGTCATCAGTCTTGCACATTGTTTTGCAAGCGCCAAGGGACGGCGGGGCTGTATACACCATCGCTCCACTGAATGACCAGGCGAAGGTGAAGCGGGTCCATCGCTCTTTAGTAAAGGCGTGGATTGGTGTGACCCCTTTGGAGGCTAACCCGAGTGGTGTTCCCCCTGTAGTTGGGAACAATCGTTCGCTTAGCGGATCATCTGGTGAGGACTTGTGGTACATTGAACCTGGACAACCAGTTGCATTAGAGCCAGAGCTTGGCATGTTCAGTGGGTCCAGTAGGTTGAATCCTACCCAGTTACAGCCTCAGTTGGAAAGGTCTGACGCTGCTGCCACTGGCCTTCTGACAGCTTCAGAGCCACCTTCATCTCCTGCGCTAGCCGATGGCCCACGGAGGTCGGCGCGTTCCACCGCTGGTTGCCACCCTAATCCTCACAATTTGCCTCGTTCTGTATTGGACAACCAAATTTGGGAGTCGGCCATTTGGTCTAAGACAGTCGATCGGCCGGGTCGACGATCCAACTGGGGGGGCAGAATGTAGTGAGACGCGCACCTTAACCAGCGGGCCAATCACGTAGCGCCCCAAGCCTTGATGAGGGAGACTGGTTTCACCTGTTGCACTCTCTCCTCACCTCTGGCATCCAACACGGTGTAGCAGCCACTGGGACAAGAAGGCTCCGTGTTTTATATTAACTTAAACCCGCTCAATTCCCGGTCTACGGTCGTGACTTGAAGCTGCGGCACGTTGCTCCGTCCTGCCTTATTGGTGAGTGGAGACGTATTCGTTCATAAAACTGGTTACGCTGGGTCTAAACCGCTACTTCTGTAGGCAGTGTCTGTGTGCGGGCTGTCCCTGGCGGGTGCGTGTACAAGCTGTATTGGGTGAGTAATAAACCGGGATTTCATTCCTAGAATGTACTCGTTCTGAGTTCCCTTATCATGCGTTGCTCCGGCAGGCTTAGGCAGAGCAGGTGTGTCCTGCGTTCCACCCCCTCTCGTTCCCGAGCGGAGCGTCTCCTCGGTGAGTGCACGGGGCCGTGCCCATTTATTAAATCTCCCTGTTGGGTCTTAAATTTACCTTTTTTCAGGCTTTTGAGTTCCCCGCGGGCCTCCCCTGTGGGATTGGGTCATCCCCTCTGGAGCTAGCTTTCCCCCGGCGGAGTTTGTCGCTCCTCTGGGCCTGGACGCCTCCTACCTTCGTGGTGTCGGCCCCTAATGGACAGTACCATTGCCGTATTCACCGGTCGAGTTATAACTTTTTTTTGGTTAATATTTTATTGTGTGTGTGTGTGAGTGAAAGGAATTGTAAACATTGTTTAAAACATTTTAATATGGAATAATAAATTTTTGTATCATTTTGTAAACTGGTGTCTTGCCTACTGCTTATGAATTACCCCCCCACTCGGTCACTACACTTACTAAGCACTTTCTAGGTCAACCATGATTGATTGATATAGTGGACCCTTCATCAGTTACTTAGTTACATACAAGGTTGCATTTAGAATGGACCTCAGGAGTGGAGTGGATGTCCCTGTGGTTTTGTATTCCAACATTGTTGATTTATCGGACTTGTGCTGTCAGAGTCTGTGTAAAATGGGCTCATTTGAAACATGCAGCCGTTTTTATTCACAAAGGACTATTGCTGTTTCTGTAGCAGCATAGTCCACACAATCTGTAGCAGCTCAGTATCCCCTGGGACTGTCTAAAGTACTGGTTCAAACAGCTGGTTCAAAGAGCTACTGTGTAATGTAGATAAAAACTACATCCAGGGCTCTCAAGTCTCACACATTGAGAGTGTGACACACGCAATTCGACGTGTTCACACGCCACACATGGTATTTCACACGCTGAATTTTTTTTAAGCAATTCAAAACTGTAGCCACTGTTCACAGCGCTTCTGTGCCCAGAAAATCGGTAAGTTAATGCAGGCACCGCGTGTTTTCAGCGAAAAAAAGTCACTCGCACACCAGTACTGGAGTTGAGCCATCAGCTGTGAGGCCGACCGCTCACAGCTGTGAGCGAGCCGCGTGAATGTTTACCCGGCATTTCCAAGAGAGGAAGAATCCTTAACTTGCTACGTAAGAAGGAACTCTCGCCTCGGGACACGGGATAAGTTCGGGATATGTCCTTTTCTCCGGAGCTCCGGATTATTAAAGACCGTGACACGTGCATACATGGATACGAGTGACCGCGTTTTTATGGGTGAGTCAAATCAGATTATTTCTGCATCTATTTCGGCACTAAACCAGAACTAAACCAAGACTAAACCAGGACTAAACCAGGTCTAAACCAGGACTAAACCAAGACTAATCCAGGTCTAAACCAGGACTAAACCAGAACTAAACCAGGACTAGACCAGGACTAAACCAGAACTAAACCAGGACTAAACCAAGACTAAACCAGGTCTAAACCAGGACTAGACCAGGACTAAACCAGAACTAAACCAGGACTAAACCAAGACTAAACCAAGACTAAACCAGGTCTAAACCAGGACTAGACCAGGACTAAACCAGAACTAAACCAGGACTAAACCAAGACTAAACCAGGTCTAAACCAGGACTAAACCAGGTCTAAACCAGGACTAGACCAGGACTAAACCAGAACTAAACCAGGACTAAACCAAGACTAAACCAGGTCTAAACCAGGACTAGACCAGGACTAAACCAGAACTAAACCAGGACTAAACCAAGACTAATCCAGGTCTAAACCAGGACTAAACCAGAACTAAACCAGGACTAGACCAGGACTAAACCAGAACTAAACCAGGACTAAACCAAGACTAAACCAGGTCTAAACCAGGACTAGACCAGGACTAAACCAGAACTAAACCAGGACTAAACCAGAACTAAACCAAGACTAAACCAGGTCTAAACCAGGACTAAACCAGAACTAAACCAGGACTAAACCAGGACTAAACCAGAACTAAACCAGGACTAGACCAGGACTAAACCAGAACTAAACCAGGACTAAACCAGAACTAAACCAGGACTAAACCAGGACTAAACCAGAACTAAACCAAGACTAAACCAGGTCTAAACCAGGACTAAACCAGAACTAAACCAGGACTAGACCAGGACTAAACCAGGACCTAGCCAGGACTAAACCAGAACTAAACCAGGACTAAACCAGAACTAAACCAGGACTAAACCAAGACTAAACCAGGTCTAAACCGGGTCTAAACCAGGATTCAACTGGGACTAAACCAGGTCTAAACCAGGACTAAACCGGGACTAACCCGGCAGTAAACCAGTACTAAACCAGGTCTAAACCAGGACTAAACCAGGTCTAAACCAGGACTAAGCCAAGACTAAACCAGATCTAAACCGGGTCTAAACCAGGACTAAACCGGGACTAAAGCAGGACTTAACCAAAATTAAACCAGGTCTAAACCAAGACTAAGCCAGGACTAAACCAGGTCTAAACCAGGACTAAGCCAAGACTAAACCAGATCTAAACTGGGTCTAAACCAGCACTAAACCAGGACTAAACCAGGTCTAAACCAGGACTAAGCCAAGACTAAACCAGATCTAAACCGGGTCTAAACCAGGACTAAACCGGGACTAAACCAGGTCTAAACCAAGACTAAGCCAGGACTAAAACAGGTCTAAAACAGGTCTAAAACAGGTCTAAACCAGGACTAAACCAAGACTAAACCAAGACTGTGTGTGATAACATATTATCCTGTGCATTATTGAATGATAATATGGACTTGTAGTTATAAAAGCATTTCCATATTAACAAAGTACCTTCTAATTCTGCCCTGCCCTTCCACCATCCCCCCTGGTTTCATTTTATAATAATATAACCCCCCCCCCCCCCCCCCCGCTCCTCAGGAAAAAAATGTCACACACACCCCGCTCCTCGGGAAAAAAAAGTCACTCAGCAGAAGGCAGGGTGCAGTTTGAGGAAGAAATCACAGTCAGTTTCAGATGTTAATAGTGTAATAGCAGTCTGGAGTTTCTGTATCCTTCCGACACAATGACGAGTCCTACAGGGATTGTGTGTTAGGCTGCTCTATAATGTTTTTGTGGAGGTCTCACTGTGCCAGATCTAAAAGGAGGAGCTTGTAATCTGCAGAGTTCCTGTCCTGCCCTGTCTACATCAACACTGGAACGATGTGGCCGTATCCGTCTGTTATTGAGCCATGCAGTTAGCTTTGTCTTGGGCTGCACAGTATCTCAGGTGCCCTTAGGGGGCACTGCACTAATCACAAATGTTATCATAATGCACTCACCTCTGCACAAATCGAGTCATGTCCGTCCCATGCACAGACATGAATAGTGCAAAAATGTAACCATTATAATAGTATTATAGAGCCAGGAACAGTCAATAGGCAAAGCCCATGCAATTCTCTGACAAGCACCAAAGTGTGTGTGAAGAAATGTTTTGAGCCTCCCACAATAACAATACCATGTTTTATAGCACACAGAACACTGTGATCTCAGATCAGTGGTTTGAGATTTGTCTTGCATTCTAGGATGTTTTTTGACAGTGTCTCTTTGTGATGTATTCGAGATCCACACTTTTCAAGTGGGATGTGATCTCCCCAAATGACAAAGGCTCTCCTTGAACAGAGAGAGGTGATGTGATCAAAATAAATAAATAAAGTCTGCTCTCATAAATACTAAATCAAATGTGAAACGATTTCTTTTCTTGTTGGAGCATTGGGGTTACACTGTAGCTGCACTCCTCAAAGGCAGGTGCGTGTGGAGCTCTGAGGCTGTGCCGAGGAGGGATCCATGCTAACACATTCACCATGATTATATTTGCAATACACATGAGACTGACAACTGCCGAGCTGCTGGTAATTATAGATGGAAATCAAGTGTCTAACCCATCTGCTGAGCAGGGCTGTGAAGACTGGTGCAGGTGTTACCACCAATCTCTGACTGTCTGTGGCTCTGTGAGAGGAGCTGTTACAAGCTTAAAGGACTTGTCTGGTTCTCAGCTCTCAGTCATCCTGCTGCCACCACAAAAAATAAAAAAATAAAATAAAACTTTCAAATTCACAATGGGCCATGTAGGAAAGGGTTTTCAACAAACAACAACAAATAATCATTACAAAGACTCATGAAAAACTTTTTCACTTGGGTAAACTGTACCTGTAGTCTGTGTGTCATAAGCAGGATCAAGGCTTTGGGTTTGTTGGAATGAAGCCCCTTTTGCTGCACCTCTTGGTTGTTCTCGGGTATTGTAATCTCACTTGACCTACTACTACTTCCTTAAGTTTATGCACATTCTGAGAATACATTTGTCCAAGAGAATTTGTTTGTGTATTGCGTATTTTACATGTAACCTTGGGTAAGCTAAGGGTTTCCCATTAATACGTTAATTTAAAATACAAGCATGTCTGGCCTGGACATAGGCAGTATATAGTGGAATTGAAGTTTTATTTAATCAATCATCTTAAAAAGTTAATTCTATAGCATTTAAAAAGTAAAATTTTTACATAATAAGCAACACAACAAATTGGGACTAAAATATAGAATCCAACTAAACTCAATTAAATTAAATCACAACCAAAACCAAATGTAATAATGCAAAACCAAACAATATTCAAACCGAAATCAATTAAATCCTATATTTCAGTAACCAAAGTGCTGGTGCTGTGCAAAATACAATATGAAAGTGCTGTAGTTTTTTGGTTTTTTTTTTTTACCAGATGTAAAGTGCTTAGAGTGTTAGAAAGTGCAAAGTGCTAGCAGCCAATCAGGTCTAAAGTGTCTTGTGCTTTTGCTGACCAAGAAGCATGCTAACCCAAATTGCACTATCCTCTATTGCACGAACTATCCAAAACAATAAATAATAAGCACTGCAACTACAATCAACAACTACAGTGATTTAAAAAAAAAAGAATTTGGGAGCAGAATTTCAGAGCAAGAACTATGAGCAGCAGTGCAATCTATTACAAAAAATACAGGAGTTACTTCAAGAATGCCATTAGCCACCACCAAACCAAATATACACCATAAAGGGCATTTACCTTGATATTAGAAGAGTGCACCCTACATGGGGCTTGGAGCACAATCAGAGCATCACCACCGCCAACTCCATACCACACCTTTAACACGGTTATCACAAACACCACATTATTGCAGGTTTTAACAGCAATCACTTTCAGAAAACATAACTCCAGCTACTTACATGCACCACTTCCAGCTACCCACAGAAAGCCCCGACAATCACACTGCGACGTCTGCATCTTTTTCTAGTTTCTACGGCACAAACTATGACACATTCACAGACGCACCACGGTGGGAAAGTATAGTCCCTGTGACTGCCTGGTTACATACATAACAAGCAAATTGAATTGAATTTGTCCAATAGAAAGCCTGCGTAGAAAGTCTACACATGGTGTATTTGACAAGCCCCATTGATTTTTCTGTTAAAAAACTTTCAGAAGAAGACTTGAAGCAGTATCTGAGTTGAGATTTTCCAGTGTAATACACCGCTGATACATGAGCAAAGACTGCAGAGTAGAGCTGGACCAAGCACAGGCTGCACAGTGTGGGCTCTGCACAGGCTCCACAGTATGGCCCCTGCACAGGCTGCACAGTATGGCCCCTGCTGTCTGAAAGGTAAAAGTATGAATTTGCTCTTGTCTTATCTCACAGCAGCAGCAGCAGCAGGAGGAGCAGCAGCAGCAGCAGCGCAAGGCTACATCTCACCTCACCCATACATCCCTGTGATTTTCTTGCTGTACTGGAGAGCTTCTGGCCCACAAATTGTGATTGGCCCTCATTCTGCTGACTGAAACAAACAGTGAAAAATAAGCTATACCTGAAGGGCAGAGCAAAGCGTTTTTCCTGCCGGCATTCTTCTAGAGCGATAACACGAGTGAGAGTGGAGGAATATTATACAGCAGGAATCCATTTAAAGTCCCAGCATGGAGACAGCTGTGTGTTGCACAGCTTAATCCCATAGGATAGCTTCATTATTGTGTTGATGTCACTTTGTACTGCAGCAATGGACCAATGCAGGAGCGCTCAATAACTTATAAGTTATGTAAAGTATAACAAAACATCACATACCCATATATGATCATGTGTTTTTGTATGTGCACAATCCTTTATATTTTTATTTATTCAATGTGAAACACCACAATGTGTCCAGACATAGCATACATAAACTGAATAATTATACTATATGAGGCAGCAAATGTGGCAAAAGACCTTCCAGAGAAAATACTTAGAGGGAATTTCATTTCATCACCAATCGGAACACCAGAGCGGAGTAAGAATAAGGCCTTGTTGTGTTCACCTGGTTCCCTCCTGGACACTGCTGTGATGCTGCAGGAGGGACATTTTTGGCTCTTCCTCTCCTCAAGCTGCCCTGACACAGATCTGCTGACCCTACCTGACCAGTCCTCCTGTTAAATTGCTCTCTCTTTCTCTCTCTCTCTCTCTCTCTAATATAAAACCTTTAATTAATACTATTTCAAATGGCTGTAGGAATAACTTGTTATCACACATAAAATATGTTTGTTTGATTTATATGTATTGTCAATGTGTGATTGGGCAAGGCATTTTATCTTGCCTCCAGAGAATGAATGTGTTCATGTACACCTTTGGATGTGGTTGGCAAAGTGTGCTATTCAGAAGTGAATAAATAAAACTAGTTTGTACAGATCTTTTGGACACTGCACAATGAGTCCAAACGGCATTATTATTCCTACATAATCAACTGAACCTTTTCATGCCTTTGCTGCTTGAGATTAAAAAAAAGTACTGCACAGAACTATCAAGAGATAAACAACAAATTGTACCGCCAAAATAGGAATTTGTCATCCATAAAAGCTAATTTATGCATTACTTTTCTTTCTTCTTTGGACAGCTGTAATTCTCTGTTGGCTTTATGTCCACTGCTCCTGATGAGCCCAAAGCACAGCATCAAAACAAACAAAAATACTCCTATATATTGTTAAACATCACTACAACAGACTGCATTATGGACCTGCCTCGCTTATGGGGACAAAACTCAGCTCTCCATGTAAATCCTTTAATGCTAGATCAACAATATGTTTTAAAGTTAAAATATGGGTAGGAAATAGGTTAGGGTTTAGGTTAAAGTACATATGACAGGACATTTCTCCAAAACAAAGTTAATATGCAAGATTTGACTAACAATCTTTACGCACATTTTGGTCACATTTTGGTGACGTTTGTAATTTTGCATTTTGTAGATGTATGTTACTTAGCAACCACATGCAAACAAAAGCCAAAACATGTCTAAGTTACATATTATAGTATAGTTTTGATTAGATACATAAAAATAAATGACAACACCTTTATTTTGTTAAGGTTTAAAATGACATAAATTGTGTCTGCATTTTAGATGGAAATTTTCATATTGATGACATAGGTAGGGATTCTGTTTTAGAACTCAGCACTACTTACTGTATTTTCCAACTTTTTATTTTCAAATTTCCATCACAAACTGCCACTTGATTGATGTAAAATTATGATGAGTATTTACCTCATGTACTATCCAACCAAACCAAATCATAATTAGAAAAATATATTAATCTGTCAAACGCACGCAACGTTAAGCAACTATGGTTAAGGTTAGGATCATATACAGTCTATGGATCAGCCTCAAGCAAATAAATGTCAATGTGTCAATGTAATGTCCCCTAGAAGCATGGAAATAACAAACATCAATATTATCATGTGCTGGGGGAATTGTAGGAAAGTTCAGTGAACTACTCTCATAACGTCTGCTCATGCCTAGTTCTAAAATCATTTTGGGAAAATATATTTAACGAAATCAAATGTATATTGAAACTACATGGAAAAATGGCCAAAGTTGTAATACTACTGGGAATGACTCCAAATGAAATCTCTGATACAGAAGGCAAATGTCTTTGAGGATATTAAGGATAAGTGCTCTCAAATTAATTACCACTTTCAGGCTACAAAATATCCTAACTATAGAGAAGTAGAAAAATGTGATTAAGACTAAAG
This sequence comes from Paratrypauchen microcephalus, assembly GCA_036785185.1. Lineage (NCBI taxonomy): Eukaryota > Metazoa > Chordata > Actinopteri > Gobiiformes > Gobiidae > Paratrypauchen > Paratrypauchen microcephalus. Next base: position 4,518,220 of record JAVJIX010000028.1, on the reverse strand, counting down.
AAATTGAATTAATCACATTTAAAATGAAAGGTTTGGGACAACTGGGTCAATCAATGTCAGATAATTGTGAGAACTATTTAACTAGATAAAATGTAAGATATATGCAAGGGGATCACTTTTTCTTACAATTACTGTAAGTATACCAGTAGAATACAAGTCATTGTATTGCTATTATTATTATATCGGTGCAAATAATCTTTTGTTAAAAAGGAAACTCAACAAGTATGTACCAGTGAGTGTGTCTGAAAATATTCAAATGTACTATTACTGTGTAAGCTATTCAATTTACTGCACATAACAATGTAAGAACAAGGACACAGCTCTGCCTGCACCAGGGTCATACATCATTTTGTCAGGAAAGTTTTTACGGTATAGTATACAGAATAAAATGAAGTTTCAATATTGTCAAAATCTGCTGGGTACATCAACTGCAGCTGCAGAGTTGAACCTGTAACAATTCAAAGACAAAACAAATGTCATGGTCCATCCACACTGTTGTTTTCTCCAGCTCTATTGAAGCATCTCAGTGTAGAATATGATTTTATTAGACTAAAACTAAATCAATTCCTTATGCATCCGAATGACAACAAAATTGGGGTGTAACAAGATGTTTTTATTTGCACGCTGACTAAAATTATTATGTGCTGTGGGCCCATTTCAGACCTAAAATTGAGTGGAATGTGTCTGTCTCTCCTTGGTTTGTTACTGCTGGAGCTGGCAGTGTTGCCCGAGGCTGTGTCATGCCAAGTCGACAAATCTCACCAGTTCAGAAATCTTTCAAAAAATGCAGGTGCAGAGGTTAGAATCGTGGGCTCATGTATCATTCCTCAGGCTGCAGGCACAGGAATGTAAAGGAGAATGTGCTGGTGTTTTTATAATGCTGCTCCGAATCTGACAAAGGTGCCCTTGCACTAAATAACCACCATCAGTAAATAATAAAACAATTCTCTGTCACAGAAGCTTATATTTCCACTAGCTGACCTCATTGTTAGCAAAGTCATATTTCACAAACTTTCAGACAAACAAACCATACTTTTTATAGAGTTATTACTACAATTGCTTACTACTACTATTCAAAGATTCAAGATTCAAAGCTTTTATTGTCATATGCACAGTAAAGAAACACGTTTCCCTGTACAATGAAATTCTTACTTTGCAGTCCACCCTGGATGCCAAGAGCATGCAAAAAAATTAAAATAGATAAATAAGATAAAGAGAAGCATGTAAAAAATTAAAAAAAAAGTATAATCAAATAGAAACAATCTTTACAGAATATACACTATGAAAATAGAGGCTAGGTGCTATGCACATATTTACAGATAATGTGCAACATTAGTTTTATGTGCAACTGTCAGTAGTAAAAGTACAGAAGCCGACAGAGGCCATATTCATAAGCAATATTTTTTCTTCCTTGTAATTTCAAGATTAGTCCGCGGCACCTCCGCAGAAGACTGGCCCGGCTTCGTCTTTATCGACGGAGATACAGTCTTCCGCCTTCGTTGTCTGGCCTACAAGGGGCCTCTGGCCTCTGTCGGCTTCCGTAATGCGGAAGCTGACATCTCAACTGTTATTTCGAGATCTCGAGATAACAGTTTTGTTTTCTCGAGATAACGTAATAATTTTTTGTTTTTTCGAGATAACGGAATAACTGTTTGTTTTCTCGAATATGGCCTCTGTCGGCTTCCGCATAAAACGGTGTGCAAACATGGTTGATATAGTGCAAACAGGAAGCATAAACAATCGAGCAGTTACATGGGCAGCTGTAATCTGACAGATGAATTTAACAGTTGGTCAATAATAGTGCAAATTACTCATGTGCGGGGGGCTATTGCTCAGCAGAGTCTGATAGCAGTTGGGAAGAAAGAGTCTTTCTTTTGTGAGGTCATCACTGCTGTGGACTCCCAGGTATTTAAAGGTGCTCACCCTTTCCACCTCAAGGTCCCGGATAAACAGTGGCTGATGAGGTCTCCTCTCCTTCCTCATGTCCACCATCATCTCCTCTGTCTTGTCTGTGTTGAGAGTGAGGTTGTTGTCCCTGCACCATGTCACCAGACTGTCCACCTCCCTCCTGTAGGCCGCCTCGTCTCCACCTGTGATACGACTTAACACAGCGGTGTTGTCAGCAAACTTCAGGATGATGCAACGCAGTCATGGGTGAACAGGGTGTAGAGGATGGGGCTGAGGACGCAGCCCTACTATTGCTACTGTTTTAAGTGATACCAGTTATTATTATTTGATTTATTTGATTTTATTTTGAATTCATGTTTGTAGAGTTCAAAAACCATAACAGCAGGTGCCTCACAGGGCTTTAAAAATGATTGATCCCAAATAAAAAAGGTTAAAAAATCAGTGAAACAATTATTGGTCAGCCAGACAAGCAGATTAACCAACATTCACAGAAAACAAGCAAATCTATTACTTGAACTGTAACCCTCCTTATCTGCAAGGAAAAATGAAGAAAAAAAACAAACAAACAAAAAAAACAAGAAGTAAGAAAAACTTAAAGTTATCCAGTGTTCAGAAAAAGAATATATGTTTACATGTGCGTACATACAGACACACTAGAGCCCTCTCCCATCACTATAAATAAAAGCTGCTAATGTTCTTGTAACCCATCATGCAGCACAGGTTTCAACAGATACAGTAAAAATACTGAAAACTGTGAGAGCAAAGTGGAAAACAAGAATATGGGCAACATAATGGCTTAAAAATAAACACATGGTACATGCATACATACTGTATGATAGATGTAGACTTAAAATGGTCTTTATAGTTTGTTATAAATAAGGTCTATTACATCCTTTCCTAATTGTCTCCCATCTCTCAGGTTTTTGTCACATTGTAGAGATGTCAAAAAAGGAACCACAAAGTTTGTGTCAGATATAAATTGACTGATGGTATATGGCTTGTTATAAGGTATAATCCAGGGGTCGGCAACCTTTACCACTCAAAGAGCCATTTAGACCCGTTTCACACAGTAAAGAAAACACTGGGAGCCACAAAACTATTTTGAAATTTAAAATGAAATAACACTGGATATAACTTTTTTTGTTTGTTTGTTTGTCTTCTGCCTTTGTGCCATAGAATCACATTTTGAAAATGAACAAACTAAAATAAAATACATTTTAATTAAATACAGCAGCCTTGCTGTTTCGCAGATTTTTTTATTCAATTTCTTTTTATAGTGTATCAACGCGCATTTCTGCATCCTGATTGGCTAAGGGACTGTAGACCTTGCCAGTTTGTCAGTCACGCTCCTCCGCGCCGTGTCTCCTGTACAGTACAGAATGCATTCAGCTTTGCCAGATTTATATAAATGTTCGATCGCTCGCAGTGTGACTCTGAAGTGCTGTATGTTTGCAAGTTTTCTCCACGAAAAAACCCGCGACAGTGCAGTGTAGAATGTGTGTGGTGAGGCATTTACAGCCTTAAAAACATGTAGAATGTAAAATATAAAGCTGACTACTTCTCGGATTTCGCCTGTCTCGTGTTATTTTTAGAACGTAACCACCGCAATAAATGAGGGACCACTGTACTGAGCTGCATCAGAGGGATCAAAGAGCAGCTCCGGAGCCGCGGGTTGCCGACCCCTGGTATAATCCATTTAAATATGCAAAAATAAAGACAGCTATATTTCAAAATGTGCATTGTGTCACTTTTCCAGTGGAGCATACAGGTGTGACTGCTTAGCTGTGAATGCTCCATAGTATGCCATTAAACGTATCCATAACAAGCATTTACTCAGGGGTTTACAGGTGTTTTTATTGCTCAAAAATGCCTAAAAACATACATTCTTTCAGGGGTACGGCCTCTCCACATGGTAAAACCTTGATCTGACTAAACTTGGTCTGGTCTCATACTTTTATAGATATATCAGATTAATGCCACATTGCAAAACATTCCAGGCAAAGCGATAAAATCTCCATGAAGACAAGAAGATGCCAAGTCGCCACCAGAGATGTTACGGTGAACCTTAAATTTCTACTGAACAAAGTTTGTAAAGTCCAACCACAAAAGAGACACAAACAATACTGTATATGTATCCCTATAGGCCTGTCAAGACTCTGAAGTGTGATAGAAATGATAGAAATAAGATCATATTGAAACGGGCACAATAACCCAATTAAGAGCAGATTTAAACCACCAAAAACTATTCTAATTGTACAATAGTGTTTAAAAATTATGAATAAATAGCATTAAATAAACACCAGAATGAAACACTAATACTTTGTATCTGTAATGATTCATAGAAATTATTAATTCTACAGCTCAAAATCTTATCATATAGCTAAAAACTACAACAATTTCCCAGTAGTGCAAAGAAAAAGTATCATAATTACCCCCAAAATTACTGTTCCAGCTTTCATTATTTTATGATAATTCAATACAGTAATTATCGTGACAAGCCAATGTTTATCAGTCTTATTGGCTCCTCTGAGACTGGTTAGCACAAATCACTGAGACAACTATTTAACTTTTAATCAAGGCATCATTTGCGATCAATATTCTATCTAGCAGGGCCTCACCACGTCTTGAACCTGACTTATAATGAGTACTGGGTGGGTTATCCATCCATCTCATATTATTGATATAGACCCCAAGAGGAAAAAGAAAATGGGTGGAAATTCTTGGGATGATTGAGCGATAGCAGCTAGTCTATAGGAGGAGGGCAAAATGGAGAGGGCAGAGTAGGGGAGACAAAGAGCTTTACTGGGTCATAAGTTACACAGGCGTCAGCTGGGGCCCCAAGTACTTCCAACTGCCTAAAATATCATCCCAACATGTACTCAGAAAACACGCCTCACTCTCTCCTTTTGTCGATTCATATTGACTGAGGATTTGAGTGAGCATGTGTGTCTCCTCGGGTGGAACGGCGTGACTCCAGAAAAGCCCACTAAAAACATTTTGAGTGGAGAATAAGGGTGGCAAAATATGAGAGGACTGGACCAAGAAAATAACTCAATTAGGACAAGCCAACCGCACTGACTAACCTGCTGTTCAAAGCAAATCATCAGTGTCAGAAGTGTGTTAATGGTGCTTTTTGGCAGATAATTCAAAAACAGGCTTGTTCTTTTTTGAGGACTTGAAAGATTATGGGTGCGTGTGTGGGTGAGTATTTTTTATTACGATATGAGGATTAAAACCTACACATTCAATACATGGAGACCTGCCTGCTTTGTGGGGATGTAAATCTGTTATTAGCAGATCCACAACATGATTGAATGTCCTCAAAAGTGTGTGTGTGTGTGTGTGTGTGTGTGTGTGTGTGTGTGTGTGTGTGTGTGTGTGTGTGTGTGTGTGTGTGTGTGTGTGTGGGTGTGTGGGTGTGTGTGTGTGTGTGTGTGTGTGCGTGTGTGTGTGCGTGCGCGTGCGTGCGTGTGTGTGTGTGTGTGCGCGCGTGTGTGTGTGTGCATAGGCTGTTTATGAATCATCATTGATTTTCATCCTGTTTTTAACATTTGTAGCAATAACGTGAATACATTCTACAGAACTGGTAATGTGGTCTTGTTGTAATGTTTATTTTCCTGGGGATTTAACACCAGCCAAAGCAGTAAGGACATCTGAAAGATTATCTTGTAATTACAAAAATTACGAAGAAAGAGGCAGTTTCAAAATTGAATGTATGCTTGGTTTTGTTTTCTATAAGCATGAAACAGAAACATAAAATGTGAAACAAATGAAAAGATATGATCTAATTGAAATTAATATTTTTTCAGTTCCTTAAAGGTCCTATATTGACTCTTGTGAGCTTTAAACCATGTTTTTACCTCATTAAACACATACCTGGAGCTATGTTTTGTTTCAGTCACACATGTTTTAGTAATCCTTTATTATTAGACTGTTTATATAGTGGTAATTTTCAAGTTAACAGCTATATGATCAAAGGAGAAGTTCAATTTGTCAACTGGACAAAGTTTGTTTGGTTGTTCGCCGCTCATGAGCGGCGAAACGTTTTCAACCAAACAAACTTTGTCCAGTTGACAAATTGAACTTCTCCTTTGATCATGGATTCTACCTGGACGACTGAGGGACTTTTCACGCATCTTAACAGCTATATGTATAGACGGATAATTTCTTTATCAACACAGCGGATGCGCACCCAGCTTGAGTGCAGAAAGCTGTCTGTGTGGTTAACATGAAGCTGCAACACTAGCTAGCGATGTCAGCGCACTAAAACAATTCATCACCGTGCAATAAAATCAGTTATGATGCTAAATTAACATTATATAGGGATACGACTTAATCGCCCATATGCGTTAAGACATGTGCAGTAGAGCGCCAAGTGACGTAGTCTGATAATCCCTCTATAGAAGAGATTGAAAATGCCAGGGCTGAAATGATCCAAATGTGTGCAAGAAACAAAACACAACTCCAGGTATGTTTTTGATGAGGAAACAACATTATAATAGTTCAGTAAATAGCATAATAAGGGCCCTTTAATCCTCAATCAAGTAACTCTTTGTCCACATCATCCAACCAACTATGCTTCAAAACAATTCCCTTCCATCTTTAGAAAGTGTCTTGTGTGGCGGTTGTCATTAGCGATTGTGCAGCCGGGCATGTAACGTGACAAGTGGAGGTCAATTGACATTCTCATTTGTGATTATGATCAGTGTAATTCAAGCAGAGCCCGAAAGAGGATAATCCAGGTCAGATCTCATTCTCGCTTTTCAGATATGCATTAATGCTAACCTGCTCGTATCAGGCGGACATCTTGTGGACCATTTGATCACTCCATTTTAAGAGCCTGATTATCAGGGAGATTTCACTGGAGATAAATTAGACAGACTTTCTCATTTATTGTTAATGCAATCATGGGAGCCTTTTCCAAATGTTTCAAATCAACATTCGGAGAGAGGGAAGAATTCAAATTTGAGATGCCGTGCTGAGATGTATTGAAAGAAAGGGCCGCTCTGATGCTTTATGCTGATTGGTTATTTCAGATTCCCTATGGTGGGGAGATAATGAGCATGTTTTGATCAGAGGGCCTTTGTTGCATGGTGTATACGAGAGTGTGGCTGCAACAGAGCCTGATGAATGCTCACTCAAGATTGTCAGCACTAATATCCCTCAGGAGGGGCTGCCTTGTTACATATACAGAGACTTCCCATTGAACAGAGAGACCCAATTACACAGGGGAGGCACTAGGTGGAAATGGGTACTCATGTGCTCAGTTTGAACGCTTGGATTTGAGAGCATTCATGTGAGCTCAAGTTTCGGTGAAATCACACAGGTTTAAGACAAGTAGGAAATCAGACTGGTCACTATGCCCTCTGTTACAATGGAACCAACATGTATGTGCAATTAGATCTGTTTGAATGCTTCACTCATTGATTCTGCTGAAATCTGCAATGTTTTTCAGTCCCCTGTGAGATTTCCCTCTTAAACCTGGACTCTTGATAATTGCATCACTGTGACTTTTGTTCATATGTCTTTTATTTGCCTGCACTTATTTAATCTAGATTAGGATTTACAACACAACTCGACCCACATTTGCTGACACAGGTTATGTGTCTTAGTTGATATATATATATATATATATATATATATATATCTATATATATATATATATCTATATATATATCTATATATATATATATTATATATTATATATATATATATATATATGGTGGTGGTGGACATTGCAATACCAAGCGATGGTAACATCAGGAAAAAGGAACACGAGAAACTAGAGAAATACCAGGGGCTCAAGGAAGAGCTGGAGAAGGCCTGGAAGGTGAAGGCATCAGTGGTGCCCGTGGTGATCGGAGCACCCGGGACTGTAACCCCCAAACTGGAGGAGTAGCTACAACAGATCCCAGGAAAAACATCAGACATCTCAGTCCAGAAAAGTGCAGTACTAGGAACAGCAAAGATACTGCGCAGAACTCTCAAGCTCCCAGGCCTCTGGTAGAGGACCCGAGCTGGATGAGAGTGAGAGAGACCAACCACCCTGGAAGGTGAGGAGCACATTTTTATATTTTAGATTTTTTATATATTTTTATTATATTATATTATATTATATTATATTATATTATATTATATTATATTATATTATATTATATTATATTATATTATATTATATTATATTATATTATATTATATTATATTATATTATATATTTTTTATACATTTATATATATATATATGGATTTCAGAGTGAAAAATTAGCGCCATTGCCATAGCAATTAACAATTTAAAAACAATATGTTAAATCTATTGAATGATAAAGTACTCAAAATGGCCCCTATATACAGGAGGATGAAACAGATGAGCATTTTGAGCACCAAAAGTTGGTTAGAGCGCCATAGTGCTGGGATGCTGTTCACGGGGGCTGTTTATTATCAGTTTGTTTTGGATGACTGGAAGAGAAAATGATTATTGCATGCTAATTACTTTGTAACAGTATCAATTAATCTTTCAAACATAAACAACAGCAAAACCATTCCTCATTTGAAACTTTCCTCCACTAGTAATTGTTTCTATCTGGCTTGGATAATTAAAGTTAAGTTAAATTACAGTTTGTTTTATTTACTATGACTGCTGTACTAAACTGCACACCCTTAACACCCAGAAGGCCCTCAGGGTGCAAATGCTACACCAGATTATCTACTGAAAGCAGCTTCCTCTTCCTGGTTGAGGCGATAATTAATCCCTCATTTATGAAAATAAAGCTGCAGCAGATATGGGACTGTGGTCAGGGAATCGTTTGGTATAACCTCTGATTCACACACCAGCGAGGACACATTATTTATGCTAAGTTTTCTCATTGGGGTGGCCAAATAAGCACAATTATAACTAACAGATCTGCTTTTATCTTCCAAACATGACTCTAACCATTTCCATTACCAGTACAGAGGGAGTTACCATTGGGGTTTGTAAATAGTTTATGGATGTCATTAGAAGAAACTTGTGATGTGCGCGTCCTAGCAAAAGTCTTTCCGAAGTCCACTGGAGCAAGACCGTCCATCTCCACTCATAATGTGCATTTAATAAGAATGAAATTGGCGCGTGCTTTGAGGGGTGGGATAATGACAGTTTGACTCTTCATGGCTTTGATATGTGTGTGACAGGCGCCGTTCCACCAGCATCTGTTAAGAATGCTTCATTGAGTTTATAATTAGTGCAGGCCACGCTCCACTGGCACGAGCTGTGGCCACTCAACTCTATGGTGCCCACAACCAACCAAGATGAAGAGTTGTATTTTGAAGTGAGTGCATAAACTTTACCAACTTTACTAACAGGTTTAAATAACATCTTGACAATAATGTACTAAGTCAGTGGTTCTCCAGTGTTTCACCCCAAGTGTAACCAAACAAAGTATTTGACTAATCTAAGGCAAAATCAAAGCGATACAGATGCTGATGCCAATGCAGATGTCAGAGGGCTTCTATTCTCTAGGATCTTATGACTACTCACACTGTTATAGGGCATATCTGAAGAGAACCGAGAGAGAAGGAGGATATGAATTGGTTGGGGGGGGCACACAGCAGTCAGAGTTCCCCTGGGCCACGGGGGATGGCACTCAGAGGGCCCCTGGGCTAAGGGGTACGGCAGTCAGAGGGCCCCTGGGCTATGGGGTACGGCAGTCAGAGGACCCCTGGGCTATGGGGTACGGCAGTCAGAGGGCCCCTGGGCTATGGGGTACGGCAGTCAGAGGGCCCCTGGGCTATGGGGTACGGCAGTCAGAGGGCCCCTGGGCTATGGGGTACGGCAGTCAGAGGGCCCCTGGGCTATGGGGTACGGCAGTCAGAGGGCCCCTGGGCTGGCCCTGCTGTAGTGCCTCTCGTGAATGCTCCTAAGGGATCCCTAACGTTTACCAACTAGGGGGTTAAAAGGAAGTAGGAGGGAATGCTTTCAGAGGGCCCTATGATTATGAAAGCCCCTGTTAAGGGTCGCGACTTCTGGCTATGTGGGGGTCCTAGGGAGAGCCCTAATGGGAGAGCATACTGTTAAGAGAGCCCTCTGATTACAAATGTTCTTACAAAGGGCCTCTGATTTACCAAGGGTTTTGAACGAAAGTCCTTTCAGCGAGCCCTAAGGCCCAGGATATGCTAGCTGTGTGACTTAATTTACAGGCACAACCAGCACAACTAGATTACGTCATGACGTTACTATGATGTCATAACGTCATGCATGACTCACTGATCTCAAGAAAATGTGTCTACATGGCTATGTTGACAATCCCAAAGGGTACAGTTTCGAGATCGGGGCTAATGTGCAGTGCTGCTTAACCATGAAATAAGCTTCTGGTGGCAGTGCAGAGCTGAACTTACATTGAAAAACAATGATATTGACACTCAAGAGATGTGTTTTTTTTTTAAGTCGCCAGACTCACCTGAAAAGCCACTAAGTCGCTAGATGAGGTTTTAGTCACCAGAGACAGCCAAAAGTCGCTAAATCTAGCGACAGAGTTGCTAAATTGGCCACATTGGACCTCAGGATGTGTGTGCCAAAATCGGTTGAATTCACTCTCCCTTCTTGCAATAGAATCAGAGTTTGTTCGACAGCTCAACTTTGATGAGTTAGTGGACGACTTTCCAAGAAGGAAGAGCAGAAAGAAACTTTTGTAGAATCCTTAGGTACGGTAGGTTGGCTGGGAGTGTTGGGGAGAAGGGAGGGGGGGGGGGGGCTGGGAAACTCTTGGCCGCAGGGCTCAGACCCCCCATAATCCAGCCCTGTTCAAAGGTAGTCATCTTGTCACAGTTTTTGAATTAAAGACATTTTGACTCCCACTCAAAAGTCATTTTCAATTTGGTAGTACTGGTCTGAGACACAGGGTTTAAAATGCACTGAGCTCCAGGAGCAGCTTTAGCTCACTGTGTTATAAATCCTAGATTGAAAGATTGAAAATGACTTCTGGATCAGAGTTGAAATGTGTTGATTTCCAAAAAATAGTGTCCTTCTCTGCCTATTGTAAGTATAACCATCATTGGTATAACCATCATATTTTTATTGACTTTTTTGATATTGTACTTTGTAAATTTTTTGTTCATATATATAATTTTCAAGACAAGGATGAAAAAAGATAAATTGAGAATTATAACTTCGGTGTTCCAGCTCTTTATTTATCTGGACACACTGGGGAGTCGAGCCTGTCCCAGACGTCGGAGCACGTGAAGGAGAGTTCACCCTCAACAATCTGTTCCTAATCACAGGGCTTACACACATCCACACTCCCACGTGCTCCTATGGGAGATGTGCACTCAATATGAGTCCCTTCTGTGGACTAGAAAATCTGTGTAACCAATGCTTGTGGCCTAGTGTGGGAACATTTAAACCACACCTTGGGTCAATGAAGCTTTAGTTTGGACAAAGGGTTAGTAAAGGCAACACATTATATACTGTATATAATTGCATGGATATGTTTTTAGCACATGTTTTTTCATATATATTATTATTTCAGCTTCATAATTGGATAAAATTTGGACAAAAAGTGAAAGTGTTATGTAATCTGTCTCAACAAGTGGTGACAAAATGCCAGTGTGTTAACTGCTTCACAGCAAGAATGTCAGGGTCAAATTTCTAATAAAAGATAAAAACCTTTCTGAGTACCAGATTCACTTATCTTTCTAAGACAAACTCAATACGCCAAACCTCCTGATCATGAATCTGTTCAAAGACTGGTGTTCACAAGGTGCAGCATGTGGTCACCCTCTGCTTGAAAAGGGGACATGTGGGTACATACAAATCTATATTTGGATGGGACTTGGGGTACCTATTATATGTAGGTTTCAGTAGAACTAGAAATAGATTTACAGGCCCCTCCCTCAGTGTCCCTTGGCTAACCTGTCTCTCCCCTGTGCCCCGCCTCTCCAACATCAGACGCAGTCAACTGAAACCAGGGCTCTCATGGCTCAAGCGGCAAGCAAACGCCCCCTCCCTCACCTCCAGATCATTATTACCTGATTAAGTGTGATTAAGAGAAGATCATTAGCAGCTGCATGTCCTGTCAGTAACCATTAGCATGATGGGTGCGTTATAGTTCTGCCTTAGCCCCTTTAATCATGAGGAGAGCATTGTTTAGCGGAGCTCTCAGAACCATCGGCATGCTGAGGTGAATATCCCACAAGTGCAAAGTAATGAACTCAATTGTTCTACAAGGCCAGCAACACTGAACACATTCAACTATCAATTTTACTTCAATGAACACTGGTGTTTAACCCTCCGGTCGTGTTCGCCTCCAGCCCCCTACTTTAGTGTTCCCGGTCAAAATTGACCGGTCTGTTTTAAATGCTCTTAAATTAGCACTATCTTTTTTTTTTCAACACCAATTTTTTATTAAACATTTTTTAGTTGAGAACAATGTTTCAAAGTAGTGTCTAACAACAATTTATAGAAGTAAACATTAAATAACATCAGTTAAAATACAATTAGGCACTGAAAATTAACTACAAAATGAACATATAATACAAAAAATAAATGGAAAACCAAACACCAAACTCAACAGTGTGTGTGTGTGTGTGTATGTGTGTGTGTGTGTGTGTGTGTGTGTATGTATGTGTGTGTGTGTGTGTGTGTGTGTGTGTGTTCATGCACATGAGTGGCATGTGACACTCAGGTCAGAGTGGGCCTTGTAAACATAAGCATGACATTAGCAGCATGTCGGGCTCGTTTTGATGTCTCTAGGGGCACAGAGGCCACAACGCTTCCTTTTCTGCCCATGTCCTTGTTGGGGGAGAGCAGCCAGGGCTGGGGCTGGAGCTTGCATGCTCCTAACCAGACTGGCGGAGGCTGGTGTGCGGGGAATGTGCTGGCGTTGCTGTATAAGAGGAGTCACCAAAGCGAGGAAAAGTCTCCTCTTGAAACTTTTCCCCTGATTCCAGGTTGGGTTGATTGCTGTCCACACCACATACGTGTTGAAAGCTAACACATCCAGGATGTTGTGGAACAGTGCCACAGGCCAGCGAGCCGTCATCCGCTTACAGGTTTATGTACCAGTAAGCTGCAATAAAGGAACAATAAATAATAAGAGATTAGGAACAATATTCAATCTGTCGTACACAAAATGCTATGGTTCACCTAGATAAAAATAAAATACATGATGAGACTTTACATTACCTTATCAAGGCAGTCAACACCTCCCTTGTTCTTGTTGTAGTCCTGGATCATCAGAGGCTTCCTGTCCTCCATGGTGCTGACAGCGGTGTCTTTGTGTACTGTGCTCATCAGGATGACATTTCTGTTCTTCTTGGGAACGTATGACACAAGAGTGTGAGTGCAAATTGTGATGAGAGTGCCTGTCTTCCTCTGGTCGATACCAGCGCAGGGGGAAGTTCGGGCTTGTTCTTCCTCACTGTCCCTACCATGGTGAGCTTTCTTTTCAGTAGCTCCTGACCAAGAGCATGTGATGTGAAGAAGTTGTCACATGTGATATTATGTCCTTGGAGACCGGTTGTCATGTCCAGCACAACACGCATGCCCTGGTTTGTATGTGTGTGTGTGTATGTGTGTGTGTGTGAGAGAGTGAGTGAGTGTGTGAGTGTGTGTGAGAGAGAGTGAGTGAGCTGGGGCAGTGTGTATGGGGATGTTTTCTGTATGTTCTGTATGAATGTACTCTGGATACCCATTCATTTCCTATGGCGGTCACTTTTGACCGGGAACACCACAGGTGTAACAAGGTTGATTAAAACACTCAAAATTGAACGAAACAGGTGATCATCACTTTTATATGTTCAAGTCCACAATGTGGAGGATATCATAAGGTCTTGAGGTAATCAGATGAAAAACATAATATTTATGAATATTATAAGTTGTAAAACGGTCAGATTTGACCCGAACACGACAGGAGGGTTAATAGACAGAACATGCAGACGAGATTTTTGAGATTATAACCACCTCATGACTTTACAGCAAAACAACCAGTATATTTATTATCACATAAATTTAAAGCTGAAAAACATAAATTTAAAGCTGAAAAACTATTTCTCAGGTTGCTGACACATAACACTAACAAGCATAAGAGGTGCTGAGGAGGCCTGGACAGGATCATTATTCTAAGACGTCCTCATTGAGGAAGTGTGTGGAAGGCTTCCAAAGAGACAGATTGGTTTCCATTTCCCCCATCAGACAAACTGAGCCCAGTGGCCAATTATTCCCAATGCCAATTAACCTTGCATTCAGCCCCTTTCAGAGAGCGCGTGAGCTGCCCTGCCAAATCTGCTTTTGCCTGTCACATGGACTCCACTGATGAAAACAGACAGGAGCGCTGTGCACCAAATCTTACTGCGCCATCAACTTTTTGTTAAGGACTTACTTTTAAGAATGTATTAATAAGGTTACTTTTTAATATTGTGATGTGAATGTTGTATGTGAGCTGCTGAATGTGTGTGAATGTGTGGTTTTTATATTGTTGAATGTGTAAATTGCATTGTATAATTTATTATTGTTCCTCAGGGACTGCAGATGGAAACTAGCTGTTTAGCTATAATGTGGTGCAGTACATCTCTGTTTTATGAGCATAATGTCTCTGTACATTGTCCCTTCAAATAAAGACTAATAATGATAATAATAATAATAATATTTTTGAACATGTTCATGAACACTTCATGAGCACCTAACACTTTTCCAAGCTGCTGTCTATCTATGAAGATCATCATATACAGTACTTTAGTACTTTTTTCGGTCTGTCATTGTATTACATAGCCCACAAACATAAATGTTCTCAGGATATCTTTTTACCTTAGATCAAACCATTAGTAAAGATTGGTAAAATACTCTGTTCAGAGTCATATATGGGTGCAGTTAAGTTTTAAAGTGCAGTTTGATAGTTTGAAAGTTTAGATTGCAAAAACCCCAGAGCATCTAACTGTTCTATCCTTATCTCAAATTATGTCAGTCGGTGAAAAAAATATAAACACGCGCAGATGTACTGTGAATGAAATAACCTCTGACTGAACAGATTTGTAAAGAACATCTTGTCTTGGTCCAACAAGCTGTCAGTGTTATTGTGAGGGTAACCTTAGTAACAAACTTTTTATTACTGCAGAGAAATGTAAAACTACTTTAGAGATATTTACTGAAAGCAGCATCTTCCTGTCTCGCACCAGTGTTTCTATAAAATGACTCCGCAATCGTATGACTTTTTCATCCGCATTAATGTATGTGTAAGTCTCCATTCAGATGCTATTATTCACAGCACCCACCACCCACTCTTCATTTGCATATGTGTGGCCTTATAGCATTAGATCATTTCCAGGGAGTTCTGGCCTTTACCCCTTCAGCTCAGGGACATTTTAGTTGTATTTAAAGCTTTCAAATGACACAATACTAGTAGATACTCACACATGTGTTGAAGGTGCACTGCAACTTTTCTGGTGGAGGGTCTGCTACCTCCTTGTCTTCTTGGAGATGTTATTGCTTTGCCTAGAATGTTTTAATGTATGCCATTAAACATTAACATCTAAACATCATAAACTTTTATTCATTACGCATGTTTATTTTGCTCAAAAACTGAATAATTCTGTCTGTAAATAGGAGCGACTCTCCACAGATCTGAATTGTAATGTAGTGTATTGCTGTAACCTGCTTGTCTCCCTTGTGATAGATAGGTTTAAAGCAATAAGATTTCTGTGGAGAGCAAGTTGCAGACCCTCCACTAGAAATGTTATGCAGTGTGCCTTTAAAATACAAAATGACATTCTAATGGTGCTGGAAGACATATTTTACAAAGAGTATATCAATGGATATGTATATATCTACCGTAGTTAAGATTTTGTTCAGTCTGTTAATTAAACTGCAGGTTCAGAAGACTAGAAATGGCAGGAGTGTTGATGGTTTGAGTGGCAATGTTTGAAATTTCAAATTCAGTTTTTTAAATCAGAATATTTATATGTTTTCATAGGCTCCCTTCATCTACTTTTTTTTGTTAGGCGGTACATTTTCCTCAATATAGTGCATTTTTAAAGCATCTCCTTGTGACAAAATCAGACCACTGCATGCTGTCAGCATTAGAAAACATTTTATTGATCACAAACCCCAAAGGCACTAGAGAGTTTGACATGTAGCTATCCTTGTGTTTCAGAATGATGAAAAATTAGGACTGTTGCCAGAGCAATAAACAATTTAAAGCAATGGCATATATTTTGCATGGTGAGAAGCTCTAGAAATGTCATATATAACAGGAAGCTGACAAACCCGTGAATGTGTAAGAGAGAGAGGATTGGCTGAAGACAAAAGAATATATACTGTATTACACTATTTTCTGATCTATGTTGTAATGTTTTTTCCTCATCAAAAACATACCTGGAGTTGTGTTTTGTTACATTGCCTCTGCTCTCCTCTACGTTGTCGCCTGCTGGGCCCCGAGCAGCACAGAGCAGGACAGGAAGAGACTTAATAAGCTGGTCAGGAGGGCCTGATCTGTCCTGGACTGTCCTCTGGACTCTGTAGAGGAGGTGGCTGAGAGGAGGGTGCTGGCCAAATTCACATCCATCATGGACGACACCTCTCACCCTCTGCACCGGAGTGTAGAGGAGCTGAGCAGCTCCTTCAGCAGCCGACTGAGGCACTCTCAGTGCAAGAAGGAGCGCTACCGCAGATCCTTCATCCCCACCACCATCAGACTATACAACTCCACTGTATAGTCCAAACGTGCAATATTGTCTTTCAATACTCTCCTAGTTACTGTTTCTTATTATTATTACTTGTGTAACTCCACTGTATGGTCCTATCATGCAATATCGTTTTTCCAACGTGCAATATTGTTTTTTCAATACTCTCCTTGTCACTGTTTTAATAATAATAATAATAATAATAATAATAATAATAATAATAATAATAATAATAATAATAATAATAATAATAATAATAATAATACATTTTATTTATATATATATTTATTTTACCTCAAATCTCAAAGTGCTACACTTGCAACAATAAAAGAACATTAAAAATATAAAACGTTGTAAAAGAACATAAAAAGAACAATTAAAAACATCATAAAATATTGTACGCTTTTTTAAAAAGATAGGCCTTGAGTACTTTTTTAAAAGTTTCCACCGTCTGTGGGTGGTCAGGTGGTCAGGTAGGGCATTCTACAGACGGGGAGCGGCGGCTTCAAAGGCTCGGTCCCCCATGGTCTTGAGCCGTGTCCTGGGCGGGAGCAGACGGTGCTATTGGTCTGACCGGGTCCTGGCTGAGGTGTACAGAGTGAGCAGGTCTGTGAGGTAGGTGGGGGCATCACCGTGGAGACAGTGGTGGGTGTGCAGGAGGATTTTGTATTCTATACGGAGGTGTACGGGGAGCCAGTGGAGGGTGTGGAGGATGGGGGTAATGTGCTCATGTTTCCGCACCCTCATCAGGACCCTAGCAGCGCTGTTTTGGACATACTGGAGCTTTTGGATGCTCCTGCCAGGGATCCCGATGAGGAGTGCGTTGCAATAGTCCAACCTGGAGGAGATAAAGGCATGGACGAGCTTCTCTGCAGCCCGGAGGTACAGTGAAGAGCGAAGTTTAGAGATATTACGGAGGTGAAAGAAGGAAGTTTTGCAGATGTGGGTGACATGATTGTGGAAGGAGAGGTGGGGGTCAAACTTGACCCCAAGGTTTGTAACAGAGAGAGAGAGGGGAATGCTGTGGCCAAAGAGTGAAACAGAGGTGACAGGAGAAGAGTGAAGCTGATGAGAGGTACCGATTTGAATGGCTTCAGTTTTTGAGCCATTCAGCTGCAGGAAGTTTTGGCTCATCCATGCCCCCATCTCCTCCAGGCAGGAGTTTAGGTGGGCGACAGTGGCAGAGGGGGAGGCAGAGGGGGTGACCTTGAGGTAGAGCTGTGTGTCGTCAGCATAGCAATGGAAGTTGATTCCATGCCTGCTGACGACACACCCAAGGGGGAGCATGTAGATGGTGAAAAGGGTGGGGCCGAGCACGGAGCCCTGGGGAACCCCACAGGTAACAGTGTGGGGGCTTGATTTAGCATCCCCCCAGGACTACATGCTCGGTCCTGTCAGTGAGGTAGGAGTGAAACCAGTGAAGGGCAGTGTCCGAGAGGCCGATGTGGTGCTGGAGGCGGTGTAATAGGATGTGATGGTCGATGGTGTCGAACGCAGCAGAGAGGTTGAGAAGAATGAGGAGGGATGTGGAACCGGAATCAGAGGCCATGAGTAAATCATTAGTCACTCTGATGAGAGCTGTTTCTGTGCTGTGGGATGGGCGGAAACCGGATTGGAATTTTTCGTACAGACTGTTGTTTTTGAGATGATTATGAATTTGAAGGGAAACTACTCTTTCAAGGATTTTGGAAAGGAATGGAAGATTTGAGATAGGGCGGTAGTGTGAAAGAGGTTCAGGGTCGAGAGTGGGCTTTTTCAGAAGAGGTTTGATGAGGGCTGTTTTAAGGGAAGTGGGAACGATTCCAGTGGCAAGAGAGTGATTGATGATGTTGGTTATGATGGGACTGATGGATCTGGAATGAGTTTTGAGCAGGGAGATGGAAGGGGATCAAGGAAGCAAGTGGATGGTTTAGAGTTATGGAGGATCTTCTCGACCTCCTGCTGCGTTGTGAGTGTGAAATTGGGAAAGTACTGTGTTATGGCTACTGTTGAAGGGTCATGAAAGGTGCTGTGTGTCGGGAAAGTGGACCGAATGTTGGTAATTTTAGAGGTAAAAGAATCCAGAAATTTATTGCAGTTAGCTACTGTTGGTGTATGGTGTGAGGGAAGTTGTGGTTTCAGAAGGTATTGGATGGTGGAAAAGAGCTTTTTGGAGTTATCTGGGTTATTGTTTATTGTGGAGTAATGTCCTGACCTTGCTGTGGAGAGCACCTTTGCATATGCTCTTTGATGTTCCCGGTAGGCCAACTTATGCACCGTCAAGCCAGATGTTTTGTAAGCCCGCTCCAGGACACGGCCAGATCTCTTCATGGCTCTAAGTTGGTTCGTGTACCAGGAAGCCGAGCGGGCAAAGGAGACAGTCCGTGTTTTAAGTGGAGCGTGGGAGTCCAAAATGGAGCTAAGGCTTTTATTGTAATAGTCCACCAGGTCAGCAACTGTAGATTCCGGGGGGGTAGAGAGAAGCTGAAAGTCCTGTTTGAGGGATTCAGGATCGATGTTCTTGAGGTTCCTGAAAGTGATTTGTCGTTTTTGTTTGGTGGGATGAGAAGAAATGGGGACTTTGATGGCAATTGCCTGATGGTCAGAGGCACCAAAGTCATATATCAAGGGATTTGTGAGTGGAATTGAGTCCGTGATTACCAAGTCCAGTGTGTGGCCCTTGCTATGTGTAGGGCCATTTACGAGTTGAGGCAGTCCAGTACTTGTCTGAATTCAGTGGCTTGTCGGCATGTGTTTGAGTCCATGTGTATATTGAAATCTCCAATGACCAGAATGTTTTTATAGGATTGTGCTGAGTGAAGTGAGAAAATCATGTATGTCAGAAATGAAAAGTGGCTGTGGTTTAGGTGGGCGGTAGATGAGGGCTATTGTAGCAGAGAGTGGGTGTTTACAGTTAAAAAACAGACTTTCAAAGGAACAAACTGGAGGTATAGACAGAAGGGAGAGTTCAGTGTCACTGCGGTATATCACAGCGAGGCCCCCGCCACGGCCGGTTGTGCGGGCCTTGGCCAGGTATGAAAACGCAGGGGGGCAAGCCTCATTCAGGGACACGTAGACCCCAGGCTGCTGCCACGTCTCACTGAGGCGCATGATATCTGTCCCTTTGTCCAGGATGTGATTATGGATGAGTCTGGCTTTATTTGACAATGATTGGACATTTAACTGTTCAAGTGTGATATATTTAGGCGACACCCGTTTGTTTAGTGGGCGCAGAACACTATGTGCTATGAGTGCCCAGAGTGGCAGTGCTCTGATGACGTGGATGGTGATGCTGTTGTTATGAGACGTGAGGTGCTACAGACCAGATGGGTGGGATGGAGCTCTCACCGCCGTGTCTCAGGAATGAAAACCGGCGGCCCGAGCCCCGGTGGATGTAGCGAGGCCGGCAGGGTAGATGTCGCTCCGGAGCCCCCACGTCTGCACCATGGTGTCTGTCGGCGCGACGAGGGAGCTAGCACTCGTGCTAGTTGTTGTTAGCCAGGCACCACGAGCCAAGATGACATGACAGGCCAGGGCGACGGTCCAAAGCGACGACAATCCACGCGGACAGAACCATCAGATGGCGGAGGTGGTCCAGTGTCCGTGGAGAATAGGCGGACACTGCAGGATACCTGGAGCGGCGGCCAGGAGCAACGTCAACTCCGCTGGCCCAGACGGAGGGGATCAGTCCAGGAGAGCCCCCGGACACAGAGACACCAACAACTCCCCAGCTCCGCAGAACAGGAGCACACCAACCACACTGCAGCCGAAAAACCACAGCGAAATCCGAAGGTGGGTCGAAAGGACTGAAGGGACCTGCAGAGAAGCGGCGAACAGCAAACGCCAGCGTCCTCTCCGCACATCGATTGGCGTCACGGGGGGCCCCGGTGACGCCGGGGGGCCCCGGTGACTTATTCAATTATTGCTTATTTTATTATTATTATTATTATTACTTATATTTATGTCATTCTTGCCTGCATGTACTTTTCTTTCTTGTTCAAACTGTCCCTACCTGGAGCTACTGTGACAAGTAAATTTCTCCTGCATGAGATCAATAAAGTCTTATCTTATCTTATCTTATCTTAACACTTGTTTAACACACCCTGCATATTTAGGCTGAATTCTTCCCTCAAACAGAACACACTTTGTGTGTAGAATCACTTAGTCGTCCTGGTAGAATCCATGGCAAAAGGAGAAAATTGTTTACAGTTTCTGTTAGTTAGGTATTTTCTTTGTTTGCTTTGATTTAGGTTTGAGGATAGAGTTATAAATGGGAGACAAATGATGTCTGAGCCCTCCATTTCTGTTCAAGGAAGGATTCTCTTTCTTGACACGCTTTGTCCTACCTTGTGATGTAATGTGTTAATACAGGAAGTGCTCCACTGTATTTTTAAACTTCATACAGCATTTTGAGCTTTGGAGATGTTGACAGACTAATACTCAGACATGTGCGAAAGAAACAAAACACAACTCCGGGTATGTTTTGAGGATGTAACAACATTATAACATAACTTAAAGGTCACAAGAGTCAATTTTGCTTAATATAGGACCTTTAATCACTTGAATTCTTCTATAGCGATGTCACATACACAGCCCTACTCAATCCGTGTATCATTCATTCATTCTTCAAAATAAAACCAAAAATAAAAAAAACAAAAACAACAACTATTTTCTTCATTATTTGTCTTAAAAACCTAAATTAAAAAACAGATAATGATTAGTTTTTGAAATTTTTGATTTAAATTAATAATGGAAAAAAATGGTAACAGCAATACCTTACCTTGATTCCCAATTTTTTTCTGCTGGGGACCCCCTTTTGGACCTTTTTTTGTTTTCTTTTTTTTTTTTAAACAAATTAACAAATGATAAATGGATTCTACTATACCATTCTATTGCAGTCATGTCTTCAGTCTGCACAACAGATACAATAAAAAAGCCAAAAGCAAACACTCAGTGTTGGTTTAAAGATTTTGCCACAACGGAGCATTAATTCCAAAAACAATATTAGATTTTTCTTCTCAGGAGCTCAGCGCAAGCAGCAACTTAACTTGATCTATGGATTTCATTTAGCATCATCTAATACAGCACAGTGAATGTAATTTGTTTGGGCACTCACCACTGAAGCTTATTACTGTGAAAGACACTGCAAATGGCTTTACAATTGAACATGGGATTCTTCTTTCAATGGAAATTTGACTTTGAGTTCCCTCACAGCAGTTCTGTAGAGCTAGTGCTGAAGACAGGCAAACACAATACACTCTAGGATACAGCACACTGAAATGAATACATGCTAAACTACAGTTCATAATTAGCTTTATTGTCAAATTTTGCCATATGTACATGACAGAAAGTGAATCGAAATTTCGCTAAACTGTATAATGCCTACTTAATACATAAAAGATGCTGAATGTTATTACAGTTTTTTTTCAATCGCTTTGACACTAAAGTCAAAATTTTGGCACACAAATTTGCCGCTGAAGGAGCATATACTCCTGTCAGGTTAGCACAACCTTATATCCATTTCCAAGCCTTAATTCAAAACTACAAAACATATTTTGCACAACCTAAAACCCCAAATCAACTAGTTAAACAAAGATTGTAATTGTAACACACTCTCTGCACCTAGGCTATAGCTATAGCTATAGTCTGTGTACCTAAAGGAGAAACCTGAACACAGGAATCACAATGTGAAGACAGACACAGAAGCATTACAAGCATCAAAGACTTCTGTAGTGAACACCTGCGTGAACCAGGTTTTCATTCAGAGACTCCGTGGGCGAAGGCTGACTCAGTTTAGATAGCTACTTCTACAGTTTTTTTTTTTCAGTTACGTAAAGAATCCCTCAGGCCCTGTCCCCACGACAACGTTCCTGTTTTTTTTTTTTACCCGGGGTGAAAAAAAGTCTCGTCCACACACGTGTTGGATCAGAAAACCTTCGCGTCAAGATGAGCACGGAGCGCTGAGTGAAAACGATGTAGTACATATGTCACACCGATAAGTGGCGCTGTAAACCGGAAAGAGCCAGAGCCACTGGTAACGCAAGACTACAAAGAGCACATGCGCAGAAAGTCCTTTCTCTTTCATAAACAAGCAAACACGTGTACTTTAGGGGCCGTCAACACAAGCGAATATATTTTGTCCCCCTGCTCCACCAATGTAGCAGGGACTCACTCCGGTAATGTGAAAATGCTGACCGTCCCTAACATAGACAGACGCCACAGAACAAAGATTTGCGCTGCGTGAGCAGAGTTTTTGCCTATAAATCGATAGTTAGCATTACTTGCTATCGTTTTATTAGATAGACATTAACAAGTAGAACTCTCGTTAACCTTGGTCGTGTTATTTAGGCAAAATGCTTGTTTGGATCTTAATACGGGAATGTTAAACATACTCGGACATTATGTTGGCTTTTCGGCGAGAATATACAACCGGGGACCATCACAACGGGCAGCTATATATTTTTGTGTGTGATACTGCATGTGCCTGTTTGTAAAAGGTAAATTTTCATTTAATAAAAAAGACAAGAAATGGTTGCTCTTTTTCTTTATTTACAGCACACAACACACTCAAATTGGTATGTGCTCCTCATTGTCCACTATCTGCCTTTTCAGCGATGGGATCTTTCCAGTTTTAAAATACGTGTTTAGCTTTGAATTGGCAAACACCCGTGCGTCGTGCGTACTGCCAGGCCACTTCACAGTAACGTCCGTAAACCGGTACCTGTAGTCACACACCGCTTGTATGTTGAGGGGATGTTTGCCCTTTCTGTTGATGAAGGCCATGGCGTTGGTGGATGGCTGCTTGATTTCAACATGTGTCCCATCGATCGCTCCCAAACATTGTGGCATGTCATGCACACGGAGGAAGCCCGAAACAAGCTCCTCTGCCTCCGGTTCCGTGAAAGGCGTAATTGTGCATGGTCCTCTGCTGTTGTCGCAATGCATTGCATATGAACAGAGTTTGACGCAGCAGTGCCAATAAACTGCGGAAGGCGCAGGGTTACCTTCTGGTCACCGGTCACGTGATGATTACGGCAGCGCGACGTCATCATTTTCTCACCTGCCGCGCTTTTTTGCCGCCCACATGCCAACGCAACGGGGGGCGTTCTCCAACTTCTCCACTCTGGAACCCGTTTTTGAAAAACTCCGTTCTCGCCCCCAAAAACGCCGGCGCCGTCTGGACGGCAGGCCCAAACGCACACAAACTTCTCCGTTTCCTCCAAAAAACGTTGTCGTGGGGACAGGGCCTCAGTCGTCCAGGTAGAATCCATGATAAAAGGAGAAATACGACCTAACGACCGTCCCCACACCTCTGGCAGGTCAGGGCCAGAGGTCAGGGCCAGAGGTGTGGGGACAGTTGTTAGGGTGAATAGGTATGCTAAACTAGATGCCAGAGAAATTCAAAATACAAAAGAGAGAATTGCAATACAAATTAGTTGAGATAGTTTCAGAAGAATTTAGTGTAGTGAGCTCCTCCCTGCAGCTAGATATAACCAGCACTCAAACCAGAACTGACGAAGCCTCTCAGATGAGTGGCGAAACGTTTTCGACCTAACAAACTTTGTCCAGTTTACAAATTGAATTTCTCCTTTTATCTTTTTTTCACTTACTTTAACAATAAAATCTAAATTTAGGACCAGATTCTTGCCAAAACTTGCCACTGAAGGAGCAAGTACCTTTTAATTTGTGTTCATTAAGTTTAGTTTTTCAAAATATTCTCAATTGTTTGGTGTCTAGCTTTAATAGTTTTGTAAAGTGTGCAAAATATTTGGCAAATTACAAAAAGTTTTAGAAAATGTGCCACAGCAATCATTTCAAATTTCTTGCCTGGACAATTTTATTCCTGATATTCAACTAAGTGATAGTTTACACATCTGAGTGGGATTCTTGTGGTGAGGGATATTTCTTTTAGTGAGAGCCATGCTGCGTTTAGGTGCAGCTCTGTCATTGTTTCAATTAGCTCTCAGGCATTTGTATGTGAGGCTTTTGAAAAGTGTGTAACACACTCATCTGTCTGCACCTGAAGGATCGCCTCAAGACTCGCAATCATCCAGGGGTCGTGACCCCCATCGCATTGTGACTGACACATTCATAAGCACAATATGGTGATGTCACAGAGCGCACAAACCGCTCTACGCTCATATCTTTTTTCTCTCTTTGAAAAATCCAAACCAAACCGGGCCAAAACATTTCCATGTTCCTTTTAGTGAGAATAAAAGGAAATTCGTGACATGGAAAAAGTGTTTCACAGCAGTACACACCTACATATCAGGTAGAGCTGAGAGGAGAGGCTTAGGGTGTGAAAAGCACAAATACACTTTTCTCGGAGCTTTTCCATAGTAAAGCAGCTCCCAGATATTCCCAGCTGCGTCATGGATAGCCTGCTCCTCTTCTCATGGACAGCTTGTTCCTGTTTGCAAGCAGGTATTCACATCCACATTCACAAAGAAAAGAGTAAAGCCTGAGTGCGTGAAGAGACATTACAGCTTCAGCAGGCTGATGTAAGCTCTGCAGTTAGATCCATAGGAAGAAATACACTTTTTATTTAGTTTAGCTGTTTTTATCTCTATGATTATATTTCATGACATCTGCCACACTAATAGTAAAAGACAACTGCAATAAAATATGCAATAACCTTTGAGTTACCTTGACATGAAAAAACATCCATTCATTACTTCCATTGTTGCTTTCAAACATGTCACGCACTATGTGAAACAAATGACATTTATTTAGTAGCAGTGGTGAAAGTAGTTTTCATTTCTTACAGGTGCTATAATGTCCAGTGCATCACTTTTTTTTTTTAACGTTTTACACCTTTTTCATAGATAAATTTACAAAGTGTTTTTAGTCAGCATAAACCCTCTCTTACAGGTGCAGGTAGCGCGCCGGCCTTAAATCTTCTACTAGTGCACAGCACCGCCTCACAATGGTTTTGGCTACTTTCACAGCTACAGTCAGATAAGTTTTGACAATCCTTGCTTAACAGACTGCAGATATCTCTGCATGAGAGTTTCGGGTAGCTTTCAGTTATTCTCAAATGGCATAGTGTGGTTGTTTGTGTTTTCTACTTAAATAGCGCACCTTACTTTTTTTTTCAAATGTGGGTTTTGGCCACCATTAACCATATTCTCTTAGCGGTGCTGTGTACCGGCTGTGAATTTTATACCGGTGCTGCGTTCCAGTGTGCACCGCATTACTTTCACCACTGTTTAGTAGTCGTCATAGTACTAGTTGTGTGTCAGTGTAGCAAAAGAATTGCAGTTTTTTTCAATTGCTCTGGCACATTTTCTGAAACTTTTTATAAATCTACTAACTTTTCAGTGCACTTAGCAAAACTATTCACACAAGGTACAAAACAAACATTAAACTTTGTGAACAAAACATTAGTTTAAAAAAAGACACTACAAACACTATCATCAGATTTATGAACTAATGGAACCATCATCCAGACACTGACCTGAGAATGCTCCCACTCTTTTAGACCTGTAGTGTGAGGGAATCAGAGGTCTACAAGCTGAAAATATGTATAAAATCTTATATAATAATTTAGGGAATAAATTTTTCATTTTTCAAATCATTTTTTTAATCTGTGAAGTTGGTGTCTGAACTGTGTCAGACTTGGACCTCAAAATCTCTGAATGAAAACCTCATTCACAGGTTTTCATTACAGAAATCTTTTACACTGTGATTTTGTGTGTGTTCAATATTGTTCTTTGTGTCTATGGAGTTTGGTAAGAGTGTGAGTATTTAGGTACACAGACTAGCATGTGCAGAGTTTAACAGTTATAATCTGTGTAAGTATTAATCACTGTGGTTCTGTAAAAACTGTTTTGTAGTTTTGATAGAGAATTAAGGCTTGAAAATGGATATAAGGTTGTGTTAACATGACAGGAGTATTCGCTCAGTGGCAAGTTTTGAAAATGTGTGTGCCAAAATTTTGATTTTAATGTCAAAGCGATTTTAAAAAAATGGTTAATTGCTATGACAAAGTTACGATTTCACAATCAGATAAACTGGAGAAAAGCTGTCATTTTGTCCTGTGTGCATGAGGTAAGAAAATAAGTTCATTTCCTAATGTTCAGCTAACGTATTCATTAAGTCCATTTTCTACAGAGCAGTAAAGTGCAGCTGATACACACTGGATCTTCTAGTGTGATGAATAAGTAAATGGATGGAGAGCATTGACCAGATATGCAATGCCCCATCACTGAGCGTCTTCAAAGGGGTTGGGAGTGCACTAAACCACAGCACTCAGCATCAGACAGGATCAAAGATGAAGAAGTTGTGGGTTGCGTTCCCTTTTCTTTTCTCATCCGCTCCTGCTAAAGACACTCTGGAATGTGGTAATAGTTGGGTTAGCACATGAACAGGCTTGAGGAGTAACGGAATACATGGAACAGCGTTAAGTAAAAGGATACAAAAAAAAGGTAACTGTATTCCCCTACAGTTACAAGGAAAGAAGACGTACTCAGATTACAGGTACATTTAGTGAAAATGGGGATTATTTAGCAGGATTACAATTTGTCATACAGACATCCGCGCACACTATGGCAGTACTATGGAACAAACTTGCAAATGACATGGCTTCGACCAAGAAGAGCGCATTTAGCGGGTGGAAATTTCAACATTTTATTTTTAAAGAAGACTTGTGCACTTTCATTGTAGGACTATAAGCTACTGCTCAAATTAGCTCTCCTCAGTTTCTTTTATAATGCACAAAATTGTATTGTTTTCTTGGTGTTATCGGATATTTGGTGTTAAAGTCTTGAAAGTAATCAAGTTACATTACTTTAATGTTATGGTTCTTGGATTACGTTACTGAATACATATTTTAAGGGGTAACTAGTAACTGTACCAGAATACATTTCTAAAGTAACCCTCCAAACCCTGGTCATGAATTACTTAAAACCTTTAATACAGACCCAGGCATTTCAAGGCCCAGGGGCCAAATATGGCCCGCGAGCCAACTCTGACCAGCCTGCGAAAGGTTGCTTGGAATTAAGAAAATAAAACCTACTTTCAAAATTGTACATGATGCATTTGCATTGATGATCATCTGTCGGACGTGCTTCACATCTCCACCTCAAACATGCAACCTGACTTTGATGCACTTGTTAAAGCTCAACAGAGGCTAGATTTCTCTCACTGATCTCTCACTGAGAAAAAAAACTGAAAAAAAAAACACTAAAACATGCTAACTTTGACTTTTTTTCTACACAGTTTGGCCGTTGGACAAAAAAGTTTTGTGACATGTCTTGTATTATATTATTTGGCAAACAAAGACATTGTGGTGTCTTAATACAAAGTTGAGAAAGTTAAACTCAGAAAGCACTGTGAAGTTAATGTGACTGAAAAAGAGTTACAAATGTTTCACGTTTACCATTGTTTTGAATTGTTTTACTGAATAAATTCAGTTTTTGTAAAACCTCACTCTCTCATTACTTAATAATAACATATAACTTACCAGCTTCTGTAGACAATGACATTTATTGATTTCAACATAGAAATAAAATTAATAACCAGAGTAGACTTCAAACTTTTGGCCCTCCACAATATTTTCTGCTTCTCGTTTGGCCCCTGGGGAAAAATAATTGCCCACCCCTGCTTTAATAGGTAGCCCTGTGCATGTAAAGACAAGTCAAGCATTCAGATATTCCCTTTTTTTGTCTTAGTTTTTAATGGACCTTTTTTTAGTAGACTAAACAAACAAAAATGTGTGTAACTTTATGTATATTTTATTTAGTTCTGGTTTGTAAAAAATATGACATTGATGTAATGCAAAATGTGTTTTAAAGGTACAGTGTGTAGGATTCATGGCGCATAGGTGGATGTTGGCTATTGCACTTCCTGTTTTAGCTACGGCAGACCTCGAGGGTCACCCAGGCGCGCCTTAACGCGGACCCACACACGAACGCGTGAAGCGCACCCGGCGCTGTGCGTCAAGCCCTCACCGACAACTACGGTATAAATAAAACGCGGTCCCGTTTTTTTTTTCTTTTCGCATGAAAGCACACATTCCTGATCGTGTACCATGACAATCTACTCGGCACAACAATCACTCCCCGAGCACATGGGGCTTTTATACGGAAAAGCACAAAACGAGGTTTGTTACTTAGCTTACCTTTGAAGGCTCTGGACAGGTCAAACTCAGTATTTCACCATAAACTTGATCTCAATCTGTCTGTAAGGATCCAGCGAATAAAATCCAGTAAAACAATTTAGTCCAAAACACGTGTTAGATCCATTACGACGTGTGATCCGGCAACTTTCCGTTTAAGTAACTGTGAATTATTCCACCTCTGACAGTACGAGAAAAATACCCTAGAATGTCACTTGATCTTACTTGTGAAATACAGGAAAGAATTTGAAAAGAAAATGCAATCTGTAATATCATAGTTTTTGGTATCAAGGTGATACCAGGTACTCAAAAGTGAAGGCAACTGATTCAAAACAATTTCTCTAAAATGTAACGGTTTAAATGTTCACAATTAAAACATCCTATATTACCTAAATTGACTCTTGTGTTACCTCCTCAAAAACATACCTGGAGTTGAGATTTGTTTCTTTCACACATGTTTGAGTAACCCTTTATTATTAGTCTGTCTACATCTCCCAAGCTCAAAATACTCTTGTTCCACCTTGTGAGTTAACAGCTACTGTACCTTTTATCTTTAGTTCAGTATAGATGGATTTCTGGGCGACGTCACAGACAAGCTGTACACACAGCCAAGGAGCAAAAGATACACAGACATTTTTCTAAAGGGTGTCAGCAAGAGTACACAAACCACGCAAAAGTATACAACAGCCAGCTGACTAGAAAACCAGTTTTAATCATACACTGTACAGAGCTCCAATAGGACCTAATGTTAATCACTCTCTCTTAGCATCTCTTGCTCCCCAGCTGCATGGGGATCTCCGAATGTTTGCAAACAGGAAACCCATCTATACATTGGGCCTGAAATCATACAAATTCTAGTGAAGGTTTATGGAGTTTAAAAACACAGTGCATGGAGCACTTTATCCACATGACAGCACAAAGTGTTTACAGTGAGGAAAGCAGTTCAATTCTTGTCCCCAAATACTGAAGAAATTGCATTTTCATATTAAAATGTGTATTGTTTTTCTGCCTTTACTTGATTGTTAACTGACCAGTTATAATGTTATGATTTGACATTGATGAAGTCTTGTCTTGTCTCTCTTGTCCAGCACCTAAGCACAGTTCAGAGGTCACCATCGGTCCCATCCTGCTGGGACTGACCCATACTTACTTAACCCAGGACTGGTTTGGTGAGCGCTGCTTCCGCTGTGTAGCCAAGAGCCCAGCCCTGGACAGTAAGTGGACTGTGGCTGTGAAGATCCTGAAGGAAAAACCGTTTACAGACCTGGCCCACAAGGAAAGTCATGTTTGTTCATGTTAAGCTGGCCAAAAAGAGTTTCAAAGAATAGATGACAATAATTGTCATCTATTCTTTATTACTGTTGAATTGACGAAGCACCTTGGATGAGTTGCGAAACGTTTTAGACCAAATAAACTTTGTCCAGTTGACAAATTTAATTTCTCCTTTTATCATACTGTTATTACTGTTACACTATGAATTTACTATTCAAGTAAGTGTAAAAGTATACCTCACCTCTGCTGAACCTAGACCGGACCAGTAATAAATAACTTATTTGCTTAGTTAGTTAAATTTTACCCTATGTATTTAACTTAATGCTCTTTGACTTCACAGTTTTAACTCTCAGTTGTGTGTCCTTAGGTCCATATTGGAGGAGCTCAGTGTCCTGGACTCCGTCCACACTAACATTGTGCACTTTGTGGAGCGCTTCCAGTTCATGGGCCTGCATTGTCTGGCCTTTGAAATGCTCCACACAGCATTGTTTGTTTAGGTTAATAGTGAACAGGGGCAGCACACCACTGGAACTGATGGAGATCTGGCCTATTGCCCACCAGGTATTGAAGGATTTACTACAGATATTCCAACAGTGCAAATGTACCAAATTAATATTGTTTTCAAATAGATCTAGTTTTTAACACATTCCTTAAATCCCAATTCTTCACTAATTTCAACCATTTTAACCACATTTTCACACAGGTCACTTTTTAAAGATCCAGATGATGTTAACTTCCCTCTTCTGTCTCTGCAGTTGTTGGTGGCTTTAGATGCACTGAAAGGGCTCGGTATCCTGCAGACCGACATCAAACCTGATAATGTGATGTTCGCCAACCTGCAGAACCAGCCACTTAAAATCAAGTTAATTGACTTTGGAGAGGTCAAGAGAACAAGAAATTCACTCAAAAAACAAGAAAACCACTCAAGAGAAACCCATGTAATTTGGGGTCCCCATCCACTTGGACGGCCTCCTCAACGTAAGTCTGTACCACTGATCCACACTCACCCTCTTAATGCAGATCTATATTTGAGTCTAACCAGTGTGTGTGTTGTACAGATCCAGATAACTCAGCCAAGGACGAGGACAGGAAGGTCTTCATTGATCTTCTTAAAGGCCACCTCAGAGGAGCTGATGCTGATCTGTTCTAAGGTGGACTCATCTTCATGTCCCCCGAAGACATTCCAGAATCATCATCTGATGATCAAGACTCTGGCATCTGGTCTTTTTCAGGACCTTCAAGTTCTACATGCTTGTCTCTTTTAGGACGTTCATTTTGTACACGCTCGTCCCTTTCAGCACATTCATGTTCCATTTATTCGAGTGAACCGACAGCGCCCCCTAGCAGCTGGGATGAGTGTGAGCCAGGTTATTATTCGAGCAGCTCTAAACTCTTGACCCTCGTCGGGGTGGCAGAAAAAGCAGTCTGAGTAGAGGACCTGCACAAGACCCAAGCAGCTCCTAAGTGCTCCCGTTTCTGAAGGATTCCCAGAGTCTTCCAAAGAGCGGCAGAGGCCTTGTGCCGCTGTGTGCAGCTGCATCACTGATGATCATCATGTTCAGTCATGATTTTTATTAATACATTCATAATTATTGCACCATTCATGTCTGGTCTTGTTTTATTTTTTACACAATTCAAACATCTAAATATCACTATAGTCCTCCAACCAAGAAGAAGAAATATAGTACAGTGGTACCTCACCTTACGAAATTAATTCGTTCCAGAAGTGGTTTCGTAACGTCAATTTTTCGTAAGTTGAGTAGCTATTTCAATGGAAAAGGGCTGATTCGTTCCAAGTTTTTTTTTTTTTACAGTGTAACATTTTTTTTATAGTGTAACACTGTGTCCTGCGTAGAGACTGTGTAGACCCAGGACTAAACGTGGACTATACCAGTCTAGACCAAGGTCTAAACCTGGACTGGACCAGGTCTAGACCTGGACTAAACCAGGACTGGACCAGGACTAAACCTGGACTAAACCAGGTGGATTAAAGCGCCGCGTGCGGGTCTATTTCCTGGTTTCGTTTCGAGTCACGGCTGAGGCGAGCAGCGAGGAGGGGAGGGGATGTGCCTCGGGACCGCACGCAGTCTGAGCGCATGAACGAACGCATGCAAGAGCCGCGGTGGTCTAATCCTGGTTTAGACCTGGTTCAGACCTGGTTTAGACCTGGTTTAGACCTGGCACGGTTTGAGCACGGGTCTCGTGCTCGCGCCCCGCGCCGGGTCATGCTGCGCTATCACACACGTGTCCGCGCGCACACACACTGCCCTCCCCCTTCCCCCCACGCTTCACTATTAATACATTTTGTTGAAAATCTATGAAAGTTTGAGTGTTTAAACGAGAGAGAAATGTGAGAAAAGTTTAAATCCAATCTGAGAAAAGTGTATAATGTGTGTGGCTGAGCGCGCATTATTTGAATTTTTGAGATTTCGCGTTTCGTAACTTGAATTTTCTTTCGTATCTAGAGACCAAAATTTAACGTGAAAGCGTTTCGTAACTTGAAATTTTCGTTTGTTGGGTCTTTTGTAAGGTGAGGTACCACTGTACTTGGGTCAAAGTTGGAATGGTGAAAACCAACATGTAACTGGGTTTTGGTGAAAACTGTGTATTTATGGCTCAGTGCCTGGAATTTCTACTGCAACCATAGTAGTTAACATGAAATATTCAAATATACCAAATGACATAATGTATTTCAATCAATTTGACCTGTCCACTCTAGTATAGTTGTGCCCAAATTGGGGCCTGTGAACTGAACTTGACCCTGTGAAATGGGGTGAAGGAGGGATGTATATGACATTGGTTGAGAAGTAAAAACAGTAAAGTATCATTGGCTGAGAGCAAAGTTTTCAGGTGCAAAAATGGGGGAACAGAAAACAGTCATAGTGCCTTAGTCTCTTTTGTTCTGATGAAATATCTCTGTTTTATAGACTTGGGTTTCCATGGTAACTAAAAGTGTAACGAAAAATTTAATGGGACTAAAATAGCTGTTAATTGAAAAATATTATGAAGTGAGTCACTTGAACTGAAGGTACCCCACTGTGCCATAATAGGTCAATGTTTTATCAGAAAACTCTTTATCAGAACTCTTGTGACAATCACAAGAGTCAGCAGCAGCCACCAGCATATAGTCCACATAGTGTCTCCATTGTAATGAGCCAGTCCTTCTACAATTATGAGTGTTCATACCACATGTAAGGGAACCCTCGTCCAAGTAAAGTGCACCTTTAGTACAGTATCATTCTTTGGAACATTTTCCATGGAGATACGTAGAAATGTTTTATCCCATACTGAGAAAGATTATATTGTCAAATAAACAAAATTTCCAAAGAAACAAGCAGAAGGAGGCCCAGACAAAGAGTCAGGTTTGTGGAGATGCAAGCCCGCTCACAATAAGGACACATTTTTTTGAATCCCTCAGTCATCCAGGTAGAATCCATGGCAAAGGAGAAATTCAATTTGTCAACTGGACAGACGTTTATTTATGTCAAAAACGTTTCACAGCTCATCCAAGCTGCCAGCCAAGCTTTAACAAATCACATAGGCAGTGGTGAAAGTAAAGCGGTGCTCACCGGAACGGCGCACCGGTATAAAATTCACAGCCGGTACGCAGCACCGCTAAGAGAATATGGTTAATGGTGGCGTAAACCCACATTTGAAAAAAAAAAGTAAGGTGCGCTATTTAAGTAAAAAACACAAACATCCACACTATGCCTTTCAAGAATAACTGAAAGCTACCGACTGGTTAGCTCAATTGGTTACTGGCTGGTTAGCTCAACTGGTAAGTTATTGGTTTTTCCCCCTGGGGGTTGTGAGTTCGAATCCCCCCCGGCAAGAGAGGGTTTATGCTGAGTCAGCACTGTAGTTATATTTTAAGGTGTAAATAAAAATTAGTGTTTTTTTTTGTTTTGTTTTTTTTGTTTGTTTTTTTTACGGTAAAGTGATGCACTGGACATTATAGCACCTGTAAGAAATGAAAACTACTTTCACCACTGCATATAGGCAGGCTTGGGGAGTAACGGATTACATGGAACGGCGTTAAGTAAAAGGATACAAAAAAAAGGTAACTGTATTCCCCTACAGTTACAAAGAAAAAGACGTAATCAGATTACAGGTAAATTTTGTGAAAATGGGGATTACTTAGCAGGATTACAATTTGAAAGCATTTTATGTTATTTCATTTTTTCTTTTAAAGCCGGAGGTCATATGTAGGGAAAACACAACGTACAGACTCGCGCCGTGCGCCGTGCGCCGCACACGCTCTGTGAAACAAACTTGCAGCGGCTCGCACTGAATTTCACGCAGGTCGCGCACTACGGACTAAACTTGCAGCGGGCATGGTTTCAAAAAACGCATTTAAAACGGGTGGAAATTTAGGGAGAATTTTATTTTTAAAGAAGACAAAGGGAACAACATCACAGTACAGTGCAAATTGTGCCTTCCAGCAGTTAAACACCTGTCAATGTCCAAGGATTCTACTTCCAATCTCAAGAAACATTTACAGGTAAGATCGCTAATATTAACACTTTGATACTGACAAGCCCTAAATGTTCTGCTTCAGTCATGTTATGTGTGAATATGAGTCATTTCTTTGTCTTGATTCATTGGTAGGAGCCAGTTTCGAGTTAGCTATCGACTAGCAAACTATTAGCAAGCTAGCTAACGTTAGGGTGACCATACGTCCTCTTTTGCCCGGACATGTCCTCTTTACAGAGGCTGTCCGGGCTGTCCGGCCGGAGTTTATAAAATCCTTCAAATGTCCGGGTTTTTGATTCCGTTGGAAACGCGCTCTGAGAGGCGGAACCCCGGAACGTGTATTCATTCATTTACAAACAAGCGCGCCACGCTCCGCACCCCCCGCACCCCCCCCCCCAGAATGGGAGGCAGAATGACCAGGGAGAGGAGGAAGGCAAGGAAGACTGAAGAAAAGGAAAAAGAAGGAAAAAGGGACTGTTGACTTGAGGCATTATTTGTATATTTTTTTTCATTAGCCATTAGACACATTATTTTGAAGAATGGGCTTACTGAACATTGAAGAATAGGCTAACTCTCTTTTTATTTTTATTTTTTATTTTTTCTTAACTAAGATGTAAGTGTCAGCCTTAAGATTGCTGATATTAATAAATATATTATTTATAAAGCAACTGTTTGTGAGTGTTTTGGGCTATTTTTTAGTATATCCAGGTAAAGTGTTCTTTTCTGGGGAATTCAGAAGCACAAGTACGGTCACAAGTACACTTTGTGCATTTGTAGAATGATATTACAATATTTAAACATTATCTAGGCAACATAGTCATGTTAACTGATCCATGAAGACCCTTTAGACAATTCCGAGCAAAGCTGTCGTTAGATGTAGGCCAGCACGGAAGCTGAACGAACATCCTGTCCAGCTGCGGAGATCGGGCAAGATGACTGTCCCGGTAAAACTAAAACTTTAACTGAAAATATAATTTCGTTGAAGTCATAGGTGTTTAGGTGTTTGGTTTAGTGAGTGACCATGTTTACTAGTGACTTGGCTTATAGTGAGAACAGTTGTTAAAACTGCACATAGAACTGTACTTGTCCTCCTAAAAACTTAATTGTATTGTAATTTTCTTGTTTTCTTGTTGTTATAGGATATTTGGTGTTAAAGTAATCCAAAAGTAACTGAAAGTAATCAAGTTACATTACTTTAATATTATAGTAGCGGGATTACGTTACTGAATACATATTTTAAGGAGTAACTAGTAACTGTACCGGATTACATTTCTAAAGTAACCCTCCCAACCCTGCATATAGGCTAGGGGTCCATCTTTGACAACAGTTACCATTAACAATTAATAATTTGATATTGCAGCAAATGTGGCGTGAATTGGATGTTACTTAGGCTTAAAATTCTTCAAAATTTGCTGTATTGAAAAGCTTGCCTGTAAAAGTGCTTGAGTAGAAAACTATTACAAAACTGGCCACCCCTCATAATAAAAGCATTTGTGTGAGCAATACAGTAAAATGGATTCAAATTGCTTGAAGATTGCTGTTAGCACATTATTGCCTGATTACTCTTCCATTATATTCCAGTATCTTTCAGGTATTGTACACTTAAATGAGGAGGAATCCAAGGTTAATTGTGTGGGAAACAGGGGGGCACCTTAATGTTAATGAGCGGCTCTGAAACTGTCGTAATTGGCATGTGCACTGCAGTGTACTGAAATCACCTGAAATCTATACAAAGACACTTTTGTAGAAACTGCCTCAGAAGAGAGAATAGGGTTTCATACTATTCAGAACAAAGAGAATCCAGATTAGAATATTTATAATTGCAGTCATTTCAAGTGGTTACAGTATTAGAAGTATTTCTATCACATTTTAATTATGTAAAATTGCATTCACACGTACACGGTAAATACCCATATGCTATTCATAAGCCCATTAAACACTTGTATTCTATTTGTAGACAAATATAAATAATATACTGTATATATTTGCATATGGGTAGTGGCACATTATATCTCCGATTATGGGGTATAGGTCCTTGTCCTTATGTAGGCAACTGGATATTGTCATATATATTGTCATTTAAATCTTAGTCTTAAATTCCCAATAATTTAAGTTTTATTGACCCAAAGGGGAAATTATTTGGACACAGTAGCTCACACTTCACAATATAATATAATATAATATAATATAATATAATATAATAGAATAGAATAGAATAGAATAGAATAGAATAGAATAGCGAGTAAAGAGTCCCCCAAGCTGTCTGCAGTAATTTCGAGCCACTGTGAAGCCGTGGGAGATCTCGTGAAAGGATTACATCAAAAAGTGGTACAGGTTGAGGACCTTTTGGAAGGATCTCAACCGAAGGAAACATCTCGATGTTTGGATATCATCACGGGCATGCTTACAGAACTGTGTAAAGCCAACGCAGCGCAGTCTGTGCGCCAAGAGGAACTAATGAGATCTCTCATGAATTTTCATGGGGATATGAAGATGGGGGTCTGGCAAAACCCAAGCTCAATCTAAATTGTTTGCTCACCTGGGTCTCTAAAAATGTATTTTATCATGCTAAATGAATCCCTTTGGATAATTATGTCTCCCTGTGAAAATCTGTGTGTCTCCAACGGCTTATCTTTGTTTTGACTTTGTCTCCCTGCAAGAACACTCCCAAGGCCACAGATGTGGTTTGTTATCATGGACTCTACATAAACATAGCACACACTATTGGACTATCCACTCATACTGACATGATTGAGTAAAATGTTCCCTGTCTTTTAGAAAGGTCTGATCTCTGCTCTCGGTTCAATCAATTTAATTGATTTTCAATCTGATCCCCCCACACCCTTCCTTCTGTTGCCAAAGAAAAAGATCACCGTATGTTACATTTCCAATTGTTTTTCTGTTATTACATGTTGTAAAATTTATGAAAATTGATTGTCATAAAATTGATTGTATTGCATCTTTTCCACTCTGCATCTCCCAGTCGGCAGTGCAGCGGCCCTTCCCCTAGCCACTCTATCACTGTCCTGCCTGGTTAGTGGGGAAACGAAATTTCGAATTCACTCTATGTAAATGTACATGATTGTTTTTCGACAATAAAGCAAACTATGACTATGACTATAATATAATATAATAACAAAGAGCAATTTTTTAAAATAGATTTAGATCTACTTTTCTCTTGTAACTCTCATCTTTTAGACTGACTCACTTTGGGTGACATAACACAATATTCATTCAAAAAAACGCAATGCCCATATAGAGCATGGAAAAAAAGAGCTATATAACTGTACTATTATTACTAAGCATTATACAGAATAATTGTTTCTTTCTATCATGTTATATTTTGATTCTAAATGAAATCCATCTTTAGTGGTTTCATGAGCAGCTGTGATCTGACAGAGACAGGCGCCAGTGCAGATTTTTCTTTCTCTTCGGATCCAATTTAAGTTCTGTCACAAGCCCATGAGATGAAATCAGCTTTCATTTTGGAGACACATTGATATACTGATAACCAATCATTTGTATTCTTTTTTCTTGTTTCATGCAAATGTGGCTTTTATTGCAACAAAAAATACATGACAGCACATATTTTCACTTTTCTCAATCTGTACCTCAGTAGTATTTTTTCTTTTCATTTGAGGAGTTTGTAAAATCAAATTATAGCTGGATAAATCCTTTAGATGTTCATAAAAATGTACTGTACATTTCTGGAAGATATTAAACAAAACATGTGTCATAAAACTGAGTAGTTTGTTGTTCATTCTCTGGTTGAGGAAGGGGATTGTCTCTGTTAAGAAGTACTGTAATATATTTTACTTATAATGCTGCATTTAATTGAACTTCACTGGAATAAAAA
This sequence comes from Paratrypauchen microcephalus, assembly GCA_036785185.1. NCBI lineage: Eukaryota > Metazoa > Chordata > Actinopteri > Gobiiformes > Gobiidae > Paratrypauchen > Paratrypauchen microcephalus. The sequence continues at coordinate 4,479,969 of JAVJIX010000028.1, read as the reverse complement.
TAAATAAATAAATAAATACTTTGAGAGGTTCCCATTTTCCCCTGATTCAGATATTGTATGTGTAATCCACTTTGCAGATATGACATATCTATCACATACAACATAACTTAGACCTCAAAAAGCTTTATTGACAATTTCAGTATATTCCATTCTTAGAAGATACATGAATAATAAAAGTTGTAATGACAATACAATGTTACTATTGATATGATGCTCAACACTACACAGGTGGTGAAGAAGGCTCAACAGCGGCTGTACTTCCTGAGGAGGCTGAGGAAATTTGGCATGCCACCCAAAATCCTCAGCAACTTCTACAGCTGCATCATTGAGTCCATCCTGACCAGCTGCATCACTGTGTGGTACGGTAGCACTACTGTGAAGGACCGCAAATGCCTGCAGAGGGTGTTAAAGATGGCCACAAAGATCACCAGGACTCCTCAACTCTCTCTGCAGAGCATCTACCACCACAGAGTCTGCAAGAAAGCTGCCTTCATCATCAAAGACCCCACCCACCCCCAACATGGACTATTCACACTCCTACCTTCAGGCCGGACGTACAGAAGTGTGAAAAGCAGGACTACTAGACTTAAGAACTCTTTCTCCCCAACTGCTATCAGACTCTTGAACTGCTGAGCAATAGCCCCCCCTCCTGGACATTGATTGACCTATACTTTGCACATGAGTAATTTGCACTATTATTGACCAACTGTTAAATTAATCTGTCAGATTAAAGCTGCACATGTAACTGCTCGAATGTTTACACTTCCTGTTTGCACTATATCAACCATGTTTACACTTCCTGTTTGCACTATATCAACCATGTTTACACTTCCTGTTTTCACTATATCAACCATGTTTGCACACCGTTTTACTACCGACAGTTGCACATAAAACTAATGTTGCACATTATCTGTAAATATGTACACAGCACCTAGTCTATATTTTCATAGTGTATATTTGGTAAAGATTGTTTCTATTTGATGACTGTGATGATGTATTTATGATGTGATGATGTATTTATATTTATTTATGTATTTTATATTTATTTGACATGCTTCCGTCTTTACCTTATTTATCTATTTTAATTTTTGCATGCTCTTGGCATCCAGGGTGGGCAGCAAAGTGAGAATTTCATTGTAGAGGGAAACGTGTTTCTTTACTGTGTATATGACAATAAAAGCTTTGAATCTTGAATCTTGAATGCTTGACAGTAGCTTCATTGCAGTATTGGGTTAACACACACACGAGCAGAGGAACATGCACTGATCTAATGTGCATATAGAAGAGCGCAGGTGTGCAGGGTCCAGAAACATGTTAACACGAGTCAATTAAGAGTGCCTCCCACCTGTGATGGAGAGCAAATTCATTTTTATTTAACAACACACGAAATGAAAGTTCATTGGGCAATATTGTTGTGAGGAGCAGCCAGATGGGACAAGATTCAAAAATAGTAACATTCCCGGCAAAACAGGCACGCGCTGAGCAAATGAGTCCATCAGCCCATGACAGCTTCACAGGACATAGGAAATTGGATTGCTCGCTGATGATGGACTAAATTGGGTAGATTGCTTTTGTTTAACCTTTATTTAACCTTTACTTAAGTAAACAGGCCCATTAAAAGATAAATATTCCATGATTTTCACAACACTGAACAGCATTTATAATTCACTGTGTTTTAATGAGTATAATTTAAAAGTAAATTGACATCTTAACTGGATGTGGGATTTAATGACACTGAGGTAGTAGGAGTGTGCATTTTCCAATTTTAGCTGGTTGGGTTTTACTGATTTGTTTGGACTCAAAAACCTATAATAAAATAACACATGAGAGAAGCAAATGCGGGCCACATATTGAAACATTCAATATGAATATTCAAAGCGGAGAGCCATTCAGATCGATGTATTTAACACAACTTTGACAGACCCATGTTATGTGAAAACATACTAATTAAGGGGGGAAGATAAACAAATTAAAATTATATGTACACACATATACAGCTCTGGAAAAAAATAAGAGACCACTGCAAAATTATCAGTTTTTCTGATTTTACTACTTAAAAAATCAGGTATGTGTTTGTGCAAAAGGAACATTTTTGTTTGAGTCTATAAACTACTGACAACATTTCCCCCAAATTCCAAATAAAAATATTATCGTTCAGAGCATTTATTTGCAGAAAATGACAAATGGTCAAAATAACAAAAAGATACATGTTTTCAGACCTCAAACAATACAAAGAAACAAGATCAAATTCATTTTAAAACAATATAATACTAATGTTTACACTTAAGAAGAGTTCAGAAATCAATATTTGGTGCAATAAGATAAGATAAGATAAGATAAGATATGCCTTTATTAGTCCCACAGTGGGGAAATTCCAGTGTTGCAACGCACAGATCAAGAACAGCACGAAAAAGTAACATGCAACAGAACAATATAATAAATAAATAAATAATGGCCTAGGATAATTTAAAACTAGACCTAAAAATAGACTCTGGATTATAGTATAACACTTATATATAACAATATAACAAATAACACTTATTTTTAATCACAGCTTTCATGCGTCTTGGCATGCTCTCCACAAATCTTTCACATTGTTCTTGGGTGACTTTATTCCACTCCTGGTGCAAGAACTGAAGTAGCTCAGCTTTGTGTTTGTGTTGGAATTCAACAGACACTGGAATGGAATGGCTGTAATACATGTAGAGATGCTGATTTCAGTGTCCATAATGAAGAGTATACAGAGCATTAATGGCACATTTTTCTGTGGTTCTACCAATACTACCAATACTTGTTGTCCAAAGTTGCTCAATTTTAACCTTTAAATCCATCTTCTTATCACTATTAATAATTCTCCAAAACATCACAAAATTCATGGATCTAATTTCTTATTGAGAAACAATTTGGCTTGTGATGTTTTCAATTAACCATAATAATTCTTTTTGCTACTATAAAGGTTGTGGCAATTTTGTAATGACTTTTTGTTGAAAATTGAGCAGATCTGTAACCTAACAAACAGACAGACAAGTGGACATAAGGAAAGGCTTCTACACTCAACAAAAATATAAACACAACACTTTTGTTTTTGCTCCCATTTTTCATGAGATGATACACATTAATTCCATTCCAGATACACAATATTACCATTTCTCTCAAACATTGTTCACAACTCTGTCTAAATGTGTGATAGTGAGCACTTCTGCTTTGCTGAGATAATCCATCCCACCTCACAGGTGTGCCACATCAAGATGCTGATCCAACATCATGATTAGTGCACAGGTGTACCTTATACTGCCCACAATAAAAGGCCACTCTGAAATGTGCAGTTTTGTCTCACAGCAAAATCAATCAATCAATCAATCAATCAAACAATATTTATAAGGCGCTTTTCATACAAAATTGTAACACAAAGCGCCCTACAGTGGTCAAGGATTAGAAGATTGACCTTTATTGATCTCGCACAGGAGAAGTTGTTTCTATATTTGACCCGGGGACCATCCCCATGATTTTGTTTTGTTATTTAGGCTTTGGTCAGGCCCTAAGATGGAGGATTTTACCTATGGCGCATGTTTAGGTTGGTGGGGGAAACCGGAGTACCCGGAGAAAACCCACCCAGACACGGGGAGAACATGCAGTCTCCACACAGAAAGGCCCGGGAAACCCGAACCTTCTTGCTGTGAAGCATGAGTGCTAGCCACTCAGCCACCGTGCCGCCAGGAAAAAAAAAAAAAAAAAAAGAAGCACTTTGCTGATGTCAATGTTGTGGATCGAGTAGCCCATGGTGGTGGTGGGGTTATAGTATGGGCAGGCATCTGTTATGGACGAAGAACACAGGTGCATTTTATTGATGGCATTTTGAAGGCACAGAGATACCGTGATGAGATCCTGAGGCCCATTGTTGTGCCAAACATCCATGAACATCACTTCATGTTTCAGCAAGATAATGCACCGCCCCATGTTGCAAGAATCTGTACACAATTCTTGGAAGCTGAAAATGTCCCAGTTCTTGCATGGCCAGCATACTCACCGGACATGTCACCCATTGAGCATGTTTGGGATGTGCTTGACCGGCGTATACGACAGCGTGTACCAGCTCCCACTAATATCCAGCAACTTCGCACAACCATTGAAGAGGAGTAGACCAACATTCCACAGGCCACAACTGACAATCTGATAAACTCTATGCGAAGAAGATGTGTTGCACTGCATGAGGCAAATGGTGGTCACACCAGATACTGACTGGTTCTGAGTCCCCAGACCCCCAATAAAGCAAAAACAAAATGCACATTTCAGGGTGGCCTTTTATTGTGGGCAGTCTAAGGCACACCTGTGCACTAATCATGATGTCAGATCAGCATCTTGATGTGGTGCACCTGTGAGGTGGGATGGATTGTCTCAGCAAAGCAGAAGTGCTCACTATCACACATTTAGACAGATTTGTGGACAATGTTTGAGAGAAATGGTAATATTGTGTATCTGGAATGAATTTTAGATCTTTAAGTCCATCTCATGAAAAATGGGGGCAAAAACAAAAGTGTTGCGTTTATATTTTTGTTGAGTATATTTAGTAACTTAGAAACAACCCAAGTTATTTGATTCCAAAATGTATGAATCTCTGGACAGTGCCATAACATGTGAAGTAATGTTCCTTTTTGCCCACAACCACCCCAGCAAAGGTTAGAGGAGTGTGGGTCTATTTTCTTAGATTGGTTGGAGTTACACATGCGTGGTGGCTCCGTGGCTAGCACTCACGCCTCACAGCAAGAAGGTTCTGGGTTCAATCTCGGGCTCTAGGGTTTCCCCTATCAACACAAAAACATGGTCCATAGGTAAAATCCTCCAGCTGAGCTCCTGACCAAAGCTGAGCAATGAAATCATGGAGATGGGTCCCCAGCGCCTTCATGTGCTGCCCACTGCTCCTGAAAGGATGGGTCAAATGCAGAGAATAATTTATTAGGATAAATAAAGGATAATAATAATTTTAAAAAAGGTTATTGATCCTTCCATAAAAAGGAGGAAAAGCATTTTCTTATCTTATGAGACCATGGCATTGGTATACTTAAGGGCAGGTTCTAGGGAGAACATTCATTTTAGCTCTCTTCAGTTCTGTCCCACAGAGGCAGGGACGACCATATTTTAAAGGTCCCATGGCATGAAATTTTCACTTTCTGAGGTTTTTGAACGTTAATGTGAGCTCCCCTACGCTGTTTAGCCCCCCTCCATGGTTAAAAGTTGCGAAATGTCTAAACTGAGCATTTACGATCCTTTTCTGCGTTACAAAAAATCGGAGCTCAAACGGGCGATTTTGAACAAGGCACCTTATTGACGTCAGATCGAAAAAAGAAATGCAAATGCAGTTCCACCCCCGTCTGTCTGTACTCAGCGTCTCTGTAAATCACGCCCAGAGAGTTTGGACCGGGAATGCGCTAGGCAATGCAAAATGCGTTTTTTTTATTTGCCTAGAGGCACGTCCGAGTGTTTCTAGGCTCGGAAGTCCTTTATCTGAGCCTCTGGACCTTTGAACAGCAGTGGTTTAATTTTATTTTCTGTGGAAATGTGTTTTTTTCATTGAAAAGGCTCTCCTTTCCTCCTCCGCTCTTAAAACGCGGAAATGGATCAGCTGAGCGCTCAGAGCAGAGAGCGGAGAGTTTGGCCACGCCCCCACCCTCTACTATTGGCCAGCTCTTTTCTCCTCATTTGCATTCAAGCAACAAGGCCCATTATGGCCTGTTCTGAGAGAGAAAAATTACTCTTTCTCATCTTATCTCTGTTTCTCTGAGTGTTGATTTTGAAGAAGGATTCATTTACAGTATTAGGGAACCATTAAAGGGATATGCCACCCCCAGGTCAAATTTGGGCATCTCCCCACAGTCCAGAGACTAAAATAAGTGGTGGAAAGCGTTTTCCTGCTCACCTAGCCATTGTCCGAGTCTGTCGCCACTGACCGCCGCGGTATCTGGTGCTCCTCCGCCTTAGACTGGAGTCTAACGTCGCCAGAGAAAGATTTCGGCCAAAAGGAATTAATTTGCTCGATGCGTTTCCCAATTACTTTGTGTGTAGTGCGCATTCATATCGAGTGCAAATAAATGTGCAAATCAACACGGAGAGCTTGACTTGGTCATTTTGGGTGGGAACTATTTTCCAGTGCGTAAGAATACAGCCGTATCACGCACCACGTTGTGCAACAGGGGAACTCCCTTCCCGGTGCGTAACTGGGATTCCCCTGGCAGCGTACTGCGTGATACGGCTGTATTCTTACGCACTGGAAAATAGTTCCCACCCAAAATGACCAAGGCAAGCTCTCCGTGTTGATTTGCACATTTATTTGCACTCGATATGAATGCGCACTACACAGAAAGTAATTGGGAAACGCATCGAGCAAATTAATTCCTTTTGGCCGAAATCTTTCTCTGGCGACGTTAGACTCCAGTCTAAGGCGGAGGAGCACCAGATACCGCGGCGGTCAGTGGCGACAGACTCGGACAATGGCTAGGTGAGCAGGAAAACGCTTTCCACCACTTATTTTAGTCTCTGGACTGTGGGGAGATGCCCAAATTTGACCTGGGGGTGGCATATCCCTTTAAGGAGCCATATAAAAGCATCAAGAAGTACCATGTCATGGGATCTTTAAGGTCTTCATTTATAGATTTTACTAATGGTTGCAAATTACGCTCCACTATTTTGTTTACTGGCATCCCAATTGTTATCCCTAAATATTTTATACCGTCATTCCTCCAAATGAAAGGGACGGGGCCTAAATCACTTTTGAATATGAAGTAATTGAGAGGTATCGCTTCAATCTTGCTCCAGTTAATCTTGTACCCTGATATGGCTCCAAATGATTCGATAATTTTAAGCATTTTTTACCAGTGTAAATAAGACATCATCCGCATACATGCTTAATTTGAATTCATGACTGCCAACTGTAATTCCTGTAATCTCTTTATCTAGTCTAATCATGGATGCCAGGTGTTCCAGAGCAAGAGTGAACAATACTGGGGACAACGGGCAGTCTCGTGGAATGGAAAAACTGGAAAGGTGTAGAGATTGGTTTGTTTGATGCGTGAAAAGTCCCTCAGTCGTCCAGGTAGAATCCATGATCAAAGGAGAAGTTCAATTTGTCAACTGGACAAAGTTTGTTTGGTTGAAAACGTTTCGCCGCTCATCCGAGAGGCTTCGTCAGCTCTGGCCCTCATGCTGGTTCGACCCTGTTTATATCTAGCTGCAAGGGAGGAGCTAGCTTCCCTGAACAAAGCTCTGAACTATCCCCGCTACTCTCTTTTGTTTTATGAATTCCTCTGGCGTCTTGTATTAGCATATCTATCAGCCCGCTCACTACACTGAAACAACTCTGAAACCATCAGCTAATCTGTCTCTATTTCAAATTTCTCTGGCGTCCAATTCCCTATTCAAGACAACGACCCTCTCCACCCCTCTGCAATGGCTTGTCTGTCCTAATGATTCTTTGTTTGAGAATCGAATTATAGATGGGAGACAAGTTGTGTCTAACTCCCCCATTTCTGTTTAACGACGGATTCTCTTTTTTGACAAAAATAGCCTCTTTAACTCCCCTCTCAAACCAGTTCTTTTCCCTGGCTAAGATCTGAACCTCACTGTCCTCAAATGAATGGCCCGCGGCTTCTAGGTGAAGATGAACGGCAGATGACGGTCCACTCTGGCCCGCCCGCCTGTGTTGGTACATCCTCTTGTGAAGTGGCTGCTTGGTTTCCCCAATATAGCGCTCACTGCAGTCTTCACTACACTGAATGGAGTAGACCACATTGCTTTGTTTGTGGCTTGGTGTTTTGTCCTTTGGGTGGACCAGTTTTTGACCAGTTTTTGACCAGTGTTTGTGGGTTTGAAATAAACTGGGATTTCATATTGTCTGAAAATCCTCTGTAGTTTTTCCGAAACGCCGGCCAGGTAAGGAATCGCTACCCCTTTCCTCCTGGGTTCGGATTCTCTGTTGTCTTGTTTCTTGCCCTTGTCTCTCTTGGTTTTGTTAACAGCCCATTTAGGATATCCACAAACAGAGAGGGCTTCCTGCACATGTTGTTCTTCTTTCTCCTTACCCTCTGTGCTTGTGGGAACCACTTGGGCCCTGTGTTGTAATGTCCGAATAACACCTAGTTTGTGCTGCAGTGGGTGGTGTGAGTCAAAAAGCAGGTATTGGTCTGTGTGTGTGGGCTTCCTGAAGACTTCTACTTGGAGTCCCCGGTCTCCCCGGTCTCCTCCTATTGTTACTGCACAATCTAAGAATGCCAATGTGTTATCATTAGCATCTTCACGGGTGAATTTGATATTAGGATCTACAGAATTGATATGTGCAGTAAAAGGTTCCAAATCTTGAATTTTGATTTTTGTGAAATTATCATCAACATAACGAAACCAGTGTGTGGGAGGAGTGCATATGAAGCTAAGGCACTCTGTTCAAATTGTTCCATGTATAAATTAGCCATGATAGGGGAGATCGGTGAGCCCATCGCACAGCCATGGATCTGCCTGTAAAAGTTCCCTCTGAACTGGAAATAGGTGGTATTCAGACAAATTTCCAGCAGTTGGCAGATTTGGTCAGGAGAAAGTTTGGTTCTCTCTTCTAGCTTGGAATCCTGAGCAGCGAGAAGGAGTTTACTACAACCAAACAAACTTTGTCCAGTTGACAAATTGAACTTCTCCTTTGATCATTGGTTTGTTTGTTTTCACTGATGAGACTGGGTTGTGATAATATCATGATATTGATACCAGTGTTAGAATTACTTGCTGGTTCTTGGTAATAAAGTCAAATGACAGAGGCCACTTGTTACATGAGTAAGATAAGATAAGATAAGATAGGATTGATAAGATTTTATTGATCTCACGCAGGAGAAATTCACTTGCCACATTAGCTCCAGGCAGATTAGTGCAATAAATAAGAGTAAATAAGAGAATATAGATAGAGTAATTCCATGTAATAGTAATAGTTGAAGTAATTAACGTGTAAAGTGCTACACACTTTGTTTACATTACTTCATGTACATCCATGTAAACATCCTTGGCTGTTTGGTCTTGAGCTGATTCTGTCTGAAAATGTCCCACACTAATGTATAACCTCTTGTACTGTAGCTGTACTTTGTAACTGGGCCCTTGAGGCAAATTTAAAAGTAGCTGTAAAATTGTGAAGGTTTTAGCAGAGATTGACCTTGAAACTAAATAATTGATTACAATCAGACAAAAAAAGTATGGAGTATTAAAAAATGGTCCCGAGGCAATGAAATTAAAATGAATTTGTTCAGAATGTCATACCCTCTCTTCAAATTACAAATGCAGGCTTTTCCCTTTACATCAGCTAGTCAGCCAGTTGATTGTGCCATAGATATAATGAGGTCATATTGCCCAGAGGTGCATTGTCTCTTCTTGTATTCCCGCTGAGAACAAACAGTGTCAATTAATAAAGCAAAATCCTGCTGTACATGTACTTTACGTAGGGTTAAATTTGGAACAATGCATGCTTTTATAGGTTATGATGATGTTGTTGTTTGCTTCCCACTGTGAATGTAATTGAGTTAGGCTTGAATTGGAAATGCGTATAGAAATGAAATAGATTCTTTATCTCCCCGGAGAGAGGAGTTATATAGATAGATTCAATACTCTGACCTAACTGCTTTTTTGTACCATATTTCGCTCACCACAGGAACCAGACGCACATCCGATATAACCCTGACAAAAAGTCAAATACTGTTTTATTTAAAGAAACAACAGAGAAATGACAACAGCAAATATGTAACAAAACAACCTACTAAAAGGAAGCAACACAGTGGAAGCAACCAGGAGAATATTTTGAAAATGAAAATAAAACATAGAAGTCGATTTAGTAATCCATATTTTTACATTTTGTGAATATATTTTTAAGGACTTAATAGAAACAGGTCTACTAGAACCTACTACAGAACTAATTCTTTGCAAACTGGCTCTGCCTCTTCAAGTTTGCATTTCAGAATAGGTGCTGTAGATTACCAGTGATTTTATTCAGGCAGCATATCTGAAACCTACATAATATGATCTGGAGTACAAATCTTTGCTTCAAAATGTATCATAATGACATGATTAAAAGCTGCCTATGGGTCATTCTAGAATTGGAGGACATTTGGGCTTTAAAATTCTTGAAAAATAACCTTTTCTGATTTTCTGCTACATATTCATCAATAATAGGTAATAAACTATCAAATGCTTTATTAGCTCAGCTTACGGATCAATGGTACAATTTTTCTTACATGATATATTTGGTTTATTTATTTACTCTAATCACAGTAACAGGGTTGCAAATCCGCAAAAATATTAGCTTTATCTCAGGAGTAGAAGCTGTTTAGCTGTTACTGCTAATCAAGAGGAAAAACTTATTTATGCAAATAAGTAAATGAAAAAAAAATAATTGTCTTATTCTGATCATTTGCATAACAGGGTTGCATGAGTTAGAGTGAGACATTCAGTCAAGGCTAACTATGTTATAAAAATATGAAAAATAGAAGAGAAGACAAACCTTTGCTCTACCCATTCTTTTAGAAAACTGTTTGATGATGTCAAGTCCAGGGGATCATGTGGTTCACTGCTTTCTTCTTCTTCTGATTGGATTTAAAAAATGCTTACATTAAAAAAATGTTATGGTAACAGGGTTGTGTGCATGTTGTGGGACAAATGTTCCATGAATAATAATTATTATTTGAAATATTATGTCTATTAAAACAAATGTTCCCACAGTTACAAAAGATGGCAATAAAAAAAAATAAATAAACAAAAATTGAGATTCAATTTGGTCATTAGAGGCGTGGGACAAGAGGAAAATGGCATTTTGGGAGGTACTCCAGACTATTTTCAATCATTCTTTTCTCTTATTTTTTTTTAGATTTGGTCTCAGGACAAGTAAATTCACTCAGAAACTGTATGTTTTAGTATTTTGTATGTGGATTATTTAATATTTGATGGATGGGATGTAAAATGTCCTCCAATTTTGGAATGCCCCCTATACAAAATGCGCTTTCTCTTCTGTTATGTTATTTGGATTAAACCTCTTTCTTTTAGAAGTTGATAAGTTTTATCACACCGTAAAAGCACAAATGTCACAAAAGTTGATGAATAGCAGAATCACCTCAGATGTGAAAGAAACAACTATTTTGAGTTTTAAAACATGTTGTTAGCTTCTTATGTGACATGTGAATACAATATGACAGCTTTTTATTTTAACATGCTGACTTCATAGGGGCACAAATCTAGCTATTTATCCATCTATCAATTTAAGCAAATCACCTTCTTCACACAGCATTATTAACCAACAGAGGTGGGTAGTATTTGAGTAACTTTTTAATGAAATTTTACTTCTCAGAATTGCTTTCAGTCACTGTAGTTTTACTCTTACTTGATACTATTTGGTAATATTTTGTTACCAGTGACAGTAGTACAAAAGGTTTTGGTACAATTTTGGTTACTCTAGCCACCCTTTGTGTCATCAGGCAAGACACTTCACACACAGTTTTTAAACACTAACGATCTATGATAGTTGGCTCTTAAAGATACATAACTGTTCTGGTGGAGGGTCCGTCAAACGCTTTTCTCCATGGAGATGTTAGTGCTTTATTTGGGATGTTTCACAGTATGGTATTAAACCTCTTCATAGAGACCAAATCAGACCACATTACAGGTCAGTGCTGTGGAGAGGCAACCCCACTCACAGTCAGAATGCCTGTTTTTCTAGGTATTTTTGAGCTATAAAACCACCTGTAATTTAATAAATGTAAGGTAGCATTGTTTAATGTCATACTGTTGGAGAAGAGAAACCTCTACATTCTCAGGATTAGGTTGTTGGATAGCCAGCTATGTTCTGAGATGGTCCAGTCCAGAGACGTGTACTGCGGAGGTGCAGAGCTATGCCCCACATGCACACACGAGAAACAGAAGGCAAACACATGATTACAATCACAGGTCTAATAACACTGTGGATATGGGCAGTTTCTCATCACGTCTCAGAGCTGTTCCCTTCTAACGCAGCTCCTCAGTTCTGGGCTTGATTAGGATCGGCGGGCGATGGCCAGTGGAGGCGCAGAGACATCATTTCTCTTTAAGTGCATCCAAAGCTGCAATGACTCACTACTGTTGTGCGATGTGCGTGCAAGCAGAGAAAGCTGTGGAGATTGATGGCTGTTATGGTGCTGGCTGGTGGTAATAGCAGGCTATCTCAAGGCCTGTCCACACTCCATTCAAACAGATCCCTCCCTCAGGCCTGCAGATAAAAAGCCCATCATGGACAGAGGTGAGGACTGATAGAAACAAAGCAGTGTCATCTCAAGGCTGTTGTCGTCTACACCCGAGACCTTTGTTACACACTTAAGGGACTTCTTCAGCATTGTTCCAAGCGTAAAGCAAGAGTCTGTCACATCTTGCATGGTTCAATTGATTTTTATGATAATAGTGCTTATATCACTTCTCCAGCACTCATGCTCGCATAATTAATGTGCGTAATTAAGATTTCCATTACAAGCAAACAGCTGTTGTTAGTTTCATGCTGATAATGGACTTAGATCAGACTATGATAAATTTGCTTTGTTGATTAGGTTAGCAATGGCTCAGCTGCTTAGCATTAACTTTGAGTCAAGCTTTTTATGACGTGTAAGCAACATATCAGAGAGGACAATATCTAATCGCTGTATAGTGTTCATAAAGACAGCTTTGAGCACTTTAAATACTAATAAATAATATAATTGTATTTCTATAGGGCTTTTCTAAACACACACAAAGATGCTTTAGTCATGTCAGGAAGATGGACAATGATTCTAAGTCGCAGAAGTTATGCACTTATATAAGAAAATATAGTCACCATGATTTTGTGCATGTCTAGTTGTAGGCAGAGGTCAGTACTTTAATAGACCTGGTTAACTGGTCAAATCATTCATCCGAGCATAGAGAAATATGAATGAAATATGCATCTTCAAGTATATTGCTGTCAAGATGGACTTCCATTTCAGCGGCTGTATTGTAAGCATTTTTGCTATATTTCTATATAAAGCGTGTAATGCTGCAACCAAGCCTGCATATAATTAGACTTGATCCACAAGGGAAATTATTCGGACACAGTAGCTCACATGTCACAAGCAAAAATATAAATGGTAATAATAAATTCAAAGTCAGTAGTAAAAATAACAAGAGACTGGTGTCAAATAAAGCATAATTATATGTATATGTACAAGAAAAACAAATATACAAAGATATAGTAATACAAATATACTGTCTCCGCTACTGCATATACAAGAGGTCGTAAAGAGAAAACAGTGCAAAGATGAAATGAATGTTACGACATAGAGTTATCTATTACATAAGGATTGTGGTATGGAGTATGGTATGAATGTAATCCAGTGTCTGTTTTGTTTTGTGTGTTTTTTCTAGTCAAAGCTGAATAAATATGACTGCTATTTCATTTCTTGGTTTCATATTCTGACCATAATTAGCCATCACATTATCAGATACCAAATAATTGCCAGTCCAGTTCTGTGCCACCAAAAATGGAGCTGTCAAGTCTGTGCAATCTGGCATCCAAATGTGAGCAGCAGATCCACAGTGGATTATGGTGTCTTAAACAGCACTCCAAATTTCACCAGTTCCTTTAATCATCACTACCTCAGTCATCCCGCTGACAGACAAAACCCAACAGTGCTCTCCCATGGTGGAATCTGTCACAGCACATGCAGAGAAAAAAGGGGGGAAGATAGCCAACTGGATTTTGTTTACTTTTACAAGTAGCTCAGCCCGTCATACACTACCAGGCAGACATTTGGACACACCATCTCATCCGATGATTTTTCTTTCATTCTTTATGTTTACTACTTTCTACATTTGATATATAGAGAGAGGACATTGAATATATGAAGTAAGATGTATGGAAATATGTAGCAAAGAAAAAAATATACTAAAAATACTATGGTAAATATGATAAAAGGAGAAGTTCAATTTGTCAACTGGACAAAGTTTGTTTGGTTGAAAACGTTTCGCCGCTCATCCGAGAGGCTTCGTCAGCTCTAATAAGAATACTGGTAAGACACTTGCTTATATCTTGCTGTAGGGAGGAGCTACCTAGCTAACTACTTTCCGGAACTATCTCATTGGTAAATATGGTAAATATGTTTAAAAATATTTTAGTTAGCCATCCTATGCTTTTTTGAAAAAAAAAACAACTTTTTTTTTTTTTTTTGCTTTACTACATAATTCCAAGCATCTTACTTCATATATTTGATGTCTTCTGTATGTACATCAAATGTAGAAAGTAGTAAATATATAGAAAAAAAAAACATTGAATGAGAGGGTGAGTCCAAACTTTTGACTGGTAGTGGTATATTTCTTTGTGCTTTTTGTTTTACCCTTCTGGAAATATTAATAATGTAATTGATTTGCAAATTTTAGACCAGATGCCAATCACTGTATAGCAATCAACACAAATAGTTTAGCGTTAAACGTCTGTTTTAATGGCTCTTCTATTTGCCTGTCAGTGGCTCGCTGCACATTTCACATCAGAATGAATGGGCCATAGACATAATTGCCTCTAAAGGAACAAATGAGATTTATTTATGTACATTCAGTACTATTGAACAAGATTTGACTTCAAAAACACTTCAGTCATATACCTTTGTCAAAAACTGAGAGTTTCCCTCCCACGGAGCTAGCAAAGTGGTGTTTAGCTGTCAAGAGCTGTCAGTGGGTCTGTGGCAGGGCTTTAGGCGGAGCGAATGCAAAGAGAAAAATATAAAAGTGGACTTGTGGGGCCTATAATAATATGTTTGCTGTAACTGTCAGTGCCTCCAGATCACACTGCGCTGGAGAGAGAGATGCTTCATATGAAAGTGACATTCCAGTGAGTTGCAAAACTATGTGCAATTACTATTATACAGACTTCAAGGGGGAGTTACATGGGGAGTCATAAAGCTCACAGCTGACAAAACTCACTGCCACAGTTCATGTTTTATTCTTTCTAAAATCAAAGCCTGAATGTGAAAGGTCCTATATTGTGTAAACTTGAGTCTTGTGAGCTTTAAGGCATCTTTAAATGTTATTACCACATCAGTAACATACCTGGAGTTGTGTTTTGTTTCCTTCCCACATGTTTGAGTAATCCTTTTATTAGTCTGTCTACATCTCCAATGCTCAGAATGCTCTTTTCCACCTTGTGATGTCAGGCAGTGGTAGTTTTCTAGCCTGGGAATTCCCAGGCCGCTTCCGTTCGTTTCGAACTGGAAGGCGGCCTGGCAGCTCGTCCAAGCGAGAGTCCCAGATTTAGGTCCCCAATCAGAGAGCGGGGGAGGGGTGGAAAGACGGTGACGCGTACTACATGACAAACGGAAGCTTGTAGTTTGAACTGACAACTGACATGATTGGCTATGGACTTACGTACACGCTCAATGATAGACATTCATAACGCCCAATAAACGGCCATTGGCGATCGCTAACCACACCTCCGCTACGGGATTTTTTGAAGCGAGCTCCCAGACCCATATCTCACTTGTGATATGGTCAGGTGTTAACCAGACTAGTAGTTTTCCAATTAACAGCTACTTTTAGTACATTACATTTAGTTCAGTGGTGTTTTCTGTTTGTCCTCAGATATGCAGAGTTTGTGTGCTAAACATATGTGAATGAAACAAAACACAACTTTTGTGATGAGAAAACGATATTATAACATAGATCAGAAAATAGTGCAATATAGGCCCTTTAAACAATTTCTCCAATATTACCTTTAGGACATTAACCATATTCACTATGAGCCACAACTTAAACACCACTGACAGCTATATAAACTAGTAAAACAATGGGAGGTTGAGGTTGAGACGTAGCCTCACCACTTGTTTGTTTTTTAAGAATTAACTGCTTGTTTGGTTTTTGAGAATTAACAACATTGTGATCAGCTGCCAAAATAAGAAAATATTTATCTGATCACAATGTTGTTCCAAATGTGAAAACAACAGTGACACTTTTCCTTTTTTTCATATAAAAAATTACCTAACTGAAGCACAATCCCGTTTTAATGGCTTCCGGAGTGATTTTAATATTCATTTCTCAACACACCCCTGACTCCTTGTAGGAACTAAACAGTCATTTATTCACTGTTGTCCGATCATTGCCAAGTCCGAGGGAGATGAGAGCCAACAGAAGTGCACTGCCTTCATTTACAAACACAAATATCTTAATAAAAATAATATTCAACATCCCAAGATAAACGTGAGCAAATGATCTCCATGTTCATTAAAAAAACAAGCAAAAAATCATTAAATGCCTTCACCTGAAGACTGCTCTAAACCTAGAACAACAAGTGAAATGGCAGTGAAATGGCAGCTCCAACTGTGCTAATTAAGATCAGCAAAGGTTTGATTATTTCAGCTTGCATACTTATGGCTATGTACAAATATTATATAAAACAACGTTTGTGAACAAGTCGGCTCTTTTGAATGGTTTCTTAATTCTAGTTTTTATGCATTTTAACACTGAACCAACACAAGAATCAGCACAGAAGCAGAGCCGGCAACACAAGTGAGAGCTTTGTGCACAAACAAAATCATTTAGCATAGTAACAACAGTTTTTTTTTTATAAATGATTTTTGTAGCGCACGTTCTATTCAGATTCTACATCATTTCCAAAGGTAAACACACTCCCGCTCTCAGTTTGTGATCGGTTTATAGATAAAATGAGTTCTTACACTGGCTTCTGTCATATAAATAAAGAATAAAGAGCCAGTGTTTTGAACAGCTCTTCAAATGGATGGATACAAAAGATTTTAATCCCATAAAAAAGGTGAAAATTCCGTCCCAAGAGTTTTTACTTCCTGCTATGCTACAGATAAACTTCAGTTATTTTTAGATCCAAAAATTGGCACTTGACCTCCAGCTTTTGAAGACAGCAGCAGATACTGTAGCAAAATCTGGTGGTTTGCATAGATTTCAGTCTTATGAATCAAATTTGTGTATAACTTTCTTGTCTGTGTGACCCAAAAGGACCCATGCACCCATCATTTTTTATCATTATCAAATCTACCAGTTGGACTCCATGCAATTTCACTTTTTCTCATTTCTGGATGGAGCAAAGAAAAACATGTTGATGTTAAATCACCAAAAAAAATAATTGAATTTTTCACATTTCCAGTTTCAGACAAATCTTTCCCCGCAGGAGCGTAGAAAGGCGTCCTCTTCTGACCGTGCCTTCGAGTGCTAATCTGACGCCTATGCCAGATGCTTCTTGGCAGGAATTATTATGCATCTGACATTTTGCACTTTCTCATGGAGGTAAATAGTGAGGAAAATAGAAGGAGAGGCTAAATGCAGAATTGAGACATGCTCAAATGAAAACTGGATGAGACCAGGAACACTGCATGGGTGACCTTTTCTAATTGAGTAGCACCAAACTTTGGATGGGGTAATACTGTTACGCAGCAGCTGGCATTTACATGAGGCACTAGATTAGGTTTTGAATGGCCAATGAGGTCGTACTGAATTATATAGGCTAATGTTAAACATGCACACTATTCTGGCTGTATTGTAGAATCAGTGCAGGAATATTATTATGGGACGTTGAATGGAAAAATGAACAGAATATGTGTTTTTGACATTTACTTGTACATTTAAAGGTCCTATATTAAACAAAATTGACTTTAAAACATGCTATAATGTTTTTACCCCACAAAACCCATACCTGGACTTGTGTTTTATTTCATTTACCCATGTTTGCGTAAACATTTATTACATGTGATGCTATGAAGAGGCAGTTTTCAAGTTCCTTTAGTTCACATTGGGAATTCCAGGGTTGAAACTATCCAAATGATTATAGTGTAGATGTATGGAGTTTAAAAACACAGTGGAGCACTTTCTTTATTGAGGTGGAAGGTGAGACAGAGTGTTTCCAGTTTGAGAGAAGAACTTATCTTAAATATGCAGGGTGTTAAACATGTCTGAATGAAACAAAACACAACAAGGTATATTTTTGATGAGGAAACATTATAACAGAGATCAGAAAATAGTTTGAAATGGGTTCTTTAAAGTTAAATATTCCCTTTAAAGGGCTCAGGACTTAGTGTCAAATGATAAACCAATTGTCAGGCTTTTCAACTGTAGTGTGAAATGAGGGTGGAGGTGGAGACATACGAGGGTCATTCAAAAAGTTCTAAGACAAATTAAAAAACAGCTTTATTTGTGAAAGTAACAAAATTATTTTTCTACATAACATCCACCTAAGTCAATACACTTCTGCAAGCGATGCTTCCACCGAAAAATTCCTTCTTGATAGAATGCTGGAGCTTGTCTAGTCAACCAGGTCACAACCTCCCTCTTCGCTTCAAGTATGGACTGAAATCTTGTTCATTTTAAATGTTCCTTCAACTTTGGAAATAGGAAAAAAAACATCCATAAACATTGTGCAAATCTTCAATAATTTCTTTAGGTTTCCATTGAAGTTTTGTTAGAAATTTAATGTTTGCTCGGACTTCAGATAGGCCCATTTTGGAGGGTCAAAAAAGTGGGTTGTGCAATATGTAACGTAACTCTTTGAATAACAAAGCTAGAATGCCCAAACTTGTCAAATGTGTTTATCGGTCATCAGTGGTACGATTCAAGGTCACTTTGTTGAACTAGTTTGACTCATTTTGAATTTATGGCATTTGTCTTAGAAATTTTTGAATGCCCCTCGTACTGTACACCAAATTTATGACTCCTAACAACTTCATATGCACAATGCCCTAACCACTACGTCAAGCTGTGTCATTTGTGATTTTTAATACCCAGTATCCAAAAAAGATTCAGAGGCAGGCTTCTGAATTAGTTTTCTGAGCAATGAAGTCAAAAGAGCAGAGCAGCTTATTCTTCACATCATGTTTGGCTGGACGGTACATTGACTCTCAACTCAGTTGTGTAATGAGACAGGCCAGCATGCCATAATTAGCATGCTACTCCTGCTCCTGGATACCACTGCAATAAACAAGCTTGGATTTCTTCTTCAGTATTCTCATAATTATTATCACATGTTTCATTCTATTTTGTAAATGAAATACAAATTTAGTAATACAAATACATGTTTTGCTGTTTTTTTGTTACTTTCCTGTCTCCATTTTGAAAAGCTGCAATATGCAACAGTGGCTCCCTGTGCTGAAGTCCTTTCTTTTTCAGCGGGAGTCTTGTATCCGAATTCAGAGTGACATTTTGGGGACAGGATTACACAGGCCGACGATGTGCGTTGTGTGAGTTGGGTTGTAGCTGAAGTGTCAGACTTGTATAGATTCTTCAACATCAGAGCGGGCACACACTTACATGCTGCTTCTGTGTCTGTGTGCGTCCATTTTGTAATTCAAAGGGTTTAACAAGGCGTGCGCTCGTGCTCACATCACATGACCCTCAGCTCTGTCTCACATCTGTGCTTGTTGCAGTTATAAGGTCTTTTAGCAAAAATGTACATGCTTTTGCTATAGGAGAGCAAATGTAAAAATATGCAAAAGAACAAAAAAGCTATAAATGCTCTTTTGTCCCTAATGCAGGCAATAGCATATTATGGGGAATTCAGTATAAAGTAAAGAAACAATGTGCCTCCCCATCATTACCACTTACAGGCTATCTACAGACAGTTCATTTTATCTTATCACTATCATGAACTGGACTATATTTCAACTGTTTGCCAAACGCAGAGACATTTGTACAAAGGCCTTTTGATGCACAATAGAATCACTCTTGTAGGAAATATGGTAATTAGCTTTCTTTTGTTTTTCAATGAACAGTCTATAATGATTCATTTTTATTTCTGAACTATTTGGCATGGATCCCACCAGCAACTAGATCACTACTCAGCCAGGACTGCACTGCACACTTTTCCCCATATTTTACAAATGTCGGTCTCGGACCAGTTTGGAACTAAGAGGTGAAGGAAGTTGTAGATTTGGTCTCTGAACTAAACAGAAGCGTGAAAGAGTGTAACTGGCCGTGTGTGACATTCCACAGAGTAATTGTGTGGGAGTGTCTGTACTTTGCAGCTCATTGATACATATTGGAGGCAGACAGTGGGAGAGGATAGGAGGAGTGGATCAGAAATCCTCAGAGAGAGGACCATGATGGATGGCTCTCATCACATGCAGCAGTGTGACTGCACCGCTCTGTGCCGGAAATTTAGGGAAACAATGCCAGCCAATGTCGAACATGAAAAACAATGAAAAACAGAAACTTGAATGTTTCTGCATGTCTGTGATAAGGACAGAAAAAGAACATGTGTCTCCTCAATCATATTCTACAGCTATGTCACTGTGTCACATTATTCAGGAGAAAGACTAACACACAAAAATATCTTTCTTGAGGCGCAGACGCTGGGGCAAAAGACTTAAAATTCAAACAAAGACCCACTGGTTCAATGAAAAAAGATCTGACAAACACATTCAGGTAAAAACTGACATCTGCAACCTGAGACTGCAATGCTTTGTTTGAATTTTTACCAAGTCTAATTTTAGGACCACACCTGTGAATTGATGCTATATTTTTTTTGCTTTTTCCCTTCTTGTTACTCACATTCTCAAGTCATTTTGTGCTAGCCTCATGATACTGGCAAACGATGTGATATGCAATCATACAAATTCGTGGTGTTTAATGTTATGTTGCTGATGTTTTGTTTATAGGGCCTGCACTTGATTTCCACTCCTTCTGGTAAAGATAAATGCCCTTTATTCTCCAATCTAGTGTGACAGGGACACCAGTTTTCATCCAGTCAGGAACAGTGTTTGCTAATATTCATGGCAAAACAACTGCTTGACATAATCCCAAATAATTTAGTCCTTGTCATGGCGCATTATGCATTAAAAGAAACAAAAAAGATCAGCGTGGGTGGAGATAGATGAGAATGACATAGAAATATGTACATGAGACTATCCTGGACAGCTGTTTCAGTCATGGTTTCTGTCAGTCACAGAAAGGATTAAAGGTCCTGCATGATACAAAACTGACTCTTGTAAGATTCTAGGCATCTTATAATGTTATTACCTCATCAAAAACATAACCAGAATTGCATTTGGTTTCATTTCCACATGTTTGAGTAAACATTTATTATTAGTTTATCTATTAGTCTGTCTCCACTGCTCAAAATGCTCTGTTACATTCTGTTTGGGTTTGAGAGAAGAACTCAGCCTAAATATGCCTGGTGTGAGTGTTAAACAAGTGTGAATGAAACAAAACACAACTCCAGGTATGTTTGTGATGAACAACATTACAACATAGATAAAAAAATAGTGTAATATAGGCCCTTTAAGTAGGCTGAGCTATCAGTTCAAACTAAAATATGTCCCTGACTCATGGTTCAAAATAGTGTACATTACATTTGTTGGTATTTGTAGTATTTGTGTGTATTTTTATACAGATACGCAGTGAGTGATGGGCAGGAGCCGGGCTGTACAGATCCATCGTACTCTGATTTTATCAAGAGTGACAACTACAAAGAGACAGCTCTGATTCTGCTGTGGTGCCATCCGTCACATCAGCATAACCCTCCTCCACGGATCCATCTATGCCATGTGTGTAAAGTCCTGGTGAAGTTGTGGTTTCCTGCAGAGTGGGGCTATCTAAACAATGGTTGCAGAGTCCATACATTATTAGCTTCCCACTGATCTCATTTACTAAGTGATTGGTTCTGCATGAAACCTATATGTCCCTCTGGGAGCAACCTACTTGTTTTTTTAAAAAGTTTATTCTGTGTGGGACTAGCTCACTATAACAAATTATTATACTGAGGGGTGGTTTAGAAAGGGGCAAACTCTTTCTCCCTTTTGTCTATCTATCTATTTATCTGTCTGTCTATCTATCTATCTATCTCTATCTCTATATCAATCAATCAATCAATCAAACAATAATTATAAAGCGCTTTTCATACAAAATGTAGCACAAACCACCTTACAGTATATCACGAGAGTGAGAGAGAGAGAGAGAGAGAGATTGAGAGAGAGAGAGATTGAGAGAGAGAGAGAGAGAGATTGAGAGAGAAAGATTGATAGAGAGTGAGAGAGAGAGCGAGAGAGAGGGATAGAGAGAGAGAGAGAGGCAACCCACTTTGAAAATTAATTTGTCGCTTTGCTCATTCATTTCCCAAATTCTGCAGCATGGTTTGGCGGTTTGGTGGTTTGGTGGTTTGGCGAAGTGCGCTCACGCTCACAGTATCACCAGTAACAATGGAACTTGTCCAGACGTGTTTATCGTTCAAATGATCCGTCAGGCTGGAGCAGCTTCGGTGATCGGAAAATTATTTTTGGCAAAACTACAAATCACTGCGTCCTTGTTGATCGTCCCATCTTCGTTCTTTTTATAAATAAACTTGCCGTTCAAAGGCCCGAGCAATGACGCTCGCCGCACACCAAATTTAAAATGCATGCTCATTGAATTGCCACTCATAATTAATTGCTTTAATTTTTATAATGCATTAATTTGCAGTGTAATAAATTAATCTAATTAACACGTTAAACTGACAGCCCTAGTTGAAACCCATACCACAACAATAAGTTTGCACATATAAATGAAATAACATCACCATCTCACTCAAATAACAGAGACAGAATGATACTAAAACCAGTAAGTCCATACCATTTGTCACCCTCCATCACAGAGTTAAACTGTTCAAAACCTTTAAAACCGTTGATAGGGAGTGAGTCCATGTGAAATTAGTGTTAAGAAATAGATAACTAATGAAAAATGTAGCTCTTGGACGCTGGAAAACGTTTCACAGATAAGGACATTTTCTTTCATCAAGCTACTCAGCCTTCATCCCTCATTCCAAATACTCCTCCCCTCTGCTCACCACACATCCTCCTGTCCGATTAGTGCCTAGTCTGCCCAATTTAAACCCTCATTGCAGTTGCACACCTCCTTTGGTTTGTACCACGCCCCGTCTCCTCCGCAGCACCCCCTCAGCTTCTCATCATCTCTTCCTCTCATCGTCCCCTCCACTCTCCTTGGCCTCACCTCTACCACCTCCAGTGTCCAGGTCCAGGGGAAGACACCTCCTAAACTTCTGTCACACCCTTCATTGCAATGTCTGAGCACCAAAGTAAGCAAAGAAACAATGGGCCTGAATCTTTTCTTTAAAAAATGTTTATAACTTCCACTTTAAGAAGATGCTGAGAGAACTCTGCGCCAGATTCACAAACCATTCTTAAGCAGCCAGATTTCTTCGTTTTCACCAGCACCCACCTACGAACACCTCCATACTCATTTACATAGAAAATTAATATGTATTTGGTTAGATACGCCATTTGAACTTCCAAATATGGCCAATATAGGTTTGGTATTATGACGTGCGAAAGTGCAAGGGAGTCAGGTGGGAGGGGAAGTCAGGTAGAGCGCATCTACAGACTACGGGTGTTTTACAGCTTTAGCGGCAATTTCATAGTATTTAGCAGCCCCGCTCATAGTATTTATCTCGCTTTCTGCAATCACGGACCCGCAGTAAATAGCGAGGGAGGAAGGTTGAGGTAGGGGTACATAAGAGTGCATCTGGTCATGGGGAGTCAGGTGGGGTGATGGGGGTGTTGAGTCCAGAGCAGTGACCAGGCGCAGGGCTGTAACAGAGGCCCATATGGAGCGCACTGGGGCTGGGACATACTGAGGCTCACTTCAGCCGGTAGAAAGTCTATTTAACCCAACAGACTAGTTGCTCTAAAGTGCCTCATACATGTTATTGGATCACATACTGTAGTAATATGTTTATAGAAAATAATATAAGAAAATATATAATTTGTTCATTTATCAGGGACAATGCACATAAAAACATTGAGCTACACAAAGAGGTCATTATGTTTGTGCCAGGTTATAGCAAAATTGCTCATTTCCACCTTCAGTCCTTGAATTTCAGCCCCTTACAGTCATGGAGGAATTAGGAATTTTAGTTGCATTTGTTTGTTTGTTTGTAAGAACATTTCATGGCCCAATAAAACTGCTAATGCTTCTCTTTGTGTGTGTCTGAGTCTCTGTTGCTTTCCCATGCGCTCTTAATATGAGGTTAAATAAACGAATGGCTGGAGGAAACATTCAAAAGTTGTATACTGACGAAACATTGTCTCTCCATCTGAATAAATACATGGTTTTGCTGTGCACTATACTGGCTGTGGTGGTATTGGCAAAGAGTTATTTGGTTGAGAGCTTTGTAAACAGAACCGTGTGTTTATTCATGGGGTCTGGTTGTCCTTCAGTCTTTTGGCACATGACAGTGGAACATGTCCAGGCTTTGTTTGCAGCGCTGTGGTCAGTCGCTCGGCCCCTCTGTGTATCACTGGGCTGTTTGGTCTTATCAGTGACCTTTCCTCTGCTCCCCGATCCTATCAACTTCATGAAAAAGAATAATGGTCCTTAAAAAATAATGGACTATATACGCTCGATATTGTCTGTGGTTGAAAAGTAAACTAGTTTTCACATTTTTATAGTTATGTTTACTATGTTCTGCATTATCTTAAAGTAGTTTGCATATTTAGACTGAGTTCTTCCCTCAAACGCAAAACATACTGTTCCATCTAGACAAATCATGTGGTAATACGGCAAGTGCTCCACTGTGTTTTTAAACTCCATACACCTTCACTAGAATCATTTGGGTTATTTCAGCCCTGGAATTGTCAATCTCTGCTGAACAAAAGGTAAAAGGCAGCTGTTAATTTGAAAACTACTCCTTCATAAAATCAATAGGTGGAAATGGGCATTTTGAGATTTGGAGATGAAGACAGGATAATAATAAAGGTTTACTCAAACATGACCGTGGATGAAACAAAACACAACTCCGGGGATGTTTCTGATGAAGAAACATTATTCACAGTTAAAGAGTCAACTCTGTGTAATATAGGACATTTGAATTATGTAATAGAGTCTTCATGCTTTATTTATGTAATATTCTCTTGGTACTTTTTATACTTATTATGCTTATGTTTACTTTGTTGCTGCAATAATAAAATCTTCCAGTTGTGGTCCAAATAAAGATTATTTTATTTTGTCTTCTTGATTTCCAATCTTGATTTCATCATTGAATTTAGTCCTGGTTGATTCTTTGGGAAACCTATTTTGAAGTATCACAAAAAACCATACCTCTTATATTGTTATTGTCAAAATGAATCGAGTTAAGTTCCTGGCAGAGGCCTATATACTTGGGGATGTTGTTTCAAACTGGCAGCGTGTACACATCATAGACTGAGAGTGCATAAGAAACAATGTGCGGCAGATGGATGGAGCAGCAGTGTGACAGGGAAATTGCAGATGAAAGCCCAAAGATGTTGAGGGATTTTCTCGCTGTGATTGGCTGTCTTTGTGGTCTCAGTTTTTTTATAATCCTGTCCTGTGATGCACTAATCTCCTCTTTCTTTCTTACACATTAAATACCCTCATTACATAGGGCAAAGCTGACGACTTGTAATAAAAATGGAAATGAAGAGCCCGGAGAAGGCATTTAGGAGATACTTCTTACACAGCCATCTGGCTAGCAGCGCCCACGTGATTACCATGAAAGATCCTCTGTCCAAGTGCGTGGGATTGAGATGTGCATGTAGGAACTTTTAGCATCTCTAAACACATCACATCATTATTTAATCCAGGAATCCTCTCTTTCTCTCTCCTGTTGGCAGCAGAGTCTAATTAAATGAAAGTATTGAACTTTGATGCTATGTTTAATCCTTCGGGGAATCCAGGTCATTGTGTTCAATTTAAAGTCGCTTTCATTTTGGGGGAAATTATATCTTTGAGAGGAAAAAACTTCTAGTCTAAAGTGTTGAAGGTCAAAGGTGGCGCCGAAGGCAGGATCATCATCAGAAAGTCTCATTTCTGAATGTGCAAACATGTGAGCGGAGAGTCAAAGGGTAGAGCTCTCACTCATCACTGCATACGTTTAAAGATTATGTCATTTATTTCTCTACAGGTGACACAATCAGCGGGTGATTGCTGCGTGATTCTACTCAGATCACTGGACATATGGCAATGCATATTAATGCATTAGGACAAGTTTGGAATCAATTAGAATAGATTTGGAGGGCCATGTAACACAAATAAAATGATAAGACCAGTTTCATAAAGCTACAATATTACTCAAAATTTACTCTTGTGAGCTTTATGCCATGTTATAATGCCATTGCCTCAACAAAAACATACCCAGTGTTTTGTTTCTTTCACACTTTTGAGTAACCCTTTATTATTAGTCTGTCTACATCTCCAAAGCTCAAAATGCTCTGTTCCACCTTGTGATGTCACGTAGTGGCTTCGCCAACGTATTCGTGGACAGCTTTATTGGCTCCGCTGGCGCTGCTTCGGCTCCCGTTGGCTCTCATTTGCTGCTCACCCCCGCCGGGGCCGTGGACTACAACTCGGTTACAGGACTCATGATGATGGGGGGACACGGGGCAGGACTGCACGAGCACCTGGCGTCCGCAGAGAGGCTGTCCCGTAGTGGTAGTTTTCAAGTTAACAGCTACCTTTTACCTTTTGTTCAGTAGAGACTGGCAATTGCAGGGCTGAAATCATCCAAATAATTCTAAGCAAGTTGTATACAAACACAGTGGAGCACTTCCTATACTACCACATGACATCACCATTCCAACGTCATTCCGTTTGAGGGAAGAACTCAGCCTAAATTGGTAGGATTTGTGTCTGAAATGTGTGACTTAAACAAAACACAACTACGGGTATGTTTTTGAAGAGGAGATAAAATTATAACACAGATCAGACAATAGCGTAGTATGGAACATTTAAAACTAAACCGTCACTTTCTTGCATTTATAACTGATTTTATTGCTCAAAAATACATTGAAAAAATAAGTATTCTGTGAGTGGGTTTTGCCTTCCCACAGATCTGACCCGTGACTTGACATGGAATCACCTAGTTTAATGCTGTACTTTGTAACATTCCAGGCGACGCATGAAGTCATGTGTCCTGAAGTATGACTAGTGTAGTGAACAGTGCTATATCTATAGAATAATATCACCTCTTAAAATGGGTTCCATCAACGCTCTCTTTAGTATTTAGCATATTTATCCTGACCATCCATGCATAAAATATTAAAAGCATGTGAACTGTGTTTTTGCTTACATTTAGCTCTGTTGCTAATGACCATATTACCATACGTTTCTTCACATAAAATAGTATTTGTGTTACATTAATGCTCCAAATTGGAGGTATGTGTAGCTCTCCAGCTCAATCCTGTTCTGCCTGAGGCTCTGCTCTGAAGCTGTTCCATTTTGGCCCTGTATATTCATGGTCCAAATGTATTTACAGGGAAGCCGCTTTGGGGAAGAGGCCATGTGATAGCTGTTCGACTCCACTATAGTGTCAGGTCCTTTTCCATACAGACCATTTTAATTTGAGGACTGCGGAGTTATTGATTCACTAAAACTAATCAAAGGCTTTCGTCGGGGAGTTTGTATGCAGTGATTAATTTGTGCTTTGTGTGTGATTAGAAAGTTGAAAAGCCATTAGTCAATTGTTTAATGCGTTTCAATAGGTTAATATTTCCCTTCACTCACCCACAATGTACTTACTAATTCAATAGATGAGTGTTTTAATTATTGGCCTCTAACACATAAGCCATGTCAATCATTCCCCCCGGCCGCTATATTAACAGAGACAGGAAGACAGCAGTGTAAATACAGATAGTGCAGTAAAAGTTAATGGCCTGGAATATGTCTAGCCAAGTGTCACAGCACAGCAGTCCAGCACTGACTTTGTCCTCATCCAAACTGCTCTATAAAATACACCCCCTTGATGTCTTCATATAATGGCAACGTGGTCTAATAGAAAACAATGTCATTCATTTGTCCACGTGACCTGTATGGCACGTTTCAGTCATTTTATAATCACATTAACATCAAAGTGTGAAATGTGCAGGTTTCTATTGGAGAGGCTGCCGCTGTTAAAATTGAGGTTTCAGGCTTTACCTCCCACATCCAAGTTTTCCCTCAGGCAGGATATTATGCAATACAATGTGAACAAGGAAGAGCAGGGAGAGAGGATTTTGGATAGATAGAGAAAGAGAGACACAGAGAAAGAAAGAGAGAGGGAGTTATGATGTGCAGGCTAATTGACGGCTTAGAGACTAGTTTGAGAAAGACAAGGTCAGACTCAGCCCTCATGCCCTTTCCTGACACCACCATTTTGCGTGCACCATTCACTCTGAGCCGTGCAGGCACAGGCAGGGGGAACCTGTTCTAACTAAAAAGGTGCAATTATAACTCAATGCCAAATGATATAAAAACATTAGCCGCAATTTTGTTTGTAGAATTTTTCATAAAAATGTCAAAATCTGTGGAAAAGAGTGTTGCAATACAGTTGTCCATGGCAACTGAAAATTTACCACAGTGGTCCTGTAAGACGAGACAAACGCAATGGGACAATCTTTTATTTTATTTTATTTTATTTTGTATTTATAAATAAAAAAAAAAAACATTATTTGGATGCACTACATAGTTTACAATCAAAAAGTTAGCTTTTTTATTACTATTGATCAAGATTGCATTCCATCTGAGTATTTTATCAGTATTGACCTCACCAAGAAATATATTTTTTAATTCTTTCATTGCTAAGAGATTCACATCTTACATATGACTTAGAAATCCCTGGACAATGTAATCAATAGCCTATTTTTAGTTTTGTCTTCCACCTCAGTATCTTTTTATTCCATTATTTCTTATACTATACTATATTATGTGCAATTGGTGATATACTCTACTTACACCTTATTTAATCCTACCTGTACCTTTGTATTTTATTATATTTTATTACATATTTTTTTTAAATTATATTGTTTACCTTTTCCCCTGCACTTTTTGCAACACTTTTTACCATGTACTATTATTGCATGCTATTAGTACTTCTCGACTATCAACGGTTCTTCTGATCCTAAGCATTTCATTGCATTGTTGACCTTGTGTTGATCCTGCATATGACAAATAAATAATCTTGAATCTTGAATTCCTTTAAAAAAGTCATTTATACAGATTCCTTGGGTCACTATTCCAAACATGACGTTTTCAAAGTTGAAGCATGTATCTCTCCATGATGCTGCAATGTTGTGTGTATTATTATCCCTCTGACAGAGCCTGTGCTGAGCCTCTCATGCAGCCTGCTGCTCCACTCACCCCCCTGTTTTGTGCTTGTGTGGGTGTAAGTGACACAGGAAGAGGAGAGCTGACATTGTACACTTGGCTCGGGTTTCACCTGCTCACTGTTAATCATGGATACTCTGAGGGCATCTGTTGTGAAGAACTATACATTTTTATCTCATTATCTGAAACTTGACTGGATCTTTCTTTGAAGAGTATATGAAGGAGGGATGCTAATGTTTAAAGTGCATGTACAAGGTTAGAAAAGGACAATGAACTGCAGTTGGCTAAACTTTTTAATTAACAAACAAATGAATCTTGAGATCTCCAGGGAAACAAAAACAAACAAGTCTTGGACTGAATTAACGCTGTTTTAACCAGCTCACAGCATGGAAAATAAAACAATTAAAGCACATTTTCAGTTTAAATCTCCTGGCAAAGTTTGGTGCATTGTAACCTAGTCAAGAGCTGCCCACTTGCAAAATCCCATGTGGAATCCAAACAAATTAACACCATCAATCTTACAATGTATTTAAATGCTTGTACAGGCCGATATCGTTCAGGTCCCAAGGCTAATGAAATGAAGTGGGAAAAGGGATGGGCATCTGGCTTAATGCCTTTGGTAAATTAATATGTAAATCACAAGGAAATGCTTTGTGTATAAACAATTACTGGGTTTCAAATCACATCACAACAATTTGTGATGTGATTGTGTTTCCATTGCTCAAAAACACAATAATTCTTTTTGTGGATAGGGACGACTCTCCACAAATCTGAACTGTAATGTGGCATAGTCCTGTAACCAGTGTTGTGCAGTAACGCGTTACTAATAACGTGTTACTGTAACGCCGTTACTGTTAACAGTAACTAATACTGTAACGCGTTACTTTTAAAATAAAGGAACTCAATTACCGTGACTAAACGGCGCGTTACCGCGTTACTGAACCTGCTCATTTTGAAACTGGCATCATGTGCGCGACTCGCATAGGCACATGGGAATTTTTTTTCTCCCTTTGGTAAGGGCAGGATAAGTAATGATGATTGGCTAAAGCAGAGTAAGATTTCATGTTGAGCCAACCAGAGACACCCAGTGGGCGGTGGGCGGGTTCTACACGCAATCCCAGCACACAGTAGTAGCGCACACACACAATACACACACCGTGTCAGATGGTGAGTCCCAAGTCGAAGACAGAAGTATAGGCAGTATTTTAACCTCGTCGAGGTAAAAGGTAAAAACCTACATGTTACGTGCACATTGTGTCAAAGACCAAAGACTTTGTCCACGTCCAATATAAGCAACTCGAATTTAATGAAGCATCTCTGGACGGCGCACGCTTCTGTTAAACTAGTGGCCCCCAGCAGGCCCCATGATGATAATCGCATGCTATGAAGGAGAGAGGATTAGGAGGAGAGGAGGAAGAGGAAAGGAGGAGGAAGAGGAGAGGAGGAGGAAGAGGAGAGGAGGAGGAGAGGAAGGGGCAGAAGAAGCAGGCCCCATGATGATAATCGAACGCTCGGTGAGGAATGAAGGCCACGGTGACGGAGCCACGCCAGCCAAGCAGCAAAAGCTGTATAATGCACTGTCAAAAAATCCAAATTATTTGACATTTTTTAAATTTAAAAAAAGTAACGCATTAGTTACTTTCCTAGGTAACTAGTTACTTTTATAGTGTAGTAACTCAGTTACTAACTCAGTTACTTTTTTGGGTTAGTAACTAGTAACTGTAACTAATTACTTTTTCAATGTAACGTGCCCAACACTGCCTATAACCTGCTTGTCTCCCTCATGATAGATAGGTACTATACCTTGGAACATTCTAGACAAAGCTAAAACATTTCCATGGAAACAAGCAGAGGGCCCTCCACCAGGAATGTTACACCTTTAAAACAGAGTGGAGGCAGCCAAAATGTATTGCTAAAATGCATTTTTTTTTTTGTTGCAATACAGTAACTGAAGGGGTCTGCTCACTAATAAAAATATCCACCGTGAGATTTGTGAATTTCCCTATTTCTTATACACTATAATTAATAGGAAAAATTGGCTCTAACCTCATCTGGTAGTATGACATAAACGCATACTAGACCAAATGAAATGTACAGCTCTGGAAAAAAAAGACACCACTGCATTTTTTTCTGAAATCAGCATCTCTACATGTATTACAGCCATTCCATTCCAGCGTCTGTTGAATTTCAACACAAACACAAAGCTGAGCTACTTCAGTTCTTGCACCAGGAGTGGAATAAAGTCACCCAAGAACAATGTGAAAGACTTGTGGAGAGCATGTCAAGACGCATGAAAGCTGTGATTAAAAATAAGGGTTATTGCACCAAACATTGTTTTCTGAACTCTTCTTAAGTGTAAACATGTTTAAAACAACATGTTATGTTGTTTTAAAATGAATTTGATCTTGTTTATTTGCATTGTTTGAGGTCTGAAAACATGTATCTTTTTTGTTATTTTGACCATTTGTCATTTTCTGCAAATAAATGCTCTAAATGATAATATTTTTATTTGGAATTTGGGGGAAATGTTGTCAGTAGTTTATAGACTCACTCAAAAATGTTCCTTTTGCCCAAACACATACCTATAAGTAGTAAAATCAGAAAAACTGATAATTTTGCAGTGTGTTTTTTTTTTTTTGTTTGTTTGTTTTTTTTCCAGCACTGTATGTTGCCTTGCTAAAAATGTTTTTACAAAGGGAAAACATTGTGGTGATAAATTTTGTTCTATAAGCGATATGGTTGCACAATTTGTCTGACTCACTTCGAACTATTTCTAGATATACCCCACCTTATGTGTTACCAAACAAGAAGTCCAGTTAGTCTTCTCTGTGGATGTGCGCTAGTGCGTTCAGCATCCGAGTTTATTTACTGTCCGGACTTCGTACCAAATCGTAATGAGATTCCTTCCTAAAGAATTGGACCGGTCCCTGGAGGCTACTGATAAACCACACTGCTGGGTAGATGGGTCAGTCACGGCCAGACAAGAAATAGTGTCCTAGGAGCGTTGATATTAGTAGTCTGGAGTTTGTTGGCTGTTAATGCTGCTGTATGGCTCTGCTGGTGCACTTGGTTCCCCTTCGGTTCACTATAAGGCGTGCAAGGGGCTCTTTCTCCCCATTTGGCAGGTCCTGAAATTGTTTCTGTCAGTGGAGATAAACACACCCCTGGGTTTGTCCATCTCGTCACACTAGCTTCTTCACGCACGTGCATGCTAACTCTCCTCCTCCTTTGCCAATATAGATCATGCTGTAATCAACCACTGGGGACAAGCTCTCACTCCTCTCTTGTTTTGAAAGCGTATTTACTGGCTTCAACTTCTATTAATATTCAGGGTATCAAAAGGTTCCTCCAGAATGCGGTGGGATCTGGTTTATTTATGGGCTGAGAGACGTGCACTCTCACAGAATTGAGGAGGTTTAACACAGGACTGCACTGGTGAGTCCTGGTTTTTATGACTTCAGTTTCACGCTTCAGTTTTGACAGGTCATAACCATCTTTTGTAATACTGTTAGTTTTTTGTTTTGTTTTATTTTATTTTATTTTTTTAGACTGTTTTTAGGGGGGATTTTTGGAATGTGGAATTTCTTGTTTTATTGTAGCTTCTCCTTGCATTGCCTCCTGGTGCAATATTTTTGGCCAGTTAAGGTTAGATGAGTGCAGGTATAGAATCCACATATCACTTATAGTGGTAGTTGCATTTTTTTTTATTTACTTTCAAGAGTTAGGGTCTTTATAAATAAAAGTTCTACTTGATACTTGAATCAAAAATAGGGTGACCAGGTTTTAAAAATGAAAAACTGGGACACACCCAGGCTGGGATATTTGGTACAAATATAACTGTGTAAAAAGAAAATAACTATGCCATTCTCACTTGTGTCAGTCATAAATTGCCTTATGGTCATTTTCAAGCACAGTGTTCTGTCTTTTAGATAAACAAATGGCAATATTTTTCCCTCTTTACTGATCAGAATGGTCAAAAATAGGGACACCTAGTTTAGACCTGGTTTAGACCTGGTTTAGACCTGGTTTAGACCTGGTTTAGACCTGGTTTAGACCTGGTTTAGATCTGGTTTAGATCTGGTTTAGACCTGGATTAGACTGGGGCTCCTGGATTTGTCCTGGTTAAGATCATATTGGTCAAAATAGGGACACCTGGGACATTTCTTGTATAAAACTGACTGGGACAGGTCAATAGCTTTGGATAGATTTGCTGGGACAGGGGACACAGGGCTCAAAACTGGTATTGTCCAGGGTAAATAGGGACTGGTCACTCTAATAAAAAATGTTAACACAACCAATACTTTATTTTCTACCCATTTTTCAGCCTAAGTATTTTAAAGCCATTCATGAAAACCGCAGCAGCAGACCCATTAGCTCCCCCAACCAGTCCATCTCCTTCTGTCCATTCTGTCTATATTCCATGCAGCACTATTTTCCCATATGTATTTTCACCACAAAGCGAATTTTTGAAGTTTGTTTATGCTTAATGCAGTTTCACACTTGTTGGTAAAGTACTTTTTAGCACTTTCATCTGAGTCAGCGGTCCTTGTGATGTACTGTAGGGACTACAGGGCGTGTTGCTTGCTGATAAAAGACTGGACTTTCCTGATGATGAACCATTCCAGACATCAGTGGCGCACATTTGGGGAGATGAAGACGAGAAAGAAAATACTGATGACAACTGAATGTGGCAGTGATACGGATTACACGAGGGATGGAGAATCTCCCAACTGAAAATATCCTCCAGTTCCATCATTTTCAGGCCAAATTGATTTCCTCTGAACAACTATATCATCGAGCGCCATGGTTTGTTGCCATGAAGTATTGTGTGAAACTGCTTCCTCTGATACAGTTCGATGGCAGTGATAATTTTGTTTTATTTTATTTATTTATTTTTTTTCAGTGTTTGTTTGGAGAATTTTTTACACTGTGATGTGATTTATTCTGACAGTTTTGTTCCCTGTTGATTTGATATAATGAAACGAGGTGCGGCTTCTGTTGTTTGTTCATGGGTTTTGCCTTTATCCCACATGAATCCTGAAAAAGAAGAGCTAACATTAAAAGCACTGACACACATTAATGCCTCTGTATGGGTTGTACCTGAGCATAACAATATAAAGAGGGTTTGCGTTAAGAATAATGAATATGGTTTAAATCATAAATATTTCAGAAGTGCTGCACTAGTTTTCGTGTCCATAAAAAGGAGCCTGTATGATTGTGCTTGTGGCATTTCCATCTGAATATTCTGCTTCATGCTACACACTTGGAGAGTGAAGAGAGGGACCATGCAGGCGTATAGATAAATAATGGATGCTGCATTGTGGAGTGCCCCATTTTATAATACATCATCCATACACCCTCACAAAAAGTTTAAATGCTGATTTTTATACTTTTGCTTCTATTAGGTAACACTTTCTGATAACTACATTATTAATTGCCTTAAAGACTTAATTTATAATCAAAGAGTTCATCTTTCAGATTTAGGCTTAGTAACTACTTATTTAATCTACCCACTATAGACTGTCTAAATGGACATAGATGAGTCGCTGGCCACCGCATTTCAAATATGAAATGAACATGTGGGCGCTTCCAGCTCCATCGACTCCCCTGTCACCCCTCTCTCTGTTATTGCTGCAGTGAGCTTCGTCATTTTGGTCTTAAAATGTCCATATTAACCACTCTACAACCTTGTTTTCATTTAGAAAAACTGTACATTTCTATCACCAAGATTAGAAATGTACTCTTGGTGTGCTTGTGGAGCTCAAATCAAGAGCTTCCAAATGTAAAACAAGCAAACAAAGGTGTTTCCGTAGTCCAGGTTTTCCTCTCATTATCTACACACTATTAGATGAAATTGAGGGCAAATAATTTTCTGTTGTCAAGTTAACCTTATCATAATATATGCTTAGCCTTTACCCAGTGTTACCAGAAATCACTCCAGTAAAGGATATCAATTTGAAACACAAGATATCCCATTAAACTTTTTATTTCAATAAAACGTACCAAAATGTACATTCTCCCTAATAAAGCTACACGCTCATCCATAAGATAATGATAGCTACGGGCCACACATCATTTAAATAAGCAGGTTTCTCATCAGAGCTGGTCAGGAGCTAAACCCTTTACAACTCCCATCTTTTATATAGTGAATCAACACTTGTTTGTAGCACCTGCCTAAAGCATCATTGATACAGTTGTGAACAGAGCATGCAGAGGGAGAGCCATTTATTTTCTTGGAGCGAATTTAAAAAGATAAAAGTGTTGCTTGTTGTCATGACGCTGTAGTTTTGACGAGCTTTTGTTTGTATTCTTTCATTCTCATTCATACTTGGTCTCAGAAAGCGTTCAAATACGCTGTGATCTTCCTGGTACATGCACACAGCATCGCTCGGAGGTGCCCCCGATGAGCCTGCACCAGCAAATGACTTCGCTTTAGGGGCTAAGTGGACTGGGGGTAATTGCATAGGTGGATAGGAGTGTAAAGGGGTTCTATGAAAGCAAATGAAGGCTGTTTTTTGGAGTGCCGGCTGTTTGATGTTGTTGTGGTGTTTGTCTCTGGGGCGATAGCTGCTTGTACATTTCAGTTGCTGCAGTGACTCAGAGCGGCATACACAAGGCACATTTGGCCCAGATGAGAGTGAATGAGAGTGAATATTATGTCCCAAGGCAGGTTGTCAGAGCGTGGAGCACTTCTAGAATGTTTGTCACCTTTTCTTCCAGTCCCTCAATGCTATGTCCTATTGTTTTACAGACAGCATATTTCTACTGCCATTCTACCAGTGTACAATCTGAGCCATTTAACATTGACCTTATATGATCCTGGATGTGTACAAAGCTTACTAAGTAATCTTCAAATCTTTCAATCCCTGTGGAGTTCATTTGATTGATTTTAACGGCCCATATTACACCATTTCCGGATCTATTTTATAATGTTTTCTCATTAAAACATACATGGAGTTGGTTTTGTTACATTCACATATGTTTAGACTTAGACTTAGCTTTAGACAAACTTTATTGATCCACAAGGGAAATTTTTTTGGTACAGTAGCTCACTCATCAAATATAATATATAATATATAATAGAGGGTAAAAGGAAAAAAAGAAAGAAAGAAGATGGAAATGAAGAAATAGATGGAATAGCAACCAAAGAGCAATATATCAGTGTCAGATGAGACATAATTATACAAATAATCATAATAATGTATATGTACAAAGCAGAATTAAGTAGAAAAGTAGTAATAAAGTATAAAATACAATATCAAATAAGATGTACAATCCCAGTTACATACAGTTGTATGGAGTATTGTCAAGGGAGTTTTATCTTATAACCTTTTTAAGTTAATCTTGTTTAACACACAAACCCTGCATATTTATTCTTCTCCACCTTGTGAAGTCATGTGCTAATACAGGAAGTGCTCCACTGTGTTTTTAATCTCCATACATTTTCACTAGTATCATTTGAATAATTTCAGTCCTGGAATTGTCAGGGTGGAACAGACCATTTTGAGCTTCAGAGATGTAGACAGACTAATAATAAATGATTACTCATACATGTGTGAATGAAACAAAATACAATTCCAGGTGTTTTTGAGGAGGTAATACAGGCTAAAAAGTAAATTTTGGTTAATATAAGATAAAATATATGATAAAAATGCACTATGGAACTTTTCTGGTGAAAGGTCTGGCACCTGCTTGTCTCCATGAAGATGAAGATGCTTTAATGTTCAAGTATCGATAAATTTGTCAATATCCATAGAGACAAGTAGTAGTTTACATTGAGATAAGCAGGTAGTGGACTAAAAACCTGAAATGTTACATAGAGCAACTTTAACTCAAAACTTTATATATTTCTTCTTTCTCTATTCAACACATTTAAAGAGTATTTAAATGTGAGCATTTCTAGCACACACCTCCAATAGTGCCAACAGCCTGGTGCCAAATCTGATTTACAGATTTACACTATTTTGGAGATTATAATAAGTGGAAATTACCTGATGTTAACACCTCTACATGAAGTGAAAAAGAGCTCAGAAAAGTGCTAGCAAACCTCACATCATTAGAGCTACAAAGATGTCTACGAAAACATCTTAGTCTTTCCTTCTTTCTGGACATGTTCACTAAAGACTGGGCATAGGAGACCACAGACCAAAGGATACCACAAACATAAATCATTATCTACTCATCACAAAAAGCTATACTCTCATGCTTACCCTACCTAGGCATTTTCAAAGCCATTTTGTTGAATGAGAACCATATATCTATATCTAGTCTATGTGGTTCAGATGTGACCAGTCAGATATGTTAGATGTTATGGAGAAACAACTGCCTGACACTTGTCAAGGTGCAAAGTCAGACTGAGAAAAGGGACTAAGGGTGGGGCTAACAGTTTAAACTAAAACATATTCTATAAATAGGCTACAGAGCATTTGAGCCAGTATAGAATAATAGAGTAATTGCTGCTCAGACTGATTGTATTCTAGGATGAAATTTTGTTCACAGGTAATTTCATTTCCATTTTAGTCATGATTTAGACTTTTTTGTAGACCTGTTTTAGTTCCTTATTAAAGATCCCATGACATGGTACTTCTTGATGCTTTTATATGGCTCCTTAATGGTTCCCTAATACTGTAAATGAATCCTTCTTCAAAATCAACACTCAGTGCATGAGAAACAGAGATAAGATGAGAAAGAGTCATAAATATCTCTCTCAAACTCTTTATTCTGGGCGTTGTTGCTTGAATGCAAATGAGGAGAAAACTGATGGCCAATAGTAGAGGGTGGGGGCGTGGCCAAACGCTCCGCTCAGAGCTCAGAGCCCACAGCTGATCCATTTCCGTGTTTTTGCACGGGGGAGAGATTTGAAGCGTTCCATTGAAAAATAAACACATTTCCACAGAAAATAAAATTAAACCACTGCTGTTCAAAGGTCCAGAGGCTCAGATAAAGGACTTCCGAGCCTCGAAACACTCGGACGTGCCTCCAGGCAAATAAAAAAGGCATTTCGCATTGCCTAGCGCATTCGCAGTCCAAACTCTCTGGGCGTGATTTACAGAGACGCTGAGTTCAGACAGACGGGGGTGGAACTGCATTTGCATTTCTTTTTTTGATCTGACGTCAATAAGGTGCCTTGTTCAAACTCGCCCGTTTGAGCTCCAATTTTTTGTAACGCAGAAAAGGATCGCAAATGCTCAATTTAGACATTTCACAACTTTTAACCATGGGGTAGGGGGAGCTCACATTAACGTTCAAAAACCTCAGAAAGTGAAAATTTCATGCCATGGGACCTTTAACATTTTTATGGAAATCAAATATCACATTCTTATCACATTTTCTTAATAGTTATTACATAAAGTAGCCATCTGACAAAGGGCCAATAATGCACTGTTTCTTGATTAGAAGTGGATCCAATTCCAAGGCACATGACAACAAATGGATAAGTACAAAACATGCTTTGAATGCTGCTTATTTCCAAATGGACAAACAGTCAGGCTTTTCACAAGGATTGGAGTGAGCTGGAGATATCGACTGGTGACTGGAGATTGGAGAGATCTAGGGGGCACTTCTAATCCAGGTTGACCCACTCTTATCACGTACGCCAAGGTCAAGAATCTAATGAGGATGGGACACCATTAAAGCAATTAGTCAAGACTGGGTTCTTCCTGGGGTGCACCGCTGAGACGAGCGCCCGGGGAGAGGTGAGGGGATGAAGGGAGAGGGGAGATATACAGTAGACACACATGTGACGGTGCTGTCTATTCTGCTCTCAGCACCGCCCTCTGATCCTCTCTCTCACACAAAACGGTGGTTCAGACCCTCAGTGCTACAACAGTGACACTCGGTGGTGGACACACTACTTGACAACAAACAAACAAACAGATCTTTTACATTTTGGCAACATTTTTGAGGAGGTACATATTGTATTGTTAAATATGATTTTATAAACAGTTACTAAAACATTATTACTTATTCTGGATACGTACATGAAATTGTGACATTTTTAAACACAGTGTGTCATTAGATAGAGGGTAGTGGTAGACAGAGGAAAACAAGAATGGGAGTCATTTGATATAAACTCTGTCAGAGTTTTATATCTACGCTGAACAAATAGAAAAGCTACTTGCTAGGTCCACATTATAACAAGCCATGTTATAATGTTGTTACCTCAAAAACATATCTGGAATTTTGTTTTATTTCATTCACACACATAAAACATTATTAGTCTGTCTACATCTCCAAAGCTCAAAATGTTCAGTTCCACCTTAATGTAATGCAGTGGTAGTTTTCAAGTTGACAGCTACCTTTTAGGAGTATGGAGTTTAAAAATGTGTGAAGCACTTCCAGTATTACCATGTGACATCACAAGGTGGAGGAGCGTTTTCTGTATGAGAGAACTCTTAAAGTTAAAATATGCCGGGTTTGTATGTTAAACATGTGTGAATAAAACAAAACACAACTCTGGGCATGTATTTGATGAGGAAACTACATTATCAGAAAATAGCCTAATATGGGCCCTTTAAACATATATTTATTTTTTTGTTATGTCTAAAATAATTTCAGTGGAGGTTGTTGCTATGGTAATCTACGGTATTTGGTTTGTTTTGGTTTGTTACTCTTCAGTGACTAATCAAACAAATACAATAGGCTTGCAGTATCTCAGTTAGTCTTGATGATAATTTATAATAACAAATACGAGTGCTC
The DNA here is from genome assembly GCA_036785185.1 of Paratrypauchen microcephalus. Taxonomy (NCBI): domain Eukaryota; kingdom Metazoa; phylum Chordata; class Actinopteri; order Gobiiformes; family Gobiidae; genus Paratrypauchen; species Paratrypauchen microcephalus. Next base: position 4,440,192 of record JAVJIX010000028.1, on the reverse strand, counting down.
CTAAATAATGCTTTCTTTTTATCAGCTTATTGCAGAAGCTGGAGAAAATAAAAACTGTGCCAGCTCTTCTCATGTAATGAATGAGACAGCACTTACTGTATTTGCCTGAAGCCATGCATGATAATGAAATATTGATTTGTGAAACTTTAAATTACACAAATTCACCGATGATTGGATTTTACACCCAGATTGTTATTAGTAACATTTCACTGGAGTCAAATAAGTCAAGAAAGTCTAGAAAGCACTTCAGTTGCCTCCTGCTACACATGGAGCTCTTGTACATAGGTGCCATTTTGTCTGAAGACAATACAGTATTTTGTATCATTAAAGAAAGGGTACTACAAGTCTTTGGTGTATTAGCTCCTAACACATAACATATTTAGTTCACCGTGTTATTTTTTTATTGTTTTGAAAATGTTATATTTGCCAAAAACAATGTGTTTAATAAGTTTCACTTTTGTTTTTGATACTCTTAGTCCCTCTTCCCCCTGCTCCTCAGGCTAAATCACACCCCCTTCAGAGCAATATCGCATTACAATTGGAGTGCATTCCAGTACTGAAACTACACACATGGCATCAGGTCTGTGAAATTGTGTATTGTTTTATATCATTCTTTTGTATATTTATGGAAAATTGTTGTGCTGAGCTGGGCTGAGCATCAGACAGAATCACACTGCTAATCATAAGGAGGGTTTCGTAAGAAGGATCTGAAAAGGGCCTGGAAGTGATCAGCAGATTACTCAAATATGCATGGATGGCATCTAAAAGCTATTCCAGCATGTTTAAATAAGGAAACAATGTTAAAATGTGGTAGAAAATTCCAAGTCAATAGTGCACCCACTTTAACTATGTCAATAGTCGCGTGAAAAGTCCCTCAGTCGTCCAGGTAGAATCCATGATCAAAGGAGAAGTTCAATTTGTCAACTGGACAAAGTTTGTTTGGTTGAAAACGTTTCGCCGCTCATCAGAGAGGCTTCGTCAGCTCTGGTTATTGTACTGGTTAGACCCTGCTTATATCTAGCTGCCGGGAGGCGCGTCCTACAATGACAAAAGCTCTGAAAACGATCCCCCCTAATCTGTCTCTTTGTTTTTCAAATTACTCTGACGGCTGGTTTTGACCCCCTATTCAACATCTAACGACCCTCTCCACCCCTCTGCCCTGGCTCTGTTTGACTGGTCTAAGAATCGCATTATAAATGGGAGACAAGTTATGTCTCACTCCCCCATTTCTGTTTAATGACGGATTCTCTTTTTTGACAAAAATCTTCACCTAGAAGCCACGGGCCATTCTTTTGAGGACAGTGAGGTTCAGATCTTAGCCAGGGAAAAGAACTGGTTTGAGAGGGGAGTTAAAGAGGCTATTTTTGTCAAAAAAGAGAATCCGTCATTAAACAGAAATGGGGGAGTGAGACATAACTTGTCTCCCATTTATAATGCGATTCTTAGACCAGTCAAACAGAGCCAGGGCAGAGGGGTGGAGAGGGTCGTTAGATGTTGAATAGGGGGTTGAAACCAGCCGTCAGAGTAATTTGAAAAACAAAGAGACAGATTAGGGGGGATCGTTTTCAGAGCTTTTGTCATTGTAGAACGCGCCTCCCGGCAGCTAGATATAAGCAGGGTCTAACCAGTACAATAACCAGAGCTGACGAAGCCTCTCGGATGAGCGGCGAAACGTTTTCAACCAAACAAACTTTGTCCAGTTGACAAATTGAACTTCTCCTTTGATTATGTCAATAGTCCTAATTTTTCATCTCTCTAAAACACATAGATAGGTAAAAATTGGAAAACAGTTTGTGATGTCCATTGAAGCACATTTTTCAATATAATTTGTGCAGAAACAGAAATGCAGAGTTGCAAAAATCACATGGTCTTAAATTCACTGAGTACTGTTAGGCCTAATGATTGAGGTGAAATAAGGCCACTGGATCAGTAATTAATATTGTAGTTTAGTTTCAGTTATTCAAGTTTCACACTGACATTCACCTAATCGCTAAAATGGATTATTCTTGCTAAACTTTGCAGAAATGTTAAAGAGCATTGATGAAAACTTTTCTCTGTAGATAGCCCAAATATTTGTTTTGTTTTCCAGCACTTGTTGCCAGTACCGGTAATACATTTATGTATCAATTGTAACCTGATGTAAAAACTGGAGGAGTAGAGATGTTTTAGAATTTGCTCTGAATTCAAAGATTTATAAAATATTCACCAATGTCGGTCTCTTCATTGCACTGAAAAACATGATTAATTCAAACTGCAGCGAGAAAAGTAATTGTTTTTCCAAGTGAATTGACTCATACTGATATCAATACCAAAAGATTTCCACTATATTACTGTATGTTTAAACAACAGAAAACATTTAGTGATAGAGTTACCCCTGTAGCTCTCTTGTGAGAATACACTAATTTTAATAAAACAGTGTAATCACAAACAAAAACATTCTCTCTGGGTTGGAATAGGCTATGTTGCAAGGCTGGTTTTCCATCCCGAGACAACAAGGGGAGATGACAAATACCCACCACGGGGACTTACAAAGATGTTTAATAAGGTAAAAATGTTACTTAGGGCTGCTTTAATAATATTGTTGTTGTTTGTGTTTTCGCTAAAGGAACTATATGGAATCACTGCTTTAAGTATGATTGTGTGATAGTAGTTTGCAGTCATTTGGACATGTTTGCGCTAATGCTGCAACAAAAAAGTCTCACTACAAGCTTTTCCATACTTTGTCAGTTTGAATGCATTGATTAAAGGGTTATTGAATTAATTTTTAAAGCAATTCATTTTCTATTGATTGATTGCTCAACCCGTGTGTCTAATCCAGCATGTGGTAGACTGCAGCCATTCAAGTACTTAATCTCTGCTGACAGCTCCGAGGGAGCTTGTTGGAACCGTATCATTCAAGGCCACACATTTTGAAACATGTCGGTGAAAAATGAGAAAAGTGGTAACAGGAGTGCCAGGGGGAAGAGCCAGACAGACTCAGGGCAGCGGAGGAGAAAACCTGTTTGCAATCGGCTATTATGGACAATGTCAATGCAACAGAGCACTCCGAGTTCGGACTTGTACTCCCCCTGCCCAAAATACTTCAACAAAAACACTTTCCTTTTATCTACCTGCTACCAGAATATCATCCATCCATTTCTCTAGAGAGTTCATTGTGTATCCAAAACCAGACGCACACACACACGCCCACACGATTAGCCCAACAAATACTCCATACACCAGCTGTTGCAAGCACCATGTTTGCGTCCTTTTTAGATTATTATTTGTCCCCATGTTGATGCATAAAGTAATTCTCTCAGATAATCAGTCATTTATGCGCTCATTTACTTACACATAATTAGTCAATATGGCCTCCAGTGCCTATTAGGAAGGCATATGGCTTGATGAGAGACAATACTGTTACTGCGTCCTTGTTTGTTTCAACGCTTATTGTCTGGGAAGCTGTCTGTCGTGCGCATTTTCTCCAGAATTGATTTAGGTTGACTAAAGTTGATCCTTTGCACTGTTTCTCTGAGGGGAGGCTGTTCAAATTGGGTTGTGCCATTCAAACAGTTCCCAATCGTGAGGAAATTGTTTGACTACAATTAATATATTTCTATTCGTTAGTGATGGCTTCTTAACAAAGCTGTGAATGAGAGGGAAATTATACACAAGCTGGTTGTTAGTTTTATGATTCAGTTACAGTTAATCAAGTGACAAGCAGACTGTTTGATGAAGTTGGTAGTGTTTGTCCACTGATCCGAAGGTTGGTGGTTTGAATCCCACTCACAACATAAACATCATTGGTAGATTGAATAACATAATATAACAAATTCCCACTGCTGCCCTGGGACATACTAACATACAAGTGGGTGCCAGTCACCATTGTCCGATTACACATAACACCGGCACATAGACAAGTTGGGTGACATAAATGCTGTCATAGTTGAAGTTGATATTTCTAGTTTACTAAGAATGATTCAGGCATAAACATTTAAGTGGTTAGATTATTAATCAAGTGGTTACTAAGCCTGACTCACTCTAAATAAACAATGTTGTTGATTAATGCTTTAGTAAAGGTGCACTGTGCATCTTTTCTGGTGGAGAGTCTGCTACTTGTCTCTGTGGAGATGTTATTGCTTTGCCTGGAATGTTCTATGGTACAGTATGACATTAAACATATACGTCTTGCATTTATTCATTACTGGTGTTTCTATTGCTCAAAAACACAATATTTTTTTCTGTGAATAGGGGCAGCTGTAATGTAGCGTTGTCCTGTAACCTGCTTGTCTCCCTCATGATTGATAGGTTTAATCTATACTGTGGAACATTCTAGACAAAGCAATAATATTTCCATGGAGACAAATGAATAGCTGACCTTCCACTAGAAATGTTACGCAGCACACCTTTAAGTTATATAAAGTTATGTACTGTAAGTTATTATAGTGAAGTGAAAACAATACATGGCTATCAAAAGAGTCTGTTCAAAAGCCCCTCTCCGTGGTAAATATAACTCACATAGCCACTCCTCTGTATCTTTTTAATGAAGCACGTCATGTTCAATTCAGTGTACATATGAGTTACCACCCAATACTATCTATATTTCGTGAGTGTTTGATTTGTGGTTAGAATCCCAGTGCATCTTAAATGACACTTGTAATGTAAAGCAGAATCTGGCAGCACAGAGTCTCCTCCAGAGAGAGTACAGAAGTGCAACGCTCATACGCATTAGCTATTTATGTTTAGTGATGACATTTCATGGCGGTAATAACCATAATTTGCAGTGAAATGTTTAAGAAGTGACATTGCTGCTGTGTACTGAAGGTCTAAAAAAATAAATATTCAAATATTCCAAAAACCCAAATCCAACACAATTCCTACCCAAAACAATTTCCCTTGTGGATCGATAAATTTTGTCTAAGTCTAAGTCAAATTAAGTTTAAGTATTCATGTGTAAAGGGTTAATCAAAGTCTCAGCCCAATAAGGTTTACAACATTTCATAGTATTTTTAGATTTGAGGATTTAAAAAAACCCTAATATGTATGAAGTTCTCTTTATAGGTGCACTATGTAACTTTCCTGATGGAGGATCTGCCGCCTGCTTAGTTCCATGCAGACATTAAAGATGCATTGTGTAATCTTTTGCTTGCTCTGCCTGGAATGGTCCACATTATGACATTAAACAGCTCTACCTTACATTTATTCAATTATAGGTGGGTTTATAGCTCAAAAATATCTAGAAAATCCTGCATTGTGACTGTAAATCAGGTGGCCTCTCCACAGATGTGATCTATAACTTGGTCTGACTTGGTCTTCATGAAAATAGAAAGGTGTAAAACCTTCTGTGAAGCATTTTAGACAAAGCAATACTGAGAAAAGCATTTAACAGACCCTTCACCTGAAAAGTGACACAGTGCATCTTTAATTCCTTTGCTTTAGTTGACATTATTAATATGCTGTGGAAATGCATAAAATCTTTTACCAAGGGAAAAGGACACTGGCATCTAAAACAGTAAATGAGCACACTTTTCTCTATTCTGTGGTATCCTAATTTACTATCAGTGTCATAAATGGCTCTACCTCATTTCCATCTTAAATCACAATCAAACACTGACTTGCATTGGACCAGAATTAAATCTCCCAATCTCTACAAAACAAAATGCCTGATCTCAAAGTCTCGAGCGTATTTAAATGAAAGGAGAGCCGGACATGGATGGCGCCAGATGTTGCTCAGGGCAACTGGAACTAATGCTGTGCAGCCTCTCCACATCTGTGCCAGCTGACGAGGGCATGCTCCACCGCACCAGGCTCAACCAAACTCAAAACAACAGGCAGGGCTTAGACAGGTGAAGGAGGAAACTCAAGTCTACAGCAACAATATCTTTGTTGAAGTATTTTGGGGAGAGCAGGATAATATGCCATTTTAAAATACATTATTTTCCACATAGATAAATACAAAACTGTGCAGGAGAGAACGAAAAAGTCACCTCAAGATCACCTTCCTTAAAACATTAAGGTTAATGTATACTTAATTTCCCCCCTAGGAAAACAAATTGTATATTATTTGTATAAATTAGCATTAAATTAAAGACAGTTGCAGATTGTTTATTCCACTTTGTTGAGTATGAAGTAGACAATGCGGTTTTTGTCTGGGTCAACTTACCCCATCCACTCTAAGGTCGTATCTGCACATTCTGGTACATCTCTTCATAGGTCTCTTGTTGTCACTGAAGCTACAAGTGGAGCAAGTTTAATTACTTTAATTTTCATTTTATAAAATTACACATTTTCATCTAATACTGAATGATCTTCTAGTAGTCCATTCGTATTCGGACAATATTGACCTGCACTCTGTGGCCCATTGCTACTGTTGCTGTCTCATTTGTTTCTACATTTTAACTATTTGCCAACAAGTTATCTCTCATTCCACAATGTTACACGCCTCTAATTTACATTTTAAAGGATGGCACCTAAGTGTGGGTGTGTGCGGTGCAGCTTGCCAGTTTGCAAATTAAACAAGCTGGCAGAGGATGCATCGGCTGCTCTTGTCTGTCTCTCTGCTGTCCCACTGCTGCAACCTCCAACCACTTTGTTAGCATCCCAAATGAGCAGACAGCTATGGAACGGAGATTTGAATAACATAAATAAATGAATGAGCAAACAAACCAGCCACAACGCCAACGTCTCTCCTGTAGTAGTGGCAATCTAGGGCTTGCACTCGCCACGTAATGATCTGCAAATAGCTGGCTGCTGAGATAAAATTCAATTGCTGGTACAAGCGGCCCTCTGTCGACCACATGGCAAATAGGCTGTTGTAATTTTAACCCAGAGATTTGAGCCTTCCACCTGGTAAAATCCAAACACTCCAAGTCAATAGGACTGCTGGGGAACATCAGACCAGGCCACATGTTGAGCTATATTTTGCTTCTGCATATCAGTGTAGTCAATCAGGAAGCCGACTTGCACAAAACAGCAAAATATTCGCTGCCGTTACAGCTATGGTCGAGAGGGCATAGATTTGGCAAGAAAGATTTTTGCTTTAAGAAATGCTGTGGCTAAATTGCCTCTACACAGACAGCCACTTGTACTTAAATATATGCAAAGTAGCTCTCACAACTCCAGCTATGGCACACAGCCAGAAAGCATTTTCTTTTCTGTTCTTCACTTCTAGTGCAACTTCAAAAAAATGGTATAATAAATGAAAGGAACAGTGGCTGTAAGTTAAAAAAGAGCAGTTGGTGTTAATAATAGAAATCAAGTTTTGTTTGTTGCATTTTTGAGTCATATGTAAAAATAGGAAGACCACAGTGGGACAATTTAACAACAACGTAACAATAACTTAAAACAAAAAGAACTGAACATACCGTATCTCTGGGTCATTTGTGGATTAAAGTATGCTCAAAAATTCTTGGTAATGTATTTCTTAATTGGTCATTTTTAAAATGCTTTTTCACATATAAAAGGGGTCATAGTAGGGTCATAGTAAGTCTTTTCTCCTAAGTTATTTCAGAACCACTGTAAAAAAAAAAAAAAACAGCATAATGAGCCTTAAAGGTGGACTGTGCAACTTTTTGGGTGGAAGGTCCTCCACCTTCTTGTCTCCATAAAGATGTTATTGCTTTGCCTGGAATGTTTCATGGTATGACCAGTGGTGTAGTGGGGATTTTTTAAGTGGGTGTACGCGATTTGTGACGTCATGGATGTGAATTACACCCACAGACATGGGCGGCCCGCAGTTTAATACGAAGTTTAATACGAGATACATGTACTTTTGTTCTGAATACGGGACAATTCTGTTTTTCAAGGGACGGTTGGCGACCCTAAACACAACTATACATATATATATACACCCAAAATCTTTCTCAACCAATTTGCACAGATGTAAAAAATAAATAAATAAATAATAGGCTACCCCGCGGCTGAAAAAAGCGGAGATCCGCTAAAAAACGGAACTCTTTCATCCCTGAATTTATATTTGTTATTTTTTTTATATCTCACGTCGGGAGAAGTGGGTGGATGGCGTACCCCCGCGTACCACGCCCACTACACCCCTGGGTATGACATTAAAAATATCCAGCTAACATTTATTCATTATGATGTATTGCTGAAAAATACAATAATTCTTTCTGTGAATAGGAACTCTCCACAGATCTGAATTGCAATGTCGTGTAGTGCTGTAACCTGCCTGTCTCCCTCATGCTAGCATGAGGGAGACAGGCAGGTTTAATCTATACATTTAATCTATACATTTCCATGGAGACAAGCAGTGGCTGACTCTCCACTAGAAATGTTACATAGTGCACCTTTAATAAAGCATGAACAAAGACTTAATTAATACAGCATAAATACTTTATTAAGAATGATTCAGGCTTAGTGTGACATAACTTAGGGTATTAATTAAGTTATTATTTATCATGAATGAGTTCTTTGTTCATGATTTATTTATTAAGACTATTTTTACAATGCATTTTACTAAGAAACATAACAGAAGATCCGTATTCTTAGCGTGTGTTTAATTACATTTAAATTACAATTCACCATCAAGTAAATAATAAATGGATGCATACAAACTGTACAGCCATATAGAGAACAGAAGTGATTGGAAATGAGATTTGGCAGTGGGGATCTCACCATTAGATACAAATGTCCCAGTCTCTCTGCTCTGACAGATTTGGAAATGAACTACCCAAATGGATTCAGCCATTAACGGCAGCCTGTGACTCATCATTTTTCACATGGCAATTTGGTAGGAGAGACATTGACTCAAAATTACTGCATTTTCCTCACAGAATAGGATCGTCATTGGGGTGAAATCATGTATATCATGAAATCAAATATATATTTGGTTGGACAAAATAAACTCTTAACATTAGTGAATAAAGCAGCCATTTTACTAATAGGGATCACACAAAAAGAAAGTACATAAAAAGCTGACATCCTAAAACGCAGTTGAAGAAAATATAATTGAAAGTCACCTTTCAGAAAATCCAAGCATCTTCCAATCACATTTTTAATTAGTGATTTGTATGGGTCATGTGTACTAAATCGGTGTGCAGCCAAGTGTTTGATTAAACCTTAATACGACTGGAGAAAATTAAAATATCCCTGATCTATGCCAGTGTTACAGCAGGAATATTGCAAGAAGATTAGTTATGCAAAGACACCAACCTGAATCTATCTAATTAGCTAAAACAGTAGAATACACTCCAATGTAGCCAAAAGTTCTGATGTACTCTGTAGAGCGCTAAAATAAATGGGAAAAAGCAACACAAAGCTACTGTGTAAAGCCAGTGCTGTTTACAGAGGCCTGCCCACATATCTCCCATAGTCAACAACATGTAATCATTCAGGAGTACCACTTCAGGCTCCAAATAATGTGGTTTCAAACGGGGCCAGATATTGACGACTTATTTAAAATCAGACCATTCTTATAGGGCACCTGCTGTGAATTGTGTTTTTGATCATATTTTTGTAATAAATCTGCATGCTGCTGCTTAAGGAAAGATTAGATTTTTATTTTGATTTTTAAAGGTCCCTGTTTAGCCCCCCCCCCATGGCTAAAAATTGCGAAATGTGTAAACTGAGCATTTGCGATCCTTTTCTGCATTTGAAAAAAAGGGCAATTCTGAACGGGCGATTCTGAACAAGGGAACTTTCTGACGTTACACTCGGAGAAAGGTTTCCACCCCCTTCTGGATGTCTACCCACCGTCTCTGGAAATCACGCCCAGAGAATTTGGATCACAAACGAGCTACAAAATGCGAGATGCGTTTTTTTGGTTTTTTGTTTTCTGTTTTTTGTTTTGCCTGGAGACACGTAAGAGTGTTTCCAGGCTCAAATGTCCTTTATCGGAGCCTCCGAACCTCTGAAACAGCAGTGGTTTAATTTTATTTTCTGTGGAAATGTGTTTTTTTCATGGGACGCGCCTCATATCCTCCTAAGCGCTTAAAATGCGGAAGTAGGGACAGCGCACACCGCACCGCTAATCCAGGAAACAGCGGCGTATTTGGCCACACCCCCACCCGCTGCACTGGCCTGTCTCTGTCCTCCTCATTTGCATTCAAGCAACAACACCTAGAATAAAGTGTTTCAGAGAAATATTTATGAACTGAATAGAACTGTCTTCAGGAGGCTTTCTCATGCACTGAGGCTTGATTTTGAAGAAGGATTCATTTACAGTATTAGGGAACCACTAAGGCGCCATATATACTCAACAAAAATATAAACGCAACACTTTTGTTTTTGCTCCCATTTTTCCTGAGATGGACCCAAAAATCCAAAATTCACTCCAGATACACAACACTACCATTTCTCTCAAACATTGTTCACAAATCTGTCCAAATGTGTGAGAGCGAGCACCTCTGCCCCGCCGAGACAATCCACCCCACCTCACAGGTGCGCCACATCAAGATGCCGATCCGACATCATGACCAGTGCACAGGTGCGCCCCAGACTGCCCACAATAAAAGGCCACCCCGAAATGTGCATTTTTTTTGCTTTATTGGGGGTCTGGGGACTCAGAACCAGTCAGTATCTGGTGTGACCACCATTTGCCTCATGCAGTGCAACACATCTTCTTCGCATAGAGTTGATCAGATTGTCAATTGTGGCCTGTGGAATGTTGGTTCACTCCTCTTCAATGGCTGTGTGAAGTTGCTGGATATTAGTGGGAGCTGGTACACGCTGTCGTATACGCCGGTCAAGCACATCCCAAACATGCTCAATGGGTGACATGTCCGGTGAGTATGCTGGCCATGCAAGAACTGGGACATTTTCAGCTTCCAAGAATTGTGTACAGATCCTTGCAACATGGGGCTGTGCATTATCTTGCTGAAACATGAGGTGATGTTCATGGATGTATGGCACAACAATGGGCCTCAGGATCTCATCACGGTATCTCTGTGCATTCAAAATGCCATCAATAAAATGCACCTGTGTTCTTCGTCCATTACAGCCTTTGAAGAGGAGTGGACCAACATTCCACAGGCCACAATTGACAATCTGATCAACTCTATGCGAAGAAGATGTGTTGCACTGCATGAGGCAAATGGTGGTCACACCAGATACTGACTGGTTCTGAGTCCCCAGACCCTCAATAAAGAAAAAAAAAAAATGCACATTTCGGGGTGGCCTTTTATTGTGGGCAGTCTGGGGCGCACCTGTGCACTGGTCATGATGTCGGATCGGCATTTTGATGTGGCGCACCTGTGAGGTGGGGTGGATTGTCTCGGCGGGGCAGAGGTGCTCGCTGTCACACATTTGGACAGATTTGTGAACAATGTTTACAAAGTGTTGCGTTTACAAAGTGTTGCGTTTATATTTTTGTTGAGTGTAAAAGCATCAAGAAGTACCATGTAATGGGATCTTTAAGGCTTTTTGTAAAAGTGTCTGAAATTAACACCCTAGGTTTTTACACGTTTGTTATTTGTTAAGTTCATTGAACTATCTAAGGTGTAAACCTGAATCATATTTTTAAGAAATGTTTAAACCAGTCCCTTACTAGAGTTCCCTAGGAACATTAGTGGTGACATGTCTTCACTCTAAAAATGTGACATAATTCCACCTTCTTTTGCTACAAACCCTCCCTGGACAACTGAGGGATTACAGACTGCTTGGATTAAATTAATTGTTTCAGATCTAAACCGTGTTTCGATCTGTTCAGTGTGTATTGTGTTACAATAGATTCAGCACTGGGTGCCAATCTTTTTGGAGGGACACCTACACAGACATAAGAACATGTAAACTTAATACAAAAGGTACTATCAGATTTGTGTATCGAGGATGTGATCTTTTGGCTATGAGGCAAGAGTCAAGAGCTATACAACTTATACCATTATACACAGCAGTTGTCGAAAGGTTTCAAAGGCTGAATTTCAATTTTAGTTGAAAGGTATTTTTCTACTACTTTTTTCTTGCCTAGATTTAAGGTGTAATGCCCACAGAGGTGTAATTATTTATATTAAACTAGAATCAGAGAATACTATAGATGTATAATGGACATATGTAGGACTGTAAACTATGATGCGATGTACTGGGACAACTTCATAACAATACTCCGATCAGAGACTGGCAACGGACACAGGAATATATTTGTAGAGCTTTAATGTCCTTACTTCTGTCTGTATATCCATCCTTTTGTCTGACCTATCCTTTCATCTGACCTATTCTTTCATCTGGTTATCTATAAGCACATTTAACGCATATTACTAACTGAAATTGCATACAAATAAATCAGCCTATGAATAACTGTTAAAAGACTGACATAAAAAGACTGACTGTTAAAAGACTGACATAAAAATATGTCAGCGATGGATGGATGGATCTGAAGTTACAGTAGTTAGGCTAGCAGTAAGTGTTACCATGGTGCCAGTAATAGCGTTACCATGGTACTCCCAAGGACCCCTGAACTGCCTAGGAATGCCTGAACTAAATAAACCATTACTGAACTAGCAGTTTTACTGGGGAATTTACAACAGCCCATAGAGATGCAATTATTTCCATTTAACTAGAATCAGAGAATACTATAGAGCTGCTATAGAACTGGGTAGGCTATAAATCATGTAGTGTATATACCTCCTCAGTACAGCAGTGCTCTATACTCCATTCATTACAGCTAAGCTGATAAAAAAGTGAATGTTAAGTGGGTATCTTTCTTATTGTGAAGTCATACAAAGTCCTCTCAGTAAAAGCAGTAATAATCACATTAGTTCATACATGTAAGAATTCTCAAAGTTATTCTTTACAAAGCTGCCCATCATTATTCTTCTTTCTTTGCTCCTTTTGCTTGGATCAATGTTTCCTTTTGGTGAGCAAAGATAGTAATTAATCCCCAGTTCAGCAGAGCCTTCAGGCATGACTCTCCTTCAAAGATCTGAATCAATGCCTTGGCTTTTTCGACTGCTTTCTGAAAATGAGTAGCCATTTTTCAGAAAGTATTTTGCATGGCATTGTGGAAAATCAATGTGTCTGAGAGGAAACAAAAAGTTTATTTTCATGGTTAATACAAGAATAAGAGCACATTTGATGATTACTTTGCCCTCAGGGACTTCTCATTAACTTATTAACTTTTTTGGACAATGTCTAATATGTAATCTAAAAATAAAACTGCAACATCAAGGGGACAACTCAGGGTGGATTAACAAAATGCTAGTGAAGTTAAATTGTAAAATATATATATATATATATATATATATATATATATATATATACACGGATCGGTGCAGCGTCGGCAGTGATGCGATCTTTGTACCGGACCGTTGTGGTGAAGAGGGAGCTGAGCCAAAAGGCGAAGCTCTCAATTTACCGGTCAATCTACGTTCCTACTCTCACCTATGGTCATGAGCTTTGGGTAATGACCGAAAGGACGAGATCGTGGATACAAGCGGCCGAAATGAGTTTCCTCCGCAGAGTGGCTGGGCGCACCCTTAGAGATAGGGTGAGGAGCTCAGTCACACGGGAGGGGCTTCTCCACATTGAGAGGAGCCAGCTGAAGTGGCTCGGGCATCTGTTCCGGATGCCTCCTGGTCGCCTCCCTCAGGAGGTGTTCCGGGCATGTCCCACCGGGAGGAGGCCCCGGGGAAGACCCAGGACACGCTGGAGGGACTATGTGTCCCGGCTGGCCTGGGAACGCCTTGGACTCCCCCCCCCCGAGGGAGCTGGAGGAAGTGTCCGGGGTGAAGGAAGTCTGGGAGTCCATGCTTAGACTGTTGCCCCCGCGACCCGGCCCCGGATAAGCGGAAGAAAATGGATGGATGGATATATATATTTATATTTATATTTATATTTATATTTATATTTATATTTATATTTATATTTATATTTATATTTTATATTTTATATTTATACTGTATATATATATATAAAATAAAGCTTACATTTACAGAGAGATTTTGCTGATCAAGAATATGGATAACTACAAGCAAAGAACTAATTTCAGTACATTTTAACCACATACTAGAGCAGTGAAATAATTGTATCTACTTTTATTTGTTTTGTGTGGGTAAAAAGGGGGAGGTGGGAAAGAAGAATAGGTGTTTTTATGGGGAGACTAACCTGGAAAAGTTAAATTGGGAAAAATGGTGAGGGCTCAGAGGGCAGTAATGCTACAGTGCCTGGTCACCGCTGATAGCAGGAGGTGTGAAGGGCCACTGTGTATTTATCAAGAGTACGGTGCATGAAATTGGCTCTTAACCTCACAGTTAGAAAGGTTTAATTAGAAATCATGCTTTTGGTGCGGGGCCGCGGGACACCTGCGTGAGGTGTCCAAACAGGGTGATAAATGACTAGTGGGACACCAGGTGGAGGAGGGCCAGAGTGAAATGTAGGTGACAGATCTGTTCAGATCTGTGCACAGCAGGACATTGGGGACATGGGGGACAGGGGAGCATAAAAGACCCTTCCAGAGACACAGGGTCAGGACACCAGAGAATGAGACAGCTGACAGGACAGGGGACAGGTGCAAGATGGAAGATGGAAGATGAAAAAGAAAGATTTAATAGAACATTCATGAGTTATGCAAGGAAATTGGAGCATCTCAGTCTACTGTTAACATAAATTATTTCATTCACTGAAATAAGTCACAGTTTTAGTCATATTGCCCTGCTCAAAATGCCTCAATAAGACGCTCAAATTTCCTCAGTGTGCAGTTATGTATTGCTTTGTTTTTAACTTGATAAAAACTGTTGTCATCTTGAGGGGTAATCCAATAACTGCATTGGACTGCAGCATGTAAACACACATTTCATACGGTTGTGAGTGGGACTTGGGGATATGTAAAAAATATATCACAATTCTCCAGTCAAGTCTTTTTTATCTTATTAAAAACACTGAGGCTCCAAATAATATTCTTTTACAAACAGATGATTGTGTGGTTAACAGTTTGTTGACATTTTCACATTAAAACACTTGTTCCTATATCTGACTTTGGGAAGCTTTAATGTGAATAAACTATATATTTAAAAGAACAAAAGTTTCATTCAGCAGCATCACAGCTCCTAATGCTGCAGCCCTGGCTCTGGCTTGTTGCTATAAGGAGGATTTGAAGCCTTCAGCAAGAATTAACCTCACAGGGGATTTGCGGGAGGCTAACTGCACGCTTTTTTCCTCACAGTGGTGCTAGTAAAGGTGTTGACCTACTTTTAAAGAAAAAGTCCTAGCCGTGGAATCACACAGAGTTTTAAATGTCAAGTGAAAGGAACCTGCAGGGAAGGGGGGAAAAAAGTTTATTCAGGCACTGATCTGTCACTAAACATTGTATATTGGATGCATTTTTGACAACAATCGTGATAAAAATGAGAGTGGAATTAGACAGTTCTGATGGATAGTGGCCTGTTTAGTTTCTGCCAGTGGGTTTGAAAGTAATTTTACTAATGGCGCAGTTATGGACCAGAGCCCTGCATTTCCTCTGCCATAAAGAATCTCTGCTCTCATAAAATAAACTTGTGTGCAATCGCCAAGGCACTGTGATTATCATTAATGCTATTGATTTAAATGCAACGGGTAAATGATCTTGGGAGGCTGTACCACACCAAAATAAGAAACTCACAAATCACGCAGTCATAATTAGCAGGCCTTTGAGGCGCTCTCAGAGGATCTATGGTAATAGGTGTGGATGAGGTTTTAATTGTATTCTGCACAGTATAATCCGAAAATGTGAAAGCTCCATGATTGTTTTGGAAGGGTTATATGAAGAATCAACTATTGGGTTATCTGCTGTGTCATACTATTGTTTCCTACTCACCTAAAGTATTCTTTGTGTCTATTTTAATGAGGCTGTATTCGCTGGTACTGCCAAAAACCTTTTACCCCCATAACCCCACGCTCCAGGAAGAACCAATCATCACATCCTGATCACATTCAGTACTACTCTTGTTCATTAGAACAGCTTTCTGAGGCAGTCATCTGGACATTTAGAGAAGTTTTGACTGCCGGAATAGGTTTACAACCTGAAGGTACTTGACTAAGAAGAGAGAATTTAAATTTCTACCATGGACCATTTCTGAAGTGATTATACCAAGTTGTTTCTAGAGTCTCATATATTTTATTTATAGTCTGCTGGTCTCCTCACCTGTGTAGCAGCCAAGTCATGTATTATAGTCTCTGTTGGAACATCCCTCATCATTTGACCTATATGTTCTGTACATGTTTTTGGTCAAGGGGGGTAACCAGAGCACTGTAAAGAAATCAATGCAAAAAGGCAGCACCCGGTCTAGGAATCCAATTACCTGGTCAGCCAGAACCACACACTTTGACAATACTTACAAAGGCAAGTGGATATGGAGCCATATCCTGATCCTGAACCATCTCCCTGATTTCAGAGGGCGTGATTGACCGGCGGATTAACCAATCACAGAGACACATGCTCTGAGTCAAAAACAAACATGGCTGGTTACATGTAAAAAAAAAACCAACAAAAAAAAAAACAGAGTAAACTGTGTGGTTTCTCGGAATCACCAATTGAAGCACCGAACTATTGTAAAACCATAATAAACCAAACCATTACTTATGTCAGGGAGAAAGAAGTTATATATTTGGTTGTGAATGTTACAAGAATTTTTAAGCAGAGATGTCTTTCGCATTTGAAGGACACATGCTACAAATTAGCTTGGTTGGATCGTCTCAAGTTTGGAAGGAGGTTTTTCATGCTCTGTGGTCCTATTCAAGTCCCTTCTGGATTCAAACAGAATTTAAAATGGACTGACTGGTCAGGCAAGAAATCCAATCCAAGATCAACTTGGTGAGAGTGCCATTCACTCAGCCACAATGGACTGTGAAATGTTCAAAGCCATATATATAATGTCTAAAATATGTTTAATATTAAGTAGGGTAGATCAATATTTTGGTAAATGCTAGATATAAAATGTGTTATACAAGTGCATACAAGTTCTATGTCCAGTTACAAAGTGATAAAAGCAAGAGAAATCATAGCAACATTTGGCTGTAGTGGCCCTGCAAGAGCCTGTTTTGAGTTAGGCAGTCTTTCTATCATATTTACAACTCATTAAACTGTCTAAAATGCTATCTGTAAATGAATTGCTGAAAACGTGCTGACTCAGCATCTCCATAATTCTCCCCATAACTTTGTGCTTACCCTAATCTACAGTCCAGCCTCTCTCACACCCTCAAATCAGCGCTCATCCTGTCTCATCACTTACTGCTGGTGACATCTCCTTGAATCGTGGCCAGTCAGTAAGCTGCATATCAGTCATTTGCCTTTAACAGATAACTCCGGGAGGGAAATTGGGAGAACGTGCTAATTTGAACATAAATATGAGACTCTCTGACCCTCCCTGCATTTCCTATTATACTGGAATTAATTGGCTGGGGTGTGAGGGACCATGGTTTGGTGAATATGCCACACACCTTGCTTCCTTGCATGGGCACTTGGATTGTAAAAGCTGTTTAATTAGGCCTGTGGTGAGCCATGATAAAGAGTGGACTGGGCAGAAACCACAGAAGGGACATTGAGGTCAGCTGCTTATGGACCTCCAGCAGGCACCACCTGTATCCAGCACGGTCACTGTCTGTTCTCTGAGCCCAGAGAGATCAGAACATAACAGTGTGACCACCAAGAATACACCAACATAATCGTATGCAATCAGTCTAAAGTGGAAGCAGAAGAAGTCATGTGGGTTTTATTCTTTAGCAAAAACACTATCAAAAGCAACTACTGCAGAATCATATTACGCTATTTTCTGATCTATGTTACGTTGTTTCCTCATCACAAACATTGTTTTTTTTGTTTGATTCATACAAATTTAACACAAATCCTGCATATTTAGGCTGAGTTCTTCTTCGTCACATCATGTGGTAATACAGGAAGTGCTCTCCTGCCAATATCTACTGAAGTAAAAGGTAGTCTAAGACTAATAATGTAGACTAATAATGTAGGATTACCCAAACATGTGTGAATGAAACAAAACACAACTCCAGGTATGTTTTTGAGGAGAGAACAACATTCTCACATGACTTAAATCTTCAATTATCAATTTTGTGTAATAACACATCATCTGGCCAAAGATACATTATCTGATACCCAGGGGTTGCAAACCTAAAGATTTTCAGATGGTTCCCAGGGGTTCTAGGTCTAAATTAGATTGTGTGAATTTTAATGAAGTGATTGGCTAATTGCTTATTTTAACCTTACAGTTCTATAGATACACCTTAAAAACTGGACAACACAATGCTGAAGGGGTCGGTTTAAGATGACAAAGTTTTACTAAAGTATGCTTGCTTCCACCTCAGAGTCCTGTATGTGTGGCCTGAAGGCAGCACATGACATCTTTATAAATCAGAATATTAAAATATTTCACCAGATATGTTACGGTTTATTGAGCAGAGTGAGAATTTAAATTAAATGATAACAATAACATAATGAACATTTCTTAAATGTGCAATTATTCTTGAAAATAATATACCAAAAATGTAGTGGGCCAGCTGTTTTTGTTTTATTTCACCAAGCACCACTACTAAAATGAGTGAAATTTATACAATTGAGCTAGAAGTTTCATGTCGACTCATAACAGGCCGAAATGTTGGAAAATATAATGACCATCTGTTTTGCGGTTTACATGTCAAAATTCATGTTTTTATTTCACTGCCTCATTCAAACAATGAGACAGAATGTTTATATTGATACCAGACTATGTTAAAAAAAAAAAAAAAAAAGGGATCTAGGATCTAAGGAATTAGATCTAGAAGGATCTAATTTAATAATGTGCAATATTACTGAGGGGAAAACAGCACTACTGACCAAATCAAAAGCAAGGCTCAGAAAGTATAAAGTAAAATTTAAGTACTGTGTAGTTTGGTAAATTTAAATTACTTCTTTGGAACAGTCAAAATTGCACTTTTAATTGGTGTATTTGAAACCCAATGCATCCACATCTGCATGAAGATGTAAAGAAAGAAAGAAAGCTATGCCTTTATTAGTCCCACAGTGGGGAAATTCCATTTCTGCATTTAACCCATCCTGTTATTAGGAGCAGTGAGCAGCACATTACTGCGCCCGGGGACCATCTCCATGATCTTCTTGCTTCGGCTTGGTCAGAACCTAAGCTGGAGGATTTACCTATGGTGCATGTTTTGGGTTGGTGGGGGAAACCGGAGTGCCCGGAGGAAACCCACCCAGACACGGGGAGAACATGCAAACTCCACACAGAAAGGCCCAGGCGACCCGGGGATCGAACCCGGAACCTTCTTGCTGTGAAGCATGAGCGCTACCCACTCAGCCACCATGCCGTGCCGTGGGTGTTGTTATCTTAAAATATGTAAGTACATTGTTTCTCCGAAGTAAAAGGAGAAAGTTTCCTAATCCCCTGATGTCCACTAATTTAAATGACTATACCTGATATACTTAACTCAGCTGCTGTCCCCACTAATCCAACTGAATTCACTTTAATTATATAGCACATTTTATGTAAGTATGACAATTAAAATGAAATAAAAGACACAAGTCACACAGTGTTAAAAGCCAGAGAATAAAAGATGTTTAGCACCTGAATCTTAACATCATTTGCATTTGGATTGTTAATGACACTTCCATGTTTATTTCATTGTGAATATCTATCCCTTCTTCTGTCACTGCCTCTGGTCTTCTCCTAGAGGCAGGCTCAGAGCAGAATCAGCCTTTAGCTGCTCAGGGATGAGTTGAAGGTCTTTCTGCTTTGTGGACAGACGGGGGGGACCACGGTGCCCTCAAGTTACCTCCTCACTTCCTGTTTGACACCCCAGGGATTTATGGGCTGCAGACCAAATGATAAATAGACAGGATTTGGAAGCAGGCACAAGGGAGTCAAACTTTTTTGGACTGTTCTCCATTTGAGTTTGGGAACAAAATTTGTTGTTGCTGTCACTAATCACAATCTTTATGGCAAAAGTGCTCGTAGGTAAAGAAAAGAAAGTCGATGTGGAAAGCTGTCGTCTGTTGTCAAAAAGTTTAATTTCAGGGACAGAGGTACAAAGAAACTGTTGAAGTACAAGGCTGTTTCCACAGAAATGATACAATCGCATAGAGAAGCGGAGAAGAAAAATCACTTCAGTCAATCTAAAAAAACATAAGAAATCTTCCACACTCACCACACTCATTAGAATAAACAATGCATAAAGACAGTGAAGCATTATGTATCTGTTGTTATTATATTGCTTGATTTGTAATGTGAAATGTCAAAAGAAGAAATTAAACATGAAAAAAATTGTAGAGCCATGAGAGCTGGATGAGTTTGTGCAGGGTCAGACAAAGCCAGCAGACTGACAGCCATCACACAGTGCTTCTACACAGGTCTGTGGCTTCCCCCTGAATTCACTCCAATTGTTCAACTCCCCATGGCATGTTTGTCAAAAGTGAACCTTGAAAAATTGATTTGGCATCAGTTTTCCAGTGGAGACCATGCTGCAGGTAATCAACCCCCTGCTTGTTGCCGAGCGACGTGTGGTCGACTGATTGCTGATCTTGATCCCGGTCATTTTCAGTGTGTGTTGTCTAGGCCCCCGTGTGCAGGGGGCTGGGGCCCGTCAGGAGGACTATTCCCATCAATGCAACTGATGGACTGGCCACTGGCTCACTGTTATTTGGGCTGCTTTAACACTCCCAAACTGTGGCCACAAACAGCTCCATGAACTTTTCATCTTCTTGTTTCTGTTTAACTTTGCCATCATGTGGAGCGTGTACAGCAGTGGTACAGCAGAGGCTAAATGGAGTTATTTGTGAGATGTGATCTTGTACTGTGAGCTCACCCCAGGCTCTGGTTATGTCTCACTGCTGTCAGTGTGCACTGAGGGCCACAGGGCACAGCATGAGAACGTCACCTTCTGCTCAGTCCTGATAATAGTCTGACCACGTAAGGACATACAGGGTAACCCCTTCAGGGCGGATACACAGAAAAACATGTTTTACTGTGAATTTAACCAAAATGAAGTGATACAAGTTTGCTTTGCTGGTGAAATAAATTTCACCTCTGCAGTATCAACCAAATAAGCTCCATTCAGGAACATGTCTTTTCAATCTTTCTCTGACAAAGTTACAGCAGTAAAATGCACAGTAAAATATAGTGTTTGTAATTTTGACCTGTACTTTACTAAGAAGAGTCACTCAAATCACAGAGCGAGCGGAGAGACCACTTTTGCTAACTCAGAGCATTTCAAAACCACTTCACATCTGTGTACTGTGTGCTTGTGTGCTTGTCTGGCTGTGTGAAGTGAAGTCTGCACTGGTCAAGGTGCTGACTGAAACAAGAGAGCTGCTTGTATCGACACATAAACCTTAATGTGTACAAGTGGAAATACAGCTCCCGGATAGGTTTCAGTGCTCTGCTTTCATTCTTGACTTTGTTCTCTTAAACGGTACACAAAAAGTACTACGATTAGGATTACATGGGAGCAGGTGGTTCAATGCTTAGGTTAGATCTGGCTCTGCATAGTAAGACATAATTCAGTGGACAGCCTGATATAATGTATATGGAGACGCAACACAATTTAAAGGGGCATATCATGTAAAACCAGCCATTATGAGCTATTAATGGGCAGTGCTCCTCCATTATGAGGCTACTCAAAGTCTCAGTTGATTCATGCATGTTTGAGTAATCTTGTGTTGTCCTGAGTTTGAGGCACAAATGCTCAGTTTTCACTTGCCCTCTATGTCCCACCACAGCTCTGTATTTAATTGTGATTATTACAAAAAATAATAATAATCAGACTCTGGGTAGAGTTCGAAAATGTCACACAGACATTTTTCAAGAATAAAAGCAAGTAAATGAAAATCTGCTTCTTGCTACTGTGAAATTACTTATGAAGGGCTTATCAGTTTTGAACAGAAAGTCAGTGGACATATTTCTAGCATTCTGTTTTCAGTGAACATTGCTGTTTAAAATGAATACAATGTAAAATCAGGATCCATAGGTCATTGTTCAATACTAAATACCCCCAAAAAAGCATAATAAATACTTTTATGATCATTTATTGGTCACAGTGAACATAAAAATTATATTTTGTCAGGAAAATTAAAGGAAAAGAGCTACATGACTCTCTTTGAACCGAAAAACCTCAAAGAAACAAAGCACAGATCTTTACAAATGCCAAGGAACCCTCCCCACCTGACACATTCACTGAAATGAGGAAACGAGTCACTGGTTCATGACCTTTTTACTGACTACAATGAGTTTTAATTTCTTTTTTAAGTTTTATCATCAGTGATGTTATGATACAACATGGAGTGTGCAATTTGTTATTCATTGATTTGTGGAGAATATGAGTGGCAGAGTTCTGATCTGTTACTTTGGACTCATAGACTGTATATATAAATGATCAGCTAACCCACGAGCTGCCGCATTCCAGATAGGAAGTGAACATGGGCATACTTTCGGCTCCATCTCTTTGTTTTTAATTGATTTTACAATGAAAAATTGTCAACCCTCTCTTGTTAACTGCTGCTGTGAGCCTCATTATTTCGGTCTTAAAATGTCCCTATTAACTTTCTTCACATTCTCCAAATTTGTTCCTATAACTGCATCGTGAGCTTCATTTGACAGGAGCCGAACTTTATTAGCTAACGTCACACACCCTCAGTCCACTTCTTTATACAGTCCATGTTTGGGCTTTGAGTAGGACTGTAGTGGGTATTTGATGCAACAATATACAATATCATATGGTTCAACATGACCATGAACATATGGATTGTGACCCATGTATCAAGATGCAAATTGAATGTTGACAAATACAACAACTATTAAAGGCAGATTGTAGTTTTTATATAGTAAGAGCAATGTTTTATAGTATAGAACATGAATATAACAAATTCATGGGAAAATAATTCAATTCAAATAACTTTTTGAAGATTCCACACGTCTTGAGTCTTGAACAGTGCACCTACAATAGGGAGTGTTAGTCCTATCCTAACACAAGATGGGCATACAAGTGATTAACAACAATCCGAGGCAAGCTTTTTATCCCATTGTGTATTCAAGTGCAGCTGAGCGCTGGTGAATTTTCCATATGTAATTAGGCCCAGCGCTGAGCCAAAAGAACCTCTCTGCTCCACACTGTTCTGCCTCCTCTTCTCCTACTCAACAAGACCCATGGGGATAAGTAGTTGGCTTCTGTGCTGAGTTTTTGTCTGCTGTCTTTTCTAAATACGATTACTGGGGAAAGTGTGGAGGTGTCAGCTGCACTTTTGCTCCCGATGCTTATGTCCTGACTACGTTTTGCCTTCACTTCACTTCCTGACAGCTGATAATGCACTGACAGCCCATTACAGCTTATCACAAGCTCTGCTCCCTAATCAGTGATGTCACAACCACACCAAATCCAAATATCTCACAATCAAATAGCTGACTTCATCTGATAATATTTTTGTCACATCATTACAACACAGTCAGTTAAAAGTTTAAATTTCTACTGTCGTGACAAGACCTGCTGCCTAGCTTTCCAGAAGGCAAGTATCTCTGCTAAAAAGTATTGTGAATGCCAAGGCCAATTGCATTAATAAATGTGCCTAGTCATTTTCACTATGTCCGTAGAGCTGTATAGTCTCCTAGTTTATTCGACTAAAGTAATAACCATTTCCTCCAAAGGGGCTATATTATGCTGAAATAAAGGTTAAATAAATAGTTATCTTCATGGAGTGTTAGTATTTTGCATGGAATGTTACACAGTATGACATTAAACTTATACACATAAATTCATTTGCTCAAAAATACTTTGAAGAGCATTTATTCTGATTTGGATCTGACTTGGAAGCACCACCTGCTTGTCTCTAAATAGACAGTGGGATATTCCAGGCAAAGCAATAAACAAGCAGGTGGCAGACGACTAGTGCACCTTCAAAAGAATGTTAGCTTGTAACAGCATTAGACCTTTAAAGGTACAGTGTGTAGGATTCGTGGCGCATAGGTGGATAGTGGCTATTCCACTTCCTCTTTTGGCTACGGCAGACCTCGAGGGTCACCCGGGCGCGCCGTAACGCAGACAGCTCGCGTTCCCGCGCGCACCCAGCGCTCTCGCCGACAACTACGGTATAAATAAAACATTTATTGTCACATTTTTTTTTCTTTTCGCATGAAAACACACATTCCTGATCGTGTACCATGACACTCTACACATCAAATGAAACCTTACAGTCTCCTCTTTTTGACTATGCAATTCATTTCCCTGCACAACAATCACTCCCCGAGCACATGGGGCTTTTATACAGAAAAGCACAAAACGAGGTTTGTTACTTAGCTTACCTTTGAAGGCTCTGGACAGGTCAAACTCTGTATTTCACCATAAACTTGGCCTCAATCTGTCCGTAAGGATCCAGCGAATAAAATCCAGTAAAACAATTTAGTCCAAAACACGTGTTAGATCCATTACGACGTGTGATACAGCAGCATGTCTTGTTTACCCAAAACCACGAGGCTCCCCCTCCCCCCCTCCCCTTCCCCTTCTCTCCTTCTCTCCTTCTCTCCTTCGCTCCTTCGCTCCCTCAGGCAGCGCGGCCGAGCAGGCGCTAGCAGGAGCCTAGGCAAAGGATGAGCCCAAATGTCCTTCTGCGGCTCTCGTATTCAAAATGGCTGCCTCTAATATGGGGAAGATCCCCCTTTTATGTGACTATATCTAAGTCCAAAAGAATACTTTGATTTCATGATGGAAGTGAAAAGGCTTGGAAAACAATGTATTTTTGAATGGGTATCTTCAATTTCAGTAATTAACGGGTAAAAATCTTACACACTGTCCCTTTAAGCTTTTAATAGAACAAAATATATTGATGCATTATTGTAAACTTTCATGTACAGTTTGTACATCTATCTATTATTACATTTTGAAGAAGCTTTTCTGATTAGTGAAGACAGTGAGTTGGGCCTTTGACAACTCACCCACAAAAGGTATAAGCTTTATAAAGCTACGTCTTAGCTGGATCTTGTTCTGTCTGTGTCTACTGTCTACTTGAGTGTGGAAGCGTGCTTGGCCTGATAATGTGTGAAACAAGTTTAGACCAACCACTATTTTATTGCTTTGTATCTTAACTAAAACTGAGGTTTTTGCTCTCAAAACTAATGCACCACTTTGCCTATAGTCACTTCTGTAATATTAAAGTGGGACTAAACATATAAACTCTACCCAAACCACATTTCAGATAGAGCTGTTAAACTGGGTAGTGGTAGAGGACTAAAGAGGAGAGTGAGGGGAGAAGAGGTTTGGATATAGCTCCAGATGAGGGAACTCTTGGTTAAAGTGATTGGGCTCTATTCATGCTTACGTCACAAAACCGGAAGATGTCTGGGAACATGTGGATGATGACTTCTTTTGGGCTTTGTTGGCGAGTGTAACTCTGAGAAAATGGCCTGGTTTTCTTCATCTGTCATTGTATTCTTTCTTCCTTTTAGAAATTGCCTATTAATGTGTGTATTATAATTTGAGTAACTTAATAAAAAAAAAAAAAAAAAGATGTACCGGCATTCGGTTATGTTTGGCAGTTACAACCAGCTGCCTGTAAGTGACATCGAAAATATTAGAGTCATGCCCTCATGGAAAGCTTTGGCAGGTTGTGAAAACTGCTGCTGCTGAATCCATGGTTTTATCATACCAGCCCAGTGTCGGTAACTACACCAGAAGTCGTCATCCGCATGTTTCCAAATGTCTTCCGGTAAGTGTGATTAGAGCCTATACATGTCTTTTTGTAAATTTTTATACATGAATTCAAGCACCAGAATAACTGTTGAACATCCTCATTATTCAAAAGCTACCAGTGAATATTTACCCTTTATATTGGCTTGAACATTTAGTCTATAGACGGCTGTGGTTTAGTGCTATACTCAACAAAAATATAAACGCAACACTTTTGTTTTTGCTCCCATTTTTCCTGAGATGGATCCAAAGATCCAAAATTCACTCCAGATACACAACACTACCATTTCTCTCAAACATTGTTCACAAATCTGTCCAAATGTGTGACAGCGAGCACCTCTGCCCCGCCGAGACAATCCATCCCACCTCACAGGTGCGCCACATCAAGATGCCGATCCGACATCATGACCAGTGCACAGGTGCGCCCCAGACTGCCCACAATAAAAGGCCACCCCGAAATGTGCATTTTTTTGCTTTATTGGGGGTCTGGGGACTCAGAACCAGTCAGTATCTGGTGTGACCACCATTTGCCTCATGCAGTGCAACACATCTTCTTCGCATAGAGTTTATCAGATTGTCAGTTGTGGCCTGTGGAATGTTGGTCCACTCCTCTTCAATGGCTGTGTGAAGTTGCTGGATATTAGTGGGAGCTGGTACACGCTGTCGTATACGCCGGTCAAGCACATCCCAAACATGCTCAATGGGTGACATGTCCGGTGAGTATGCTGGCCATGCAAGAACTGGGACATTTTCAGCTTCCAAGAATTGTGTACAGATCCTTGCAACATGGGGCCGTGCATTATCTTGCTGAAACATGAGGTGATGTTCATGGATGTATGGCACAACAATGGGCCTCAGGATCTCATCACGGTATCTCTGTGCATTCAAAATGCCATCAATAAAATGCACCTGTGTTCTTCGTCCATAACAGCCTTTGAAGAGGAGTGGACCAACATTCCACAGGCCACAATTGACAATCTGATAAACTCTATGTGAAGAAGATGTGTTGCACTGCATGAGGCAAATGGTGGTCACACCAGATACTGACTGGTTCTGAGTGGGGAAGACCCCCAATAAAGCAAAAAAAATGCACATTTCGGGGTGGCCTTTTATTGTGGGCAGTCTGGGGCACACCTGTGCACTGGTCATGATGTCGGATCGGAATCTTGATGTGGCGCACCTGTGAGGTGGGGTGGATTGTCTCGGCGGGGCAGAGGTGCTCGCTGTCAGACATTTGGACAGATTTGTGAACAATGTTTGAGAGAAATGGTAGTGTTGTGTATCTGGAGTGAATTTTGGATCTTTGGGTCCATCTCAGGAAAAATGGGAGCAAAAACAAAAGTGTTGCGTTTATATTTTTGTTGAGTGTATAAGACACCAAGCCTAGCCGCTTAGATTTGCTTAGATTGGCAAGTTATTATTACCAAGAGGTAAACACTTCAAATCCCACTGTCACATTGCTTGATTGGTTATTATAGTAGAGAGGCCATTATAGCAAAATTACTAACACTGCAAAGGAGCTAATATAATGCATTTTTAGACTAACTTTAGACAAACTTTATTGATCCACAGGGGAAATTATTTGGGTACAGTTCACTCATCAAATATAATATATAATAGAGGGTAACAAAAAAAAAGATGGAATAGCAAAAAAAAAAAGCGCGGTAGACCAGTGTCAAATGAAATGAGACATAATTATATATTTTTTTTTTTAAATGTATATGTACAAATCAGAATAAAATTGAAAAATAAGTAATAAAATATAAAATACAATATCAAATAAAATATCCAATCACAGCTATATACAGTTGTAGGGAGTATTATCTGTTACATAAGGGTGAGTTGTTGTACAGTTGTATGGAGTATGGTATGAATGTCGTCCTGTATCTCTCACTGTTTGAGCGGAGCTGTAGGAGCCTGTTGGAGAATGAGCTCCTCTGTCCCTCTATGGTCTGGTGCAGTGGGTGAGCAGGAGTGTCCATGATGGAGAGCAGTTTGTCCAGTGTCCTCCTGTCCCTCACTGTGACAAATGTCTCCAGCTCACAGCCGATCACGTGACCAGCTTTGCGGATTAATTTGTCAATCCGTCCAATGTCCAATGCTTACAGGTGCTGCTTTCCCAACAGACCACAGTGAAATACAGGGCGCTGGCCTCCACACACTGGTAGACGATCTCCAGTAACTTACTGCACACATTGAAAGACCTGAGCTTCCTCAGGAAGTAGATTCTACTCATGCTCTTCTTGTAGACAGCATTACAGTCTCTCCAGTCCTGTTGTTCACATGGACACCAACTTACTTGTAGCAATCCACTGTTTCCACATCACACCCCTGGATGGTAATGGGCTCCACTGGTGTCCTCTTTCTCCTGAAGTCAATCACTGGTAGATATAAAATGTTAAACTAATGGGCCATTATGTTGAGTTATGTCTTGATTGCAGTAACTGCAGTGTTTGCAGTCACTGCAATCTGCAGAGGCCCATGTGAGTTGTAGTCATTGAGAGACCACAGATGCTGCTGCAGATGCACCGATATTTAACACTGCTCTGTGTGAGATGGTGCTGCTTTAGCATGATTACATTTAGTTAGTTAGCATTAGCATTTACATTTATTTCAGTGTTTCTGCTCTCTCAGCTCATTGTCACAATAGCTGATTGTGCCTGGCATATTTACTCACTGTTTACCACTGTAAGAAAACCAGCCCAATTTGCATGAGGCGTTTGAATAAATTGTGTTTTATGTAAAATTTTGCCTGATGTTGCATTATTGTAAGGCTGAGTAGCATTGCTTGCATTGTTTTGACGTTAGCTTGTTGTGAAAAATGTTTTCCGAAAAGAATTACATTGTGTAATTTAATGAATTATAGCCTAAAAATTAGAATAATGCATTACAGTACCGCTAATGTCTGGGGCAACTCTCAGGCAAAGAAAACTGAGGGCTCTTTCTGTTTCTGTTTTAGTGTTGTTCAGTAGATTAATAATAAAAAAAAAGTTCTTGGAGGAAACACGAACTTTGCACATAAATAACCACTGCATGTGTGATTATAACAGAGGAGAAACAGCAAGATCACTGTTAACACGATTTATAATGCATGTGTTAGGGCAAAGGGTGTGCTATTTAAGGCAAGGCAAGTTTATTTTTATAGCACAATTCATACACAAAGTAATTCAAATTTAACTTTTTTTTTTCTTTTTCTTTTTTTTTTTTTTTGGGGGGGGGGTCAACCACCTGCACTGGCATTCCATGTATTTATCTCTAAGGAAACAGGTGTTTTTGACATCACTATAGCAAACTGCAGGTCAGATCTGTGGAGAGGAAACCATGCTCACAGTGTAGACTGTATGTTTTTCAATGTATTATGAACAATAAAAACCTTTGCAGCTGAATAAATGCAAGATAGATACTTTAAAGCTACACTGTGGAGGCAAAGCAATAAAATCTCTGGAGACAATCAGGCAGTGAATCTATGCAATGCAGCAGAATTACTTTTACTGTATTCTCTGATTTCTGATGGTACATTATCAATCATAGACTGTATAAAGAACTGGACTAAGGGAGTGTGACATTATCCATAGCCATTCACCTTCAGCTAAATGAAGCTTAAAAGGCTAGCAGTTATAGGAGTGAATTTGGGGCCAAGCTCCATAATAGCAAAAGGAATTTACTTACAGATAAAAACCAGTACTTTTATTTAGTTTTTTTAAATTAAATAATATGAGGGAGTGGCCCCGTCAAAGCCCACAGCACCATCGCTAACCTCAAGCACATACAAACATGCGCTATAGAGGGATTATCAGACTATGTCACTTGGCGCTCTACTGCGCACGTGTCCTGCAGAAAGAGCTGCTGTCATGTCTGGGATCATGTCAGTCTGGGATCATGTCAGAGTCTGGGATCATGTCAGAGTCTGGGATCATGTCAGTGTCATTTTCAGCAGATTTCCGTCTCTTCAGGGGCGGGGCTAGTTGTGTCGATCAGGTATGAATGGATGTCCGACTACTGAAGTTTGAGACATTTCTTCTCGTCATTTATGCACTCACCTGCATTTAATACATAGTGTTATGTGTTAAGTGTTGCAGCTTCATGGTAACCGCACAGTGACAGTGACAGTGACGCTTTCTGCATTCAGGCTGCATGCACATCCGCTGTGTTGATAAACAAGTCATCCATCTATACACTTGCCTGTTTTCATTCATTCCGCTCCCCGTCTTTCCGCTGTTAGGCCGCTGTTAAACCATTCATGTCCATAGTTTTGTCCTCCAAAAAAAACTTTAAAACAGTATCCATCTCCTGTTCACAGGTCCCCACCATGGATCTATTAAAATAACTGTATAGGCCATTGCTACTTGGAGCTGCCTCCAGCTGACATAGTGGTCACTCACTGGTGACCCCCTAATCAAATCAAATCAAATCAAACTTTATAAAAAATTTATAAAGCGCTTTTCATACAACATTGTAGCACAAAGCGCCTTACAGTGGTCAAGGATTAGAAGATTGACCTTTAGATGCGTGAAATTTGAGTAATTTGAAAAACAAAGAGACAGATTAGGGGGATCGGTTTCAGAGCTTTTGTCATTGTCAGACACGCCTCCCGGCAGCTAGATATAAGCAGGGTCTAACCAGTACAATAACCAGAGCTGACGAAGCCTCTCGGATGAGCGGCGAAACGTTTTCAACCAAACAAACTTTGTCCAGTTGACAAATTGAACTTCTCCTTTGATCAAAGATTGACCTTTATTGATCTCGCACAGGAGGAGTTGTTTCTATATTTGACCCAGGGACCATCCCCATAATTTGTTTTGTTATTTAGGCTTGGTCAGGCCCTAAGATGGAGGATTTTACCTATGGTGCATGTTTGGGTTGGTGGGGGAAACCGGAGTGCCCGGAGGAAACCCACCCAGACAAGGGGAGAACATGCAATCTCCACACAAAAAGGCCCGGGCGACCCGCATCTTCTTGCTGTGAAGCATGAGTGCTAGCCACTCAGCCACCGTGCTGCCAGAGGACATCCCCTGGCCAAGAAAGGATTTTTCTCATAGACGTGACGTCATAATCCAGAAGTCGGCCATGTTGGAGATATTCGAAACAAAGCGAATGTTGCACTTATACCACAAAGTAAAAAAAAAAAAAGAAGCATGGTCAAATAGTCAACTATTGTTGGGTCCTAGGCTGTCACAATAGATCGGACAGAGAAAAACACCTGCAGTTCTATCATTTACCTAAAGTACTGACCAACCAGGGTGAACAACAGCGATCAAAGGAAATTGTGGATTGCCAGTCTCAAACAGAACTTGGATGGGAAAAAGTCATGACAACATTTGCACATGCTCAGCTCATTTTGCAGCCGGTAGATATTTCATACTGTGCAATGTGATTGCTATCGTCATTTTTTATTTGTCATTTTTTAGGTTCATGCATCAGTAACTTATTAAACTTTGTTAGTTGTAAATACTTCTATACGCTTTATAAGCGTGTTTAATTTGAGTGAGCAATATCTCCAACATGGCCGCACATCCGGGTCATGGTCGGATTTTTAGAGTCCGTGAAAACACTCTATAGAGCGCAATGTAATCACAAACTGCTCCTGTTCGGCTGACAGGGCACCTACAACTTTCAAAAAAATGTTGGATTTTGTGGCGATTTTGACCTATTTTCAAGTGTAAACATTATCATTTATTCCATGTATATGCATTACAAATAGTTTGTAAATAGCTGTCTTGGTTGTTTTTTTCGTTCCTATTAGGTTTAATATTAATGTTCAATTAAAATTGAGAACTTTTGTGTAATTTTTAAGGTAACGAATCAATTGTATGTACCTTTACTGAAATAATCAGCTCAAATTCACAATGGTATTAAATCAATTATACTTCAAAGTGCATGGTAACAACATATGCAAAACTAAAAATGACATTTATTATAATACAAACATACAATGAGAAAATAGATTTTGAAAAATGTACTTGTCAGCTTAGCACTGAGCATACAAGCTAATATTAAGATCACTATAATGATTATTATTAATATTATTATATTGTCCTGATTTAATCCAGGATTAGCTCTGAATTTAGTTCCAGTGACTAAACCGGGATATGCCCCTAATTTTTTTTTTTTTTAATTGTTTATGCCCATAATCAAATCAATAGGCAAGTACCCTCCTGTGGACCCACCACCCGCGGGAGGATTCATGGGGGCTGGTGCATTGTGTTCTGGGCAGCAGATCTGCTTGGACTGCTGCTCCCGCAACCCAGAAAATGGAAAAGGAAGAAGATGAATGAATGAATAGTCAAATACAAATGGTCATATCTTCATTAATTCAATAACGATTGTTGTCTTAACAATAAATGAAAACTTAACAATAATGCATTTAAAATTATCTTTTCTGAAAAATTAAGTCAGTGATATTAAAAACTCAAGAGTAGTCTAGTCGGCTTGATTTCTTAATCGATATATTTATAATAGAGCCATGGTTTGAACGCGATCTGACTGCTCCACGGGGGTGGGCTCTGCAAAAAAAGAAAGAGCCCTTCTTCAGACATGAAAGGTTAAGTTTCACACCTGTTATATATATAGGCCCAGGTCACCTGACCCAACATGTGATCAGTCCCAATTAAAAATATATATATATTATTACAATTCTAGAATGGAATTTTTAGAACACAACAGGTGTTCACTCTGTTTTAAAGAGGTGTATGGGTTTACCACAGTCAAAAGTATTTACATTATTTACAATGTATATACAAGTAAGAAACACAGAAACCATAATATTTGCATCTGTTCCTATGATTCAAGGATCTGAAGTCCAACAAGAGGTAGAGTTGATTGAGAATCTGGAACAAATGAGCACATGTCAACAATCAGCTACTGGACGCACCCCCTTCAAAGGTAAAAGCACCTTCTTTCCTCCTAATAAGAGGAGGACACCTACTGCCGTTTAGTTCAACATGACATTTCCATGCTTCTTAACAGAAAAAATGAATATAAAGTTACAAATAACGTGACAAAAGCATAACGGATTGAGCTTAATTCACTAAAAAAAATAGTGATTAAAAGTGCTGACAAGGGTGGCGCTATAGTAATCCTTGATCGCTTATTGTATGAAAGAGAGATACAGAGCCAATTAAGCAATGACACATTTTACAGAAACCTGGACAAGAACCCAATCCTGGCACTCAAACAATGCATCAGAACAAAATTGGTTACCTTTTTAGAGAATGGTGGCATCACTAAATCAGAACATGCATTCATGTCACACCAGTGTTCTATATTCTATCGAAAATTCACAAGCAATACATTGATGTTCGTCCAGAGCGGCCAGTAATATCAGCCAATGGTTCACTCACTGAAAAAATCTCAGCTTACTGTATGTTGATTACCATCTTAAGCCTCTGGTCACATCTCTCCCTTCATATGTTAAAGCCTATATGTAATTTATCAAAATTATTCAATCCATTTTAGTTCCAGAAGAGTGTTTGTTAGTTATAATGGATATTGAATATTTATACACTAATGTACCTTTTGAAGGAGGATTATGGGCGTCAGAATTTTTCCTCAGTCAAAGACCCACTTGCATACCTAGCACAAAATTCATAGCTGATCTTATTGACATTGTACTTACATCAAAGTGGATGGAGTATGACAAAACTGAAATTTAAAATGAACTTTTTAGACATTCTTTTGTACAGAGACTCAGATTAACTCTCCTTAAATTTATAGCATAAGAGCACAGACAGAAACTTCATTCTCCATGGCACCTCTTTCTATCCAGCTTCAGTCAAAAAAAAGTACCAATTTCCCAGTTCAGTCGCAAACGACATTTGCAGCTCTGACTCAGACTTTCAAACTCAAGTTGATGATCTACGGAAACGATTTAAACAAAGATAATACAAACAAGAGTGGACTAAGAGTGCCCAAAGTCGTTTCAATGGCATTACAGACTGAGTGCCTCCAGCTCACCGGAGTTAACAAAACCAATTCAAGGATCCAGTATTCACCTATCATCAGAGAAATGGTAACAATCATTGAAAAACATTTATACAAACTACAGTCAGATCCAGCTTTGAATGGCTTCGTATCGCCACCTCGAATCATCTATAAGAGACCTCCAAATTTTACATCAAATGCTGGTGAGGGCCCACCAACCACTCTGCCCCACTTTTGGCAGTCTGTCCCAGAGGGCAACTATCACTGTGGACACTGAACAGAGTGTAACTTCACTCATAAAACACAAACGTTCAGTCATCCCAGTACTGGAAAATTTAATAAAATCAAGAGAGTTATTACCTGCAACACCGACAATGTGATCTATACATTCAAATGTCCATGTGGGTTGACATAGATTGGTAAAACAACTAGACCATTAAAAACATGTATTGTTGAACACAGATCCAACATCCGTAACAACGACAGCTGAAGCCCCATGGCACTGCATGGGCAACACAATGTAAGCCCCCTCAGATAAGTGGGCACTGAACAAATAAAACAACGTAGTTGAGGTGGCGATATGAATTCCATTCTTTTAAAAAGAGAGGCCTTCTGGGTATACACTCTGGGGACTCCAAAAGGTCTCAATGAAGATTTTGATCTGAGTCCGTTTTTGTGACTCAAAATGTTGATATCATCACTCCAGTCTGTGGCTAATTAAGATGGCTAATTAATTCAAGTTAACATTTTGTATGTATTGACTTAAAACCAAGTAGTATTTTACTTGTTCCCCAGTAACAGAAAAAAATAGCAACTTTATAAACAGTTTATCCCCAAGTCTTACTTATCCATCTGAATGTGAGCACTGGGCCTGCTGCTCTCTGATTGTTTGTTCAGAGATGGGTAATCCTATTAATCCAGTGCTTAATCCCTGTGCTATATCAGATAGTTATACATTAGTCTGTCTCTTCTTAGTCAGCTTCATGCAGGTTTAGTATGTATGGGCTAATTGTTTAACATAATGTGTGAAGTCTAAGGAAAAAAACTGTTATCTTTGAGTTTGCCAAACTCTGCAGACTCCAGTTTTAATCACATACCAGGGGCGGCCATGCACCTTATCTTTTTCTTTAAATTTGTCCACTTATTCATGAGATGAGGCTAAAGAACATGTCAGATGTTGTGGATTATTTCTAAACCTGGAGTTGTATTTTGTTTCATTCAAACACATATGTTTAACACACAGACTCTGATGTGGTAAAACAGGAAGTGCTCCACGGTGTTTTTAAACTCCATACACTTTCACCAGAATCATTTGTATAGTTCTTGTTAAATTAAGTTTGTGAAAGCATGCAACTTTCCTACCAAACTTGAATCCTTCTCACTTATATAAATTACTTCTGAATGAGTTGACATCAAATGCATCTCCATCTGAACAGGTTGGAGCCAGTTTGAGCAAGTGTCCCTCAGAGCCAATCCAGAAACATGTACATTATATCCTGAGATTTGACGAGACCCTGTTCTTCCTCCTTCCTCCGTGATCTGCCCATCTGTACGGCTGCACTGTGTCGCTCAGCCTCCGTCGGGCTCAGAACTCTCACTGAACCCTCATGCATTATTCAAAAGCTCATATAATGTTGGCAAATTATTTTATATAGTGAGGAAAGATTCATCTTAGGAGCAGGAATTGGGTAGGGAGAGGCTAATGTGTTTATTATACCAAGATAATGGTATGAAATAGAGGCCAGGGGTGGGGAATTTAGAGAAGTGTTTATACTTTATATTCATTGGGGGCATCTTCTGTATGCCTGATGGTCACATGACGGCACATGTCTTTTCAGAGCCAGATGTGTGTGTGTGTGTGTGTGTGCGCCCTAAGAGACATGAAGTGCTATAGTCAGCATTGCATCGTCTGGAGCAACGCACTCACTTCGTTCCATGCATGCCAGGAAAAGCAGATAACTGGCCTAGTCCAATTTGAATATTTAAAATGCATGTAAACCCGAAGAGCTTCTAAAGCGCTGAGGAAAGGGGAGAAACAACTGAATAAACAGCAGCATCACACAATCTGTTATAAATGCATTTTTTGTTTGTTTGTTTGTTTGTTTGTTTGTTTGTTTGTTTTAATAAATGCACAATAAAATATAAAAATAAAACTTCCTTTCGGGGAGGCAGAGGAGAGGAAATTAAATTGCCTCTCCACTGCTCATGTTAAAGTGATACTCCGGGATTTTTGACATAGGGTCCAATTTTCTAGTTAGCCAGCGTGTAGGATATGTGTAGAGAAAGTTATTTTGCGATTTCATGCAGTCTTTGTAAAATCTGAGTTGGCTGTTGCTAAGCTAGCGAAAGTGAACGTCCTGCAGCTAGCCAGCCACTAAAATAGACATACCCAGTACAAAACAAACACCCAAACAAATCAGTTATTATGCCAGGGTATCGATTTAAATATCTGTGTTGATATAATAAGATTTTGAACGAAACGGACCTTGCTTCAAACGACTTAATTGACGCATATTGGGGGACTAGTTTCTAAGCAGCGGCGGAAATGTTTACCTACATTGTAGGCTAATAGTATTTAGCCTATTTACCCTTCTATTCATCAGCAGCAGTTGTCATTATTACAAAGAGTAGAGACTGGAGGCATGCATTACACACGTTGGTGGGTAACAGAAACAGGAGGCCTAACTTAGAAGATGTGAGTATAATCATCTCACTGATTTTGCAACTGGCCAAACGCTCCTACATTCAACATTTTTTTCTGGCACACCACTTACCGCATTGATAACTGGCCATTAGGTCCAGCAGGTCTAGGTCCTTTCTTCCAATTTATCTTTTCGACGCAGAAGAATGTCTCCAGTACGCCACGATTGAGATGGGGCAAGAAGTCCTGGTGCTCTGTTATGCAGACATCATTGGAAGTGCTATGGCCACCAGACACATCTAGACTTCGAAACGAAGTATCTAGCTCCAGCTCTTGCATTTGTGGGATAACTAAGTCCCACTCCCTGCAGCAAAAACATTCATCCTCGTTCTCCATAACTTCGCAATTTCGGCACTGACACCACCAATCCCCGGTTCTTCTGTCCCGGCTTTCTGCTGCAGCTTCGGCGGCGGCTGCATTTGCAGACGCGCTCTCTTGTTCTCTTGCTCTTTGTAAATCCATCTCTTTCAATTCTTCGTCCGTATACTCCGGCTCATACAAGTATGGTTCACTGGAAAAATGCAACTGCTCTTCTTCCTCATCAAAATAATCGGGCTCGCCAAACATTGCCATACTTTGAACAGGCTCCGTGTGCTCACTTTTACAGTTGCGAGGTTGCTAGTAAACAAACTATTAGAGCCGGTCGGATTGGGACATGCGGGTGATATCAATCCGCGGCTGTCAAGCTTTCAATGAGGAAGTACGAATTGCTGATGATGATCAAAGGAATACATGCTTGGTTTACTTCCTTAATCATTCTATCAACACAGATATGTACATCGATACCCTGGCATAATAACTGATTTGTTTGGGTGTTTGTTTTGTACTTGGTATGTCTATTTTAGTGGCTGGCTAGCTGCAGGACATTCACTTTCGCTAGCTTAGCAACAGCCAACTCAGATTTTACAAAGACTGCATGAAATCGCAAAATAACTTTCTCTACACATATCCTACACGCTGGCTAACTAGAAAATTGGACCCTATGTCAAAAATCCCGGAGTATCACTTTAAGACTGAGAGCCAATCAAACAGCACTCAGTTCACATAAACAGGCTACGAAGACTGAACAATCTTGATATTAATATTATTATTATTATTATTATTCAGATTTTGGACCATTTCTCTCATCTGGCCTTCATCATCAATTTATCACCATTGTAAACATAATACAATAATAATAATACATTTTAATTATAAAGCGCTTTTCAAGACACTCAAAGACGCTGTACAGAAGGTAAAATAAGTAATAAAACAATAGACAATCAAACAAACATTAAAAGCTGTTTTAAAAAGGTGAGTCTTGAGCAGTTTTTTGAAGGTGGGGAGGTTAGAGCAGTCACAGATAGGTCGTGGGAGCGAGTTCCAGAGGGTGGGGGCAGCAATGGAGAAAGCTCTGTCACCCCAGGTTCGGAGCTTGGTCCTGTAGGGGAGGGACAGGAGGTTGGCGTCGGAGGAACGGAGGGAGCGGGATGGGGTGTGGCGGTGCAGGAGGTCAGAGAGGTATGATGGAGCCAGGTTATGGAGGGCTTTGTAGGTCATGAGGAGGACTTTGAATTAGATGAGCTGAGGGATGGAGAGCCAGTCAGGCCCGGATCCAGAATGCACAGATTGGGGGGGCATTTCAAAATTTTGGTGGGGCATAGTGTGGAGTTTCATGTGGAACATTTTTCCTCTAATGCAGGGGTTCTTAAAGGGATAGTGCTTTTTTTTTTTTTTTAATGTTAAAGGCAAATTAACGTTTTTTTTACAATCTGAGCCTTCTTTCAGCAATAAAACAAGTAGTTTTACTCACCCATAGCATTTTTCTGTCAATTGGAGCAGTATCGCAGAACTTATGTTGAGCCGTTCTGTTCTACTAATGATCCCGTATTCTTAACATGGTGCTGTATCATTTGCTCGGGGCATTACTTTGCGGTCTCCAAATAACACAAACTTTAGCACTTTTCAAATCATAGAAGCCCGATGTCTTAATGAAAAATTTAGTTTGAAGCAAAAGTGGCCTGTAATCCGAGATTTAGCCATAGTTTCGAGTAGATGAGGACGCCAGTGCGCATGCGCGGACTGCTCCGGGACCCAAACATGAAACGCAAAGCTGAAAACTATGGATAAACCTCGGATTACAGGCCACTTTTGCTTCAAACGAAATCTTCCATTAAGACATCGGGCTTCTATGATTTGAAAAGTGCTAAAGTTTGTGTTATTTGGAGACCGCAAAGTAATGCCCCGAATACAAATGCTAACAAATGCTAACGGAAACGCCACAACATAACTTTCTTCAAACAGCTCCAAATGACACGAACGTGATATGGGTGAGTCAAACGACTTGTTTTATTACCGAAAGAAGGCTCAGATTGTAAAATAACGTTACTTTTCCTTTAATCTGTATGGGTTCCCTTCTAACAGTTTCGTGCAGCTTAGCGCTGAGAGTCTCGTCTCAGTCCAGTTCTGCTCTGGTTCTGGAGCTCACGTAAGTAGGTCTGGTAAGTTCACGGGGACAGGTAATAAAGCTTGTTTTTCTTCGCAAAACAACATTTGTCCAAAAAGTGATATATATTTCCGTCACAAACAGCAAATCCAGCAGTCTAATTCGCGTTTGCATATTTTCTCTAGTTTGGTATCAATCCGCCCACGTTAGCTCTATTAGCCTGTTCACTTGTAAGCGTTTGTACGTTTATGGCGGATGCGGTATGGCGACATCCGCCATAAGCAAATGTTTACAAGTGAACAGGCTATAGGCTAGGCTACGTGTGCAGTGATACTTGTTAGAAGGGAACCCATACAGATTAACTTTTTTTTTTAAACAAAAAAAAAACGCACTATCCCTTTAACCTTTTTGACGTTGAGGCTCAGTTTTCCCAGTGCAGAGTGGCTTGGGGCCCATTAAGTATTGACAAATGTGGAAGTAAAGCCTGAACTGAACCAGACCACATATTTTATGAGTAAACCAAGCTGAAATGCAGAAACAGTTTTAACATAGGATTTTCCATTTTGAATTGTTATTTTTAAAAAGTGTCATTCTGCAGCGCTCTCAAGTCTCACACTTTGAGAGTGTGACACACGCATTTCAACAAGTTCACATGCTCACACGCCACACATGGTATTTCTCACGCTGAAATTTTGTTAAGCAATTCACAGCACTTCTGTGCCCCAGAAAATTGGTGTGTGTGGCTCAGAAGAGTTAGTTATCCAGGCAAGAATGTCACTCGCACCCCCCCCCCTTCCCCCACCCCCCGCTCCCCCGAAAAAAAATCTCACGCAAACCAAACTTCAAAACTTGAGAGCCCTGCATTCTTATAGACTTTATGAGATGACGAAATATATTCAAACAAAATGACTTGATTAACACTAGCACAGTTTTATTTCATTGCCAATAATGAGTAATTGGACTCACTTTGACATTAGGTTTAAAATGTTTAAGGTTTACGTTTACAAATCTAAAATAAGCCCATGTTTGGCACTAGTTTAAATGGTTTAGTTTATAAATTGTACAGTTCTGGTTCTATTTAGTTTGTGAGGTTTAGACCTGGTTTAGTCCTGGTTTAGACCTGGTTTAGTCCTGGCTTAGATCTGGTTTAGACCTGGTTTAGACCTGGTTTAGATCTGGTTTGGACCTGGTTTAGTCCTGGTTTAGTCCTGGTTTAGACCTGGTTTAGTCCTGATTTAGTCCTGGTTTAGTCCTGGTTTAAATCTGGTTTAGTCCTTGTTTAGTCCTGGTTTAGACCTGGTTTAGTCCTGGTTTAGTCCTGGCTTAGATCTGGGTTAGACCTGGTTTAGTCCTGGTTTAGACCTGGTGTAGACCTGGTTTAGTCCTGGTTTAGTCCTGGTGGAGGGAGAGGTTGTGAACATATACTGTACATGGCATACAACTTAGCCCAGAGGGGGAGTGTGGGGGTCCTCCCCAGAAAATGTTGGATTTCTTAGATGCAATTTCTTGCATTCTAGTGCATTTAACTGGGGCCAGTCCCGCTGCATTCCTCTGCTCCAAACCCTGGCGGAGTGACAGAGAAAGAACCGAGGCCTGAGCTCACAAATCCTGCCCCACCACTGCGCTCCTTTCGCGGTCTCTGCTCCGCGCCACGCTTCGTAAATATCTCCCTTTTAGCGAACAATGTCCAGTTCTTGCTTTAAAACCTGCAATATCGGTCTCGGGCTGCGCTGGAGCGATGGTGAAGTGACGTCTCTCGCCAAATTACATGTTTTAAGTGAATTTATACGCCGTGGACGAGACGCTAAAGCGAATACGCGCACATAGAACACGATCTGAGTTGGATTTTATGATAAAGCTGAGATTATAATTGATAAATCTTGGTTTTAGAGCGCACTGCAAAACCAACATTCCAGCAGATGCCCGATCGCCTTTGTGTTGCACGCAGGGACTGTGGACTCTTGGAGCGATTATCTATGCAGTAAATACCCCGATACGACTGTGCTGGTGATGATTTGAAATGTTCCGTGATTGAAGTGCCATTGTTCGGGCCCGAAACATGAACAGGAACTGTGCTCGGCCTTCGCTTCGCTCGCATCTTTTTTCTTTTTTCTTGTAGAGATATGCAACTGATTCACTGGACTCTCTATACTTATTGTCCTACTGGCGAATCAGACATCGTGGAATTTTGGTGGAGCAAACAAAAAAACATGATAGGCAGGTTGAAATTACATCAAATACAGTTGACCAATTGGGTGGGCAGGTGAACATTTTCACTTCTAGATCCGGCCTTGGAGCCAGTGGAGATTTTGAAGGACAGGAGTGATGTGGTCTCGGGAGCGGGTGTAGGTGAAGAGGCGGGCAGCAGAGTTTTGGATGTATTGGAATTTGTTGAGAGTTTTGGAGGGTAGACCATAGAAAAGGCTATTGCAGTAGTCGATTCGAGAGGTGATGAATGCATGAATGAGAGTTTCGTCAGCAGAGAAAGAAAGGGATGGACGGAGTCGTGCAGTGTTTTTGAGATGAAAGAAAGCAGTCCGGGTTATGTAGTTTATGTGTTGTTTGTATGAAAGTGTGGTGACAAAAAGAATGCGGATGAGTGGGGATGGAGTGAGGGTTGTGTTGTCTAAGGTCAGGCTGAAGTCTTGGGTGGATTTGGTAATGTTTTTGGGGCCAATAATGATTAAGTTGGATTTGTCACAGTTCAGTTTTAGGAAATTGTGTTGCATCCACGTTTTGATTTCGGTGAGGCAGTGGGTGAGGGAAGAGTGAGTTGTAGAGTTGATGGATTTAGTAGTTATGTAAAGTTGAATATCGTCGGCGTAGCAGTGGAAATGATGCTTCCAAGCGGGAGGAGGTAGAGGATCAACAGGAGGGGACCAAGCACTGAACCTTGGGGGACACCTTGCAATAGGGGAGAGGTGGAGGAGCAGCAGTTGTTGATATGGATGAATTGTTGACCGTTAGTGAGGTAAGAGTTGATCCAGGATAGTGCTAAGCCGGTGATGTTGAAAGAGTTCTTGAGACAGGAGAGGAGGATGGAGTGGCTGATAGTGTCAAATGCTGCTGTGAGGTCGAGGAGGATGAGGATACTGAAGTGGCTGGAGTCAGAGGAGAGGAGGAGATCATTGGTGACTTTGAGAAAGGCTGTTTCTGTACTGTGTTGTGGACGGAAACCAGACTGGAATGGTTCAAACAGGCTATTGGATTTGAGATGGGCTTTGAGTCGTTCCAGGATTTTGGACAGATATGGAAGGTTTGAAATGGGGCGGAAATTATAGACATATTTGAAAGAACTATATGTTGAGGATGAAACATTCAGAACCTCATGTCTCTCCTTACAATTCTAGAACTCTTATATAGGACATTTATTTTCCCTAACAAGTAATAGACCATTTATTAAGCAGTGGGTAAATACATTTGGCAGACAATTTAGCTAAGGTTCATCAACTTCAACTGAGGCAATCATAATGCTCTACAAAATAGCAATGTGCAGTAATTGGAATTTGCTGGACGAGAGAAGAAGCAATATATACAATCCAAACAAGGCTATCTGTGTATGGTTATCTGAAGAATCTTTGTAGTCAAAATGAGAGATAGACTGATATACAGCTCTGGAAAAAAATAAGAGACCACTGCATCACCACTGAAATCAGCATCTCTACATGTATTACAGCCATTCCATTCCAGCGTCTGTTGAATTCCAACACAAACACAAAGCTGAGCTACTTCAGTTCTTGCACCAGGAGTGGAATAAAGTCACCCAAGAACAATGTGAAAGACTTGTGGAGAGCATGAAAAGCACATGAAAGCTGTGATTAAAAATAAGGGTTATTGCACCGAATATTGATTTTTGAACTCTTCTTAAGTGTAAACATTAGTATTATATTGTTTTAAAATGAACCTTTTTTGTTATTTTTTTTTTACCATTTTGTCATTTTCTGCAAATAAATGCTCTAAACGATAGTATTTTATTTGGAATTTGGGGGAAATGTCAGTAGTTTATAGACTCAAACAAAAATATTCCTTTTGCCCAAACACATACCTATAAGTAGTAAAATCAGAAAAAGTGATCATTTGCAGTGGTCTCTTATATTTTCCAGAGCTGTATATCAGTTGGGCGATATATATCAGGCTAATATTTGAACTTTATAGCGTATTGGCTATCGGCCTGAAATGTTCTGTACAAGCCAATATTTGTTTTGGTCAATTTGCTGCCAAAAAAATAGAAACAAAGCTTTATTTTAATGCTTTAATAAGAAGAGATAACTGCACCACATACATACACGGCCTAAAGGTTTGTGGTAAAAAAGGAAAAAAAAAAGAGCGTGACTTAAGTAAATTTGAATTGCATCATCTGAGGAAAATGATTAACATAACGGCCATCATTGCTCCAGATTCTAAACAATCAATATCAGCATCAGTCGTGAAAAAAACATGTTAGTCAATCTCTAGTCTTTGATTTATTTCATAGGCATATTTTCATTGCTTAAAAATACTTTGAAAAACATGTATTCTTACAGTGTGCAAGGTTGTATTTTCACAGATCTTACCTGAACCTAATTGTTTCCATAGAATTAGATCATTTTAATGCCACACTGTGAAACATTCTTGGCAACATATTGAACACAATCAAATTTCCATGGAGACAATCAGGTAGCAGACTCTCCACCAGAAAAGTTAGATAATACACCTTTAAGATCTCTTTATCAGGATATTTTGCATCATTTTGACTCTTTATCAGTTCGGTCCATACTGTTCTATTTCATATTTCAAATGTCCAAAGTGTCTGTAGACTCGGATGTTGTAATTACATTGTTGTGGATGACATCCTGCATAAAAACAGCATCAGCACTCTCAGCTGCAGGCCCTGTGGTCAGCTTTGTGCTTTTGTTTGGCCTAAATTAGCACTTCTTAGACTTAGTTCTCCATGAAATCCCTTTCGGTGACATGAGTCGGCATTGAAAGCAGTGGGAAAGAAGAAATAATGATGAAGGG
This sequence comes from Paratrypauchen microcephalus, assembly GCA_036785185.1. Taxonomy (NCBI): domain Eukaryota; kingdom Metazoa; phylum Chordata; class Actinopteri; order Gobiiformes; family Gobiidae; genus Paratrypauchen; species Paratrypauchen microcephalus. Next base: position 4,396,570 of record JAVJIX010000028.1, on the reverse strand, counting down.
TTGAGACAGGCAGGGGAGCGTGTGGTATTAAGATTGGTTATTGCAGCTAATTTCACAGTGATCAGCTTGGGGAGAATTGTACATAATTTAAATTGCATGATGGCCAATGTGTAGCTCATTAAACTGTGAGGGGAAGACAGAGTTTGTTTAGAACTGGAAAATTCAGCTTGCAATGTATTACTGAGAGATTAACAGCATTAGCACAATAAAGGGATTTAATAATAAGACACATTGGATAACTAAAGTAGCAGCATGCCAAATGTTTGGTATTTAGTACAAGATTCAAATGTTGACGTTCTGAGGTGGAGGACATGTGCAAAATGAAAAAAAAAAAAAAGATTTGATTTGGAGGGTTGTGAAAAAGACCCATTTTCCATTGGGGCAGTAAAAAGACTTTTTTTTTTTAAAATAAACTGAAGATACCTTTCTATTTGTAAAATATAAAAATGAAAATCCTTTTTGCAAGTACAGTACCACCTCATCTTCAGGTTAAAGGGACAAAGAGTGCACGAGAGCTGAAAGTCCTCCAGCACTTCTAATGGCTTTTCGCTGACTGTGAGCACTGGCTAAAAGCTGATCCCGCGGGTTTGGGCTGCTTGATCCCAGATTGTGTCAAAGATGGGCATGGGAGTGAAAGGAAGAGAAAGGAGGAAAAAACACAGGAATCTTTGCCTGGTATCTTGCGGAAGATCAAGAAATGCCAACAAGCTGCAAAAGTGCCAGCTTCTTGTCAGTCATAATTGATCTTGAGACGCGCAGGAAAGCAAGACGTGAGAGAGTGCACATCACACGCACCTCCTGAAAGGCTGGGGCCCTCCAGGACTTCACCAGTTTCATCAAAACTAGACTCTATCTCTCCCTCATCACTACAACATTTCATTGCCATGCACAAAGATGCAGAGGCGGGTAGTATTGAGTTACAATTACTCCATTAAATTAATCTTTTTCAACAATTTGTCTGTAATCTAGTGAAAATATTATTATTTATTATTGAAAGCAGCTTTTCATTCATGCTTACATTTCAATAGTTTACGGGAAAGGGAAGAGACATTACCCATAATTGTACAAAACAGGCTTCTATGAGCGCATTAGCAACCACTTTTGTTAGTTTTATACAAGAGAGACATTATCATAGATCTTAGGCTGTCACCACAATTATCTGTAAGGAAATCTGTATAAATAGTTTCTTTTGAGGCCTTTGAATGTCAAGTGATTTTGAGCAAATTGGAGAAGAGTTACATCTGAGAGTCCTCTAGACTGTAAGTGATGCTATGTGCTCAGCCATATTAAATGGAGGAAAACATTTGCCTCTAACAATAGACTCGGCAAAAAATACATTAATGCAAAATGGAAATTATGTTGTTCATGCAAATCATATTCTTTTGTATAGACTCTTTAATATATTCTTTTATAAATAAGCAATGACTGATGGGCTCTATTTATAGGAATATAGACACATATTACCCACTACTTTCTATGAATAGTGTTTTGATTCACTGGTGCCATTTGGCTGAATGAGCCTTTGCATTTACATTCAAAGAGAGCTGCTAATGGACATAAAAGCTTTTTTATGCCGCAAACTATAGAATACAAGCAAGTTAATGGTGATTAATAAAAATATGCTGACCTTAACTGCGTATTTGCATCTTTCTGCACTGCTGTTTAACACCTGTATTCTTTAATATATCCTGTTCTAAACTAGGGGTCTGTAATGTCAGGACCAGTTAGACCCCAGACCATTTTAGGTAATTTTGGAACAACATTTTAAAAAGTATGATTACATATAGAGAATTTGTGCACTGACCCATAGGTTAGCTGCACGGATCCAGCTTCTACAGATGAATACTGTCGTTGTGTCAGTGTCTGGGAGTGTGTGAATGCACTATATAAAAATGTAACCATTTACCATCTACTTTTTTTTCTCTGCATCTTTCTAGTAATTTAAAAATACAATGTAAAACCAATTTAAGCAAATTAAAATCAACCTTTTTGTGAACAGAACAAATAGGGGGGTGATGCAGAATAAAGGCATACATCTACCATAGAAGATTTCACTGTGATAAGTAAAAGTTAAACTCTGGTGGTTTTATAATATAAATTCTTTAGTAGATGAAAGGCTTTTAAGTCTGAGCAGTTGTCAGTGCTATTGCTGGTGAAAATGAAAATGTTTTTTTCTGGCCGAGATGAGTCATCATTGGTTGATATTGAATTAATGTGAGTGCACAGGACAGATTTCAAAATAAAAAATAAATCAAGACTTTTCTAAGATGCTTATAAGCTAACACTATTGTGTGGCCATTTTGTTATTTCACTCATCAAATGCGTCTCCTGTTGCTGTGGATCAAATGACCAATGACAGGCTTTTTATGTTTGAAGGAGTAATAGAACTGCAGCTTAAGCAGAAGTGTCTTCCGGAGTGTCCCCATGCTCTCACCCCTGGTTCATTTCCTGGGCTTGCGGGGGGGCACAGAGGGGGGTTTCTGACAGAGGTCTTTTGACAGTCCTGAGGAGCAGTGACACTGAGTGCTGGGGTTCACTGTCGCCTGTGGCCAGATTGGAGCTGCTCAACATGTGGAGCGCTGATGAGAAAACCCAGGGGACAGCGCCACAGGAGGACTGGACCTGTATTTGCTAGAGAGTTAACGCAGGAGGGAACAGCTCCACACAGAGGTCAGACAAGGTATCGCACACAATGGGAACTGCATGTATATTCAAGACAATCTGTTTAGTGTTAAATGCATACATATATTAATGTGTTAACATGGATCTATCTCCTCATGATGGCTGTCACTGAGAGTCACTCATTCACATGCACAGTTGGAATATATCATACATCAATAATCTCATCAGGGGGCTTCATCTTCATCTTCTGTTTACATGCATGCAACAATATACTGTGTTTTTTTTTATGTATGCGGATACATATTCATAATGATTTAAAAAATAAAGAAAACCGACATTTCCGTCATGCATGTGCCAATCAAATGAGTTTCTTTTGTCACAGCACATTAATATAAAAGGCTTAATTCGTTAAGCCTTTTATATATATATATATATATATATATTTTTTTTTTTTTACTTTTTGAAAATGCCTGCTGCGGTTTCTGTTGTACAGACTTACTTGTATTACATAGCCTATAAAATCTGCACAACATGCACAAAGACTAGGCTATAATCCAAACCAGGTGGGGGTGTAGCCTGTACCCAATTTTTGTAAATGTTAATGGAATAAAGTACAAAATTTGCCGCAGTACTGTAAAAGTAGCTCTTGGGGTCGAAAGAAGACCACTGTGTGCTGTTGGCATCTAATTGAAAAAGTGTATCCTCTACAATCCAGGAAATCAGCTGTTGGCATGCTAGTTGTTGTCAGGATTATAAAGCTCTGTCTCAAATGTGGTTGTGGTGTGCTAGTTGGAAAAGTGTATAAGAAAAGTTACTGTATCTTTTCTGCAATAAGAAGAAATTACCTGTTTAAATATAGTAATATCATCTTGTGTAATTGACAAAAGTCCCTCCCAGCCGCCTTGTGCAGTTGACAGAATTAAGCTTATCTGAAGACTTTGTAATTCCATTGAGAAGATATAAATTTCTAATATTGGAATTCAGTAACATGATAAGATTAATTATCAGCTGTATGGTGATATCAGACTCCAGTGGTAGGGTGTGAAGAGTATGTCTGCATGCGTCTGTATGGAGACAGTTTTGAAATTTTGTGGTGAGAAAGCAGTTTGAAAGATACAGCATTAGCACCTCACAAGCGTCTGCATGTCTGTTCCATCTATTATCAAAGGTGCCACAGAGCAGTGTGTGTGGAACATTCAGCTCAAAATGCTCTGAAAAGCAGCACCAGTCTGTAGCTCCACGACCTTCTCTGCCAGACGCCTTTCACATTTGTATAATAAGCAAGTCCTTTTACTTTTCAGGGAAAGGTTCTAAAGTGATTTTTTTTTTTTTTTTTTTTTGCATCCCTGTTAAAATTAATTCAGAAAGTACTATGTCAGCAAATGAGAATGTAGTGGATGAGTATACTAGTATTATCGTTCTCTACACCATTACAAGGTAAAATATGAATAGACTTTATTGATCCACAATATACATTATTTGGGCACAGTAGCTTACACATCACAATATATAACAAAGAGAAAAGATATAAATGGTAATAATAAAATCAATATAAGTAGCAAAATTAGGAAAATAATCTTATACAGATTAGGCAATGTGACTCTACTGTGCAATGATAGTGTAAATGTACATACTGGTCTTCATATTGTTTTTCATATTGTTTTAGAGCTTTACTTGTATATTTTGTTGTAAATTCAACTCATTTTTAATCTATTTTATTCTTTTCTTATATACTGTGTCTATTATGCATGTCTATACTTTGTACAGTGGCAATAAAGACTTCTATTCTATTCTATTCTATTCTATTCACACCCTGAGTAGTTAACATAAGGTGTTGATTAAACACGAAAAACCTATAATTCAGTATTATTAAAACAGAAATATTACTTGGTCCAATCGGGTTAATTTATTCTCCTGATAATTAATTTTATCAGATTATTTTTTCAGACCAAGAGTTTGTTTGCATACCTGACAGTTGCGACTGCTCACCAGCGGTCTTCCTCAGAGTGGTCATACTGTATGACGTTGCTGTGATGTGTCTGGTCAGCTGATTTAAGCAGGTTTTGGCAGTCTCATCTTACCAGTGGAGACAGGATGACAGCACCATCTTTAGTTTAACTTCTTCAGGACAGTATCCCAGGCCTGTGACAGTAAAAAAGCCCCCTCGTCCTGGTCAAAAATGTCAGGTATTAAAACAAACTCTTGGTCTGAAAAATCTAGTACAATCTAATAAAAAGAAATATTACTTACATACTTTCTTTGTCTTCTTTGTCTTCTTTGTTGCAGCTGACATGTTTCACAAAAGATGCCTTTCCTTTGAACATGAGTTAAATGTTTTGCTGCTCTTGCACAATGGCAGCTCAGACCAGGAATCACACCACCAACCATCATCAAATTATGATCCCTGTGAAGCTCTGCTATGTCGGGATATTGCCTTAATGTGTTTTACTTATTTGTTTAATGTATAATTCAATGTCTTTTTCAATATGTTTACTACTTTCTACAAAATATTTTATCATATAAATATTTTATAGTATATATTAAATCATATTTGGTATTTATTTTTCTTTGCTACATAATGCCATATATCTCTCTTCATATATTTGATGTCTTCTGTATCTATATAAATATGTAAATATACAGAAAAAAAAAAAAACAAAATGAGATGGTATGTCCAAACTTTTGACTGGTAGTGTAGTTCTGCTCAAGACAGACATTTCCCCAGCCATTTCTGCTTCTATAGTCTACATATTACCGGAGAAGCTAAAATTATTCCCTCCTTTGTTGTTGATGTGTACTTTATGGCATTATTTGTCCCCATCAACGTGCAATCTGGGAGAACTATAAAAATAAGAAACATGACTGTGTGCACACAAACTAAACTATTAGAAGTTACTGATGTTGCTAAGGGCTAATGTATTTTCAGAGCAGCCTTAGTGCATAACAGATCACAATCTACATGCAAAAGAAAAGACTTCAAATGTTGTGTAGAGGGAAGTGTTGAATAAAATGGCAGAGCTGAATTTTCATGTTGCGCTCAGTCTTTGGAGAAGCACATCCAAATAGATAATGGAGGACCTTGATCTCTGCAGCAATCATAGCCAAAGCAGTTACAATCATTGCACAAGCCAAGGACGGCCTATATTCAAACTGGGACTTTCCTCCAAGACTCACATCATAAAGTTCAGCGCATAGTTGGAGTTGGAAGTCAGAATGTGCTTTTCTGTTTCCAGGAAAGTAGATTAGAAACCAGATAAGAAATACAGCAAGTAAATAAATGCACTGGAAAAAAGTATTATTCACACAACAAATCTCAACTTCAACTCTTATTGGGAAAGTGCTTGCCTCTCCATAGATCTGACCTGTAACTTGATCTGGTAGGAACACCTGCTGGTCTCCATGGAGAAAGGTTAAACAAGCACTATTAATGAGTTCCAATGTATTTTTTTTTTCAATGTTATTCTGACTTGTTGTCACAAAATGCTTCTCATTTGACGTAAAATTATCGGCCAGTTGGGAGACAAAATTGAAATTGAAATCTTTTCCCATTTTCAGACTTATTTTCTTCAGGTGGTCTAGATGCTGTTAAGAAACATAAAATTATCAAGATTAATATTATGAACTCAGCATTTTAAAGAGGGGGTGTTACACTTCTATCAGGTAACACATAATACATTTAGATCACCATGTTACTAGTTTTAAAGACAATATTAAAACAATATATTGACATGTAAATAATAAGTTTCACTTTAGTTTTTGATGCTCGCAGTTGCCCCTCTCTAAGATACAGCTCTGGGAAAAAAAAAGAAAAAGAGACCACTGTAAAATGATCAGTTTTTCTGATTTTACTACTTATAGGTATGTGTTTGGGCAAAAGGAACAGTTTTGTTTGAGTCTATAAACTACTGACAACATATCCACCAAATTCCAAATAAAAATATTATCGTTTAGGGCATTTATTTGAAGAAAATGACAAATGGTTAAAATAACAAAAAAGAGATACCTGCTCCATTTTGAGCAAACAGAACAGCAGAGACATGAGACATAAGTTTGTATTTGTTTGTATTTTGAGTTTGTATTTGTGAAATTATGCTTAAATGGAACCTGCAACTTGCTCAAATAAACATAAACAAAAAAGAAGTGTTTTCAGACCTCAAACAATGCAAAGAAACAAGATCAAATTAATTTTAAGACAACATAATACTAATGTTTACACTTAAGAAGTTCAGAAATCAATATTTGGTGCAATAACCCTTATTTTTAATCACAGCTTTCATGCGTCTTGGCATGCTCTCCACAAGTCTTTCACATTGTTCTTGGGTGACTTTATTCCACTCCTGGTGCAAGAACTGAAGTAGCTCAGCTTTGTGTTTGTGTTGGAATTCAACAGACGCTGGAATGGAATTGCTGTAATACATGTAGAGATGCTGATTTCAGAAAAAAATGCAGCGGTCTCTTATTTTTTTTCCAGAGCTGTAAGTATGCATGGATTTAGGTGGGCTGTGGGCTGAGCATTGGATAGAGTTGTACTGCTAATTGTAAGATCGCTAAATTACTGAAACATGGATGACATATAAAACCTCCTTGGGCATGTTTATGATGAGGGGAAAACATTATAACATAGAAAGCTCCAAAAATGTTTTGCATAGTACCCCCTCTTTAACCTCATCTAGATAATTAGTAATATTTTCAGTTTTATTTTATTATGTTTGAATAAAATACCAAATACCAAATAAATCCATTGTTTCCATAGCAACATAAAATCATTTTATTTTGGTCACAATTCATTATTATGATTACCTTGTGCGCTCCTGTCTGTAATTCACCAGAAGTTAAGCCAGTGATAATTTAGTCAGACACCCCTCTGAGCCATCTCCTGGGGCCCTCCGTCTCAACAGTAGCAGCCATCCATCCAACATATTCTTCCCCAATTGGTGCCACTTAATTATTCGTATTCTCACATTGATTAAGAGCAGTGGATGTTCCAGTTGAAATATCAGAGTTGTAAACCACATGAGGTCTTCAGTATTCTTACACCTGCTGCTGGGGTGAGGGCTGTACTGAGAGCATTATAATGATGTGTGGGAGCAGACAGGAGCAGAGCAGGCATGGGCCCTGTTCCTGTTCGGCCTAATGGGGTCTGTGTCCACTGTCTGATTAATTAAACATCGCCTTGAGGTCAGAAAGTCACAGAGGAGATGCGATTTATCATGGGGCAGTGTGTAATGGAGTGTGGCTCTACTGCAGAGGCGCTCATTAACAGTGATAAACTTAGTGAATGTGTCCAAAGCCCACACCGTTCTACAAGACGAGCTCTTCAAATATGTGGAGGAAAGCAAGTGGAATCCTAACGGTCTCCTTGAAATCTGTCATACTTTGTAATTATGATGTATTGGTTATAGCACTTTTCACTCAATGTCGCTTTAAAATTGGATGCCGCATTCTTTCACACACCAAACTTGGTGCGTGTGTGCGTCTGCGCGTGCAATATTCAACAATATGGATTTAAATGTATCCATGCGTTTATTTAATAATATCTATTTTTTATTGCAAAAAAAATCTTCAAATCGTCAAGCAAAATATGATGGACTACAAATCACCATGAATCTTTCTGAATATGCTAGAGTAGACTGTTGTATTGTTGATTCGAGTCAGATACTGTGTGGATGCAGCGTGAGTCAGATGAGCGCTGCTTTGTCCTGGGATCACAGAATTCTTTGTTTCGTGCGTTAAAAATGTATTTGTTCTTTTGGTGTATTTTGAAGAAGAGTGAGTGATGCAACTGTTTCAACTAAAAGTCATGATTTGGAGTTGGTGAAATAATGAGAGATTATGTGAAAAGGGTGTTCAGAAATTTTGTTATTCAGTTTGATGTGATGTACAAGAAAACATGTTTTAAAATCAATTCAAGATTTTCTTTTTTCTTGCTATAGCTTTAGAATTGTCAGTTCATCTGATATGCTTGGGAGAGGAGCCACTACGCCAACAAGCAAAAAGTTTGGTATAACGTTAGATCTCTGTTGTTGTCACTAATTGTGACTCTTGGGGTGTTCTACATGTACTGGTGGCAGTGACCATGAGGACACAATGCACATATTAGTAAACACTGTCAAATACGTTTTCATCGTATGACAGTCTGAAAAAAGGGTTTAAAGAGCACATTTTCAGCAGTCTGTGGTCAATACGAGCACTCCTGTTTAGGTGTTGGATTTTCAACAAAAAACGGTGAGAGACCAACTGAAAAACTAATGCTCACTAACTTGAGACTGTAGTGTTATTTGAGGAAAATCAGCTCACTTGTTGTAGTTTAGGCAAATTCAGTTCTTTTTGGTCAGATTTTGTTAAATGAAAGCTCTGATTAAAGTCCAACAACCCCCAAGGGAATTCAAAAGTTCAAAACTCCATGCATAGCTTCCAGGTGCTGGTAACAGCAGGAACATTGAATAATTCCAGAAAAAAAAGAAGTTGTTCGCTCTAAGCCCAATAAAGAAATAAGAGGAAAGTCAAGCAAATGTGCGGTAAATTTATTTTTTTCTGGAACCCTCAAGGGAATGTTGATGACATCCGCTGTATCAATCACATGACATTGTGTCCTTGGGCAATACACTTGGTTAAGCCTGTATGTTTTGAATCATTATTGATGAAGCTTTGTTTGTTGCTTCATAATCCATAGTGAGACATTATTTTGACACATGTTTGAAAGTGGAGCTCTCCAAGAAAGACAGAGTGAAAGTGTTTTCCCATCATGCCTTGTGCTTTTGTTTTTGAATGCAGAGTCGTGATCTCCATGAGCATGTTGCCATTCGATCCCTGCCATTTCCTGCGGTCTCCCACAGCGATGAGTGGGTGTGACTGCTGCACACTGCCCCCGACTGGGCGCTGTACAGCTCTGCAGCCCCACGGCGCTGCACCCTGCTGGAATATCAGAGCATCTGTCCCCCCTGCGGCTCCCCTTTCTATTCGCACAAGGCCATCTCCCTCCAACACAGGCATTTTTCAAACACTGGAAATACGCAGTGGGAATACATTATCAATGCATCCACGGCAACACCTAGGAGGCCAATATCAGCTATTCTCAAGTATCGCACTAATACACTGCCATTAAAATCTGATAATTATGAGTTTTTAAATGTGACCCAGTTTAAGCAGGAGCGGTAAAAGTTTATTACATTTGTGTACTGGTGTAAACCATATCTCAGAGAAAGCGGAATTAAAAAACACTAACAACCCATAAAATAGTGAACTTGATTAACTGCTTTTTAATGTAATCAGGGAGAAAAGTGGCTAATTAAATACTCCAAATATCTTAATTGAGAAGATAATGTCAGGTAATGTCAGGCCATGCAATTGTACTACATTACCAGGAGTTACTAAGTAGAGTACAAATCCAAATACTTACCAATGCTCTCTTATCTCACTGCTGTCTCTGCTCTTCTCTGTACCGCCAAACAAAATAATGCTAAGTTTTGTTTTTGGTTTTTTTTCGATGCATGCTAATGGCATATTATGCATTTACTTTTAATGGTGTCTATTTGGTGGTGTATGTAACTGTACTTTTACTTTAGTATACATTTTCAGTATTTTTTCCTTCAGTATAAAACTATATATAACGACACCAGCTTCATCTAAATTGCAATGCAGTCTTTTAGGAAACTAAACTAAAGCACTAAACATTGAATATGTATAGTTTGGTTTATCCACTTCAATATAAACTGTTCTTAGTGACACAGAACAAAACATACTTAAGCAAGTATTTTTAGAAGGACTTGCTACTTCTGTTTTATTTCTATATAATTCCTCAGTTCAAATCTTGACCATCTGCACATTCTGTTTACAATGGAACAAATGTAACACATCAAACCCTGTGACGCTCTTAAAATGAAATTCCCTCTTTTGTCCTGACAGAGCTTTGGCTGAATCTGCTGATTACATGGTTGAAATTGTTTTGACAAAAGATGAAATTGGTTTCTTCATTATTCATTTCCACAGGGACGCAGGTCTGTGGTGGTCACAACATAAGCAGGCCTGGTGAGCGTTTACATGTAGTGCAAGAAAATATGATAAAAGGAAGAGTGACGCACACCGCACAATCCCTGTTGTATCACAAAAGAAAGTATAAATATAGTCCCTTGTTCTTGTTCTGAGAAATGCAAGTTAATTAGAGGATGTGCCAAAACGCAGACACCTACAATTGTTTAGAAGTACTTTGTACACTCGGTGCATATTGATCAGCTCAACTAAACACTGCAAAACTTTGCCCCTCTCTGGTTTTAGGGGCCATTAAAACCCTGTTCACTCGACTGTTTAGCATAAGGGTTTTTTTTTTTCTTTCTTTTTTTAAAAATAGATTTTCTTTTCTTTTTTTTTTTTGCCTGTACACATTGTTAAGCTCTACATGAACCATTGATGTCACCTTTTTTACCTCCCACTCAGTGTCTATGGGGAGCTGAAGAGAGATCCTTCAGCAGCTACTTAACAACACCTGTTTCAAAAAAAAAAAAAAAACTTGTTTGACTTTATACTTTATTAGGTTAGAGCAAACAAAGCATTTCATATGAGGGGCCGTTCAATACATTATTCATTCTGGTCCTCTCACTCAGGGCTCTCAAGTCTCACGCTTTGAGAGTGTGACACACGCAATTCGACGTGTACGCCACACATGGCATTTCTCACGCTGAAATTTTTTAAAGCAATTCAAAACTGTAGCCACTGCTGACAGCGCTTCTGTGCCCAGAAAATCAGTAAGTTAATGCAGGCACCGGGAAAAAACAGGGGGAAAAAGGGCCCCCCCCCCCCCACCACCACCACCACCAATCTTCAAAACTTGAGAGCCCTGCTCACATACATTTATTGTCACTCTCACATACATATTTTCTCACTCTCACATACATATATTCTCACTCTCACATACATATATTCTCACTCTCACATACATATATTCTCACTCTCACATACATATATTCTCACTCTCACATACATTTATTGTCACTCTCACATACATATTTTCTCACTCGCACATACATATATTCTCACTCTCACATATATTCTCACTCTCACATACATATATTCTCACTCGCACATACATATATTCTCACTCTCACATACATTCTCCTCTCACATACATATATTCTCACTCTCACATACATACATTCTCCTTTCACATACATACTCCTCTCACATACATATATTCTCACTCACACATACATATTTTCTCACTCGCACATACATATATTCTTACTCTCACATACATATATTCTCACTCTCACATACATATATTCTCACTCTCACATACATATATTCTCACTCTCACATACATATATTCTCACTCACATACATTTATTCTCACTCTCACATACATATATTCTCACTCTCACATACATATTTTCTCACTCGCACATACATATATTATCACTCTCAGATATATTCTCACTCTCACATACATATATTCTCACTCTCACATACATTCTCCTCTCACATACATATATTCTCACTCTCACATACATTCTCCTCTCACATACATACATTCTCCTCTCACATACATATATTCTCACTCACACATACATATATTCTCACTCTCACATACATATATTCTCACTCTCACATACATATATTCTCACGTTGACAGCAAGGCCGACAGTACACCGGCCCTGGTTAGTACTTGGATGGGAGACCACTGGGAACACTAGGTGCCACAGGGGGGCACCAGTGGCAAAAACTGCCGTTGTGTTCTTAGGCAAGACACTTCACCCACATTGCCTAGTATGAAAGTGATGTATGTGAGAGTGTTGGTGGTGGTCGGAGGGGCAGATGGCGCAGATTAGCAGCCTTGCTTCTGTCAGTTGGATCCATGGCAGCTGTGGCTAAAATAGTAGCTTACCACCACCAAGTGTGGAGTGAATGAACAATGAACTGTAAAGCGCTTTGAGAGCGCTTTGTCTTGAAAGGCTCTATATAAATACAATGATTAACTAAAGTTTAAAGGTCTGGTGCTTGCTTCTTGCTTCTATGGATATCTCATTGCTCTGATTGGAATGTTCCACAGTATGACATTAAACAGATTTACTTATCATTCATTCAGTTACAGATGGTTTTATGAGTCCAAAATATTAACAGGCATTCTGACTGTGAGCGTGGTGGTCTCTCCACAAATCTGATCTGTATCTTGGTCTTATATGGACTTCATGAAGACAGAAAGGCTTAACACCATACTGTGAAACATTCCACACAAAGCAATAACATCTCCACGAAGAAAACCCCCTGACGGACCCTACGCCAGAAAAATTACATAATGCACCTTTAACTTTTCTAGTAACTCATCTCTGGTCAGATGACAATAAATCACAGATGCAATTAAAAAAAAACATTGTTAAGACTTTTTCAAAATTTTGACTTGAGGATCTTGAGTTTCTAACAAATAACCGCAGGTAAACGAAGTCTGAATTTTTCAAAAGCACAACAGCCTTAACCACTGACAATAAATCTGGCGTGGCAGCTTCCGAGGGGGTTTATTTTGTTGAGAAATGCCACCTGCACTTATTACCAGTACATTTATCACCTGCACACTGAATGAATATTGACTTGGGCTGAAATAATAGCTTAGCAAGCACAAGTCTGGCCCATTCACAATGCTGCTCTCTCAAATGCAGACTCATGAGTGCCACAGAATCCTTCATGCGATCATTTCATTTCCTGCTTCTTTCCAGACTCACTTTATGCAGACCTGCTCGACGTGTGGCAAAACAAACTCAACTCAAACTGAATTATATTGGTGGAAGGCAACTACAGCTAATTCTACAAGTATATTTATTTATTAGTTTATTTGTTTATTTATTTATTTACTTGAGCCATATTACACTATTTTCTGATCTATGTTATAATATAAACACACAAACCCTGCAAATTTGAGTTCTTCTCTACCTGAAAACACGGTGTTCCATCTTGTTCCATACACCCTTAATATACTGTAATCATTTGGATTGTTTAAAACTTGGAATTGCCCATTTCTAGTGAATTAAAGGTAAAAGGAGCTGTTAACTTAAAAACTGCTTCATGACGTCACAAGGTGGAACAGCTTAAAGGTCCCATGGCATGAAATTTTCACTTTCTGAGGTTTTTGAACGTTAATGTGAGCTCCCCTACCCTGTTTAGCCCCCATCCCATGGCTAAAAGTTGCGAAATGTCTAAACTGAGCATTTGCGGTCCTTTTCTGCGTTAGAAAAAAACACAGCTCAGCGTCTCTGTAAATCACGCCCAGAGAGTTTGGACTGCAGAGGGGCTACGCAATGCGAAATGCGTTTTTTTATTTGCCTGGAGGCACATGCGAGTGTTTCTAGGCTCGGAAGTCCTTTATCTGAGCCTGTGGACATCTGAAACAGCAGTGGTTTAATTTTATTTTCTGTGGAAATGTGTTTATTTTTCAATGGAACGCTTCTCATCTCTTCCTCCGCGCAAAAACGTGGAAGTGGGGCCAGCGCACAGCTGAAGAGGAAAGAGCGGAGAGTTTGGCCACGCCCCCACCCGCTACTCTGGCCTATCTTTGTCCTCCTCATTTGCATTCAAGCAACAACGCCCATAATGGAGTGTTCCAGAGAGATATTGATGAATCTTTCTCATCTTATCTCTCTTTCTCATGCACTGAGTCTTGATTTTGAAGAAGGATTCATTTACAGTATTAGGGAACCATTAAGGAGCCATATAAAAGCATCAAGAAGTACCATGTCATGGGACCTTTAATAATGCAGGATTACTGAAATGTAATGTCAATTTTGAGTAATCTAGGACCTAGGTCCAAGTAATAGTACGAATGTTTTCGGCAATAGTAGTTGTAAAAAGATGCTGGAGTAAACAAGACTGACTAAATTGTGTACTAGTATATCCATGGGTTTCAGAATGATGAGAAATTAGGAACGCTTCCATAGCGATTAACAATTGAAAACAAAATACATCTTTTGAATGGTGAAAAGTCCTCAAAATGTTGGTTAACGTTTCCAGTAATATGCAACACTGATGATTTTTCCCCATTCAAAAGATATATATTGTTTTCAATTGTTAATCGCCATGGCATTGGCCCAAATTACTCCTACTAAAACCCCACTTTAGTAGCCAAGGTAAGTGGGGAATGTGTAGTGATAGGAAATGAGTTAAAGGAAAAGTAACATTTTTTACAATCTGAGTCTTATTTAGGTAATAAAACAAGTTGTTTTACTCACCCATAGCACTTTGGTGTCATTTGGAGCACTTCCGGAGATGTTTTAGATTTGCTATCTCCATAATGTGAGTTCTCTGGGCACATGTTTGCGGTCTCCAAATAACACAAACTTTAGCACTTTTCAAATCATTGAAGCTCGATGTCTTAGTCTACGATTTCATTTGGTCAAAAGTGGCCTGTAATCCGAGATTTAGCCATAGTTTCGAGTAGATGAGGACGCCAGTGCGCATGTGCAGAGTGTGCTCTCAGCTCCCGGGACCCAAACATGAAACGCAAAGCTGTAAACTATGGCTAAATCTCGGATTACAGGCCACTTTTGCTTCAAACGAAATCGTAGACTAAGACATCGAGCTTCTATGATTTAAAAAGTGCTAAAGTTTGTGTTATTTGGAGACTGCACAGGGCATATTACATGCTCGGGGAATATATTATATGCCCCGAGCTATGGCTAGAAGTCGCGCTAGGCTAACGCAAATCTAAAACATCTCTGGAAGTACTCCATATGACACCAAAGTGCTATGGGTGAGTAAAACAACTTGTTTTATTACCAAAATAAGGCTCAAATTGTAAAAAACGTTACTTTTCCTTTAAGTTTACTAGCAAACGCAATAGCAGTACCCATTCACATTAGTACTGTCGTAGATAAACAGTGGAGAGAAGGTGGGTCAAGTGTCTCCCAGTGACTCCCTCTCCTCCGCCCTCTCTGGATTAATATTTCTCACACGCCTCGGTGACAAATCAGAGGTGGGAAGAAGTTTCCAAAGCAGCCACAGCACAATAAATATTCAAGTGTTTCTCTTGGAACTTCTCCAATGCAGCAGTGCCTCTGTTCACTGTCAGAGGAGTACTCACGTGCCATCGCTCTCTCCCTCTCTCCTTTACTCTCTCCCTCTTATACATAGTGAGGCTCCTTATCTCTCCCCTCGTCCTCCCATCTTGTCTGCTGCACCATCTGTGGAGTGGAGTGCGCGGAGCTCTTCCTGCGCACTTTTTCATACTGTGGTTCAAACCTTACAGTGCAGGTGGGGAAACTGTGTCAGCCAAAAAGAACTTTAATAATAACACACAACTTTCTTAATGATATTTTTAGGAATAACGGCTTTGATTACTGTTTAGCTGTAGGAGTAATGCGATGCTTTATTACATTTATAAAATATTTGAATAACATGGAATGTGGTGTAAATAAAACTTTGTTTGTTTTTTGTATTTGTTTAATAAGCTCCATGTGGATATGGAATGGCATTTGTTACATTGATTTATTCACAGGAAGTATAACCATGGATTATGTTCATTGTTTCTTGGGCCTCCCAGGGAACTGTCCTCTCACCCTTCCTCTTTACCATATACACCTTGGACTTCATATACACAGAGCTCTCAAGTTTTGAGCGGGGTCGTGCGTGAGACTGTAATTTCCGAGGACCGGGGGGTGGGGGGGTGCGAGTGAACAATTTTTCCCGAGGAGCGGGAGGGGGGCGGCGCTGAAAACGCACGGAGCCTGCATAAACTAAGCCACACAGACCGATTTTCTGGGCACAAAAAAAA
This sequence comes from Paratrypauchen microcephalus, assembly GCA_036785185.1. Classification (NCBI taxonomy): domain Eukaryota; kingdom Metazoa; phylum Chordata; class Actinopteri; order Gobiiformes; family Gobiidae; genus Paratrypauchen; species Paratrypauchen microcephalus. Next base: position 4,380,198 of record JAVJIX010000028.1, on the reverse strand, counting down.
AAAAAAACAAAAAAGAAAAGAAATCAGCGTGAGAAATGCCATGTGTGAGCGTCGAATTGCGTGTGTCACACTCTCAATGCGTGAGACTTGAGAGCCCTGTATACAACACAGACAGCTGCCATCTCCAGAAGTTCTCTGATGACTCGGCCATTGTGGGCTGTGTGTCTGAGGGGAACGAGCTGGAGTACCACTCGGTCATCAGTAACTTTGTGGACTGGTGTGGGCGCAACCACCTGTGCCTTAACACCAGTAAGACAAAGGAGCTGGTGATCGACTTCAGGAGGAGACCACTACCTCACTCACCGGTGAACATCCAGGGGCAGGACATAGAGACTGTGGACAGTTTCAAGTACCTGGTTGTTCACCTCAACAATAAACTGGACTGGTCCCACAACACCGACGCCCTGTACAAGAAGGGCCAAAGTCGCCTCCACCTCCTGAGGAGACTGAGGTCCTTTGGAGTGTGCAGGCCTCTGCTCAAGACTTTTTATGACTCTGTGGTGGCCTCTGCTCTCCTCTACGCTGTCGTCTGCTGGGCCCCGAGCAGCACAGAACGGGACAGAAAAAGACTTAATAAGCTGGTCAGGAGGGCCAGCTCTGTCCTGGGCTGTCCTCTGGACTCTATAGAGGAGGTGGCTGAGAGGAGGGTACTGGCCAAATTCATGTCCATTATGGACAACACCTCTCACCCTCTGCACCGGACTATAGAGGAGCTGAGCAGCTCCTTCAGCAGCCGACTAAGGCACCCCCAGTGCAAGGAGCGCTACCGCAGATCCTTCATCCCCACCGCCATCAGACTGTATAATTCTAACATATAGGCCAGACTTGCAATATCCTCTCTTCCATGTTGATGCTTGCTGTTACTATTATTTTCATGTTGATGCTTGTTGTTACTATTATTATTATTACTATTTTTATTATTACTTACTTTATCTCATTCCTGCCTGCATGCACTTTCTTTTCTTGTCCAAATGTCCTGGAGCTACTGTGGCAAGTAAATTTCTCCTGTGTGAGATCAATAAAGTCTTATCTTATCTTATTTTAATACGTAATAAATGAACTGTCTAATTAATGTGCAAACTGTGGTCTTGCCTTTGTTACATGTGTTACATTTACCTGTGAAGTAGAATGTGTGGGTTGGTCAGTTTGTGCTCCCGGTTTGTTGAAATCCTGTCCCTCAGTTTTCCACTGCTGTTGTGTTGTTCTCAGTCTCACAGTGTAAAGGCATGCTCTCAGGAGAAGACTTTACACAACAGCTCCTTCATGCTTTAATGTGGAGGAGCAGTGAGCATGAGTGTGGTATCCTCGCACGTACAAGGAGAGGAATATTCACGACGCATGAGCACTCTCCATTACACAGACAAAACCCTAACACTCCCTCTGCAGTTGCAGGTCTGGATCTGACAAGTCCAGCCCTAACCAGCACCAGAGCTATTGATCGGAGCCAGTCACTGCACTGACATCCCACTCTGATGGATAATGAGAAAATCAGAATGAATACTGTGTGTGATTGACGGGCTTTCAGTTAAAACAGAACTAATTTGTTTCTGAAGACAACTGAGAGCATGAGATTGGTTGTTATTTTTTTTCTTGGAAACATTGTGAAACAAGTGTGGGGTAAAAGTTGCCCATTTGCCGACAGTGTGGCACAATGTGTGGTGTTGACAGGTTTTTTGAGTGCCTGTAATATTGAATGAGACAAGACAAGGCTGGTCCTCATCACATAAAGGGCACTGTAGCCTCACAGTGGGCTTTGGAGGTGTAGGGGACATAGCTCATTCTGTTTAAGCTCTCAGTGTAAAATTGTCTTTATTCTCAGTCACTGAGTCATTATTTTGTCAACCTGCAAGCACTTTATGATAATGATATTCTGAGTTTCTATGTTCACACTGAACACGAATGCAGACCAGATTGGCATGTTTAGCCCATGAGACCTATATTAATTGTCAGTTACACACAGAGGCAGTCAGGCTATAGAAATTGAAATAGGTGTTAAACATTAGTTTTGAGTCAATGGAAGAAATATTGAAATTACACCACTGAATATAGAATATATTATATGATCAGTTCTATTGAATACATCTTTCATTTCCAACCACAAGCTCAAATCAAAGGACCAAATTCCTCATTGCAGACACAGATCCTAGTCTCAGAGCCTGCAGTCCAGGTCTCAGACTAAGGTCCAAAGCCCAGGACTTGCCCTGATCAAGGAGGTCACCTGTCAACAGTCACTGCATCTGACACCTTGAGTGATGGGAACAAGACGCCTGCTGCAGACACTGCCAGTACACAGATGATGCTCTGGCAAAACAATCTGATGGTCATAGTGTCACAAAACTGAACTGAACAGTTTAATTTATTTCGGTCAACAAAATTAAAACACCTCGTCTCACTCAGAAAACTCAAATCAAATACAGGCCCAAAAAGGCATAGGCTCTCAAGGAGACATGAGACTTTTAATATTGCCTTATACTGCAAATATTTTTAGTTCCCCACTGTTACAATACCACATAGACTGCCTCATTAATATGCATGAGGTCAAAGGGAACCAAAAAAAGTCTGTATCTGTGTCAGTATTGCAATATAGAACATTTCACTGCATTCTGAATTCTGATCACCCATAAACCCTCACGTTGAGAGCACATCTGCCCTGACAATATTACATTTCCTTTAAATAACAGATTGCCCTTCATTTGATCAAATGTCCACTAAAGCAGCAGAAATTCTATGGGAACAATACCTCAAGACTTATTGATTATGAAAAGCCTGATATCTCCAACCACTTCAAAATCAATATCACTAAGCTATCTTATATTTATCTTTATAATGCCTGCAGTTAGCCAGTCCTTCCACTTTAGAGGTCAAGGATCAGGCTTCATCTTCAAAATATTTAGTGGCTAAACCAGAGACTGGAGGATGGCTTTGGATGCAATGGTCATAATTATGAAATGTGTTGCACAGGGACAAAGACATGCTCCCTCAATGAGTTATTGATTAGAGCAGAGTGTGAATCAGAGAGAGGTCTGCACTCAGGAACAGCATGCCCCAAAACACACAAGAAAAAGTCATCTGTATTCAAGTAAAATACTACTAATAAAAATACTAGTTGACATACTGTTACCACAACAGGGACGCTATAGAAATGTCTTCTAGAGACAGTTAATGTTATTTATTTTTAACTTATTTTGCCAGCACATAGGGCTAGAATGATTTCTAGCTTGTTACAACTGCTACTACTGTTTTTACTACACTTTTATACAAGCAGTGCCACTACTTAATTACTACTAAGACTGCCAATGAGAAATACAAAGCATTTACAATATACATTTTAGAAGTTTGGTTCGGACTGGTTCATTGCAGAGGGGTGAAGCTGGTGGTGCAGGGTGGGACAGACCTCGCAGGACTCAGGGGATAATGAGCAGTGTTTGATGTGTGCTGCAGGGGCCAGAGAGGGCTTTATAATGGAAGACCCACTCAAATACAGCAGGAATCCACCACCCGCTCTCTCCAACACCACTACGCTTTCAGAGCATTTTACAGATATCAGAACATCATGCAGTAAAAAGGAAATGAATCGGGTGACATGGAGCTTTATGGGAATGAGGCTGTGTGGTACACAGTTAAAGGGACAATACAATGTTATTATATTCAGACAATGTTGTTTATTTTTCTAAGGCTATACAAGTATTTTTGACAAGGTTTAACATATTAGAAGTGTACACTTTAGTGTCCAGTCCACGTAAGCAGCTAAATGTAGCAAAGATTAAAAACAGTTGAGTAATCCTGTCAATAAACTGTTTTTTTTTTAAGTAGTGACTTAAAAAGGGTTGTGGACAAAAGTTATTTGTCACTGAATGTAAAAGAAATGAACAAAATATGTAATTTGACATAGAGCATTTTAATTGCACAGTATTATATTATTAGTGATGAACAAGTAAAAAAAAAACAATCTGGACATGAAAAGCAACACTCTTTGTCTTCTCTTCTCTTTTCTATTCTATCTTTCAGATTGCAACATCACTGCTACAGCTGCTGCGTTCACTTACATTTTGTAAGGTATGTCAGAAAACCCGGGCACTAATGCACCTTACAAAATCGCATTGACTTGGAAAGCACTTTAGAAAATGGGGGCGGGTGAGAGTTGTATTTGACATACGATATTTTAAACTATTTATGCTTATTAAATGCTGTTGTTGACATGGACCTGAGTGCAGTGTTTCATTTCTGTGTATTTTTTTTATACTGAAATGACAAATAAATTCCAATTCTGATTCTGTAACAGATGCTTGAAGAAAAAAGACGGTTCTTGTCAAACATTCACAAACAATGCATAGTTTTCAGTGTTTTGTGAAAATTGTATATCGAGTTGTCGGCATATAAATATTTGAATATAATAAGAATAATGATATCTAATACTGCTACACGTCGACAGAACATTTTCTGAGTAATACCATTTTAATTTAACCCAGTGGATACAGTTTTAAGTCCTTGGGCAAGACATTCAAGTAACTATAAATGAACCATAAGAGTTATTTTTCTGTGTCGCTTTGTTATAATGAACAAGCTACGGTAAGTTTGTTGACCTTGTTTGTGAGAGTTTGTGAGGAAAATCCTTCTGCGTACTCAATCATAGAAAGACATTTCACAATCTTGTATATATTTGATATGAATATGTTTATTCTAGCTGAACTCAATATAGAACTGCGAATAGCCACATAACTACAGAATGTTGATTTCCGAGGAACAAAAGAATGCATTTTCACATGGTTAAAACTGAAAGCTTCTTGTGTGGGCGGCGGCTAGTTTATATGCACAAGTAGTACCTGGGAGACTGCCGAGGACATGATGCCGTGACCTTTGCTTCCACAGCAATATGTAACGCACTTGTCATTGCTGCTTTACAAGTGCCTAACTACTCCTGTGATATAGCCGCGTTTAAGCAGCTGGGCTAAATAATTCTATCAGCTGTGCAATTCAAAAGGTTTGTGCCAATACACTCACAATAAGTTAGGGATATTGTTATTCATATTAGTATTTTTCCTATTTGGTCTGAATTTTAATGAACTAAGTAAAAGTTCCCTTTGATATTACTAATAATGAATGAGAAAAAACACCTTTTTCATTAGTTTAATTCATTACACCCCCCAAAATTATGACAATAACAAAGATAGCCCCAAATAACAAAAACTTGACTGTCAGTAATGGGTGTTTCCACCATTTGCCGCAATGACAGCTTAACAGCGACGTCTCATGCTCCTCACTACCCTCATGATGTTTTGAGGCAATGCATTCCACTCTTCCACCAGTGCTACACACAGTTCTGCCAGGTCGTGTGGTGGTGGGGTACGATCATCCAGTCTCTGCTCCAACTGGTCCCAGACGTGCTCTATGGGGTTCAGGTCAGGGGACATTGCTGGCCATACCATATGAGGCACTCCGACTTCCTGAAGTCGAGCTGTGACAATTCTGGCTCAATGTGGTGGAGCATAATCATCCATGAACAGAAAGTTGGGGGTGTGCTGGCGGAATTGGGGGATGATGATGGGTTCTATGATGTCTCTGAGGTAAGAACGTGCAGTTACTGAGCCATCTACAATAACCAGATCTGTTTTGCGCTGACTGGTGATGCCTGCCCCGTCTGTTGCACCGCCTCCACCAAAGGGAACCCTGGGGACCATGTTGACCTCGGCGTATCGCTCACCTCGCCTTCTCCAGCAACGCTGACAACCATCATTTCTGTGTAAGGTGACCCGACACTCATCAGTGAACAAGACGGTAGACCACTGCTGCATTGTCCTCGTCACATGATCTTGTGCCCACTGCAAACGTTCACAGCGGTGTCTTGGTGTCAGTGGTGTCACCTGCAAAGGTCGTCTGGCATTCAAGCCAAAGTGGTGAAGTCGGTTGCGTATGGTTTGTCTGGAAACCCTAATCCCCCTCACTTCTCGTAAACGGGCCTGCAGCTGTGTGGCCGTTGCATGACGATGTCTGAGTGCGTAGGTCCTTAGGTACTGGTCATCGTTGCGGTCTGTCACTCGTGGGGCTCCAACTCTTGGGCCTGTCACAAACTCTGCCAGTAGTTCTATGTCTTGATGCAAGTCTGCTGATGACACTTTGAGACACACCAAGTTCACGTGCAACATCTGAATGCCTGCTACCGAACCAAAGGCGCGCTATGGCCAGGTGACGCTGCTCATCCGTTAAGTAACGTTGTGTGTTCATGGCTGTTTGAATGATGAACTTGGAATGACTTACTGACAATACCAGCTTTTTATACCCACAGAATGTTGAAATTGATAGTAGCCCCAATATGTACACAGTGAGACCAGTATGTGGAAAACACAAAATGAGGTGTGTCTATCACTCCAATACATTTGCCTCCCTATCCCAAAAATCTCTGAAGTGAAGCAAAGACCGTATGTATGACATCCGCTGAGTCTCTCTCAATATCCCTAATTGTGAGGAGTGTATATCAGGCATTAATTATGAATTAGGTTTAGTATACAGGGTCATTACATTTAGATTTATGTATGTATGTAATCATCTATACAGTTAAGAATATTTTACCTAGTGTGGTGAATTTACACACTAATCAGTAATATCACTATAACCATTAAACAGACTAAAGACATGATTACCAGAGTCTTCTAGGATAACAAGTGGCCCAATTAGAGGTGCACTGTGTAACTTTTACGACGGATGGTCTGCCACCTGCTTCTTCAGAGTTCATTCTTCATCGAATTCCTGACTTAATTATACAAAATATTTATTCCATTATGGTTTTTTATCTCCTAAAAGTACCACAAGACCATTTTGCTGTTTTTTTGTTTGTTTCCATGGAGATATGTCACACATTGGAACATTCCAGGTAATGCAATAAGGATCTCCCTGGAGACAAGCGCCCTCATCACAAGTCACATTTAAGTATGGTGAATTAATCTAAATCAGAGATGTTCTAAAAGAGTACCTCTACATCAAGTGATGGCCATCATTTTTGCAGGTGGTGAAATTGTTGTATTCACAGTTTAAGTTAAGTTTCCCTTGTGAACGTTCCTGAAGGAAGCCTGCACATTCTTTAAAGTACTGCTGGGGAGTAGTTTGTACTTGATTTAGTTGTGTCAGTGAGGGTCAAACATAATGCCTGCCTTTGCCTGCTGCTAAATCAGTCTAAACACACGTAGCGCTCCCAGCTGCTGCCTGGCGGGTGTCACAGCTCAGAGCGTAGGATGGGCCACTGCAGCTGATATGACATGTAGATGGAGGCTTACAATAGCACATTACCACAGTGATCTTTGGGACAGCACGGACCACTGCTCCTATTGGCCTTTTACCCATTTAAGTAGCACACTCTATCTGCTGTGCGCACTCAGGCTAAAGAGGCAGATGCACTGAAATCCCTGCTTAGAAATGTACCGCAAGGGATGCAAATTCTTCCTCTACAGGCAAATTTCTCATTACTTTTTCTAACAAGTATTTCAATGTCTGTATGGACTTAATTTCATGCTTGACCTGGATTTTGACATAGATGCACAAGCAGAAATTGTACAGTTGAAATGACTTTTTGTCTTTGATTTCCATGTAAAATAGTTTCTCCTTTTATAAAAATGTACATGGGTCAAAGGCTGTTCTTTTAAAAATACTTAGTATGATTTTTGATTCATAAAAGATGTTCAACAATATTTAAAATGGGTAGTTAAAATGTGCACTATGTAACTTTTTGGATGGGGGTCCGTCACCTGCTTATTTCTATCCTGAAATGTTCCACAGTATGACATTAAAAAGCTCAACCTTAGATTTATTCAATTACAGGTGTATAAATGCTCACATGCATTCTGACTGTGAGTGGGTTTGCCTCTCCACAGAGCTAACCTGTAACTTGGTATGGTTTGATAGAAAGGTTTAAAACCATACTGTGAAACATGCCAGACAGGCATGGAGAAAATCATTTGGCGGACCTTCTTACAAAAAGGTTACACAATGCACCTTTAAAGATACCTATATTTGGAGAAAAGGGTTGGAAAAACTGAGAAATTGGTTCTCATTCTTCCTGTATTTAAATCCTGCTACACTTCTATAGTTAATCAGATCATGGGCCCAAGAAAAATAATTCAGTGCAAATTCACTTTTTGTTTAGAAAAGCAGAGCTCATATTTATTAATTTGATAACACGCCGGAGACGATTACACACTGTAAGTGATATCCTTTTCTGAGCCATTTTGAATCCCCATCACATAAGCAGCACAACTCAAGCATGAAAACCTATTATTAACTGAATAATGCAAGTTGTTTCATTTTATATTTCTTAAAGTATTTTTTTTTTACATTTTAACTTTAACATATTATAGTGCAAGCAACATGACAACATGACGATTGTATTGGTGAAAAAATGTGACAATTAGTATTCAAGTACAGCATACATGGGTCATTATTTTACATTTTGTTAATTGTAAACCACAATATTGCTCTAAAATGGCTTCATAATAGTTTTTATTGTTGCAAAATGGTTATGTAAGTACAATGGGCGGAGACAGGGGGAAGGTAAAAACTGAAATTCTAAGCACTCACGCCTTGAATGCAGGAGATTACTGTATTACTCAAATGTGCATGGATCAATCGGGATACAGCTCTGAGCAAACTAATGATGACCCTTACAACAAGCTCATAAAAGTCAATTTTACGCCTTCACTGGATTGATGGATTGACATAACTTCTGATATATTTAAGATGGAAAAGCTAACTTATACAATAAACATTCAAAGAGACTAGAAAAGATTTCTTGTAACTTCTCCATTTCTGGTGAAGATCTGTTATATTTTATTTCACAATATGTAATACAATATTTTCTGTTCCTCCCTGGTTCTTGTAAATTGTTGAGTGTTTTGCTTTTTTCTCCTTTTTTGCAATATACCAAAAATTGGAAAGACCATATTTGAACTGGAAATCTGTAATATAAAAATATTTGTTCATTCTAGGTAAAAATAAAAGGAAAAAGGCATAATATATACCTTTAATATTATCCACAAAATCAATGGTATTAAATGAAATAATCAAATGCATAGCGACACGTACTGTACTCGATGTGGTGGTTAGTTCCAGCGTAGCAGAGGGGCTGTGGTGACTGATGTGGTGCAATGAAAGCTGGACTAAAACAGAGCCTCCAGGTGTGCTCCCTGTCACCATGGTGTCAGTGGAGCGTGAAGAGGGCTGAGACGAACAGGAGGAGGAGAAGGAGGAGGAGGCCAGGGCCGCTGTGTCTGCTGCCCGAGGTGAGAGAGGCGCCATACTGGTCCAGCAGCTGAAGGGCCACACCGTTGGTCCAGCCAAAGCCAAGCTACACACACAAACACATCAAAGCAGCTGAGCACAATAGCATAGAAGAATAACAGGCAAAGGCTTACAATGAGCTCCCTTTCTGGTGGTGATAATCAAATGTCCCATAGTGCTGTGTATTTAAGAACACGAAACACAATATAATAGTAGAAATCAAATTCTATAGTTTGGCACAAAATGAATTAAACGTCGTATTGACTTATAAGTTAGTTATTGCATGCAAAGGGCATTATTGGGCAGTATAATGGAGAACAGAGACTACTGAGCAGAGCTACATTTAGTTTGGGCTTGAGTCTGTGATATAGTTTGTGTTGGTAGTTACTTTAAGATCAATAGATTTTAGTTCTCAAAGTTCAAAGTCAGCTTTATTGTCAAAAACCATATGTACAGGTTGCACACACAGGATTTGAAATCGCAGCTCTCCCTAGGCCCACAGTGAACATAAAACAGATGATAAACAAGGCAATAAACATCATGACTAAAACATCACATATACTTGTAGCAAAAGTACAGTAAACTTGTATATAATAACAAATAGGTAAAACACAATGTGTGGTGTAATAAAGCTCAAATGGTGTCATTTAAGCAGCAGTGTCAGTGTCCTTTAAGTGTCATTCTGATTCTATCGTTCTGATTAACTAAACAATCAAATCTAACTTAAAAGACAATAAAAACATTGAAATTCTTTACAGTGTGTACTACATTTTTCAACATTAAACTAGATTTTGACATAATTCAAATTTACTGGCTCAGCCCTGGAGGAAAATTAACAAGTAACAAAATTCAAAGTGCATTCCACACTTTTCTAACTAAATTACTGTGGATATGTACCAAAGACAGACTGTCACATCGAAACCCAGCCGAGCAGAAAAATTAACAAATGGTCTTATTTGAAATGAGACAACACGAAATGGAAGATAGAACATTAGCATGCAAATAAAGCAGAGACAAAGTGACAAACAAGTTCTCAACATGAAACATATGCAAAGTACCTGGACTTCATACTCCCCTCCACCGCCAGGTTTACCATCCCCATTCACATCGTACTGTGGGAGGAAGAGTATTAGCCATGATACCATTGTAGAAGACTCACATTTGAATTGTCAAGTTTTCTCACCTTTTCAAACATGGCTTCATACTTTGTGTATGCCATCCAGTTAGTGCGAATCCACTTCTGTGCCAAATCCTTTGCAAGTTGTTTAGCATCTTCTGAAGGCACGTTAGATAAACCTGAAGACAATATGGCTTTTTATAGTAGTTTGGAAAAGGAAATGTTGTACTTCAGTTCAAATACATTGGTATGGGCTTGCAAGCACACAAAGAAACACTTGCTTATAATACTGTACTGTAGAATAGTAGCTCTTTTGATTATTAGCATTATACAATACTTGTATAACATAATTAGGGCCTGAGCACTGAAGGTGCGTAGGACCCTATTATTGTTGCTCCGTTTCCGTATTATTATTCTTGTTCACACTGGGGCAATTTTGAGCATGTTCCCATGCTTCAAAACAAATGTAACTTTGCACGGGCATCACAAAGTGCGGCCAGTACGACCACAAAAAGACCCGTCCCCAGGTGACCCCCAGGATTCGATAGTGCCCCCTAGCGCGTTGTCTTTCGGGGCGGAAATTCGGTAGGGACATGTATCTCAATAAGACGAACAAACGCCTCACTGCAATGTCATGGCCACGCCCAACAGGAAGTGAGATAATTGGCCTTTTGTGTGATTTTGTGGTATTTGACATACAATGGAATTTGAAACACTTCTCCTACACCGTACCTCAGATGGGCTTAAATTTTGGTGAACATAATCTTAAGACATTGGAGATGTTAAATTGCGAAGGATTTTCAAATAGGCGGTAATATGACGATACGGCGGATCGATACATTTAGGTATTTATTGAATGGGAGTTATGAGTTATGAATGGGAGGTATTTATTGCTAGGCAACGCCCTGATCAAAGATCTTTGATCTTTATGTACCTTTGATCTGATATAGCTGCAAGCAGCAATGTGGGGCCCAGCACCGAAGGTTCATGTAGGCCTCAGCATGTAGGCCACATGCAGGGTCTGACAGGGTCTAACAGGGTCTGTTCTGACAGGGTTAGACCATGTCAGAACAGACACATCAAAGACAGATCAAAGGTTGCTAGGTGCGTTGCTAGGCAATTGACAGCGTGTGCACAACAATTTTTGGAATAAATACACTTTCTTTTCACAATCCACTGCCTCCTCTTTATTTCTAGCTTTTCAGCACACTCAGCCCCCTAAACGCAAAGTGGGTCACGGTTAGTGTACCACTTGAGCCAACCACACGAAATTTGGTATAGCCTTGTATATGATGAAGAGAAACATTTTTATGCAAATGAACTGCCCGTATGTCATAGCGCCACCATGTGGTAGACAAGGGAACTGTAAAAAAAATGCACTGAAACTGCTACTGTGCTTTAGATTGACATGACATCTTGTGCGGCTGAAAATACTTTGTATGCAGGCGTGGAGAATACCCCCCACCCACCATTGGCTGCAGGTGCGAGGGCCCGACCAACGCCGCTTGCGGCTTTAATTCCTTTTTGTTTTTATACCATAACATCAGTATGCCATTGTGTATTCTTCCAACAAACAGATGGTAAAAAGACTCTATGGTCAAATGAAAAATGTTTCACTAACAAAGATACTAACTGTGCTGCCAAATTAATTTTCGCAGAATGTGGTTGACCTGTTTCCAAATTGTTGTGTGTTCATTTGCTATAGACCAGGCTGGAGGCAAAGCAGTGAGCGCAGGAGAGGAGAGCTGGCTGCAGCAGTTGTGAGCCTGGCAGAAATCTTAGGGACAGGGAACAAGCGCTTGATGAGGACCGGGGTGTTGAAACTAAAGCCAAATGCTAAATAGGAATAGTTTGCAATTATGGTTTGATATCATTTAAAGGTGTAATATGTATTAACTTTTTTGGTGGATGGTCTGCCACCTCCATGGAGATGTTATTGCTTGGCTTGAAATGTTCCAGAGTATGGCTTTAAATGTAATATTATTTCATTATTTTCAATTACAGGTGCGTTTAGCTCCAAAAAACAACAGTGAAAAACATGTATTTTTGCTATGAGGAAGGTCGCCTCTCCAGAGATCTGTAAATTGACATGATAGAGTCATGAAGATTGATATGTTTAATGCCATGATGTGGAATATTACAGGCTACATAATAACATCTCTATGGACACAAGCAGGTGGTGGACCCTCCAAACTAACAGTTACATAGTGGACCTTTGATTTACATTGGATTTTCATATTCACAGAGATAGGTGACAAGAGACTAGCACATGGCACAATCTCATGAGGTTTTGACTGCTGGCAGAAACCCTAATGGTATGTCCGTTGGTGCAGCTGCAGATATAAAGAGTCAAATGTATGTCTCGTTATCCCTCACCCTCAATCAGCATGTGTTGTAAAGGAGGCCAGGCATTGGGATAGTCCCACTGCTGGCCGGACTCCTCCAGTGATGTAGGGACTCCATTTGGGTACTCGAGAGCACCACTCCCCTGTGAAGCAAAGAAACACACAAAGCTTCATGGTGCGTGGGTGCCATCTAGTGGGGATAAATGGTACAACATCAGAGAAAATGTAAAATATCTGACAGTGCACTAGAGGGTTGGGGTTTGACAGTTGGTGAAGACAGGGATGGATCTCCTCCTTCCTCTATCACTGTGAGGACACTGTTTATAGTGTTATAGAGACATATAGAGACACTCAGTCCTAGTGCAATGTTGTGCTGGACTCAAATAACCGGGAGACGTTTGTTATATTAAAAACTAAAGGGAAAAAAGGACATTCCTACTATTTTCATATTGCTCATTACAATATCAAAATAACAGTGCACATGCCTCACTTCAGTACAATGTTTAATTAATTATTTGAATTAATTAGTTAATCATTGCATTTATATAGCACCTTTCAAGACACCCAAAGCGCTTTACAGTACATTATTGATTCACTCCAAACTCAGGGGTGATAAGATACTAGCCATAGCTGCACTGGGGCAGACTGACAGAAGTGAGGCTGCCAATCTGTGCCATCGGCACCTTCGACCACCACCCACACACACTCCACCTTCTTACTAGGCAGCAGTCTCCCATCCAAGTACTACTGCCTACTGCCTTACTTAGCTTGAGATCTGACAAGATCAGGCTTTAACAAGCTGGTATGGCCACATGTTAGAGAATTGATAAGAACTCAAAATATGTGGTGTTATCAATCATAATGCACAGAGAGTAGTGATCAGTATTATCCTGAAAAAAGTCCTGATTTCTTTGTGGGGGAAAAAAATATTTTTAGCATTTTATAAGTAAATCTTTTTACATCACTCATGTGACATCTATGAAAAAGTGGGACATTCTCTAAATGGCTGTGCAGGACAACCAAAAGAGGGAAAGTGGTCACCCTAGAGGCACTACCAGTATAATTGATATTATTAGTAAGTAATTTTAACAGTATCAGTATTCTTCAATCTAGATTTTTTTTTAGTTCAAAAGTTCATACCAACCTTGAGATACTGCACTGCCCTGTGTGCCTTCTTCTCATCAGAGTAGCACTGTGCCCAGAGAGGTGACAGGTTGGAGGGGTAGAAATTCAAACGTTTAGATCCTGTCTGCAAGTTGTAGTCAAACCAAGCCCCCAGCTGGTCATCCCAGAGCACTGTATCTATGGCACGTAGTCTGTTTTGTGCTGCCTGCTCATAAAATGCTGCCGACTCATTAGAGCCTGTCACAAAAGCACATATGCTCCTTATATGAGATTATATAAGAGGGCTTCGTTTCTCAGAGCAGGTCAGATTACTCACCTAGGAGTCTGTGGAAAGAAGCCAGCGTCTTCTCAGTGCGGCATAGCAGGGCATTGAGGTCAGAGGGCACAATTTGGCTGGTACGAGTGTCTTTCAGGGTGCCAGAGTTTTGATCTGTGCTGTTCATGTACCAGCGAGAAGAGAAGTCCCAGCCAGATTCTGCTCCAGCTTTAAGATCCATCCACAACTGCTGCTTGAAATCTGAGTAGAAAACACATTTTTTAGTTATTACTTTTACTTTCATCATACGAATTTTATGTTTTCATATACAGTGGTACCTCACCTTACGAATGACCCAACAAACGAAAATTTCAAGTTACGAAACGCCTTCACGTCAAATTTTGGTCTCTAGATACGAATGAAATTTCAAGTTACGAAACGCAAAATCTCTAATCCAATCCAGGCTCAATATAGGGGAGCGGAGACACAACAACACATCAGTATGGTAAAACTCACCTGTCTCACGACGGTCTAAACCCCGCTCACGTTCCCTATTAGTGAGTGAACAATCCAACGCTTGGTGAATTCTGCTTCACAATGATAGGAAGAGCCGACATCGAAGGATCAAAAAGCGACACGGCTCGGCCCCGCGCGGCTCACAGCTCACAGTGTCAGCCTCCCCGCTCTGGAAGTCACATAGAAGCAGAGCCCGCCCCGCCCCGCTCTTATTCCCGCTGAAAGAGCGTCTGTCTTTAGGTAAATCTTCCAGCTGAGGTCCTGACCAAACCGAAGCAAGAAGATCATGGAGATGGTCCCCGGGCGCAGTAATGTGCTGCCCACTGCTCCTGATAACAGGATGGGTTAAATGCAGAACTGGAATTTCCCCACTGTGGGACTAATAAAGGCATAGCTTTCTTTCTTTCTTTCTCGGCCTCTTAGCTCTAGTGCGGAATGTGCAAGGAGACAGGAGCACCGCGCTCCTCCAACGGCACTGCCATGTCCCGGGATAATCCTGGTTTAGTCCAGGTCCAGTCCAGGTTTAGACCTTGCTTAGTTCTGGTCTAGACCTGGTTTATTCCAATCAGGACACAGAACACAAATGTTACACTATAAAAAAAAGTTACACTATTTAAAAAAAAAACTTGGAACGGATCAGGCCTTTTCCATTGAAATACATGTAGCTACTCAACTTACGATTTTTTCACGTTACGAAACCACTTCTGGAACGAATTAATTTCGTAAGGTGAGGTACCACTGTATATTCAAAGTAGCACTAGTTCTAATAATAGTAGATTGCAGTATAACTTTGTTGTTTTTATTCATGTGTTTTAGTATCTATCTTTTACTGCATTTGAGCACAGCTGATTAGAACCACATCTGTGATGTATGCTCTAGCTCGTCCTCTGTTGGTGATTACCAATCATTGTATTTGAGATCTTTTTTTATACTGCATTTCTCTCCATGGCATGACCGAACACACAGTTAAACAAATTACCAAAAGCAACTTCTGCCTAAACTGCAATATACAATATCAATACGTCATGTATCTGTAACTATATATGCTCCACAAAGCCCAAGATGATGAAATCAGCCTCTAAACAATCCTTACCCTCTGTGAGTCCTTCAGCCAGTTCCAGATCGTCTGTGTAGGACTCAGGTCTGGATTCAAATCACATGAAGAAACAGGTTTCAGTTAATATAATTCATTTTCTGAATATGTTTTGGATCATTTGTGGTCATTTGTTTTAGACATACCTTGGCAGTCCCACCTGGACATCAAACCTGTTCAGTGTGTGCTTGTTGCCATTCACGCTCACCAAAACTGAGCGATTCTTCATCCAAAACAAATATTCCTGATCCAGTCCGGGTAAAGCAGCCCTGGGATGGGACATGGAATACATAGCAACCACTTCATCATGTGAATAGACATTGTTTTGCACATTGTTGCTATGCGCACTACTGTACAGTTTTCTACCATAAGAGCACAACCATGATGAAGATTTAAAAAGCATAGTATTTAACATTTGATTATTAGGACGAATAACCCCTTAAAACTGATAATCTTGCTTTTTAATTTTTTTGGCCAGTCACAGTAACATTCAGTCTGCTGCTCAAAGTATGATACAAATATTTTTTAAGAGAAATTGTCATTTCAGAAGTTCAAAAGGAAGTAAGTGCTAACTCCTAACTCCTCGATAAAGGTTAACTTTATAAAGTATATGCAATTAAAGATGTAAATATTTAGTAGAACAAAAAAGGTAGTACATTATAACAAAGTTTGAAAATATTTGAAAAGCTTGTGTTTTGAATAATGATCTGAGAAGCTATTGTGGACTGCAGTGCTGCGAATGACCTTTCAGATAAATGCCAGCTCTTCATCATTTTAACCCATTCGTGCAGATGAAGTTTGGGAACTGCAGCGAAATGTTTCAAGGTCACCATGACCTTTCACGTGCCACAATCAAATTATATAATTTGGCGCACTTGAATTAAGCTAATATGCAACGGTGTCTGAAAATAGTCCCTGTAGCCAAATCTGTCCCCGCTGAAGTGGGCAGAGGGCAGGCTGCGGCTCAGAGGAAATGTTCAACTCATTTTTGCATGTGGGGGAAATAGAAAAACAATGAGAATATGTGTGACAGGACACATGCATATGCCTAAATATCACCTGAGGAACTCTTTATCCTTGGTGACCTGAAAGTAGCTCTCCACCATGAGAGTGAGGAATGGAGGCTGACTACGGCGCTCATAGTAAATCCGCCCACCGTTTGGAACGCAGCCATATCTGCAGGAGAGAGGAGATCTGTGATTCTTTCAATTCTGACATTCCCCTGAGAACAGAATTTCACAAGCCAATGGCGTGGGCTGCAAATGACTTAACATTTAAACAAATAGGCCAATCCACCTGCAGCCAGACACAGCCCTTTGTGAAGTATTGTAAGGAGGATGGGGCTTTAAGGCAGTGTCTGTCTGCTGTACCCATGGATATGAGTAGGGCTACAAAATAAAAGGGAAATTAATACAAATTAATTGTGACTAGCAATGCTGCAATTATTTAACATAATAATGTTAAGAACCATGCTCTGAAATGCACTCAAAACAGAATCCTAAATTACAAACCAAAAACTACATCAAACTTGTCAGAATATTTATGATATACCTCTAAACACAAGTTTCTTTTTAGTTGTATCCAGTTGTGGCATATTAGTTCTGACTTAGTTTTTGTTTAGCCTTGCTTTGGAAAGACTTAGGGTGCACTTATTAGTCATTTAAAATACACTTTGATGAGAGAAGTGGTAGGAATTCCATCTTCTCAGACTAACCTGTCAACAAGGTAGAGGAAGTTCTGAATCATCCCTTTGGCTGTGTCTGTCATCTCAGAAAGCAGCAGTCCGTTAATCACCCAGTAGGAGTCCCTGTGGGGGGTACAGAGGAGGGGAACAGAGGGGGTCGTGTCACAGCCCTGTTCACTTGTGCAGAGAGAAATTGCCCCTCTGACACATCTGCAGCGGGGCAGACAGAATAAGAACACTGCTCTCACCAATAGTAGAGCTCCCTGAAGCGGCCTCCAGGCACCACGACAGGATACGGCGTATAAATCTGTGAATAGAGCTCAGCATGATCTTTAACACTGTCCTGAATCTGTATGAACAAAAGACATTAAATTGTTTCAAAGTCATCTGAGGTAAATGTTAGAATGAAGTTTAAAGATGTCACCTTTTTCCCGAGTAGTTTCCAGAGTTGGTGAACATTGAGAGCCCATTCACGCAGTTGTTTGTCGTTTATTTTGTTTAAAAATGCTGGGCTGTATAATAGTAAGGTTTTAAAATGACAATATACGTATGTACACATTCAAATGGCTGCAGTATTAATCTAAATGTGAACTATGAAAAAACTACATAACACTAACACTAACATTTCTTACTGTGAGTGTGGGTCGTAAAACCAGAACCTCCACCAGAACAATTACATGAAGTGCACCAATATCAATATTAAAACATACTTCAGATTAGATCAGTGTTTCTCAACCGGTGGTAAGTGTACCACTGATGGTATGCAGAGGATTTATTTGATTTAAAGACAAATGTATTACTGCTTCCTTCCTTTTTTTGGTTAAACATTAATTAGAGCTACAATATCAATTAGTCTAATTTTAGAACAAGCTTATCACTAATTTAGTCCTGATCAAGTTCAGGTTCAGGTTCAGGTGGTATTGGAGAAGCCAAATATTATCATGGATTGTACTTGATGTGAAAGATTTAAAAATCACTGCCTTCTTGGTGCACAAGGTTACATGTACCAGATGTTGAATTAGTTCTTACTTGCTGTGCCAATCTGGTGGAGTCCATGTTTCAAATTCTGTGCCCGGCTTCTCAAAATACAGATTGAGGAAGTTCTGCAGTTTTTCCCGTGGGACGGTCGGGGATTCACTTGAGAGGTTTTTAAATGCAAATAAAATAGTATCTGTAGAAAAAACATTATCAAGCCCCTGGGAATCCAAAAGAAATCAGTCAGTTTGACCTACCAGGGGAGTCTTTAAGCTTCATATCAACAAAGTACTTGTCATCGTCATACAGTTTGGCTTTCTGTACTTGATCCAGGATGGGCCCAGTGCAATAAATTTCACTGCAATAAAGGTAAAATATTAAACAGCATTAGCCCACAGACCTGCCATAATTAAAAGTGCAAAGTCCATGACAAACTAATATCCTGTATAATACACTCACTACTTATGAATTGAAATACATAGACATTATCAGAAAAAAATACAGTGTTAGACGCTCAGTCCTAGTACGATTTTGTACACAGCTGGACTCACATAACTGGGAGAATTTTGCTGTTTGTTGTTGTTATATTATATTGTTATATATTTGTTGTTTGTTTGTTGTTGTTATATAAAAAAAAAACTAAAGGGGAAAAAATGACATTAATACATAGACATTACCAGAAATAAATTGCAATAACAAGGCAAGTCATAAACTATTATGAGATGTATACACCAAATTTATAGACCAAACCTTTAGTCTTACCTGTCACATGGTGGGGGCAGAACTACATTTTCACAGGAAATAAGAAAGATTGCGAAACAAAGAACAACAAGGCAGCAGCTCATTGTGAATCAAGCGGTGCATCCAAATTGGTTAAATGCGCTTAGGCAGTTCCTTTTCTTATCACTGACACTGACTCATCGTCCGCCATGACAAGGACCATCCGAACTGAGCATGAAGTGCGCTCATGAAGTTGGGAAGGAGTTGGAAAGGAGCAATTATGCTTCCTTTTATAGCTCCTTAAGCAAAGGAAGCTCGGGAGGTTCCTAACCAACGATAAGGAGCTATGAGGTATCCCACAATCCACTGCGCAGATCAAACCGAAAGTTTCAAGTTACAAGTTATGCACTTAAAATCTTCTGCGTAAATAAACTCAACTTTACTTTATAAAGTATACAGTGGTCCCTCGCTCTATCGCGGTTCACATTGTACGCGGCCTCGCTGTTTCGCAGATTTTTTTTGTTTTTTTCATTTTTTATTTTTATAGTGCAACATTGTTTTATAGTGTAACATTGTGTTCTGCGTCCTGATTGGCTAAGAGACTGTAAACCTTTGCCGATTGATAGATGGGGACGCAGGGGGGGACCTAACCTGGGAAATCTCAGGCTGCTTTCGTTCATTCCGATCTGAAAGACAGCCTGGCAATTATGGCAAGCGAGCTCTCCTGATTCTGGGTGCCAATCAGAGAGCGGGGAGGGGTGGCAAGACGGTGACGTGTACTATGTGACAAACGGAAGCTTATAGTTTGAACTGACAACTGATATGATTGGCTATGGGCTACGTATACGCCAAATGATAGACATTCGTAACGCCCAATAAACAGCCGTCGGCGATCGTAAACCACACCTCCGCTACGAGATATTTCGAAGGTGTCTCCCAGACCATATATCACTTGTGATATGGTCAGGTGTAAACCAGGCAAGGGGGGACCGGGTCTAGACCGGGACTAGACCAGGACTAGACCAGGACTAAACGTGGACTAAACCAGGTCTAAACCAGAACTACAGCAGGTCTAGACCAGGTCTAAACCAGGTCTAAACCTGGACTGGTCCTGGACTAAACCAGGACTGGACCAGGACTAGATCAGGTCTAAACCAGGATTAAACCACCACATGCCGCTCTTTGCTGGTTTCGTGCGGCTGGTTTGTGGCTCGGGCTGAGAGGACGCGGTCCGGGCTCCACGGTTCGATCTCGTGCTCGCAGCCCCGGTGTACGCGCGGCCTCGTGCCAGTCGTGCTGCTGTCACGGATTTGACCACGATGAGGGGTGCACGTGTTGCGCACTTCTCCAAGGGGTTGGTGCGCGTCGCGTCCTGGGATTGTAGCAGTGCCAACGGATCCAGTGACTCATGTCTCCGCTCCTCTCGCGCGTCCAGCAGGGCTTCTGGAATAGTGTCTCTTCCCACGCTTCACTATTAATACATTTTGTTGAAAATCTATTAAAGTTTGAGTGTTTAAATGAGAGAAATGTGAGAAAAGGTTAATTCCAGTCTGAGAAAAGCGTATGTGTGTGGTGAGGCATTTGCAGCCTTAAAACATGTAGAATAATTGTAAAATATAAAGTTGTCCTACTTCGTGGATTTCTGGAACCTAACCCCCGCGATAAACGAGGGATTACTCTATTATCAGTCCTGGTCAGACGTCCACCAGCGTCTGACCAGAACTGACGAAGCAGCTTTTATTCGACCAAATAAACTTTTGTCCAGTTGACAAATTTAATTTTCTGTTTAATGTGCACATTTGTTTACGTTTTACAGGAACGAAACTTAAAACCACACGGCTAATTTGCATAAACTATAAAGTGCTGAAAAAACTGGCTCCTTGTCCCTGATGTGGTCAGCTTCTGTCGGATTAAAGGACATGACTCTGGATTATGCGTGTTCTTCCTGTGACAGGGATGTGCTGCTGGTCGTGAGTGTGCGTATATCCTGATGGTTCATGTTAAACTTTTCTGAGATCCTATGTGTGCAGGTTTAGCGCAGCTCTTTATTAATAGCATTCTCTCATGTACAGTGACTTTATTTATGCCGGCTACCATTGTGATAAAACATTGCCTGTAAAGAATGTAAAGTTTAAATAATAATGGTTGCAATAATAGGATGGAGTTCTGGGAGTTGTAGTTTTGACTGTAGTTTCCGATTGCTCCTTCTCCACACTTCCTCCTCCTTGGTCCTTATATTTGACCTCATGTAGCGCTCAGAGGTCAGCGAAAAGGAGAAGGACAAAGGAGGAGGTATTTTTGCCCAATTTCAGGTGGCGCCAAAGACTGCTCTGAAATCAAGCGATTCAATAATATACCGTGTCAACCAGGCCAGAGTTTATAGAGCCGAGAGCTGTATAAACTCGACAGCATCCCCTAGCTACAGTGTAAGTATTATTGAATAAGGACACGCACAGGGAAGTTAAATTTCAGTGAGCTTTATTTTCAACAAAACTTCTCAGATAATTTTCCCTTTAACTCAAATCCCAGTAAAATTCAGCTCCACTGAAAAACTGCCAATTAGACCAAATTGTAATGAAATTAAAACAAAATTTTTACTTGTTAAATTTGCAGGCATTTCAAACAAGATGAAATCCACTTGAACATTTCATTTGAAACAAAAGAAAATCCAAGTCTGAGGGCATCTTAGTGACAATTTCAATCCCATCCCAAAACGTTGGATCTTACTTAATGCCCAAAGGCTCCCACCCACGTTTCTGAACTGATGCAGCCGTTTGAAACAGGCTTTACAGGGAGCCTGCACATCAGGAGCTACCAATATGAGCCAGATTGACACAAATGTGTGAGTATTTTAGAACAAATTAGTGACTGCATCAGGGCAGCAAGAGCACCAAATTATCCACCCCAAATGTTTTTAAAAGTCCTTAATGAATGAGACAATTCAATATATATTTTTGAAGTATTTACCCAATTCAAGGCAAGATGCTCTTGTCTCAGTCTTTAAGGATTTGACTGCAGCCTGTGACAGTAGAGCCACTCTCAGCACAGTACAACATGATGCCTTCTGGTGTTAAGTGTCTTTGGCTTGTACGGTCAGAGGCTGTCAGCAAACAGACAGCTGCCATGTGTCTGAAGGTCAAATCCCTGTTCTCACAAACTGCACAAATTTGGACTGTTCTGAACACCCTCCCACACCAATTTCCCCATGTGCAAAAAATATGTAATGGGCTAAAGCAGTAAGAACAGGGATCCATTCTAACCAATGAGAATTAAGGATTATAGACAATATTTTAATTTAAATAGCTTTTTTTTTTTAAATCTCACTGATTAGAAACTAAAGCATCTCACCACAAATAGGAAATTGCATTTATCAAAAGAAAATACCCCTAAAACTTAAATTCAGGGGAGGGGAAAGATAGAGTAAGTTTAGTTACCCACTGTGTAAAGTAAGCAGCCTGACCAAATACTTTCATTCCTTCAACATTCCCCTTTTAGTTTTAAAATAAAAAAATTATCTGGGTCAGAAGTGTACAAAAAGCAGTGCAGTCCATTATTGCCTAAACCCATTATTTCTGTTAACAGCAGCCAATCAGACTGAAGCATCTTATGGAGCTGTATAGATGCACAGACCACGAGTTTCTGCTACATTTAAGTGTGATGTTAATTTTGGATGCTCTCAGTTGACTTTTTTTTTTCAAAAGGGGACAGAACACAACATCTCCTTCCTCATTCTTAATCAGGAGTTGTGCCTAAAGCCAAGATGAACGTAACAGTAAAGTACCTTCCCCAAAATACAGATTATCTAACAATTTAGCTGCACTGCAGCACATGTACTACCAAGACAAAAAAAAATCATTGGCCATTCATGATTCACAGAGACCTAGATGGTAGCAGTGGTCTCAGGTTTTACAAGTAAAGGCTGGTGACAATAGAGAATTCAACACTCATATGCACAAGCTTTAAAAAGCCATCTGTCTAAACAATACTTGTTAACACTGGTATCTCAAGTCAAATAGTCAATAATTTAAGTGCAGATAAAATAATCACACCTACCTTCAAATCTGAAGGAGTTTCAAAATTGTCCAAAACATTTCATGCAATCTTAAGATTATGATCACTTGGAATTTTTCACAACTTAGAAATTTAGAAGCCACAATTTCGAACGGAAAACTGGCCTAAGATTTCCAGTGATAACAAAAGAATGTGTCGTTTTTCCAGTTTATCAGCCAGCCTTATAAACTTGTTTAAAACAATCTAAAATGAAAGTATATACACAAGGTGAAACATGCACCCCACACAGGCGGCACGCCTCTAAACAGTGTGGCCATCCACTGGGAAAGTGAAAGTGGGCTTAAAAGCTCCTCTAATCATCTCCATCAGGAATCCTCATGTGGTGATGTTGAGGCACTGCAGCAAGTCCATCTTTAGAGTTCCATTGTGAAGACAAGAGGAAAAGACCAGGGCCTATGAAAGCACTTGGACAGTCTCTCTGAAAAACCCAGTGTTTGTCCAAATGAATCCAAGTTCATTTTAATAATAAGCCAGACCTGTGCATCAAAGCCAGTGGAAAACAGAAGACTCCAGCAGACCTCCCTTTTCTGGAAAATGTGGTGACAAAACTTTTATGGATTCACCTGTGTGGTCAGACAACAGGAGCCTGACTATTTCTTTCAGTAGGTGAACAGTGTGTGAGGTGAGACAGGACGTCACAAGGATTATTACTTTTGAAGAAGTTGAACAGCTTGTTAAGGCACTTGATACAAACTGGTTTAAATTTTCTAAAAAGGAAAAAAAAAAAAAAGATGACAGGGCATGGTCGGGGGTCTGTGGGTGCTGGCTTAGCATCACTGATGGATAGGATTCACCAAAATGTGCACATTTCTATTTTGTCCAAAGCTTTTCTCTTCATGCACTTGTCTTCAATGTGATGGTGCAGCACAAAGCCTTACAAGGCAAATGAGTTCTTCCCAAATATTTTGGCCCAAAAACACAATCCTTACGGTGGCACCCAGAAAAAAACTGTACATTTAAAAAAAAAAAAGGAAGGGGAAGTAAGGGAAATGGAAGGTGGACTGGTCTGTGGAGGAGAGAGAGAAGGCAGTTTGTATTAGAATGGTAGGCTCAGTAAGTGTGTGTGTATATGTATGAGATTTTATATATATTATATAAAATATATATTAATATATATATATATATATATATATATATATATATATATATATATATGTATGTATGTATGTATGTATGTATGTGTGTGTGTGTTCCTAGAGGTACTGGGGTACTCACTGCTCATGGCTTGGCCTCTTCGTGACTCTCGCTGTGGTATTCTGCCACATAAAGGCTCTTGTCAATGATCCCAGGGATGGGCTTAATTTCAGTTCCGAGCTGTTCTTCAATGCCCTTCAGGTTGAAGCGATCATCGTAGGTGATCAGATTGATTGCAAGACCAAGATGCCCAAAGCGTCCTGAATTTTTTTTTTTAAATCCGCTTTTAATAAATATTCAAGTGTAAATTGGCTTCTTTTTGACACAAAATGTAGTCTCTTACCAGATCTTCCAATACGATGCAGGTATGTTTCTCCCAGCTTGGGAAAGTCAAAGTTAATGACGACATTCACAGCCTGAATGTCAATTCCCCTGGTGAAAAGATCTAGTGAAAACAGCATAATTTAAAAAAGTATTACTTATTGCTAGTATTACTTTGTTGACACAACAAGTACATGTTTTTTTTTTACCATGTTGTGATGCAGTTTACTTTTGTAGACTTTACTTATTTGCATTCTTGGAGACTGCTACAGAATACTAAAATGTTCTACAACTCACCAGTGCACACTAGATTACGGCAAAGGCCATTTCTGAAGTCATGGAAAACACGATTGCGGTGCTCCTGAAGTGTGTGACGGTGTAACACAAACAATATGTTAGTCTAAATAAACATTTAAAGTTTATATGTAGTTTAAAATGTACCAACCTGTCTCATCTTGGCATGAATGTAAAAACATGAATAGCCCAGCTGAGAAATCTTCTTGGCAAGCAGCTCAACTCTTTGAGAGGAATTGCAAAAAATTATAGACTGGTTGATCTGAAGCTGAGTAAAAAGACACAAAATATTAATCACACCAAAAATGAAAATAAAATTAAGACATTCCAATATTATTAATCACATAATACAAAGAAAGCTTCAAAAATCATTAATTAAAAAGGAGGAGAGAGTGTTACCCTGGAAAACAAGGTGTTGAGGCAGTGGACTTTTTGCCGTTCAGTTACATAAGCGTAATACTGAGTCACTCCCTTCAGGGTGAGCTCCTCCATGAGGTTGATCTCATAGGGTTTCTGTAAATGTGAATTCTACAACAAAGCATTGCAGTTACAACAGGTCAGCTGCGTGGCAAGTGTTGGGTAGTTGAGCGGACATACCATGAACTTCTGCACACTGAGGGGGAAGGTGGCAGAATATAGTAAGATCTGTCTCTGTTTGGGAAGAAAGCTGAGAATCTCCTCCATCATTACCACAAAGTCCTGTGACAACAGTTTGTCTGCCTGTGAGGTACAAATATAAGATTAGGTGCACATAGTTTAAACAACAAACAACAAAATAAAATGCAACTCACTTCATCCAGCACTATCATCTGCACCTGATTAACTTTGGCCACTCCTTTCTTAATGAGGTCTAAGATTCGCCCGGGAGTGGCAATCACCACATGCACTGTGAAAACAGAGAGCATGGACATGATGCAAACTCAACAGACTATAGTTCTGAGGAGGCTTTTGGTCAAACAGCTGCAATGGACAGTCACCTGTTTCATCGAGCCTCATGATGTCGTCACGTAGGTTTGTTCCACCTGTAGTTGCCATCACCTTCACCCCACCCATGTGTTTACTGACCTGGATACATATTTGGCTTACTTGCAAAGCCAGTTCTCGAGTGGGCACTATAACAAACGCTAAAAGAGAAAGCACAGAATAACAAATGTGTCATTTGCCAAACCCTGCCACACAAATATGGTTGACAACTGAATAGGTTTTAAAATAATTTACTGGATGCTTTATAAAAAGGCTTCTCACCTTGGATGCAGTCCTTCTTCAGGTCAATGCGTTCAAGTAAGGGAATGAGGTAGGCTCCACTCTTCCCTGTGCCATTTTTGGCTCTGGCTAAAATATCACGTCCTGACAGTGCAATGGGGATGCTTTCCTCCTAGAATAAAAACACCCCCAGAAACAACAGATTTCATTTATTATGCAGTTTATAAAAC
This sequence comes from Paratrypauchen microcephalus, assembly GCA_036785185.1. Lineage (NCBI taxonomy): Eukaryota > Metazoa > Chordata > Actinopteri > Gobiiformes > Gobiidae > Paratrypauchen > Paratrypauchen microcephalus. The sequence continues at coordinate 4,353,850 of JAVJIX010000028.1, read as the reverse complement.
GACCTTTGTCCTTCAAACAGTGACCTAATAATGGTGGCTTCCACCAAGCTACTAAGTCTAAAAGTTTAACCATTTAAGGTCATGCAAACCAAAGAATTGTTACGATTTCTGAAACAGACTGTAGATAAGGCTAAAGGTTCAAGGCACTTTGAGGGTTTTTTCCTTTGTTTTGGAAATTGCATCACACTTGTACTACAAAAAGTTCCATTAGTTGTAAATGACAGTGTACCTGAATAGGAGATGGTTTCTCCCAGCCCATTTCAAATATTCCCATTAGTAGCTCTCGTTTTAGGCAGTAGTCTTCAAATTCATTGCCTTTAGTTGCTGTGACATCCTGGAGTAAAAATGGCAATAATTAGAAGTAGTAATAGAAGTCAAACATGAATATATGCTGTTGCAGGAAATACACACCGATGTTTTCATTCTCATATCCTTTGGGGGTAGTTTCAAATTCTTCTTCCAGTCATCCCCAGGTCTGTGAGATAAATTCATTTAGCATGTGCACATTTGTGCACAATTCAATGAGATCAAAGCTGTTTTTGCTTACTTGATAACGGCATTAGTTGTAGTAGCTGGCAGAGAGTCTCCGTTGTTAATTGTGCCTTTTATAGGATTTAGCTGCGGGCCTCCTCCTCCTCCTCCTCCTCCTCCTCCTGGCTTCCCTGAGCCTCGGATCTGTCCATTCTGGTTGGACAAGCCCAAAATCACTGGGCTCTCTGTTCTTGCAGTACTCATGACAACTGAATTTTAGTGTACCAAAGAAACGAATTGGTCACAAATATGTGACAACTTTTTAAAAGGCGTTAGTTGGTTTCTTTGTACCTTGGTGGGTATCACACAAGTTCTTATCTCATAGGCAAGTTCAAATTGAATCTTAAATTTTTAAAGATGTATCAACAGGCAAGCTTTGAAGTTATGGGTCACTATTTTAGCTATCCATCTTGCATAGCTTGGCCTCCGAGTCCACACAAATCCAATCCTGCAAACATAGAGAAACAGATGTTATTAAACAGGTCTGTAAATATAGCATATCTATTTACAGAGGCCGTTGCCATTTCATTTGTTTTTGCTAGTTTGGCTCAACAACAGTATTGGTTTAAAACGTTCAAATAAGATCAAATCCATAGTACCAACATTAACCTGAACCATCGATCAGCCTTGTTTAAATACGGCTAACAATGCGAGTTATGGGATTATTTGTGCTGTCGATCTAATATCACGACACAAAGTCATAGCCTCCTTTTCCTATATCAAACCTTTGCACATGGCGATTAAGCGTTAGGGCTAATAATGACGATACAGCAGTTAATTTCTGAACAATTTACATTTTATGTGGCGTTACTAGAAAATGTTCCAACATTTTAGCATTAACGTTAGCTAGACTGTAGCTCCCGTCACAAGGCTGGCTCGCTGATTGTGGGGAAAATTTCAGTAACATTGTTAATTCAATCTAATCAACCAAACTAATAAACTTTTAATAAGTTCTCATAATAGCACTTTCGGGATTTACGATGTCGTAATAAACAGTCTCCGATGATGTTAACTTGTACAGGCCTGCTCGGGACCTGTGATCGTTGCTAACTAGCATAAATAGCTAACAGTGTCGACTATTCACTTCGGCCCGCGAATAACCGGTGCACAAATCCTCATGTCCTTTCAGTATAAAAACCCGATAGGTGTGTGATGTTATTTAAAGTCGTCTGCCTTACCTTTAGTGTTAACAGACCAATCTTTGTAGCGGTGATTGTAAGATGTAGCTATTGATTTTAGCTGACTACGAAAAAGCCCTAACAAGCCAGTGTCCAAGATGGCCCCCGCTCTATTTGAACCCGCCCCCTGTCGACAGAATCATATTTTGGACTTTTTTCAGGGGGTCAAGTTGTTACTAATAGTTGTATTGAGCATTTGCAATCGAAAAATATGACTATACAGTCTATATTAAAAAAAAAAAAAAAACACAACACACACACACACGTTGCAGAACTTGATATTCTTCTAGATGTGTTGTGGATCGTCATACACTTTTTCACGTTTTATTTCTTGCACTGTGATCACGTACCAAAACCAGGAGTCTCATAAATCAACAGACTTAAAGATTACCCAATATAATTTAAATTTTGTTGAATAGGCTATGTATATTTTATGATAACAGTTGCCTGGAAGAATCCATGACTCATCGCTGTACCAGGTATCGCGGTGTATAGGAAATACAGAGAGATATCATTTGGCTGGCCAGGTAATGATAACAGGGTATAAGGGTTGAAAATACACTTTTGTCATGTGTGATGCAGGGCTCTCAAGTTTTGAAGATTGCTAGGAGTGAGATTTCTGAGGGGGGGGGGGGGGGGGATTTTTTCCTGAGGAGCGGGGGGGCAGTAGTCGAGTTATAAAATGAAACCAGGGGGGATGGTGGAAGGGCAGGGCAAAATCAGAAGGTACTTTGTTAATATGGAAATGCTTTTATAACTAAAAGTCCATATTATCATTCAATAATGCACAGGATAATATGTTATCACACACAGTTTTGGTTTAGTCTTGGTTTTGTCCTGTTTTAGACCTGTTTTAGTCCTGGCTTAGTCTTGGTTTAGACCTGGTTTAGTTTTGGTTTAGTCCCGGTTTAGTCCTGGTTTAGACCCGGTTTAGATCTGGTTTAGTCTTGGCTTAGTCCTGGTTTAGACCTGGTTTAGTCCTAGTTTAGACCTGGTTTAGTCCTGGTTTAGACCCAGTTTAGATCTGGTTTAGTCTTGGCTTAGTCCTGGTTTAGACCTGGTTTAGTCCTGGCTTAGTCTTGGTTTAGACCTGGTTTAGTTTTGGTTAAGTCCTGGTTTAGTCCTGGTTTAGTCCTGGTTTAGACCCGGTTTAGATCTGGTTTAGTCTTGGCTTAGTCCTGGTTTAGACCTGGTTTAGTCCTAGTTTAGACCTGGTTTAGTGGTGGTTTAGACCCGGTTTAGATCTGGTTTAGTCTTGGCTTAGTCCTGGTTTAGACCTGGTTTAGTCCTGGCTTAGTCTTGGTTTAGACCTGGTTTAGTTTTGGTTAAGTCCTGGTTTAGTCCTGGTTTAGTCCCGGTTTAGTCCTGGTTTAGACCTGGTTTAGATCTGGTTTAGTCTTGGCTTAGTCCTGGTTTAGACCTGGTTTAGTCCTGGTTTAGTGCCGGGTTAGTCCCGGTTTAGACCTGGTTTAGTCTTGGTTTAATCCTGGTTTAGTCCCAGTTGAATCCTGGTTTAGACCCGGTTTAGACCTGGTTTAGTCTTGGTTTAGTCCTGGTTTAGTTCTGGTTTAGTCCTGGTTTAGTCCCAGTTGAATCCTGGTTTAGACCCGGTTTAGACCTGGTTTAGTCTTGGTTTAGTCCTGGTTTAGTCCTGGTTTTAGTCCCAGTTGAATCCTGGTTTAGACCCGGTTTAGACCTGGTTTAGTCTTGGTTTAGTCCTGGTTTAGTTCTGGTTTAGTCCTGGCTAGGTCCTGGTTTAGTCCTGGTCTAGTTCTGGTTTAGTCCTGGTTTAGACCTGGTTTAGTCTTGGTTTAGTCCTGGTCTAGTCCTGGTTTAGTTCTGGTTTAGTCCTGGTCTAGTCCTGGTTTAGTTCTGGTTTAGTCCTGGTTTAGACCTGGTTTAATCTTGGTTTAGTCCTGGTTTAGTTCTGGTTTAGTCCTGGTTTAGACCTGGTTTAGTCTTGGTTTAGTCCTGGTTTAGTTCTGGTTTAGTCCTGGTTTAGTCCTGGTTTAGTTCTGGTTTAGTGCCGAAATAGATGCAGAAATAATCTGATATGACTCACCCATAAAAACGCGGTCACTCGTATCCATGTATGCACGTGTCACAGTCTTTAATAATCCGGAGGTCCGGAGAAAAGGACATATCCCGAACTTATCCCGTGTCCCGAGACGAGAGTTCCTTCTTAAGGATTCTTATTCTCTTGGAAATGCCGCGTAAACATTCACGCGGCTCGTGCACAGCTGATCGGCGAACAGGCCGATCAGCTGTGAGCGATCGGCCTCACAGCTGATCGCTCAACTCCAGCACAGTGCAAGTGACTTTTTTTCGCTGAAAACGCGCGGTGCCTGCATTAACTTACCGATTTTCTGGGCACAGAAGCGCTGTGAACAGTGGCTACAGTTTTGAATTGCTTAAAAAATTTTCAGCGTGAGAAATACCATGTGTGAACGTGTGAACACGTCGAATTGCGTGTGTCACACTCTCAAAGCGTGAGACTTGAGTGTGAGACTGTGATGCGATTCCAATATCACACACATTAAGTGCTAGAACTCAAAATGTCCCTCATTACTACACGGTTCCATGTGGCCTTCTGTGACAAATCACCCTTAAGAGGTAGAAGTAATCATCAAAGCTATAGCCTATATTTTAAAAGAAGGCCTTTAATGAATTATTGACTACAGCATACTGCACACTTTTGGACATCTGTATATAGGTATTTATTATGTTGCACTGCTTTAAGATTTTAGATCTTAGACTTTAGTTTAACTTTAGATCTCTGTCTTAGATAGTTTTTGTTGTGTTTTGTCTTTATATTGTATTTTGTACACTGTCTTTTTTTTGCACTACCTGGCCAGAGAGAAACGATTCGTTTCTCGAAATTTCAAAACGAAATTTTGATTCACTGTATGTTGAACACATATGGCAGAATTGACAATAAAGCTGACTTTGTTCTTTGATCTTTTGAGCATGCAGCTCTTTGAATGTTAAGGGTTAAGGCTCAAACTTCGGCGTATGTATTTCTCTTTTCTCGTGTTTTGTTTGTAGTTAAATTTTGTGGAAAGTTTTGACTAGCCAAAAATAAATGGATAAAGACAAGTGAGTGTGCAATACATGTAAGAAAGGTAAGAGGAAGCAGTTAACCCATCCCGCTCACCAAAAAGACACATGACAACCTATACTGTGTACGAGGTAAGATTTAAAACATTTTTTATGTTCATGTATTTCAGAATACTTGCAGAACTATTTGAGATGTTGGTGTTGTCTAGTTTTAGCAATTGTTAAGAAATATATTGTACATAATTCTACAGGTTCTCTTAAATGTGACCTGTGTCATTTCACCTACCATTGTTAATAGTATACAATAGTATGCTTTGGCCTCAGGATGGCATTGTTACACATTGTGTCAACATGTGGTCACCCTGACAAGATCTTCAGATTAAATGGACATCAACCAAGCATATGCTAATATTTGGTTATAGAGATCTTGAGTCTTTGTTCTGCATGTTGAATACTATTTATAAAAAAGGGGAAATGAAAATCTCACCCACTGTGATTCCTACAAACTGTACATTTTCTCCATTTTCAGTCAATGGGCATGGCAGAGACTGACAATGTCACGGACGATGACCTGTATAACTATGACTGTCAAACAGAGGAAAAGGCCATGCAGCACTTCCATGCCGTGTTCCTGCCTGTGTTCTACAGCCTGATATTTGTGTTGGGTGTAGCAGCCAACGGCCTCATGATCACAGTTCTCCTGAGACGTCGGCACTTCCTCCGCATCACCGAGATTTACCTTCTGCATCTGGCCCTGTCCGACCTCATGTTGCTCTTTACAATTACATTTGATGCAGCCGATGCTGTGACTGGGTGGATGTTTGGCGAGTTTATGTGCAAGTTAACTGGGTTGTTGAAAAACTTAAACCATCTGTGTGGAAGCTTCCTTCTTGCTTGCATTGGATTTGATCGATATTTGGCTATTGTTCATGCCATTTCTAGTATCCAAATTCGACAGCCCAAAACAGTACATCTCATTTGCATTTTGCTATGGGTAGTTTGTTTGGGGGTCTCAGTTCCAAATATAATCTTTTTGACAGTGAAAAGGGATGAAACAAATTTAACAAAGCTTTTTTGTTTTTATCATGAGTATGGTATTCATGCAAACAACTGGCTTCATACCAACAGAGTTCTGAATCATCTGTGCTTTTTTGTGTCGCTGGCTGTTATGGCTTACTGTTACACTGCAATAGTGGGCACTTTGTACAAAAGTCAAAAGAATCAGGCTAAACAAGGAGCAATTCGACTAGCTTTACTCATAACCCTTGTGTTTTGCCTCTGTTGGCTTCCATACAATATTACATTATTGATGAATACTTTTGTGGAAGTACAATTAATTAAAATTGATACCTGTAATTTTTACACATCACTGACCTCTGCTTTACACATGACAAAATGCCTTGGCATTTTCCACTGCTGTCTGAACCCTTTTCTTTATGCTTTTGTTGGGGTGCGTTTCCGAAATGAACTGATGGAGTTACTCTGTGCGCTTGGTTGTGGTCGGGTGTGTCTGCCATTAAAGAGCGTGCGGAATAACAATCAATCATCCATTTCAGAGGGAGGAATAACCATAAGCACCTACTGAAAGAAATACTTGCAATGCTTGTAAATATGCCGAATATCCTACTTTTGAAATGTGTTTCATTGCATTGTGCATTGCAGTGTGTTTTTAAATGTACTGATATCAGAATTTCTTGTGAAAACTTGATCTAAAAACTCAATAATGTAAAACTCAATAATGTAAAAAGTAATAATGTAATTTGCTTATGACATTTTCAAGAGATGAAAACTCAAAATAAAGTCAGTTCAGAGATTGTTGTATTATATATGACTTCTAATAAAACACAGTTATACAGAACAGTTGCAAAAAAACAATCACAAATTGCATGATATATACAGCAGGTATATATTATATTTTTCTATTACTCTTTTACACATTAGCTTTGAGAAAATAAATCAATGGCATCAAAACAAATAGAAATTTGAGGCACTCTCCTTACTGCTACTCTGCACAACAATTATATTGCAAATTTACATATATTACATTTTAAAATGGCTTCAGATTAATAGTTTAAAATCTGATCATTGTTGTTACCTCATCTTTACATTGTATCGTTTTTCTTAAATTATATAAATATTTAGTCACATAATATTAACCCAGACAATAATAACCCATGGACAATATTAACCCAGTGCTAATGTAATTTTCTTCTTATTAGAATGGTATATTGGCCATACCCCCTGATCCATAGCTAATTGGACTGTCCAGAGGTGTTCCCCGTTGCCTGATTGACTGAGGACCCATCATGCCCGGTTGGGGCAGGCCCATCATTGGACCCTGAGGGGACATTAGAGGTCCTTGGGGACCGAAGGGGTCACCAGGAAAAGCCAGACCTTGCTGCTTGGCCTGCATCATCATCATCATGTTGTGCTGTGCCATAGTGTTGTGAGAGTGTTGTTGAGAGGGCATCATGCCTTGGTATGGGTTGGCTGAATGGTGCAGTGTGTTGTTGGGCATCATACCATGCTGTTGCTGCTGCAAAGACATAGCTGGTCTTCCCATCATATGTCCAGGGGGGCACATTGGACCAATTCCTGCACCAGGCACCATACCTCTGGAAGCTCCCAGGCCTTGGCGCCCTACACTATGTGACAGAGGCTGCAGCTGCTGTTCGGCCATCATATTTTGTAGGTTAGCTATGTGTGGGTTTGATGAAGGGCCACTGCCATGAGCAATAGACGAAGACAGTTGTTTGAGTAGCTGTTGTGAAGAACTGTGTTGAGGCGGTGGTCCTTGAGATGGATTCTGATGAGCTGTATTGCTCTTGGGAAAATACTGAAGTATACTACTGGGTTTGTCACAAGGAATGATTCTGGAAAGGTCGAACTCAGGAATACCTGTGTGAGTAGGACGTATCACTTCACTTAGATCTGGGCCATCTCTCATAGGCAGAGAATTGAATGAATCTGGAGGTCGTTGGTGTGGGTGGCCTTTATTGATCATGTGCAGCTGCTGAGGAGGCAGGATATTATCATTAGACTGTGTGAAGTTCTGGACCATTGCTCCCACAGGTGAGTGCAAGGGCCCATGAGACTGCAGGCGAGGATAGCTTCCCATCTGGTTCTGAGACAAAGATGAAACTATTCCATCAGGGACACCAGCTCCAATCATCACAGAGTTCATGGAGGACAGACCCATTTGGTTTGGTGAGGAAAGCATTGGCCCTGTAGCTTCATGAGAGAGCTGCGGTTGACCGTGACTGATGGGGCTTTGAGTTTCTGGACCAAGCAACTGGGATGCCTGGGAGTTTCCTACAGACATTTGAAAAAACATGGTTAGATTTTATATTAAAACAAAGAACATGCATTTACTCCTGAGTACATATACAAATGTGAAATAGTGCTGTTTTTTATTATTTGTTGTTAACTTTGTTTAATTACTCAAATTTTTACCTCCAATACACACACCAGACAGTAGAGGGCGGTCTGGCAGCATCTCATCATCAGAACTGGCAAGTGTTTTGATTGCTTCATGATAGAGAGGGGTGGAGCTGGGCATAGCATATTTGGACATCTGAGACATTATTAACGACAGAGGATTCTGTGATGGAGGTGCCTCAGTAGAGGAAGTGAATGGTACATTTGTGTTTGTGGAGCCTGGCTGACTAGTAGGTGTTGAGCTGGAACTTCTGGGAGGCAGTGATTGACCTGGAGACACAAAAGAAAAAAATATGATCTACAAAGTACATGTGCAAAATACAATATAATCATATAGCCAAAATAAAGGACTTTACCCGTTTCAAGAGAGGGTCCTCCATTGCCCACCATTTTGCCACTGGCTGGACCAGGACTTGGAAGAGTTGGTTTTGGAGACGTCCATCCAGGAGAGCCCGCAGCTCCGCTAAGAGTAGGAGACTTGAGTTGTCCTGGTGAGGCTGAGGGAGAGTGCAGGCCATGGGTGGATGAGCCAACTACTTGAGGAGACTTTATGGAAGAAGGAGTCCCAGCCCCCGATGCTGGAGGAAGTGGAGGAGGCTGATGTGCTCCAGAAGGAATCTGGGAAGGTGACTTTATTCCAGCCCCTGAGGATGAAGGCAGAAGAGGTGATGGGACTTGGTCAATTGACGGAGAATTGAGTTGATGAGGTGCAGAAAGTGATGGAGAGGCTAAAGGATGAAGGTTCAGCGTTGGATCCGACGGGTGTCTTGCTCTGACCTCTGGACCCTTAAAGCCCTGTGCCATTGGCAAATGACTGAGCCGCATTGTAGTTCCCATTTGGTTTGGGCCCTGCTCTTCAAACATTTCAGAATCAGTTTGAAGATAAGGCCCTTCAACATGTCCAGTGAAAGGACCTTGGTTTGGAAAGTGAAAAGGACCATCAGGACCAGAGTTAAATCCCCTATTTTCCTCTCGTCTATTTTGTGAGTTTCTTGCTTGGGGCATTGCAGCAGGGCCAAAGATTTCACTTAAAGATCCAACTTCTAATGAATTTCTAAGTTTTTGAGTTAAATTCAACTGCTGATGTTGCTGTACATTAATAGACGGTTTCATAGTCAGAGGATTATTACTTCCAAGAGGCGAATCTACTAAGTCCTTTATCTGAGGGCCAGCTCCAGGTGAACCCAAAAGAACATGTGAACCAGCAAAGTCCATGGGATCATTTTGAGAAGAAGGTGTACCTCGGCGGATCATTCGATTAGGCCTTTGCATGTTGTATTGCAGCTGTTTAGCCAGTCGAACAAGTTCACTTCTTGGAAGTCCTTGCATCTGATGTTTTTCCAAAATATGAAATATTTCCTCACGTGCAATTAAATGCTTAGATGATTCTGTACTACCTTGCAAATGCTGAGGGGGTCCACCAGTGTAAATGCCTTGAAATTGACTTCCAGGCCCTTTATTATTGGGCATTTCTTCTAACCAGAGCATTCCTGGTCGAGTTGGCCTTTGGTGTCCTACACCTTCCAAAGGAAATGGCCCTGGACTACCAGGAAACCCTCCCCCTGGTGGGCCTCTTGAGATTTGACCTAAAAATCTGGGGCCCTGAGGTCCTTCTGGCATTTCTAATATTTGTGTATTCCCTCTAACTCCCCCCCCTATCATGTTGTTTGCCCATTGCTGCTCTCCAGGTTTGCTGTGGTAGGGGGGAGGTGGTCCTCTCATCATTATGGGACCTCCAGGCATTCCCATTTCAGATGCTCTATAATTTTCAGAATGAACCGGAGACTGTATCTCTTGTTGTCTTCGCTTCTCTTGATAGTATTCCTCTTGGAGTTTTCTCCAGGCAATTTGTTCAGGAGTCAAACCTTCTGGACCAAGTAAATGACTGATGTCCATCCCAGATGGGGACATCTGGTGATGGGGGTGGTCTATATCATGATGTTCTACTTGTGGTCCACGTAGTGACTCTGTTTGAGAAATGATTGATTGAAGTGGTTCCTCATATTTCCTCATATTCCCCATCGGAGATGTGGAAAGCACATTATTATTAGGGCCGCATCCAGAAATAGCCCTTCCATTGCCATTGCCATCCAGAACGCTACTCCTTTCTGTAATGCTAGGCGGGTTGTTGGGATTGTTGCAAGAGCTGTCTGGATCTCCAGATCCAGCATTAGTTGCACTGCGCAGAAACAGTCTCTCAATGTCTCTCAATGTCTGCAAAGACCGCTCCCTGTGTTCTAGCTGCTCTTTAGAAAGATTTTCAGGGCACAGTCTGGGAGCTTGAGCACTTTGTGGGTGTTTAGACTGGGCAGTAGGACTTTGAGAAGGAGAAACTGTTGGAACAGGAAGAACCATACCTCCGACTGCTTCCCCATCTCTAGTTGCTGGTACTTGGTCTGCTGGCAAACAACCACCCTCTAACCTGGTGAAATTTGTATGGGATGCCTCGCTGGTTCTAGTCTGAGCCATTTCACTGTTGGATGAAGGTGGAGTCCCATCTCGAAGTGGCATGCTCATTACACCTGCTGATGATGGTCGTGGAGTCCCACTTTGGGATTTAGGTGTGGAACTGGGCGGGGAGCTGCTAGATCTTACTTTCTCTGGCATGTTAGAGCTGCTAGTTCTTACTTTCTCTGGCATGTTAGAGGACTTCTTCCTTGCTGGGTGGGCCTGTGAAAAAAGGTTAATTTTTTTTTTTTTGTAAACAATTAAAGCAACATTTTCATCACATAATAATGGGATTTAAACATATGATTAAAACAGAAGAATCATCCTACCTGTTCCAACTTGGAGTGAGGAACATTTTGCTGGTGAAAAAGCAGAATGGAATCACTCTGGCCTTTTAATACAGCATCTGCAGCGCTGGGGGGGATAAAAACAAAAAAAAATAAAATCTAAAAGCTGTTCTTCAAAGAATCAGACGGTTACTTGAAAAACGTGAGCTGTACCTGTTGGCCAGGCTGGTTGTGAAAACATACACTAATTGCTTTAAAGTCTGTTTGGGTTCCACCTTCAACTCTGGTCCAGGTTCTGAGTGGAGATTATGGAGATCCTGAACAGGCCCAACCAAGGTCTTTTCTCCTAAACGAAAAAAGTGTAACAATCTAAATATTCTGTAATTCGCACAACATGGAATGCATTATGATATCTACAATTATACGCTAGATGGAGCTAAATACATGTATTGATTTAAACACACAAGGCATACTTCTAGGTTAATGTCATGAAATGTGTATAGCTAGCTGAAAGAAGAAAATAATATTTTATTTGATGCATGAGAGTATGTAAATATTAAACTTACTGTGGATTAGAGTTTGTGGCTTCTCCTCATCTTCCTCTGTGTCAGGACCAGAGCACCATTCATCTCCACTATAGGGCTGTTTTCTCTCCAAAACACAGCGTCGCTTAGTGCGTATGATGCCTTCTAAAAAAATAAAATAAAATGTAGGAGACTAAGGAGTAGTAGAAGTAATTTAAGTACTAAAACAGATTTCTTCTTATTTAAATCCAGCCTGGATGTTTATGAGTCAAAATAAAAACTAATAGCCCTGAAAAGAAAATCTATGCAAGATCGTGAGAGATCTAGAAGACTAGCAATGTAGAAACATTGTTAACAATGTGTATGTGCATACATTACTTAACCAATGTATGCAGCATCACCTTTCTGTCAAATGTGTTGTATTGTTTTGCAATAAAGTCTGTGTGAGATTATGTGTATACTGTACTATAAGACTGTGCTTTCAATGTACAAGTTATCTTAAGTACTTCACAAAGCTCTTCTGTTGCTTAAGATTTACAGTATGCCAACTCTTGTACAGGAAACCCAAATGAGTTGCATATCATAAAGAAAGTAACCCAATAGTCAGGTGCTCCCCAAGACAACTATAAAAAGCACTGATGCCTTCTCAGCTTATACAAGTCAGCTTGTGAAAAGCCTGGGGAAATTCTGATGCTGTCTGAAAGGTCAGGGCATTTCAGTGAGAAAGGAAACAAGTTCATAGGTCTCCTCAGTCCCAACATTCACTTCCTGCTGTGGAGGAGGCAAACGCGCATCATTTCGTGTTTCAAGATTTTGCTGATTGTAAAAGCAAAAAGGAGGACACAAGCAGAATACATCTATAACATAAAGTGTACAGTGCTACAGTGAATGATGAACATACCTCCGCTCTCCACAGATGTGCGCACATGTCTCTCGTCTGAGTCCATGGAAACGCTGCGCTCCCGCTTGGTTTTGGTCTTCAACATCCCTCCAGCGGAGCTCAATGATTGGCTCACAGACTTAAGAGCGTGACTGCCAGGAGAGACTTGGCTGCTCTTGACTCCATTGCCACCGACACCTTTTGGGCCCTGCTGCTGAACCTGGTTTATACTGGGGATGTGGGACTGACCCTCACTACTGACATTGCCATGGTTGGCTAGTTTATTATCCGGGTGCATTTGACTGGCTGATGGCAGAAAAAGGTGTGGTATGGAGTACTGTGTGTCACCCTGACATGGTACAGTGGCAGTGCTATGGGTAGAGAAAAGTATTCATTTTAGCACTTTAAGTTAAAGAAATTTCAAAACATAAGATCAAAACAATGACAGGTCAAACACAGCATTTAACAAAAACAGAATCAAAATTCCTCATTAGATGACAATAATGTATTTACCATAGTTTATTTAGTCTGAAATGATTAGGGATACAACTAATGAATAAGCTTAATAGTCAATAAAAGTATTTTGATTAGTCAACTTGTCAAATGATTTTAATCTTGTACAATTTTGATTAAATTTGTTTATAGACCAGATAACAATTGTAACATGTTAAAATTATTGATGACAGATTAGTCATTGCAGGACTAGAAATACCGGTAAATGTATTGTCTGTAAGATTCTGGTAATGTACAAATTCGCCTACACACATTATTTTACTTGCCTCACACTTCATCTTTAACACAGTCATGGCTCTCCTGGGACATTCCCGCACACATGTCTGTGAACAACAAAAGGATACAGTCAATGGAGGTAAACAAATACCAATCAGTTTCATGTGTATTTGTCAACATTGTCTAACAGCCATTTCAACAAACAAAACATGTGGTCATCTGAGACCACTATCTCTTTAAGGGAAATGGGCAAAGTGATGTGCAGCTCACACATTTCAGACTCCGCCTCCTGCAACACTCTGCAAACCGCAAAACTCTACCACACATTCCACAATGTTCTGTAGCAATACCTGTCTCCCCCTTCTGAGCCACTGCAGTCTTTAGTTACCCAGATGACAAAAACGCATACAAACCTGTTACATTACACCTCACAAGTTTGGTTTATCTAGTATCCGTTTACAAAGACTGTTACATGCCAGCTTCTTTCATAGTAAGCAATAAACAGGAGCTCTTCACAAATGGGGGTTGAAGCTGCTATCAAACATAAGGGGTCAACAACATAAAAAAAGTTTGGCAGGTCCCAGCAAGACCTTTACACACCTGCTGCTTGTGAACAATAGCTGGTCATAACAGTTCGCAAACACACAGTTCAGATATTTGGCTCACAAAATGCAGATATCTTACTCAACATTTCCAGTGCATTCTATTTTCAGAACATCACCCCCTGCTTCTTACCATTTCTGATCAGCTGACCAAGTTTTATCATATTATCTCAGGGATAACTTACCTCGTCAGGTAAAGACAAAGCTGTAATTAGTCATTAATTAACACAGCACAGAGCTCCGTCTTGTTTGGTCTCTGAAGATCTTGTCAGTTATTAACCAAGAGGGACGTCACTGCTGTTGACAAAGTGTGACTCAGTTGCTTTGTGTTACTCAAAGTAAAGCAGGTCGTCCAATCATGGTCACTGTGAGCTTCAAGTAGGTTGGCCTCACCTCACATGCATGTCTGGTACATTTGCTAGATAGCAGCATGTAGAGTCTTACTAAAGACAACATATTTAAAAAGTAGAAAAGGCCTTTACAAAACATACATTTTGTATTAAGTATATAATCTACAAAATGCAAACCTTGACTTGTAGTTTATGGTGTTATGATGTTGTGGTTTGTATTCAGTTGACATATTAATGTTTAACCAGTGTTTCACCATCTTGGCTCTCAAACAAAGCTATCCCAAACACATATGAATACAAAGCTGAGAGTAAATGTCATTAGCCTACACTGGAGGGGTAAAAAGGACTGTAAGCTCGGAGTCCAAACCATTTAGTCAGACTACTCGACAAACACGACTTAATCTGACATAAAATGTCAAAATACCAAAATGGATACTGAATTCTTATACTTGAGTAAAGAGTCCCTCAGTCGTCCAGGTAGAATCCATGATAAAGGAGAAATTCAATTTGTCAACTGGACAAAGTTTGTTTGGTCGAAAACGTTTCGCCGCTCATCCGAGAAGCTTCGTCAGCTCTGACGAAGCCTCTCGGAGGCCATTAATTTACAAGAAATTAACCACAGGGGTGTGGAAGTATCACATTATATACAATATATACTGTATATAATATATATAATATATAGATAGATAGATATAGATATAATAAATCAATATATAAGGAAATGGAACAGTGTTACTCATATGCAGATCTATATGTGCATGCCATAATAGTTAATAGACTTTAATGGGAAATTACGTTTAATTTTCATTATTAGTTTTTGTTTTTTTCTTCACCAAATATTTGCTATTATGAGTGGGCTATGTCCATATATTTCCAGTGGGTGGCAGTATTTTTAGCATGAAGGGATATGAATAGCCCCAGAGAGCCCCGGTAAGTCATGGTCAAAAGTGACGACAAAAACTGGGGCCAATCCCAGAAGACAGATACCACAGAGGCTCTCTGTGGAGCGGGCGTTAAACACAAGCCACAGTGTTTACCAGCACACATAAATGAATAGTGTGAGTGGGACTGAGAGCACACCCTCTACAGACGTGTACACTTTTTACTAATGTGCAGTACAACAAACTTCATTTGCCATGGCGCCACCAAATATGTGGCCTCGGCAAGTGGCCTTGGAGATCACAAGACTGACAATGGGCTGAAGTTGGAGTGGGGCTGTCAGTGGTACTTGAGGATACTGAATGCATTAACAAAGCATATGACTGTGTGGGTACTGTGCTTTACAAGCAGCTGCCAAGGCCTGTACACAACCCAAATATCTCTTTGCACTAAGAATGCAGTACACAATAATATTAAAAATGTGTTAATGTGTAAGAATAGGACCTCAGAAGAGCAGCCATTGTCAAGGCAATGGGGATTGAAATGAACATCATATTATGCCCACTACAATATAATAGACAAATGATGATATTATGAAATACTGTGTTTTTTCCTCTAGAAAGCAGGGGACAAAGTTTGAGACAATACAGTAAGTGAGTTCTAGTGTCTTGAGCTTGCAGCTTGAGTACGGTAAATGGTAAATCAATAGGATCACATGTGGCTGCCTCTATCTCAACGCTGGCTGGGATATACTTTATGGCTTCTAAAGGCCTTTGATAGGATGCTGTCTAGACAACACATTAGACTCAAGATATACACCGACAGACAAGCATTCACTTACACTTCCATTCACTCTAAACAGACACCTCATTTATTAACTCCCCAGGTCGATTCTGATCATACAGAATCTTCTTGCAGAGAGATATCAATGATAAGTTTGGCCAAAATGAAGCTAAAATGTAGACAAGAATCTAGGACACCTCCTTGACCTTGGCATCTTTGTAGCATCAACAGAACACATTTTACCAACTCTAAATGACACAAGGAAAAAGGCAAATATTTGTGTGTAGACCTAACACAAATAAAGCTGACATTTTTCTAGTGTGACAGAGTTGGTCTTTAGTTACTTACCTGCTGCTCCAATGTGCCACTTTCCCACAAATACCTCTGACATTTGGCTTGCTACTTTTTGTGAGACTTGGAGGGGGCTGTGTAACTGCCACCATGACACACAAAAGTTTCAAACAAGGCCAAAAATGTGGTCGTTATCACTGCACACCGCTAAGTTTGACAAGTGGCCTTTCTCTGAGCATTAAGCGCAGGGACCTACTGTAATAATGACTTTTAGGTCTAAAAGCTTCTGGGCCCAAGCTGAGGAGTGGTTTCAGTCCTTTTATCTTTTATGTTTTATTACAATATGCAGCTGGACACTAATTCATTATCTCCATCCATCTGTAGTTATGTAGATAGGTCGGTGACAATAAGAATTTTGAAGTGTGATACATTGCTACAGACAATCTTGTGATAGTAATATTAAAGGCCATTTTGGCAGGATAAACCCTCTTGAACCATATTAAAGACAAGAGTATTTGCACTATAAACAGCACATTGAAACACAGCACTGGCAAACACTGTCTCATTAGTATCAATTGCGATCATAGATATCATTATCCTCTGCAGCTCAGATGTTATAAGTTGTACTGGTGCAAATAAAATTACAGTTAATACATTTTGAACTAAAATAAATAAATGTTTATCTCCTTTTATTTTTTGTAATAATTGGTGTTTTTTTCAGATTTAAGAAAGTTATGTCATATTCTCAGATAGGGGACCATCTGTATTAAGACTGGTCTATAGAATGTTGGAATGTCATCCAGAACCCAGCAATTATCGTGGATGGCAATAGCAACAAAAGCTAGAAGCAACTTTACCAACAGAAAACAAAATAACTGCCTATTAACCAACTATTAACTTCAGGAAGATGCTGAATATTTTGAGGAAATACACACAGGTAGTCCAACACATTACTGGGGGGAGGAGGACAACCGTTTCTGTGGATACCAAACGAGTATGACCCTTCAGGAAACATTACGCAATGTCCAGTGAGCCAGTAATAGAGAAAATCACTAATGAAAAGACAAAGGGGATCTCGTACTATTCACTGAGGAAGAAGTCCAGGTAAGTTACCACTGAAGCTGTTAGCACTGAAGAGTAAAGTAATTGGTGCGGCCTTTGCTTTGGAAGCACTGGACATATTGTATCCTCTCCACAACATACATGGACAAGTGTCAACTAGAGTAACTAAAAAGACAAACCCATCAAAAAGCACAGAAAGAATCAAAGGGATAGGCTGTGTGAGGCAAGCGGCAACCGTTTAACTTTACTTCTTTGACCTATGTCCCAAAGGCAATACTGAACTGGGAAGAGGCTGATTCACTTGGTGGGACAGCTAAACATGCCTGAATATGAAATAACTGCTTTTAAAAAGGAAAATTCCACTTCTGCTTTTATATTATGGTGTTCCCACAGTCCTAGTTTAGACGGAGTTGTATTTTGATTGGTGCACCCCCCATCCTGTACCGTACTGTACCGGCTTAAGTGATTGAGTGCTCGGAAAATGTACATTTTCAACATTTTCACTCCTATCCCCACTCACCTTGTTCTTACTTGCGATTCTTTTAAAAAGTCAGACATCAGGGCATACTATCAAAACTGTTATCATTTGCCTGGCAAGTCAGTTGCCCCTACTTTCTGTTCAACTGCAGAATCTGGAACCAGACCATACAGTGCATCAAACATCCGTGCTTATTTGGGAAATATCAGTCATAGCTGTTAAATTTGTAGCACGTGTCTCTCAAATGCAGAAGGCACCTCCTCTTAAATATTAACATTCAGAACAAAATACAGAACTTCTTTTATGTCATTCATATTCAATTTAGTGCTTTGTTTCAGCAGAAATCTGACAGATTTCGCAGTTCACATCCAGACCATGTGTATCTCTGATTGATTAATCCTCACAGCCATCAAAATTCTGTGAGACAGGCTAAATTATCATGAAAACAAAGTTTCATAGGCATACTTTGAAAGTGACACTTATTTATTTAAGGATTATTAAAAGTATCTTTTGACTAGGCTCACATAGTCCAGTGCTGTCTTGGAGTATGCGGTCATGTGGAAAGGTTCTCAGTATCCCATTATTCTTTCATAGCTCACCTTAGCAGTGCTCCCTGTAACTCAGCCCAAACTTCTCAGATCACCTGTGCAGATAAGAAACATGTCAGCTGCACAAACCAAATCTCTCTGTGTGGACTTCGCCATTCTATGAGCCAGGGCTGGAATCATTATTCACTGTTTAGTCAGATGTGAGCACAAGTAAAAGAAACTTCAGATAAGAAAAAGGTCACCTCTATTATCAGTTCATCCACAGTCACAGGTTTAGTGAAAACAGAAGAAGTGTAAATCATACTGGAATCTGGTTCAAACCCAAAACAAGGGAAAAACTGCCTTGTACATTTCCTTGTACGCTCCACCAACATTTACATAAGCCCTAGGCAAATGCAAATTGAGATCACACACAAGTGGAAATGCAAAAGAAGAAAAATGCCAAAGAAACCAGGCACGATTTCACCTTGAGTGGAAAAGCAATGCACAGTGGACTGTGGCCTTGAAAGACAATTCAGATCAAGTTGCAAACTCTGTTAGGTGCTATATATAGAGCACCAGGACACTGTAGATACACAGCATGGAATGAGTGCACTGCTCTGTGCTCACACATCCGAGCTGTGGGACAAAAGAAAATGTTTAATACTTTGGTACGTGAACATATGGGGGGAATAAAACTAAATGTGAAAAGTGTTTACTCATATCCTGTCGCTCAGGCAAAAAATACACGCCCACACCGCCTATTGACATTTTCGTCTTACGTAGTTTGTAAGATTTGTAGTAGAGACAAAACTCAGATTAAATTACGTATGTCAGCATTTCTAAAACAAGAACTAATACTAATAGCTAATAACCACGCCATAATTAGCTTGCCAAAGGCCCATTATTGCTTAGTTTTTTAGATTGTTTGACGTTATTCTGATCTCGTTTGCAATAGATGTTACCCATTCTAACAATACACAACTAAATCTGACATTAACTTAAGTAAAAGCAACACGTGGATCAGCCTATGTAAAAAGTGATTATTATTGACCTTCTGCATAGTCATGTCTGTGTCCCCCGTTTAGTGGCAGGTATCGATACTCTGCTTTTCACGTAATGAACACAGGTTAGCTGCTGTTTAGCATCAAGCCACTCCAATGTTGCATTGGCACGCACTCAGGTTAGCTGAGAAAGCGAGTCTGTCATAACAATCCAAACCCTGCAGTCATTTGGCTATATTAGACACTGGTTAATAATAGCTGTTGCAGCACATAATGGTGCGTGGTTTGGAGGATGCGTGTTCCTGATGTGAACCCCAGCAGCAGAGCTGTGGAGGAGACTGGCTAACTTTAGCATGCTAATGCTGAGCTCCGGGCTGACGTCGCCGTAGCACATCTGCAAGCGAACCAACGTTAACGGGATCTGAACTTTCACATGGGCTTGTCACTGAGCTCAAGACTTTCTACAAGAGCACAAACTTAGACGAGCTTTCACACACAGGCAGAAAGCTCGATGCACGCCATAAGCAGCGTGCTCGGAGAGTGTCAGTGTTGGGAAAGAGTGGATAGTCCATACCCCGTTTGGCAGTGCGACGTGAAGAGGCCGAAGTGAGGACTGACGGCCAGCCGACATTCCCCGGAGTGGCCGCCGCCGCTGCCTCCACCACCACCGCTTGCTCCCTTCACTTTCCCGCAAGATGCTCAGTAGTCTCTCCTCATCAAATTCGCCTGAGTCTTATATAAAAACCACAGTCGCAGTTTGGTGCCAGTCCACGGTGACAAATAACGCAGCGCGTCTTGTGGCTGAAGTTTGGCATGAAATGAGAGGACGCGTCACCTTGCAGCGGTTCATGACTCCCACTGTTCAAGATGTAGAAGGGCAGGACGAGTCCGCAGCTTATCACTCCCAACATTAACATGTCCGCACGGGCATGCGTATGGCGCTGGACTTTTCTGCAATGCACTGGACTCTGGACACCAGTTCTTTTTGCATAGTTTTTGAAACAAAAATATAATAATGCCTAATGGCCTACATGTAAGCACAACAGGAAACAAATGCGTTTGATACGCTGCCTTTAAATATATTCAGATAGGCTATTAGCAGTCATTTAAATGTGTTCACCATATATTACTGTAATGCAGACCACACTGAATATTTAATCAATAATATTCAGATGTTTTGAAGCCTGTGCTGTTTTCTAGATGACTGCTCCCTCTGGTGGTCTGGGTATCAGCGGATGCCCTCACGTGAACTCAGCTCAAATGAAGCGCTCTCAACAGACTACAGCTTGGTAAGATGACTGCGACTTCCTCCTATCTATTCCATCATAGTGTATGTTTTTTAAATGTCGTAAGCTATTGCAAGATTTTACTTTGTCCTTTGAGTTGGAAATAAATCAAGTTCTTAGACGATTGGACACATTTTCACACCTGTTGAACTCTGAATGTAGTTGTATTTAATTGAATGTAAATATGGGCCTATTGGCTATGGATGACATAATCATTACATTTATTTTTTAAAAAAAAATGCAGATTTTACTTTAGAAGGTCTATAAAAATATTTTGAATCAACACTTTTAAGCTTGTTTGCCTAAGTAGCATTTTTGAGTGAAAAGGGCACATGAATCTTATCCATCTATTCCAGGTAATATTTTTTTAAGACATGGTTTATTTCCCACTCTGACATGACAGGCAAAGTTAAAAGGTTCAACAGAATGAGGCAATGAGAGAGAGGAAATAAATTGTTGGGGTAAGGTCAAGGGAAAAGCAGGAGGCATCAGTGGGGACTTGGAGACCTGCAGAGAGACTGAACAAGTGAATGAGGCAGACGACAAAAAAGTGAAACTATGTTGTCATGGAAACTGGCATGGATCTGAAGAGAAAAACAAGAATGCAAATTGGTTTGCCCTTAGGTATAGTGCTGCTGCTGCTGTGGGGTACAAATCATCATAAATACATAGTCAGGACCTCTGATGATAGCATATACAAATAATGCCATTTGCAAAACTAATGTATCCATTATAACACTGCTCACGCTGAATTTTAAAAGATTGAGACAGCAGCAAAACAATGCTCATAAGCAAATAAAATAATACAGTATCGGTGGTGCATTCTGCCTCAGTCCCAGAACAGGAATATATTTGAGCCTTTTTTACCCTTAATGGGATGGTCTAATTCATGTTATCTGAAAATTATTTTAATAAATTCAGCATTTCTGTAATTTCATAATTCTGATTTTAGAGATGATACAATATAAAATGGTGCAAAAACTGTTTTCTGTGGTGAACTTTATCATCACATGGAGTAATGGAGGCAGCGTGGTTCAGTGACCATTTTCTTTCTATGAAGAACACTGTGTACTCAGGACACAATGGCACAAATTGAGATCTGTGCCAGTAGAAAAGGCATTTTAATATAGTTTGATAGTAGTAACCATAATCTTTGTAATACAGCTTGGTTTTGTGCTTTGTAAGAAACAAGAGAATAGAAAAGATCAGATCAGATTTTGTGAGATAAATGATAAACACGTGCATCTGGTCAGATATTATAATGTAACTGAAACTGAAATTAAGCCCAATCATCGAGCAACAGTGGATTTAACACTGTTATTGACATTTTGATGTAGAACATGATTAGAGGCTGGAGTGAATGTTGTTTGTTCTTTCTTTAATGTTTGTGAAATGTAGTGTCCAGTGGTTTTGTGGCACCATGAGCATTGGGACTGGCTGCTGTCTTGGCGAACGTTTGGTGTATTCCTATAATGTCTTTTGATCAGTGTTTCTCAAACTGTGGTAGGTGTACCTCTGGTTATAGGCGAGCCCTCTGCAGTTTAGGCATTTGTTTAATTTAGGACAAATCTATTGTGTTTTTGTTCGCTTTTGGGTTCATCTCCAATCAGAACTACTTTATCTGTGATTTAGTCTCACTTTAGACCTTGTTTAGCTCTAAGCTCTAAGGCTTTATAAAGTCTGGATTTAGATCTGCCAGTACCTGGAAGGTCACAGATTACCTAGAAGGTACCAGGCTGAAAAGGTCAAAATGTTCAAATGCCATAGTTTTGAAAAAGAAAAAAAAAATAATAATAATAAAGAAAAAGAAAAATATTTTATTCATTTATTATTCATTTATTTCATTTTAGTTCATTTTCAGAATAAAGTTCTAAAAGAAAGAAAACGTTTGCATGTTTTGATGTTGCTAGTATAATTGATTTAATTATAAACAGTGAAGAAAAATTACATAAAACTGACAGCAGATGGCAGCAGAGTCTAGACATCTTTTAAGCTTACGCCCCTTTGCAATTGTTAGATCAAGTAGAAGAATAACCTTTGCTTTGTTAATAACATTATAACGTCATTAACATTATTTTATGAACATAATTGGTGATCAACAGCTGTTGTGTGCTTTTCAGATATTTTCTTGTTGTTGACAATGGAATATTACTATATTTTATGCAAAGTCAATTTAAGTCTGTTTTGACCTTGAATTAATGAGCTGTGGCAGTTCAGTCTTTACTGTATTGTTCTTGTGAGTGAAATAACCAGATTTAGTTTTAACTCAATTACTGCTGTTGTGGTTTGTGTTGGTATTGTTGTAATGTCAGAACTTGTTCTCTTTAATTCTCTCTGAAATGCAGCTTATTTCATCCTAACAAAAGTACCATTTAAAACATTGCCAGCTTATACTGTAGCTCCTGTTCTCCACTTCTCTATGTATTTGTGCTTAGCTGGTCTGATCTGCTGTTGGCACTGGTCCAGAGGTGTCTTTACAGTGGCCTGTTACACAGCCCTTTACACTGTGTGTATTGGTATTTGTAATGAGAGACACAGAACCAGTGGAGCTCATGAAGTTTAACGGGGGCCACACGAGGTGAGGTCCTTCACTATTTGTGAATCAGCGCTGACCCTAAAAGAGGTTATGGGCACTGGAGGTGTTGCAGTGACCTTTTGTAAGCTGTGAAAGTTTGTCCAGAGCTCACAAACAAACAGTGTGTGCGTCGTCCATGTGGCAGCAGCCCCTCTCAAAGCGCCACAGCTCCAACCGTCTGGATCCTATTAGACGCCTTTGTCTTTCTCCAGCCCCCCCCCCCCCTCCTGGTTGTACTGTCTGTTTTTACTTTGTGTTATTCATATTCATTCCATCACAGCCCTCCTCCTGCTCTCAAGCATCCCACAATGCATTTCGTCAGGACTGTGAGGCAGATGTGTTATTGGGTCATATGAAAACTCAGAGCCAAACTCGGACAATGAACTTCAAACAGTATAATCCAAAAAACAATAATGACTTTGGTTGTGCTGAGAGACAACAAGCTTATTCTATTATTCCGTGTATAAATGCATGTCTTGGCCTCCATGACGGCACAGCTGGCAACAAGTGGCCTCATCTGGAAGCACCATCATCCTGTAGTAAAAACTGTGCTGATGGGCGGAGCTAATGTGACATGCCCTGCCATAAGAACACTGGGAACTGTGCAAACCAAACCTGCTTACACTCCAGTTTAATTCTATGTGTAAGTGGGTCTGAAAGTTGCATTTGACCACAGCATGGAACTGGGAAATATATGTCCCCACTCCCCCTCTCCTCTCTCCCAATCCTGTCTGTGTAATTGATCCCAGCCTGGACATTGGAGTTGCCAGGAGCGATTCATATCGTTTTTATCTTTTAGACAAGCCCTCTACTGCTTCCAGATGGAAAAATCACTTTGGGCCCAGAGTTTGTTTATGAAAAAATGTAACTCTTTAATGTGCTTACCTTCCAAAAAAAACAAAAAGCAAAGGGGACATTGTACTTGATATAACTTGTAAAAATATATATGAAGCATATTTGAAAATTTGAAGGCCCAGATTCTACTTGCACAGAATTATTGAGTATTTTTACAATCACCTTTCTTCGAAACAGCACTCCGATGACCTCTCATGTACAGGCAAAGTCCATTGCAAAACCAGTAACTATCTACTTTACTGCCTTGTAAAAATACACAAGTGAGCAGGAGGACATGATTCCCACTCCCACTGTAACTTTTTTTTTTCACTATAGAATGTTTTATCCATATGGCTTTGGATCTAACCTGGATCTATATCAGAAGTACAATCAACAATTTTATCTCACTTACCCATTTATCCTACTTTGCAATGTGTCCTAATAGTAATGAGATTTTCTTTATCTGAACACCCATACTGAATAGGGAAAAGCTGGATGTGAGTGTGAAAAATATGCTCATGATTTAAGAGGCCTTCCTCTTGTACTGTATATGTTCTCAAAATGTTTAAGACAACTTCATTTTAGGCTAGAATAACTTTGAGCCTGTATCATAATGCCTTCCATGCTGTGATTTATGCCATTATAATCTTAAAACAACAATCATGCCAACCAGCATAATACACATTCACACCACTTCAATTAGTGGTGTAGCTGTAAATCACAGACAGCGCATGTTTTTCCCCTAGGAAGGAGTTAAATTATGTTTGACATGTCTATTACACCAGTGGAAACTTAAATACCAATTTGACTGTCATCTTTGGAGCATTTCTGGGTTTTTAGAGGAACTGCTCAAGCTGCCGTCATGCCACAGAACTTCTGTTCAGAGTGATAATTGACTGTCGTACATCTGGGGATAAACTGAATAATAATTCCCTAAATGCAGCAGTGTTTTTAACATAAAGCATGGCCACAAGGACAGTGACTTTGAGCTGTTTGAAACTAGTGAAAAAAAGACAACACTTGACTAAATCAATTTGTAAACATCTGTTTATGTGGGAGAAGACAGTTCAGCATGTCACAGATAATTGTATTTATTGTAGTTATGTGGTTGTTTGATCTGATTCATAAACCCCCTAAATAAATGTTTGTAGATTGTGTAAACTACATACTATTATTTATTTATTTCTGGGTAGTTACATTTTTTCTGGCTTCGGAAAAAGCCACTGATAGTGAGACGAGAAATGTTATATTCAAACAATGTTTATATTTATTAGTGTGACGAGAGACTTAATTGAGTTTGACACCACATCCCGTAACTTCTTGAATGTGCAACTGTGAAGTCCAAGGTGTTTGGTATCCGGAGTTTACAGGAATGTCGACTTTTGGCTCAGAGTGTTAGTGTTGCAAGTTTTACTATGGCTACTGCACACTGTTCAGCTGGGGCAGTGGTGTCCTGTTGTGGGTTATGGGGGTGTGAGTAGGTGTAAGGGGGCTCCTAGTGGTGGCTGGTCCGGGCATAACTGCTCCCCAGATCCTGATGGACAGTGTTCAGGTCCGTGTTCAGTGCATAAATACTACACGCTACATTAGCTGCCAAAGCCTTTCCACATGTTGTTTGCTAAAGGCCTCTGTGGTGCTTAAAGGCGTCTGGCTGTTTCAGCTCAGATCATTCAGGACTTCATAAGACTACATGGACTCCTCTGGATCACTGTGATCTAACCTTCGTGAGACACCATTACAACAATGTCATGTCACAGAATAAAGAATAAAAATAAATAGAATAAAAATATGTCCCTGTTATATAGGGGCTTCTTGTATATAATTATCATTTTCTGAAGCAAATTGTCCAGGGATTCCCAAACTTTCCAGTACATGAATTCTAAACTTATGGGACACCATGTATTTGAATTGTTATTGTTGGGTGATATTTCATTATCGTTCACAATCCCAGCTCAGTGCTCCCTAACCCTCACTATGGGAGCAATATATACTGCAGCCTTACCTTTAGTATACTGCTGGAGTGCATACAGGGGCTGTGAACCCCTACCACTGCATTTCTAGCATAAAATAATAAAAAGTACCAACAAACATTGCTTGGTTTAACCCACATTACAAGTTAGAAAATATGCAGGAATACATCAGGGAAAATCAGAATCTTGTTGCAGAGGTTACTCAGAGATTTATGTAAAACAATATTTAGTCATATTTCTCTTGGGAGAGGCCCTGCAGGCTGCCCCTATCCCAAGGCCAGTCATCTGGACATACTGTGCTCAGGTATGAGCCCAGAAGGGAGACGAGGACATGGGGGTCACGGGCCTCCTGGACCTCTGTTTTATGAGCTTAAGTCTTTAGACAGCCGTGCTCTGCCTGTCGCACACATAAATGATGATGGAACAGCTATATTCAGAGGTTGGTTAATATATATGAGCCTGTCCACTCGAGCAGTACAACAAAACCACTGCTCCATCTGTCTGTGTGGCCAAAAACAGGGCTGTTAACTCAAAGAAAAACAGGAAAACCAGTAGTATTGGGACCATGGGTGCAGGAGAAAAAAACGTGAATGAAAAAGTTAAGATAAAGCAGTAGTAATTTCTCATGTATTTGTACTTTTTACTTTAACTCAAATTTTATTTTGAAGCAATGCCAGCACTTTTAGTCTACTTTTGTTTATGTTACTCTAAACAAATTCTAATTAGTTTGTTTTGTTTTTTTACATACTCTAAATATACAGCATGCTAGAATAGACTCTCTAGGACCAGGATATTCTAACCTCATGTGGGTTTCATTAAGCCTTTGTGACAGAGGGAGATACATTTTTTTAACCAGTCACACAATCAGAATAAACATGGGTGGCCTCATTGAAATTTGATTTTATGTAACACAAGCAGAAGATTTTTTTTTTTTTCCCAGTAATGTTTTCATAGACACATTCATTTGAGTTTGCTATTGTCGTAATAATAATTTTCTTGTCAGTAAATAACACTTCCCCTCCCAGTGTAGATTTTGAAAAATAAATCGATACCACTGGAAGCAATGAGATTCAAAACACAAACTTAGTGGTGCAAAAACTTTTCCCCATCACTTAGAAATGAAAGTCAGGAGATAAGTGGAAACACACATCCTCTAAAAGTGCGCCAACAAATACTGTTTTCTCCTCCAGCGCCTGCATCATCTGCTGTTTAGCTTAAGCCACACATCCCGTGGTGGTCCCACGGCAAATGAGAGGTTAGCTTTGCCCTCAACAATGCTAACATTAATGACGTTTTTAATTATAGGCCTCACTCAGAGAGTCCACCTGTTTTGTCAAGTAATCACATAAAGTCATGTGGTGGGTGTGCAGGAGGAGCGGGTGACACATGTGGAGGCTGCAGTGTAATATGCTGCCCAGATCTCCATATTACTAGCTCAACTCTCTTTTCTCTTATGTGCTGCCAAAAAGACCAAACCAAAGTCAAGTTGGGCCTATCCAAGCAGCTCAATGTGGTCCAGATAAGAGAATTTTGTAAAAGTTGCACTATGTGACATTTCTGGTGGAGGGTTTGCTATACCTACTCCATGAAAATGTTATTACTTTGCTTGGAATGTTCCACTGTGTGACTCAAATTTTTCTTAGCCATAAGAATTTATGTTAACTTTTAAAACTAATTAGTTTTAAACATATACATGTTTAAAACAAATACATATACGTACCTATTCAGCAAACCTAACTGGGATATTGAGTAAGCATCATATGACTGCTCTTAGTCTAAACATCACACAACCCTACGAGTTTATACACATTCTGAAAATAATCGTTGATAAAAATGTGCTTCAGTTCATATTCAGATTAATGATCAATGTTAGCCATCTGGGAATAGTAAATTTCCTGCATGGCAGAATTCCTCCTGACTAAGCATCTCAGCTGTAGCGCCAAAGGCATTTTTGACTTTTGCCTTTTGCACAGATGTTTTCTGAAGCTGCTCCAAGTCTTGTTTGTGCCAGATCTCTTAGTGTTGCTGAACTTGTGCAGGTGAATCAGGCTGGACTTGATAAAAAGCCAGGGGCTAATTTCAATAAAGTGTAGTGTTACACAACTCCTCTATCATCTTTGTTGTTCTGTGACTTTGAACTCAGCTCCATCTTTAAAGTACTTGGGACCCATGTTGTTTTATATTGGATGTTTATCACGTGTCTGTTCTCCAATAACGGCTAAATATAGTAAGGATCACGCCACAAAAAATGATGCCTAAACTAATTACAACCTTCCCTCTACACGGGAGTCGCCTTGAGTCACTGTAGGTTTATGGGCTGCATCCATATTGCCCCTATGCAACCTGCTTTTTCCTTCTATCCTTCCATTTGCTCTTTGTTAGCTACTTGCTGCAGCACAAAAGTTAGCTATTTGCCTTGGCTTGACTTATTTACTAAGCATATTTATACTAGATTTACTTTGGTATGCCAGTTTGCATCAGGTATTATTTATTTGGATCCCCATTAGCAACAGGTCTCTAGATTCTACAGTCTATAATTCCTTGTTTTACTTCAATACACGATACCATAATCTCATTCTAATAAGTCTATTCTGCCACAGTATTCAATAATACATGAGGCAGTAGAGTCATGGTGACACCCTACACTCGGAGCCCTCAGCCACACAGGCTAAATGCACACACTGGTGAGCTGGAAACTCTTCTGAATAATTAAATGCAAGTTCTGTAGTTTGGAGGAGTTTGTCTTGTCAGTCACACATTCTGACGCAGTGCTGTGGATGGTACAAGGCGCTGGGATTTGGACTTGGTTTGTGGGACTAAAAGGAGGACCAACCATGATTCTACACTTTCTCTTCATCTTCTCAATAGTGGCTCTCCCTCTCCAAGGTAAACTTGTCATTGCTCTTTTGATGCCTGTAACAATAGCAGCTAACGGGGAGAAGACAAGCTGAGACCAGTGCACTTCCTCCTCATCATTAACGGCTGTCATTATTTTGTCAAAAAGCTGAGTGTAGCCAAAGACACAGTCATAAAATCGAGTTTGTAAAAACACCAGAGGCAAATAAACAGTGTGAGTTCAGAATGATGTGTTGCTCATCTCCAGGAGCTGATTCCCAAACTTCTGGGGGGTCCAGTTGCTATAGAACATTTTAACTTTTAGTTGGTTAGCGTATCATAACACAGTGGTGTAGTGGTTAGTGCACCTGAACTCACAGCAACAAGGTCCTATTGGATGTCCCAGTGTTTGCATATTCTTTAATTCCTCTGGTTACCCTACCACTGAAAACATATGGATCAGAGTTGACCAAAGTGGTACACAGGCATAACCAACTGTCTATGAATATTTGTTTGTTTTCTTTTTTGTATACAACCTATAATGACAAAAAAAAGAACTTTCTTTTTTTTCTTTTTTTTTAACCATATCTCAATTTTGTCCTGTCTTCTGTCAAAGAAGTTTCTGGAATACACCTCTGCATTTAAGAGGGAAGTCTGTATGTTTTATTTTAACCATTCAAAGCTGAATTAATGTACTTAAGTTTCACTTTTAGTATACATGCCTCTGACAGCAAAATTGTAATTTATATTCTGTATATAATTACGGTTACTCTCCACCTACAACAGGCTTCATAAATCCTTTATTATAGATTTAATCAAAAGTGGGTAAAGTTTTCAGTAGTTTTTACAGTAGCCTGTGTATTGTATTGCAGGCCTGGAGCTTTTTGATCCTGAGGAGGTGAAGTACATCCGCTCTAACCTCACAGTGGCTGTAGGAGGCTTTGTCACTTTATTCTGTGGCTCTCCTCCTCCTCACATCTTCATTTGGGGCTTCACCAAACCGGGCACCGACAATAACGTGGCGGTGGCCTTTAACTATGGACACGGGCCCAAAGTACAGCCCGTGTCCAGTGCCATGGGACAGCTGAGTGTCCCCGAAGACACATCCTCTCTGCAGATCAAAGACGTACAGGCTGAAGCACAGGGTATGTTCACCTGTCAGGCTCTGTATGATGAAGAGCAGGGAGTCAGAGCCACCTTCTATTTCACCAAGCTCAGTGTAGTGGATGAGGCTACATAATGCATTGCAATGTTATGTGTTCAAATATATTCTTATTTTATTTTATTCTCATTTTATTTTATTTTATTTAGTATGTTAAAATGATGTCATTGTTCTCTTTTCCTAATTTCATTACTCTGTCTAGAATTATTTACTCAGATTGCATGTTTAATTTGTATACTGGAGTATATTATACATTGATAAAGCATATTAAGAAATAGCAAAAGTATAAAGTTTTGTTTTATTATCCACACCAATTTCTGCCTTCATGGAGTTGGAAAAAAGTGAGGGACAATTAAAATGGCAAAAAAGCACATGTGAACCTAATTATTGAATTCACCTCTATTAAATATATTTCAACAAATTATATAAGTAAAAAATAATTTCTTCACCATGTCTCCAGTTGGTCTGAATTTTTAATCTACAGTCATCCTTTCTCCTGTAAAAGCTTCTATATTTGTTTAGTATTTGACACAGCATGACCTCATCTCCAGAGCTTTATCACTGGAGCCATTCCAAATCCAACATGCCCCACTTGTGGTTTTGTGACATGTCCAAAATAGTAGAAAAGACCCAGAGCTGAACAAGGCCAGCAGCACACTGGCTGATTCATAAGGACTTGCATCCTCATTGAGTTTGAACTGAGGAGGAAGAATGGTGGGAGGGGAGAGAGCCTGGCGTTAACAGGTCGGCTCTGCTGCAAGGGGCACAAATTCCTGGGAAGACAATGAGGTTTTTTGTCCCTCGTGGTTCTCCTTAATTAGGGGGAGTAGCCGCGTGGGCAGAGGGTCCTGGCTGACTGAAGGAGGGTGTGGACTGACAGGCGTGGGACATGGAAGACAGGCTTATTCGGAGACAACCCTGGCCTTATCTGGTCCTCATCAGGCGGACCTGCATCTGTCAGCGTATCCCCTCGCACCCCCACATCAATCTCTTTCATTTCCACATCCACTTCCTTCCCATTGTCTCCAATCTATTTATCCAAACAGCAAAAGAAAGTCATAATAGATGTAAGGAGTTGTATGTGTTTTTGTTTTCAGATGGTGGTCTATGCTATCTTGCATACTGCATCTTGAAAAAGTAATGACAGTTTGAAATTCTGCAAACATTTCCTGAATCCAGTCGTGATTACAAAAGTACTAGAAATATGGTGTACTTTTTGAGCCTGTAAACTAGCATGAGAACTTCTACCGGAAAACCTAACCAAACTTTGGGTTTGCTGTGGCTACACTACAGGATGGAACAAGCTGAACAGAAGTGTTAAAAAGTACAGTTATTGTGTTTGAGAACTGCATAGATTTATTTAACACATATACTCCTATCCGCAGAAGTTGGTTAATGGAAAAAAGTTTGATTCAAGTCAACTGGATAAATATTTGACAGGCTCCGCTGCACAACAGACTAAAAATATCGGGCGGAAGGAGCAGTGCCACGCCTGAGCAAAAGCTGAGTGGCTGTGGGCGCCAGGAATATCCACTGGAGACGAGACTGGGCACAACGCGGGCAAATGAGCAACAAGAAGAGAACGAATACAGCTGGCAAGCAGGAAATGTGGCCCATTTGAAAGAGATGTTCGTGTAAATAAAATAATGCTGCTACAACAATACAGTGCAAACCTATATCCGAAAAGGAACTGTGTGAAAACTGGTAAAAATGGAAAGCAGAAGTTGTCACAAAACTTGATATCAGGAGATTGATAGGAATAAAGACAAATCTCGGATGTAAATCGAACATCATAGCAAAAAAATTTAAAAAATGATAAGGCAATTTAAAAGAGTGAAATTGTTTCACTATAAATAAACAATGACTATTTTACCTAGTTAATAGGAAATTCATGGGTTTAATATCAATGGCACAACTGAAGAATGATAGACCAACTGTCACGCTAAATCCACTGTGTAAGATTGCAGCGAGGGTAAATCCTACATGTTGTTCTGGGCTGCACCCTCTGCTTAGTCTGCTAAATGTCTTCTACAGATTGGGGCCAGTGGGTCAACACAGTGCACTCAAGCACCAGAGCATTTTACATAAAGTAATGAGCTATCAAGTCTTCAGTGAAGCAGAGAGCAAGGCCTTAAGTGAACAGTGAAGGGAGTGTTTCAGCCGTTTCAGGGGTCACTGCAGTGGAACAGCCCATCAGGACCACTTCAAAGCACTACCGCAAATATGGACGGCCTGGAAACCTACTCTAGTAAATCATTCATCAAGAAGAGACAGAAGACGGAGAAATATGTGTTTTCTCTTCCATATCTTCTCTTTATATTATTACAAAACTTTACACAGACACTTGTGGATCTCCATGTTTAAGCTCAACACAAAGATGAACAAAAAAATAAAAAGAATTTCTCATCCGACAAAAGCATAAATAATATAAAAGACAACCTTTTTTCTTTAAACAGATACATTCATATGAAATAATATTTTACTACTACAAAAATAAATAAGGCATCTAAAAACTTTTTGTCATCAGTCCTTCCTCCAGTGGGATTTCAGCAACATGCTCTTTTCACTTGTGTCCATTGAGTCCTGCTTAAGTCTTTAAAGCCATGTCTTCTCTGATAAGTTTAATCCAACTAAACGCTCCACAGATCCATGTGGTTCAAACATGCAGTGCGCCCGATTGTTCGTACATCATGTTTTGAGTCAGGGTCCATAATGTGTCCCAGTGTATGGTTATGGCCCACATGATAATAGGCTGTGCATGAAGAAAGCCACAGTTTAGACCTCCTGTAGTCCGGCCTGGATCAGTTCTCCGCCCAGACTGCTGCTGGAGATCCAGCTTGGCTTCTCATCACAGTCCAAGTCTGTCAGAGTGAGGGCCTCCCAGCACACCACTGTCACCTCCTCATCCATGCACTCCGGCTCCTCGTCCCCTAAAAAAACATGGTTTAGATCATTTCATATGATACACCTTTGTACAAAGTATGTGTGTATTTCTTGTGTGTATTTCTTTCAGCATTATTATTATTATGCAAATTGGTATTTTTGTTATTGTTGAATATGGAAATAAACAAAACAAAATCTTTTGAATGAAGCTCAGTACATGGTTCCAGAAGTAAATTTTCAATTTATTTTTCACAATAAAAATTCTAAACAGTTGTGGTAACTTAAGACAAGTTATTAAAATATTTGGCCAAAATAAGCAACACCTACTATATGTTAGTTGTACTGTATGTAACACTAGCAGAAAGTATTTGCAGCATGTCTCACCAGTTCTGTCTGAGTTGTCTGTGCTGTCGCCTAGACAACAGGAGTGCTGTGATGGTGGCCTCTGTGCCTCCTGTGGGTGGCATGGGCCCGTGGTTTCGGGGACTCCAGTGTGAGAGTGGTGTTCAGGGCCATGGCAGTGCTGGGACACCTGCCCCAGAGGCACCATCTCCAGGCCATCCTGCTGGCAGCCCGCCACACGGTGCATTAGAGGCAGAGTGCCACTAGAGAAAGTGCCATTGGTTTTGTTGTGACATCTGCTTCAAAACACAGAGAACACAGTTATCTCTGAGGTGCCTCAAGAAGGCTAAACCTATTTTTGCACAAAGTTTGTTGTTCAGTATACAAAAAAGATATTTTTTCCATCTAAAATGGACATTACAAATCTGTCCCTTAGAGAACCTATTCATGCGTGTGCCACTGTGGTGAACTCAACTCAACTTTCCTCTATATTGGTTTATGATTGGATTGAGGCCACGCCCCTCTTTCCCAGCAGCAGAGGTAAATAAACAGAGGGCTCATTAGGTCTGTGGCTGGGTGCACACAGGGTAAACTGTGATGCTGAAGACTCTTAAGTACATAAACAGATCAAGTAGTATGGGAAAAGGGCAAGTGTGTATGTGGTCATTAATCAGACTGAAGAGATTAATGTCTTGTCATTCATAATATCTATACAGCTTGGAACACAGTGTAAACAACGTGTCTTTTTTCTTACCTGTTGTTGTTGCAGAGATTTTGACAGCTCATACAATCAGATGACTCTGTCTGTGGAAGTGCTGTGTACATTCCACCACCCTGATAATAAACAGTGTGAATTTAGCTACATTCAAACCCTTCCATACATACATACATACATAGAGTAGAGTAGGTGACTCACATTATGGTGATGGTAGGGGTGTGCATGCTCACAGTCCCGAGTGCTATGGGGTAGGGTCCCTTCATGGCTGTGCCCTGGTGAGAACAGACCTCCCGTCCCATTCATCAGAGACAGGCCGTTGGGGAGTTTGTGGTGGAGGTGATGGCACCCGTGGGACAACATCTGGCCACTGTGTCTATAGCTCTCATGTACGCCTCCATTGATGTGGTTGTTTCCAGCCACTGAGGTGTACTCAAGAACATAGCCATTCATCTCTGCTGGCTGATAGCCAGAGTAGCCTGGGGGATACTCTGATGAGAGAGAAAGGATGCCAACATGTAAAAAAGACAAAACACACATTTGTGGTAAACTACTGTCAAGGACTGACTCAGCACAAGAGTCACTCAAGAGTGAGTGTTACTCACTGTGCATGTTGTTCTGCTGCCGATTCCTCCACAAACACATAGCAATGAATGCTAAAAGAATGAGCACCATGACCCCCAGAACACAGCCCACGATCAGGTAGAGCAGCCCCCCTGGAGGACTGGGAGGCTCCGGAGGATGGGGTCCCGGGGGAGTGATGGGGTGCTGGCTGGGTGAGCCTGGCGCCTGGCGCGCTGTTGAAGAAAAGGACACAAAGAGTAGTGCTTAGCCACTCGAGGCAATCAAGTAACAAAGGCCCAAAGCATACAAAGGAAGCATTTGATGGTGTCATAAAATACACTACTATTGTGTTATGTAATTATAGTGGTCAGAGCTGTTATTTAAGTTATAGCATTAACAAAAACAAGCCTGGACTTCTGATAAAGAGGAAGTGAGGAGAAAATGAGTCAATGACTAGACTTTATGGTCCTACCTTTAGTCTCACAGATCATTACGTTGCTGTATTCGCTCTCACCCCCATCATTAAAGCACTGCATCTTGATATCATAGGAGGTCTCGGGCTGCAGGTGTCCAATCATGTGCCAGTGCTTAACACCTGAGGGAAAAGGGACAAAGGTGAGTGAGGACTTCCTGCCCCTAACCCTAACCCCCCCACCCCCCCTCTGAGGTCATGTTCTTTCATCCTCTCTCTATCACTCACCCCTCTCCCCTCTGTCAGCTCTAGCCCTCAGACAGTTGCTTTGCTTTAGACAAGCCCCATATATGGCAGCTTCATGTTTGTTCTGGCTTGTCTCCAGTGTTCCCACTCCACATATACTACACACAACTTAACTCTGGACTCATGGACCAGACTACAAGATGGAAATGCAACATTTCCAGCAAATAGGGCTGAAATAAGACGCTGTTCTCCCTGTGTACTGATGAATGTGACCTCAATAAATCAAGAGCAACATGGGTAACTATTAAGCCATTCCACTTAACTGTGCAACCCTGTTCATTTATACAGGTTTAGGACTGGCAAAAAAGGTTTACTGCTTTGTGAACCTCTTACAATAAAAATGAATGCTCTAATTTATAATAACAACAGCAAACTTGACATGTGTAACTACTGAATTAAAAGTATGCTTGTATGCTTTAGATTGAACATAAGCTGTCCTAGGTTGTACCAGGCCTAACTGTTAGCATTCTTCACAGCAAACTGGAGCTGTGCTCCTGTGGCTCCTCTCAGATTTCAGGCCTGACCCATTAGCTGGCGACCATTTATTAAAAACAGATTTTAGCCTGTGTGCTTTCGGGGAGCAGCAAGTATAAATCAAACAGCAAAACTGCACCACACCACAGTATCCATTACTCCCTGTTTATCTGCACAGTACACAAGGGCAAGGATACTACAAATACTACTACACTACTATGACTACTACTACTACTAGTTCTTCAATGTTTTAGAAAAAGAAATGTCAGGTTTATTTTATAATGAATATGATACATACGTTCTACACGTTATTTCATTTAATTATTACAATTAATCAACACTTTTACCAATACTTTCACTCTGCTACTTTGACAGTGCTGGAGTCACTGGACTTACCCTCCACAATATCTTTTTTGTAGTCGCTGTCATTGTCGCTGTCTGTGGGCCTGTAGTAAATGTAGAAGCCTTGTATTGGAGTGTTGTTGTTGCTTGAAGGGCTATACTGCAATGGGAAAGGAAAAAGATTACATTAGATTACTCCAATCTGGCGGGCAATTATTATTAAGGGAGCAGTTTTTCCTGTTACTAATGGTGGCCTTGTTATCAGCAGATGTACTGGACGGCTAGTATAATTGTGATTGCACTGTCTGTCTGTCTGGACCTCAAAAATAAATGGAGCTGTCAGAGCTAAAGTTAATGTGGGGAACAATCTGCACAAATGGCTCAGAAGAGAAAAAGAGCTTTGATGAGTGTAGAATAAAATGTAGATGACAAGGGCCCTTAATCTAGGCCTGGGCAGATCTGTAATCACTGTAGCCACTTGTGAGAGGTCTGATTGGGTCCAGCAATCTAGAGGAAAAAAATAACTCTAGTGTACATTTGTACGAATAAAGGAAACTTAAGCTATAATGGCCCTAAATGATGGTATGATGCAAGAGATCTTATAATTCATTCATTTAAGTTCCTGAGAGTTTATTGTAACATTTAGAATTAAATTAATAATGTACATTTTCTGTATTTAATACATTCTGTATTTACTGCTACATAATGTATAGGTCTCATTGTTATTGTAAAGCATGTGTTTAAAATAAATTGTTACTATATCTACATCATTCAATGTATGCAGTATTTCAATTGTGCTTTTAAAACAATTTTGATGATTTGTAATATATGTAATTTGAAACAATTACCCTATTGTTTGTGCATGATAAATTAACAGTGTTTTAATTAATTTATCTTCAAAGCAAAAAAAAAGACTTGTACTTACAGTCCAGCGCAGCATGATCTGAGTGTCACTGATGGCGTCAGTGGAGGAGATGTGGGGTCCCACGACAGGCCGGTCGGACATCCTGGGACTGGCCTGAGGGACCTGATAGGGCTTTGATGGTATGCTGTGAGGACTCTCTCCATAGATGTTTATGGCCACCACACGAAATCTGTATGTTGAACCTGAAAATAAGTTTTTTATTAAAGATCCCTGCTGACATGGTACTTCTTGATGCTTTTATATGGCTCCTTAATGGTTCCCTAATACTGTAAATGAATCCTTCTTCAAAATCAACACTCAGTGCATGAGAAAGAGAGATAAGATGAGAAAGAGTCATAAATGTCACTCTGGAACACTCCATTATGGGCGTTGTTGCTTGAATGCAAATGAGGAGGACAGAGCTGGCCTATAGTAGGGTGTGGGGGCGTGGCCAAGCTCTCCGCTCTGCTCTGTGACCCACTTTGGTGTTTTTGCACGGGGGGAGAGATGAGAAGCCTTCCATTGAAAAATAAACACATTTCCACAGAAAATAAAATGAAACCACTGCTGTTTCAGATATCCACAGGCTCAGATAAAGGACTTCCGAGCCTAGAAACACTCGCAAGTTCCTCCAGGCAAATAAAAAAACGTATTTCGCATTGCGTAGCTCCTCCGCAGTCCAAACTCTCTGGGCGTGATTTACAGAGACGCTGAGTACAGACAGACGGGGGTGGAACTGCATTTGCATTTCTTTTTTCGATCTGACGTCAATAAGGTGCCTTGTTCAAAATCGCCCATTTGAGCTCTGATTTTTTCTAATGCAGAAAAGGATCGCAAATGCTCAGTTTAGACATTTCGCAACTTTAAACCATGGGGGGCCCTAAACAGGGTAGGGGAGCTCACATTAACGTTCAAAAACCTCAGAAAGTGAAAATTTCATGCCATGGGACCAATTTTACTTGTAGCCTATTCACAATTATCAATTAGGCCTGTCATGATAATTACTAATTACTACAGATGAAACAATATTTTTTGGGGTCAAAATTTATCATACATTTCTTTGCACTAGTGGGGGATTTTTGGTTATTTTTTGGTAATATGATACGATTTGAGAACTTCTATGACTCATTATACATACATAGCATTCTGCTATTTATTTTTTGTGATTTAAATTTACTCTTGGATTATTGTGTCAGTGGCATAAATTTATTTCAATATTCAGTATTTTTATTCCTGAAATATCTCACTTCAAAATTTGTTATTGTGACTGGCCTATTATTAATATAGTATGTAACAGATTTTGACTAAGTATAAAATTATAAAAAATGATTTATAGTCACTCTATATTTCAGACCTCTGTTTTTATTTTACATTTACACCATTATTTTGTCAGTCCCACTTTATTGCACTATTAAGTTTTCAGATCTATGAATGCTTACCAGGCTCCAGGTTGCGCACTTCCACAGAAAGTTTTAGAGGGGAGATGTTATCTGCTGCTATGCTCCACTCTGCACTGCGCCCACGTTTGTACTCCACCCGAAACGCTGTGATGGGAGAACCTCCATTTGCTCTGGGAATCCACGTGACGTAAACTGAACTTTCTGTAGCCATGGAGATGGTTGGTCTATCGGGAGCTTCAGGTACTAAAAAGAAGAGAAATTATGGTGTTTTATTTCATGTAATTAGCAAATCCTCATTGATAACCACAACAATCATATTCAGTCTTGGTAATAAATTAGATAAGAGGGAAAAAGGAAGCAACAAGCCATAGAGAAATGTATACTTACTGAATGCGCCCTTGGTCACATAGTTAGAGATGGCAGAAGAAAGTTAGAGAGAAAATGGGTTAGTAAAAAGGTGGAAAAAGGAGAGTGTGGTTGCTTGTATTGGTGACAAACATGTAGGATGGATTTGAACCACATTTACAATGGTAAGCATCATATAATGAAATAATGTATTTTTTAACACAAATTAAAATGTCAAATTTATTGTCTGGGTATTCATAAAACTGCAGTTTGTATGGTCTGTTTTGGTTTAAAATGAACAAATTTACAATGCAAAGAGTCAGCACAGCCATTGCAAATGGAGTGTGATATTATTATATTAAGCAGCCATAATATATAAACAAAATACTCCCTACTATTGCAAATAGGCTGTCATTAGGCCTGTTACGATAAAATCTCTCTCTCTCTCTCATATATATATTATTTTTCGTCACGTCATCCACCCGTTAGCCGCGGCCATCCGCGCATCTCTAATATATGTTATTGTGACAGGCCTAATATCATCCATATTTCTATACATCACCAGTTACCTATACACAAATCAAATCATATACCAAATCGAATAAACAACAGACTACTGAATATAATACTTTTCACAGTAAAACAACTGCAGATAGCCTACCTCTGTCATGTATGACCACCCCAAAATGTGTGTTGGGTATTTTGTCCTCTGGAGCTTTGGGAGGTAGTGACACCACTGGAGGCTTGGAGGGATTCTTGTTGGAGGAGGTGCTTTTTTCTAAAATAAAAAATAGTTCCAAATGTTGGGATTGACATGGATACAAGTACTTAGGTAATATCTGAAAATAATGAAGAAATAATATAAGTTAGAGTACTTAATGTTCAGTACTTAACTATTACTCAAGCAATTTTTAAGCAGTATTGAACAAGAAAAGATATACTGAATATTGTTGCAAAGATGTATCTAACTCTTTCCTTCAGCCAATGTTTAGACGTTTCAGACCTGTTTGCAGACTTCTGAGAACAACCCTGAGGCTACAATCAAATTTGGTTTGGTTTGTGGCATTTTATATTTGTGACCAGTGACATTTTCAGCTCTTGTGTGGTGAAGAATTATTGTGTGCTTTAGAGACACTTGTGGTTGCAACATTTTATTTTTATTTGTTTCACAAAGAAAACGAAACCCGAGAGTACTACTTTGTTGAGCAAGTTTATGTTTAGACCACAAACTGACCATTTACATAAATATGCCTAGGAACATTTAACTCTCGTTTGTATCTGGTTTAAAATAAATTACTATGCAAATAATATGCACAGATTGCGCAAAGAATAAATGAGTTGCTTCATTGTGAGGTGTCATCTTTTATGCCTTCTTGCGTCTGAATTCTCAAAGCAGAGTTGGGATGGGACACTGTGCTGGGTTTGCAAAATTATTTCAAAACAAAATAACATAACATAATATATTACATTTTTGTTTAAATCTAAAAACAAGGGGTCTCTCTGGTTGTTTTCACGATTACTTGTGACGTGACAGTCTTGGCATGAAAAGTTAAAGTTAGGTTTAATTGTAAATAACTCCTGCATTAAAGAAAAATATGAACTGATAAATGAATACAAGAATCCCAAGAATTCCATATTATGTTTGTAGAGGTTTAATCTACAAGAACATTTTTCAGTAAAAAAGACAAGATATTTTGTTCTTTGCAGAGTACATTTTACTATCTAAATCAGGGGTCTTCAACGTTTTTCAGGCCAGGGACCCCCAAACAGATGGCGAACTGGGCCAGGGACCCCCTACTATATATACGGCATAGAAATGTGTTTTATATTAAATTGAGCTTAGTGTCATGTATAAACATTGCTACTCTGTTATGGTACATCCAATACAAGGAAATAATACACAGGTTAATACTGTATTTTACAGTATAAAATACAAAATTATATTAAGTGAAATCAAAAGATTTCGCGACCCCCCCCTGCAGTACCTCCGCGACCCCCGTAGGGGTCGCGACCCCCCTGTTGAAGACCTCTGATCTAAATAACTGCAGCCTTTGTGATTTGATAAATGCACCAACTCAGTTTGATTTGATTGTGATACATTATTGTATATAGCTGAGATATTTGTATTACTATATTTTATATTTACTTGTATATATACATTTATATAATTATGCCTTATTTGACACAAGTCTTTCTCTATTTTTGCTACTGATTTTGAATGTATTATTACCATTCATATTTTTGCTCTTTGTTATTATAACATACTGTGAGCTACTGTGTCCAAATAATTTCCCTTGTGGATCAATTAAGTTTGTCTGTCTAAGCCTGAGTCTATTTCTGTGTTCAGACACTGACCCTTGCCGGTGCGGAAGGTGAGCATGGCGGGTTGTCCCTCTCCAGCTGAACTGCGCGCCACCATAAGGACCTCATAGAGACTAGATGGCTCCAACTCGGACAGCCTTAAGGTTTTCTCAGAGCCCGGGACACGGATCGTAAGCCAGCTCCCCACAACAGTTCCCATTTCATCAACCTACAGACAGACAAACAACCACACACAAACCAATGTCAAGACAAGACACATCATGATATTAAGCATAACACATTGGCAAATGGCTTAGTTATTCTCAGTAAGGATAGGCATATGCTTATGAAACAATGCCTGGGAGATTTCAGTCACAATATCCACTGTACTCTTAATGGTGCCAGATGAATCTTTGCTGGTATTGGAACATTTTTTATAGTTATAGCAAGCTCAGAAGAAACTAAGTTCTAACCAGGAAATGGCTAAACATTAAGTCACACCAACTTGCTTTTGAAAGAGTGACAATTTTATTTTTACTGGAAAACTACAGTAACACATTAAGTCATTATCATTAGTCATTAAGGGTTGCAAAAACATCCAAACCTAGACAATAATTAATACAAAAAGTAGTATTGAAATTAAGTTTTTTAGAATTGCAACAACTATAGACTATTATTTAATACAAAATTAACAAATAAAACAACAAAACTCTTTTAAGGCTATTGCACTTCCTTTACTAAACTGATCTCTGTGATGTTACCTTTCTGTACTTCACAAAGTATGCATTGATGGGGCTGCCTCCGTCACGCCCCGCCCTCCACTCCAGGTCGTACACATCAGGTTTGTGGGTTTGAGGGGGGCTGATGATGATGGGGGCTTCTGGAGTGGGGCGGTCATTGGTCCTGTTGGTGGGCAAATGCACAGAGTCTTCCTCAGTGAAGAAGTGCTCCAAACCCTCATCACTCTGCATGGGATGTCCTGTAGGTGAGGCCTCGAGGATGCCACTGACTGTGGAGGACAGCCAGGAGTCTGCACAAAAGAGAAAAATATAAACCATTATTCACAATTCTTTCAAATTGTTTGAAATACTGCAAAAAATAAAACAGTGTGGCCTTTATTTTTTTTGCCAAATAACGTCAACTAGGGGCTAGGGCAGCTTCTCAAAAGCTTTCAATCTAACAACTGATTCTGAAAGCTTAAAATCACATAAAAGTTATCTAATAATTTGGACAGTACAATTGTTTACATTACCAACTATACACAATACGGAGATCCCAGGGTCAAACATTGATTGATTTCTGTTTAAAGGTGACTTTTGATTATGTTTAATAATAATAATCATCATCATCATCATCATCATCATCATCATCATCATCATCATCATCATCATCATCTACAAAAATACACAGTGCTTATTTTTCATCATTCTGAATCCCATAATTAGAGGGAGCCTATATCATGTCCAAAGACATCCATGCCAGCTGATAACACATTATTACGACTTCAACAGTATATTTCTCGTCCCATGGCATGAAATTTTCACTTTCTGAGGTTTTTGAACGTTAATGTGAGCTCCCCTACACTGTTTAGGGCCTCCCCCCCATGGCTAAAAGTTGCCAAATTTGTAAACTGAGCATTTGCGATCCTTTTTAAAAAAAAGACAGCCCAAATGGGCGATTCTGAACAAGGGAAGTTTCTGACGTCACACTCGCGGAAAGGTTTCCAACCCCCATCTGGATGTCCACCCACCGTCTCTGGAAATCAAGCCCAGAGAGTTTGTACCGCAAATGAGCTACGCAATGCGAGATGCATTTTTATTTGCCTGGAAACATGTGAGAGTGTTTCCAGGCTCGGATGTCCTTTATCCGAGCCTCCAAACCTCTGAAACAGCAGTGGTTTAATTTTATTTTCTGTGGAAATGTTTTTTAAATGGAAAGCATCTCATATCTTCCTCTGCTCTTAAAACGCGGAAGTGTGGCCAGCGTACTAGCGCACCGCTAATCCAGGAAAAAGCGGAGCATTTGGCCACAACCCACCCGCTGCACTGGCCTGTCTCTGTCCTCCTCATTTGCATTCAAGCAATAACGCCCAGAATAAAGCATTTCAAAGACATATTTAGCCTCATGAAGACAGTCAGAGTCATATCTCATGCACTGAGGTTTGAGTTCATTTACAGTATTAGGGAACCATTAAGGTGTCATATAAAAGCATCAAGAAGTACCATGTCATGGGATCTTTAATACAAATAATTCAGCACTTCCCTATTCTGGGCATTACATTAAGTGAATTCATGTCATTGTGAATGCAGTGGTCTATGGTTCAACTCAAAGTGAAACTGGAAAATTTTACATTTGGAACAAGACTTTTAATCTACATAAAATAACATAAAAACTGGATCTCCACAGCTCTACATAATCAGCCTTTGTTTGTGTTTTTTTCATTAAATGCAGAGCCAGAGCAGTCCACCTGGGCAAATCCAACTGGCTGGAGCGTTATTACGGCTGACACTACTTGGCAGACCGAGGGTGGAACTTTTCATAGACATTTGGACCCGGAGCACGGCTCACAGGGGCAGGTCCCGTTC
Source organism: Paratrypauchen microcephalus (assembly GCA_036785185.1). NCBI lineage: Eukaryota > Metazoa > Chordata > Actinopteri > Gobiiformes > Gobiidae > Paratrypauchen > Paratrypauchen microcephalus. Next base: position 4,310,567 of record JAVJIX010000028.1, on the reverse strand, counting down.
ACTAATGGCTCCACCTCTCCAGTCGAGACAGCAGCACTAGTGAACAGGGAGGATAAGGCAGACACACTGCAGAAGCTCTGTCTTCTACAGCTCTGCCTCTGCTCTTGGGCTGTTTTTGGTGTTTGCAGCACTGGTTCACTTTGTAAAACAAACAGGCCTGGAGCTGGTAACACTAGACCTGTTCCAGCACTACGGCCAGCTGCCACACATTCCACACTCCGACCATTAAAATACCAAACAGAAACAGAGCCCAATACTACATCAGCTCTGCCCTGTGCTCTGTGCCTGTCTGCCCCATGCTCCCAGACCTGACTCAGAGAGACTCCTCCTCTGCACCACTACAATGTTAACAGACTCGATAAGGGCAGCAGACTCTCAATGTGAAAAGAAATCACTATATTTCAATACTCAGCTACAGTCTTTACAAATGCAGCTGCCAAGAGTCTGCTGTTCCAATATAAATGGTAAATAGACTGATAAATCATGATGATCCATTTTGTTGACTTTTATGTCTCAAATATATATGTTTTAAATAGTAAATTGTTGCCTTTTGGAGAAAATAATATGACACATTGCAGACACAGACTTACTGTTAAGAATATTATTCATAAACTGTGAATATTACAAAAACTAAAACATCTTTGCTGTTTCTTAGCAACATATAGCCACTGGGAAATAAACTTGGAAGCTGTAAAAAAAGATCAACGGAGCAACCCACAAAACAAACATAACATGTTTTAGATGCAAAAAATGCTGTGCTGTGATGCTGGGATTGCAATGATTTGGAAAGCAGTGACCACAGCCTGGAGACTGGTACCAAAATTTTTAATCCAAACTGACTTCAGAATTTACTTTTGTTTAGTATTTCCTGCTTATCAGCCTCACTTTCCGTTTTTGTACTTTAAACATGGGTGCAGCTCGTAGATATTCTCTCATCTCATTCTTCTTCTGGTCTGTGAAGAGGAGCAGAGCAGTCCAAGCCTGATTTGTACTCCCTATGTACTGCCTGTAGCTGCATTCATCATTGCAGAGATACAGGGGCCAGCCGGGGAATGGGGCCCTGGCGCAAACGCTTAGGGAGGCTTTGGGGAAGAGGTGAAGGGGGCTGTGATGTGTTAATAAATAAAAGCCATTTGTGTATGATGTTGACAGCTGGGTGGTCTGGTCCTCGTCATAACCCTTCATAGCTACTCCTTACATTCCAGCGTTCGGGGGCTTATCCCCGACGGCGTGCACAAAGCTCGCTCTCACGCTCAAGTTCAGTTCAAGGCTCAGGAGGACAGCCTTGGCAAAGCCTCTCCTATCGCCACGCACAAAAACATTTAGATTCACACTTTGAGAACATGAATCCCCAGACACTGTACATTACAACAAACAGCAAAGTGCTTTATAACATCAGTTTTCTTAAAAATCTGATAACAAAAACTGATCTAATGGGATAGGTATTTTTGAGCAAAAAGTGGGTTCAGTTCTATGTAAATTTATACTTGCATATTTGTGACCACTTAAAGTAATTGTGAATCAGCCATAAACTAGAATATCTAGAGCAAGGACTTTACCTGACTTGATAGAGAGCATCCCATGTGACTGCACTGTGGCAACACCATTGTCCAACACACACTGGTACATTCCTCCATCTTCTGGTCTCACGCTGGGGATAATGAGAGAATCCTTTGTAATTTGATAGTGTTGCGATGGTTTCAGAGGTTCTGCGTTGAATATCCAGGTGACGTTTGGGCTGGGGTTGCCGCTCCCTTTGCATCTGAAGTGTACAGAGGAGCCAAGACTCCTAAGCTGATTCGTTAATCCTTCCACTACAGATGCAGGCTCTGAGGAAAGACACACATACAAATTATGTAATAACTCCAATTTATAGTTAAATTTGATGACAGAAATACACAAAATGTTAGGACAAATAAATTACAATATAAAACTCCACAGCAGAAATGTTCAAAAAATGGTATAAGTACAATATGTATACTGTACTGTATATACATCTGGTGTAGTATTAGAAAACCCTATATAAATGTCTATAAAATAGACAAAAACAACTATAAGTCTAAGCGTTATCCAGACTACAAAAGCATATTTTTAAGCGCATCCAACCTCTTTATTCTCCATATATTTTGTATAAAGTTACTATTAATACATACCTAAAACATTTACAGTGTAGGGGACACTCATAACAAGCTTATGTCCAGATTCAGCTGCACAGGTATAACTCCCGGCATCATTTTTTGTAGCTGAAATAAACACAAGATTGTGGTGCAGAAGATGAACTGAAGATCCTAGGGTCACTTCTTTGCCGTTTTTAAACCATTTGGCTGTTTGCGCACTACTCCCAGAAATGACGCACTCCAGTGTTAGTGAATGAGAGGGCTGCACAAAGATGGTCAATGGGACAAAAGGGTAAAGTATCTGGACAGGAGTGCTGTCAGTGGAGTTTTCTGTCAAATGAATAAAAAAAACAAAATTAGTTCATTAAAAATAATAACTGTAAGACTAAATATGAACACTTACCTTTGACTGACAGTTTGATGCCGTGTGTCTGCGTAACAGTTTCTCTGGTCACAGGGTTGTATGCTCCACATTTGTACATGCCTTGGTGTTTGGTTGAAACTGATATAATTTGAAGATTTCCAGACGGAAGAACTAAATAGTCACCTGAAAAGACAATAGTCACATAAAAATGTGTAAAAGGATTTTAGATTCTGACGATAAAACTATTATTATCATTATAAACACACCTGTTGATTCTTCTATCCATTCCCCTCGCACTCGTAGTCTTGGTAACGCTGGAGGGACACTATGTGGTAAAGGGCACTCTATGAGAACAGTACTGCCTTCTTGCACCGATAATGACCGCCGTCTGCTCTCTTCATATTCTGAGATCTCTGTGAAAGACAAAGTTGTACACATATTAAAATCATAGTACAGTGTAGTAGTCTGTCTAGACTGTGCTGTAATCTGTTCTGTCAGTGTGCTGACTCAAGTGCAACTGCAAGTGCAACTTGAGTGCATGTTTGTTTTGGATTTGGTTTTGTTTATTGTAAATCAGTTTTGTGGTCAATACAGTTCTATAGTCCTGATAGTTCCTTAGGGCGATCCATTCCCAGCAGGAACATAATGCACTAGACAGGAAAGCCCCAGGCTCATTAAGGATATTAGAGACACTGGACAAATGCCCAACAAAAAAATCCAACAGTTTCCTTCCCCTGTGCCACTCAGCATGAGCCATGGACGCATTCTTGTTCAACACTCACAAAATGGCCTTCCTTTCTGCAAAGTCACTTCCTCTCTTTCTCTACCAGGGCTTTGAAGTGAGTGTAAGTACACACAGAGGACCAACTCTTCATATCCGTACCTGCGATAGACACGTGTGCCGAGCTGCTGGCGATGGCCGGCCCCTTTTCTAAGCGTGTCACACAGTAGTAGTGGCCAACATGGCTGGGTTTTAAGGATGAGATGTTGAGAAAGCCTCCACTGATCTCCACACCAGGAAGGATGTCTTGGTTCAGCGGCCGTCCTTTAAAATGCCATGAAACCACTGCTGAGGGAGGAGATACTGAGCAACGCAGATGAACTACTGATCCTGCTCCCTGGACCACAGAGGAGGGCTCATACAGAAACAAGGGGTACTGAGCTGTAAATGCACACACAAAAAAATAATTCAGACATCAAAAAATAAGAAAATAATATAAAATACAAAACAAAATAGAATGCAAAGTACAAAATAGCTTTGGTTTGCTCATTTTGGAGGACTTACATGAGCAGCTGGTGAGCAAGGACTGGCTCAGACACAGCACAGTGGACAGGAGGACCCTGAGGCCACTGTCCATGATGTACCTCCACCCCTGCCAGTCGGTCTGTTGTCCAGCACCCTCCTGCTTGGATTGGAAAACGCTGCAAAACAAAAGAGGCAAAACATATAAGCCCTTTTTTTTTTATATATATAAATATTACAAAAACAAATCTGACAAAAATAACAAAAACACTTATTTTTTACCAAAAATAGAAAAAAACTTTAGCCAGTTTCTAGGCCATCCGTTTAATGCGCATGACACATCCTCTTTGCACACTCCTTGATCTCCACACTGCTCCCTCCTCTGCGCCCTCTTCTCACCCACTGGAGTGTCTCTACAGAGGGAGGAATGTCCCGGGACCTCTGCCCCTGTGTCCCACCTGCCCCTGAGTGTAATGGAGTGGCTGTGAGACACTGTGGCTTTGCTCTAATATCACTCTCTGGTCACACTGTGTTGCTTCCTCATAGGTTTAGCGTAGCCTGAAGTGCAGTCCTAACACACACAGTGAACAAGAGGAACGCCAAAGGAAGCCCCCAAAAAGGAGTGGAGGGCACGTAATTAGGAGCATTCCTCTATCCTTTTCAAGCCGACCGCCTCCAGCCGCGGCACCACCTCCCACTTTTTCCAAGAGTAATCCTGGCCGGCTTTGATCCCAGGTTCCTGGTTGGTTACCAAGGTTTGAGCCTGAGGCCAGAGGGACAATGGCAGTCCAGCTGTGATATTCAGACTGCAGCTTGGGCAGAGGGCAGACACCAACAGGAGGACTGACCAGGCCCACAGGCTGGGTCAGAATTAAAAGGGTAATTTCTGAGTGGGATAAGTGGAGCTCAAAAGGATTCTGACAGCCTCTAATCTGAAACTTTTATCAGATTTACATTTTCTGATTTGATTAACACAGATATATTCACTGTTAGTTGAATATTAGCTCATTAACAAAATTATCAGTCACAGTATTTTAGAAGCAACCTGTCATGATTACTATCTTGACTTGTTGACTATATTGACAATAAATGCAAATAACATTACAATATAATGTAACAATATATTTGGGGGCTCAATATTTAACGTGTGAATATTTTCTTTGCAATGGCGGGAAATCTTCTTAACTATTTGTAATATAAGATTTGTGCTTTAGAAGATTGAATAAGTAACTTCTATGGCTGATTACTGTTTCATGCCATGTTATGCTATATATTTGTTGCAGTTTGTGTACAAAAAAGATTTCACTGGAATAATCCTGCTTTAGAGTTAACAGTGGCATAAAGTAGTTTCATATTATTTTTTATCTTGATATCTTCTAAAGCAATATTACATGTTTCAAAATGTGTTATCATGACAGCGCTAGTTCTTTGATATATTTTTTCATCCAGGGTCAAACTTGTTACACAGATGCTTTCGTCTAATTGTCACTCCCTTCATCTCACTCCTTACATCTCCAGTGAAGACCAAGGAGAGGCAGGAAATAATAAACTCCCTGAGCTGCTGGCTCACGCCCACTTCTCACCCTGAGGTCAAAGGTCAAGGAAGAGCATAAAGTGGGTAACCCTGGACTGCTCCCCAGAGGTCACCCCAGATTTTCTTTTAACCATGCACTTTTCTATATAATAATTCTACTTAAGTGATATTTTCCCAACATTTTCTATTTAAAAATGTATTCATAATGGTTACAGAATTTGGGCTTGGCAATAAAAAAAAAAATCACATTTCATTATTGAATTACTGTAAGGCGCTTTGTGTTACATTTTGTATGAAAAGCGTTTTATAAATAATGTTTGATTGATTGATTGATTATTTGATTTTCATTTTTTTCTTATTAAAAAAGGCTTATAAATAGGCAATATCACTTTAAAGAGAACAAACCAACTGTAAATCGATCTCATGTGGCCCCAAAAATAGTCAGATTTCTTCCTCAAAAGTTTGAATTCCTCAGCACATTTAAATGCTTTGAGGATTGGCTGTGGACCTCTAATTGACCCAAGCTTATCATTGACGATTAGAAATGACTGAATCTCGGTTAAACTGGATTAATTGTACAACCCATTCATGTATTTGAGCTGGGATTGCCATGTACTTTGTAACAAGGTCTCAATCAGAAAAAGTTAGTACCAAGTAGCACCTTAACTTTTATTTTCTACCACAAAGTCGGAGACATAGGCCTGTCATGATAACAAATTTTGTGCGGTATGTTGCTTAGGTAAATATAGACAATAAAGAATCATTTATAAACTACATCTCAAACCACAAAAACTAGTAATGTGCTAGTGGTACAATATTGTTAAAAAATCATGAGCTGCAATAAATAAATAGAATACTTAGTTTGCACCTTTAATGAGTCATATAAGTTATTAAAACAAGACAATGCTATTTAGAGAAGCTTTTGGTTGACTGTGTCTGTAAGTCCTTTATTCTAGTACATGCTTTTTATTGCACTCTGTAAAGCACGTGGTGATTTTTTATTTGTGAAAGGTGCTCTATAAATAAAGTCTTACATACTTTTTAATTTCACCTTTTACAGCTTTAACAAAGAAATAGCAAAAAAATGACCAGTAGTGCAAAGTACTACACAATAAATACTGACCCCAAAAATAAATTCTTTCAGCTTTCATATATTTATTTATTTAATGAAAGATATGTCAATATAGTAATTATCGTGACAGGCCTACTGAGACAGCTGTAATAAGACATATATGCTGCTAACTATTAGTCTTACAATGCAAAGTTGAGTCTATGAATGCACTTTTAGGCACATCAGACTCACATGCTATAGTCAAGCATTTCTCCACCTCACGAGTTACAACAAGCCTCGACTCACTGCCCCTATGTCATCACTGCAAACTATCTTTCTGTCTGTGTCAGAATAATGACATATAATTACAATAACAAAAGAGTCATATGATATGCACATGGGGGGGGGGGGGGGTACAGTATACAACAAAGGTGCTGAGACCGTAGTTTAGCAGTAAAATATGGGTTTTTCACTGGTCATTTTGAAGGCATTGCTCGGTCTCTATGTGTAAACAGACAGCCTCCTATCTGTCATATCAATCTGCCGAGACGAGGAAACACAAGGGCATCATTTGAGGAACTTATCTTTGGCTCTGCTTTGACATCCACCAGCATGAGGCCAGCCCAGTGGAGACAGACATACTCAGGCTAGATCTTGTATCCCTGATGCTGGCAACATTATAGCCACATGCAGACTGCTCACTGTTGTAGATTTTCAGACAGAAAAACTCAAATGGATTGCTGGCAATAGGAAAGTCCCTGTCAAATTATTCCTATAGAGATGGAGAACAGACTCCTATCTCATTTTCAGTGCCAAAATGATGGAAAAATGAATGCCCCACTTTTGTAGCCATATCACTTCATCTCTCTGCTTCAGTTTTGCACTGTGAACTTACTTAAGTGACTTTTTTATCCCAAAACTTATGTGGATTTCCACAGAAAGATATAGCACCTTTTTAAGAGCGATGGCAAAAAAAAAAAAAAAATCACAATTGTTTTTCCTTAAACTGATTCAACTTGAAAAATAGCCCACTTACTTCAAACTCTGCTCCAACTTACATGTTTTTACTGACATATAATTTGCTGTAGACCTCTTTCTTAAAACATCCAACCATACATCCAAAAATAGTGTGTTAAATTTACGTTTATATTACACTATATAACTTACAAATAGATTACTTTGATTTATGTTGGTGTTCTCCCAGTGTATTGTGTATTGTCTATTGCCAGTCAGTCAACTGCAACATAGAGTTGGGTTTCAGCAGCACCCATTCATCATAGGGGAGTACAACTGTCTCCTAGACTAACAAGGCCTCTACCTGTCTCCTTGTAGGACATGAGGATCCCTGGTGATGACACAAGGGAAAATAAACACACTGACACATTGCCCCGGGGGAAAGGAAAGGGTTCCGCTTTGGGAGGGAGGTAAGCACCTGCAATTCTGAACAGGAACTACTGCAAACCCCATCTGTCCCTATCTGGCCCATAACATCATCATATTAGATAAACAAAGACAAAAGTAATGGAGCATTTAGGACCCCTCGGGTAAGAACAGGTCACAACTAGTGCACTGAGAGTCTGTGTAGTCACATGTGTCAAAAGATTTATGTTGATGTACCTTGATGTGCATAGTCTTCTAGGAATCAATGCTGTAACCATCAAGTGCTATGTTTTAACATTAACATTTTTTTCCATTAATTACACACCAGTGGTAGGCACACAGTTGACATTTCTTTAGCCAAGTAATACATAGCTGAAAGTCTTTGTGATGGGTAGAAGAACCTGTTGCATTTCAAGGCAATACAAGTAAAGCCAAAAATCCTTTTTCATAAGAATGGTCAGAGCCACATAGTAAAGAGTTTTATCTTCACTGTCCAGGAGGCTATATGTGGACTGCCTCTAACAATACATTCATGAAGTCAAGTATGTTAGAAATGCTAAAAGCTTAAGGCCCAAAGAAACAGTACAGAACATTAGGCGTAAGAAATAAGTGGTGTGTAAAAGATAGATCGGGTTATTTCTGGTATGATGGTCTAATCTGACCTGTGCACTGGAGATGATTCACATGCTGTATGCCCAACCTGTCTGCACTCGCCCCTCATCCCACTGACAGAGGATCTACAACGCGCATTCCACAACTGCACTCTGAGAAACACTGCACCAAGATGCTAGATAAATTCACAAACCAAAAAATAACACGCAACAGGGGGTCTTCAAAAGCAGTCAATGCTCTCCACGATTGTAAAAAAAGGGGTTAAGGGTGAAAAGTTGCCAAGCCTGCCCAATTTGGTAAAGAAGACATTGAGATAATAGGCAAGATCTATATGCCAAAACTGACAGATGATGCAGTACATTGAGAATCTTGAGCAATACCATACAGAAAGAAGAAGGCACTAGGGGACCATTATAGGCTTCCTGAATTGGTCTGGGTGATTCCATGGAGGCAGCCTCAGGCCACGAAGCACAAATAATGAGTGGAAACGCATGGGGCCTTACTCTGATTAAAGACTGAGACATTATTAAAAGTAGGACAGCTTTAGAAGTGGGAGTGAATGAGTGAGGGGTATGGTTTGGGTTGAAAATTAGAAGAAAGAGAGAGGGGGTCTATTTTGTTTTATGTCCAGAAGAGAACATCACATTCCAGGGGTTTAGACGATTCCTAACAGGAGACGTCTGCCCTTGTCTGAACCTGAGATTTTGCAGAAAGTTAATGTAAGTTCTTCTCCATAAATCTTTGAAACGGGAGTGAAGGAGCACAAGATAAATGGGCTACAGCTACAAGGACGATCTGAGTTTTAGACACGTCTGTCTTTCAGTGCATTTGTCTGAAGGACGGGAGACAGAGCCGAGGTCAAACAAAGCACAAAAGCACAGAGGAGAAGAGGTGATGAAAATGGAGTCTATATAAATACACCAATTGGAGGGCATGAAGCAGAGGTAGAACATATTTTACAATTGCAGAAAAAACGGCAGTGATTTTGTTACAGTGTTTATTGAATAAATCCTTTTAACTGCCTGTAAAGAACACTATGTTTTCACCTGTTGGCCGCTACAAAGTAAAAAGACAGAAAGGGGGAAAAAAAATAGGATTAGATTTTTTGGAAATGATTAAACTACCAAGAAAACATTTGACTTAAACTATGATTCTGAATCCAGAGTTGTAATAAGCAACCTTTTTTCATTTTTTTCACAAAGGAAGTCATTAGAGTATTTGAAGTAGTTAGAGAAATAAGATTTGAGAAAACATGGATTTAAAACCGCTTAGTGGCGTGGAATCTTTTAAATTAAAACTAATGATAGAAAAGTGATGGCATGGACTTTACTAGAGACAGCTGCCACCTTCATGTGCCCCCTTCCTCCCCATCTGTGAAGTGGTCACCCAGAACAGAGCATGAGTCTGGGGTGAGTACCGGGCCAGGCCTATCCCAGAGCCTGACACTGCTCCTCTGTGAGACTAGATGAGAGGCCCCTGGGATCAGACAGTCACATCTCTCAAAGCCCTGTTTACCAAGGACACACAAACCCCCCTCTCCTCCAGACCCTCCCCGAGTGCCAGGGCCGGGACCTGGGATACCACACTAATTCTAGCCCTGAGGCTGCTTGGCCCAAAATAGGGGGAAAGGCGAGAGAATGAAACAGTGGGAGAAGGCCTGAATGGTACTGTATGTAAGAGCCATTTTAATTGGGAGATTGTTCTGCGATGTCTTGTTTTTCCTGGGAATTTGCGGTCGGGGGGGAAGGAGAGGATGGGGGAGGTAGGGCCAATTCCCAAGGACCTGAACAGCGGGATTAACTCAATAGCAGCTCTCGGACAGTGGAAACAGATCCCAGGGTATCGCTGCCATACAAGGCCACTGTGAGACCTCTCGCATTGCACATGTAACTAACAAGCTGTTCCCATTGTCAGAACGCCTTGGGGTCTTCCGGCTGATTTCACAGGCCTTTGAGCCCACAGTGGAACGTCTCCTCTGAAGCAAAAAGGTAATTCTGATGGAAAGGATGGAACGCACCAGGAGAAGGCCCTCTGCTGCCCGTGGGGTGTTATAAGGCTGATCTCCAACATGTGCCAAGAGTCTAATTCCTCACACCAGCCAAGGGGAGCCAGTATAGAGTGGCCATGGCACCAGGGACACAGCCACATTCCTCCTTATCAGCTTTGATTAAAGAGATGATGGGAAAATACGTAGATGCAGAGAAAGACAGAGGAAAAAAGATTGAGCTATGTGTATTTTGCAATCATATTTTACAGGGAGTTAAGGGCATATCTGTGATTCTAAATGATGTTGTGTGGGCTGTGAACTGTGGGCAAGTGATGATGTGATCCAGCTGCCCCCTCCCCTCTCTCTCCTGGATTCCATCAGTACGTCTCTACAGCAACAAGCGCAGAAGACGCAGACAACAGTTTCTGCTCAGTCTCTTCCTGATAGCTCCCTGGCGGCCAACCAGAAATTCTTTCAAAACAAAGCATACATTAAATTTTGTAATTTCAAATGCACAATGTCAACAAAATGACAAGGTGTCCCAAAAAGATACAAGCAAGAAACACATCTTCAGAAGCAGAAGCAGAGGGGAATACTGATTCACTTTGTCTTTGTTCTGTGAAAGGCACAAGAAAGAAAGAGTATTTTCATTTCTCAGGATGATAAATGGCCTGTCTAAATAAAGTGGACCAATGATTGTATATTCACAGAAAACTTCGACTCTAGAACAGTGCAGCAGGACAAAAACAAACACGAGGTAATTTACAATTAGTCTTCCTCAAGAAAATCCTAAACAAACAAACCAGTATCCTTGTACACACAAGGAGGAGAACATTCAGATGAATGTGCAGTCCTTGTTGAAGTGTGCAAATTCTTTATTTAGATTGTCTAAATGTTTATCCGTCTTGCCTTGTAACACTCCACGCTTGTTGTGCCCCAATCTAGCGATCACAAAACAAACCCCGGTGGTGAGTTTCCACTTTTGGCTGTTAGACAAACTGTAAAAACCTCAGATTTAGCCTGCACACAGAGTTGCCCCTCACTGATGCCACACTCAACGTCAGAGGAGGTTTTGGCACAAGACACAGATGCTCTGCCAAAGTAAATATTGCACTATGATAACAGCAACATTAATATTTATGCAACCAACTTATTATGTTGCCTGAGGTTTCTGATCTAACCATCAATTATGTGAACAACTTAATTTATATCTTGGTCGATTTGTTTGTCGCACAGTTTCCTCCAGGGCTCAAGGGCTGGTTATCTGAGCTATGAAAATGAAAAATTATATGAAGAAGGCTTATGTCAAAACCTCAACAAAAAAAACCTGTGAGACTCCAATGTGTTTGAGCTTTTAAGTATTATTCTCGTCACCCGCACCTTTTTCTGTTACTTTCTCTTCTAGTTAAGTGAGCATCCTTAAACCATGATTTGAATGTTGGTACAGCTCAATTGTGTACTCTCTTTTGATATACCATCAATATATGCAGACTTGGAAAGCTTTGACTAGCACAATGACTGCAATGCTTTGTCACCTAGTTTCATAATCATTCATTCTTTTAATGTAGCTCTAAAATGTTGTCATCTATGCTAAGATTAGCCGCAATATGTTTTACAGCAAGACATTCAATTTAATAAAATTTTTGGTTTGGCTAATGAACCATGGTGGGGATTCCTCTGCTAACTCTAAATATCTTATAACTAAGGGGTTTCTATGCTCCCAGAGGACCCACAAACTTGAATTTGGGGCATCCCAAAATGGCACCACTAACCACAGGTACAGAGGCAGGCAGCAGCCCAGCCACACTGCCTCATACTGACTGGGAGAATATAAGAGAAAAACAGCCTTTCTAACAAGTAGCCTGTTTGTCAGCTGCAGGGGAGTGCCAGCCGCTAGTCCTGCCTTAATATAGTCTTGCTGATCCCTGTGCCGGCTTTTCAACAGTGTGCGTATTCTGGTCTGCAGAAAACCCCAAGTCAGATGTGACTTATTGGTTAAACATTTGAAATAGAAAGCTGCGGTCATGCGCTCAAGAAACAGCTATGAGGCGAGACTTCTGAAGGATCTAGGAGGAAAAGCTTTAGGAAATCAAAATGAACCTTAAAAACAAGAGGAGAAATAGACACTAGAAGAGTCACAAGCAGCAGAACAATGGCCTCAACAACGTATGTGCGCCAGTGTGTTGCTTTTGATAAAGATGTAGCTGCATTGGTCCCTGCAGAAGTTCCAAAATGGCATCTTTCTCATTGCATGTATGAAGACAATTGCCTTTACCACAAGTGTGCCTTGTGGTAAGGGCAATTTAAGGCTTGTGCTCATGTTTTAGTTTGATATATTTCTTGACAATACACAAATGGATACTGAAGCTTCTTCAGTGCACATCATGGTGTTCTACAACTCCACATTGTGCTTTCAAACTGCATAATGCACACTGACCAGGCTCTATAACTCACTATAGCAATACAGTGGTGGAGTACACCTTACGAAAGACCCTACATACGAAAAATCCAAGTTACGAAATGCCTTCACGTTAAATTTTGGTCTCTAGATACGAAAGAAAATTCAAGTTACGAAACGTGAAATCTCAAAAATTCGAATAATGCGAGCTCAGATGCATGCCCCGCTGTTATCCCCGCTCAAAAAGCACCTTTCTCAGCCTCTTAGCTCTAGCGCCGAACACGCAAGATTTTCAACAAAATGTATTAAATAGTGAAGCGTGGGGGGAGACACGACTCCAGAAGCAGCGCGGAGACATGAACGCACCGCGCGAGGAGCACGGCACCGCGCGAGGAGCATGGCACCGTGCAAGGAGCGAGGAGCACGGCACCGCGCGAGGAGCGAGGAGAACGGCACCGCGCGAGGAGCGAGGAGTGAGGAGTGAGGAGCACAGAACCGCGCGAGGAGCACAGCACCGCACGAGGAGCACGGCACCGCACGAGGAGCACGGCACCGCGCGAGGAGCGAGGAGCACGGCACCGCGCGAGGAGCGAGGAGCACGGCACCGCGCGAGGAGCGAGGAGTGAGGAGTACGGCACCGCGCGAGGAGCACAGCACCGCGCGAGGAGCACAGCACCGCGCAAGGAGCACGCACCGACTGGTTGGTCCAGTCCTGGTTTAGTACAGGACTAGACCTGGTTTAGTTCTGGTCTAGACCTGGTTTAGTTCTGGTCTAGACCTGGTTTAGTCCACGTTTAGTCCTGGTCTAGTCTCTTAGCCAATCAGGATGCAGAACCAATGTTACACTATTAAAAAAAACAACCTTGAAACAGATCTTGCCTTTTCCATTGAAATAGCTACTCAACTTACGAAAAATTCACGTTACAAAACCACTTCTGGAACGAATTAATTTCGTAAGGTGAGGTACCACTGTATTCATTTTAGCTGCCCTTTTCTGCATTAGATATTACTGGTCTCTAAAACGTTGTAATGTCATCTGAGACCCAACAATAGGGTAAATCTGCATATTTTTATTTAAATGGAAAAACTCACTGCACACTTTATGCATCAGCCTTTCGCCAGAATCATACGGTCCCTCCATATTTCAGTGGCTGACTTCCACATCTGTTTCTCCTGTTCTGAAAACTGTTTGTTTGTCTTAACAGTTACCGCCTGATGTTTCTCATTTCATTTCAGAAATCTCTTGAAAGTCATTATCCAGTTTCAGGTCTTCAAGGTTCTGAATGTGAGAAACTCAGTCCCACCATCTGTTGAAAGCTGGTGTATACATGGAGCTACAGTGGGCTCACCTTTGACATTTTGCGAGGTGTAGCACTGGAAGAACGTAGCCTATCTCTAACCTCCAGGAGTTACTGTGCTGCTAGTAAGAGTAGAGTGGGGCAGGGGCAGGTTGTTGGGATCGTCTGTCAGTGTCATGGGACTGGGCCAAAATGGAGGAGGGTCTTTTTGAGGGGTGTGCAGTTAAACTAATGACGATGCGTGTGCTGCGCTGATAAAAAGCACTACCAATGACAACTTTCTATAAACAAAAGCCAGACACCTTTGGCTACTGAAACACACTTGTGTGATAGTTGTTAGGTACAAGGTAGAAATGTCAAGAGTCTTTTGCATTTGGCCATGTGAACAGCATTTAGTCAGTTTGTTTTTAAGTTTTAACAGTCTGATAGTAATATTTATTGCCTCTCTGTTATTGCAAATCCCAACAATTTCATGGAGTAAAAACTATATAACCTATTTCTTGCTACTCATATCAGTTTAGAGCACTGTGAAAATGTTGTATTTGTAGTGACAAGAGGTTAACAGTTATTTTGGATCAATCAAATCATCTGCCTTGTATTAATGGATTTATTTGTTGATTTCACAAAGATTTGTCAGATGCCCTGACAACCCTAATGTGTACTGGAACATTGTTCTCAAACAATACATCAATTAAGTTTTCATAGCAGACTGTGAAATTGCAACTGCTGCAACACAGCAGCAACTATTTTTACAGTACGTTATGCTCACAAAAACTGCATGTATATGACTAAACTCTCTCTCTTTGACCTGCCCATCCTCTCCTTCAGCCCTTGCTCCTAGCTGCTGGGTGTTGTCCGTCAGCACCGCCTGGTTCCTTGGACGTAGAGGTTATTTGGCACACTGCCCACTACTCCCCTCAGTCTATCTAATGAGCACTGCGCTCGGGCTCTGTCCTTGACAAATGGGACCCGGCGCTCAGTGAGCAAGGCTGGTATTAGAAAGTGGGAAAGCAGCGGTATGACTTAATGGCTGAGCTATGAGACTATGAGAGAGTAAGGAGGGTTGTGTCAAGAGTTTGGAAAGATTGGGCTGAACATCCACAAAATAATACTTTAATACACTGGGATAGGAATAGCAGAAATGGTAAACGATAAAAATACTACTCAATACTCTACACTGCAATAGTAAAAGTGAAGTATTAACTGTATTGCTAATATTGCTGTTACTACCACAGATGTACACTTACTGGCCAGCTGCTACATAATAGTGCATTACATAACATTTCTGGTTACCTGCTTGTCTCCATGGAGAAACATAGCAAGCAAATGTCTTCATGGAGACCATTCAGTGGATGCCCATCAAAAGTTACACAGTGCACCTCTGATGTGCTGCAATCTACAATGACATTGTGCATCAAAATTATATAACCTTTTTTATTAGACTGATTAAAACTATGTTAAGCTTATAAAATGTATTCACATACTCATGCAACTATGCCTCTATGCAAAAAGTGTAGTAACTTTCCATGTATGTACTTTCTCCAAAAGCTGATCTTAGGGCATCTCACGTCTCAAAACCAAATAAACAAGTAGACCGCATTGTGATTTTGGTTTTACATTCACTTCAGCTCACTGTGGGGCTGAGGTTTGCTGCTTGGCCTCAAATCTTTAAGGCTTGAAAATGGGAGCAAATGCTAGTGGCCCAAAATATACTTAAGTCAGCCATGTGAACACACCCTCTGAGACCACATCCACCTAGCGCCGCCATATTCATCTGCAACATTCTCAAACTAACAACCCGTGCTTCTTTTAATAACTAAAATGCATGCGCACTATGTAACGTTCCTGGAGAGGGGTCCATACCTGCTTGTCTCTAAGGAGATGTTATTACTATGCCTGGAATGTTTCACAGTTCGGCATTAAACTTGTGTTGCATTTAGTCTATTGCAGCCAGGTGTTGTCCTAATGCCACACTGTGGAACAAACATCTCCATGGACACAAGTGAGAATCAGACCGTTCACCGAAAAAGTTACATAGAGCACCTACCTAGGAACATGTTAAATCCACATGTACTTATTAGACCAGAACAAACACTTTCAGTGTTTAGTGAAAGCACTGTCACTACTACTTAAATGGCAAACACCTGAAAGCATCTGCAGATAACTTAACTATTACACTATTATTGTGGTTACTTTTGGTCATTATGGTTACTACAATTTTAATCAATAACTACACTGGTAAACAACATAACTGTTATACTTAAAATTATAACATTCTTCAAACATGAGTAGAAGTACAAGAGCTGCCACTTGTCCTTGTGGTTGTGTATTTGAGCTTCATCAGAAAAATCAAGAAAGCCATTATGAGTGGAGGGACTGGTACCATTAAACATGCTTACATTCAAATTGCCCACTTAACATAGTTCTCTTACAGCAGCATGTGTTTATCATTAGCCCGTACCCTAATGCTTCGAACATTATTGGAGTTGGCTAAATGGCAGAGCTATGCTTTGTTCCAGCCCTGATAAGGGCTCACTGATTTCCATACTAGAACTTAATGTGAAAACTAAAAACAGAGCTCTGAAATTGTCACTGGAGAAATGCACAATTCATTCAAATTTTACTTTTACATTATTAACAAAAGGAATACAGATATAAATGCCATTTGTCACAGCTCAGCTAAACTATTTGTGTTAAAGTGGCAATGATTGAAGTTATTATTGGAAGCCATTTTATTTGTTACTAAATAAAACTGAATGGAATTGGACTGATCAATACAAGGAAAAACATTCAAAATGCAATTCTTTTATTTTTATTTTTTCAAAAGGGCTAGCATAGTCTCAGGACTGTTGCTGGGTTGCTACTCACATCCAAACAGGCATATGATCACATATTCATTTCAATTTCTACTTATCAATTTAAAAATAATGACAATAAGGCAGATTTTAACATTTTTGAATTAAAGAATTTTAAGAAATTTAATTGTAAAAGTTTCGAACGTGCACCAGACAAAAATAAACGTGGTGCAATAGACTGACTATAAAACCCCAAAGAGGATTTGTCCCTGAAAGTGAACAGTCAGCCCAGGCTTAGCACTAGTGAGCAGATCGGAGTGGACCAATATTGAGGATCTGTGAGAGGATTTGAAAGCCATCGGAAGTGTCTTCTTGTCCCCCACTGTGGAAACAATGCACCAGCAACTGTTTGAACTTGGAGACATTTTATCTGTGCGCAGTGATGTGTGTCCCCCTGACTGGATGTCATGCATTGGAGTGGGACTAACACTTTGTTCTCAATATCGTTTAAGTGTTCACTTTTCACAGAGGAACCCCTATGTAACAAAAGCCGTGTGCAGCTCTGATGATAGGGGTGAACACAGACACAGGAAATGACTAGAGGGCACGACCAGGGATTGTCTCTTTTTCACTCCACTCTTTTATAGTGCCATCTGCATTAACGTATCAGGTATAAACTATTGGGGGTAAGGTGATGTGGTGATGTTTAATTACTGAAACAACGCATCTGCTGTATTATATTTCACAAAAACATAATGGAATATGGCTATAATTCATAAAATGTTTAGCTGTTTTTCACACATTATGCACAGGACTATCAACAGAAGCAAAAGAAGTTTGAGACTGAGGTTCAGCAGCTTTGTGTGCCATGCAATGATTTGTTTTAGCACTTCTTTGACGTGGATTTGTGGATTTAGCAAAGCCACATTAATGGCACCCTCCAGACTTGTATCAAAAACACTAAGGGCTCTCTGAGAAAATACACCCTTCAAATATTAGCCTCAGCTCCATGTTTCAGCTGCAAATGTGGTACAAAGGTGGCCCCTCACTCAGGCCCATTATGACAGTCCAACTTTAGAACAAAGCTAAGCTTCACAAACAAATACCCCATGTTCACCTTTCAGACTTTGACACCGTTGTGTCAAAGGGAGCAGCTTACATATGTGCTATTTCTAAAAATGCTGTTTGGTGTTTCAGAGGCAGAAATGCAGCCCTCAGGCCATCTATTTCAACTGAAATGCTCCAATGAAGTATCACACCTCTGCAGCGGTTAAAACGACAAATCTGACTTTGTAAAAAGGCCTAATACAACATGCCACCTCAAACAAAATGGTAAGGCAATTTTGGAAGGTTCATCAAAATGTACCATATTTTAATTTCAAGGTAATAAATCAAATACAGCTGTATACGTGTTTTAGGGCAAAATAAAAACACACATAGAAACTGTATTATTAAAAGTAATTTTATATATATATATATATATATATATATATATATATATATATATATATATATATATATATGATTACGCCTGTTGTTAAAGACTATTTGAAAGACTATTTTAGAGAGTTTAGGTTTTAAAAAGTGAGAAGTTCAATCATCGGCGTGAACATGAAGATGTGCACAGTGACTTATATTTTTATTAGTCTGCATAATGCTCTTAACAAATTCTCCGTAAGGTAGAAGTGACATGTTTTGTTATTTCACTGTCCGTAGTACGTTAGCTCCAGGCTCCAAGCAGCGCTGCTCTTGACTTCTCGCGCAAAACAAAAGTTACACGATAAAAAGGTAGATACCTTTGTTTTTTACTCTCCTTTTCGGTTGTCCCGCTGCTGGTTTCGCGCACGCAACCTCCCCAGCTCTGCCCCTGCGTGCCCAGACCCCTTTAGTGCTTACCTCTCGTAGAAAAGAGCGAAAGCAGTGATTTAGCAGCCAAACACATTCTTCTGATGGCAAATCCGATCAGAGCCCTCCATTAGACGCGGGCTCAAGGTGTCAAACGTCGGGAAAAACACGAACACAGCCGAAACACCAAAAAGGGTGAAGAAAGTTTTCGGAGCTCCAGAGCAGCGCAGCCTTCGGGGCGAAGGTAAGACACGTCCCACAAATGGTCAAAAAATCACTGCGAGCCGCTTGTAAGTATTGTTTCTCTTTTTTGAGGATCCATGTGCTGCTACATAGGCACTATATTCCCGCTAGATGTTCGTTGTGCCCGTGGAAGTGGCAGTAGTAACTTGTTGAAGCACTTCTCGTGCTCTCTCTAGCGCCGTGTCTTCCACACACGCATCTTTGAAGCCAGTGTCGAGTTGCTCAGCAAATCATGGCAGCGCCGAGGCTGGTCGTCAAACCAGGAATGTCCCTGCCCCACAGCCCGGATCCCGGAGAGAGGAGGGAGGGAGACACGAGGGGGTGTTGCCCATAGACTGCATGAACAAGTTTTACAATCTAACAAGGAAAAAGCCTTCCTATTCTACACTCACCTGCGTGAGCCTAGTCCCAAGAATAGATTCAGGTAAGCTTGGTTCACCAGGCTGTAGCCTCCTTCATAGTTTAGGCCTACAATATAGTAATGACATATGGGTATGCTAAAAGTATAGGCCGAATAGGCTACAATAACCAGTAATGTAATGCATTCTGCTTTTATTAATAGGCCAATTCATTTCTTGTGACACATTTTGAACATGAACTAATTTACCCATCCAAAACATAGCCTTCTCTCCTCATACCATATTAAACTGTATACATACACAATACACATATTGTGCCAAACTAAATTAAACAGATTCATGCACCACAGTAGGCTATTTTTAATTTGCTCTTGCAATAAATATTTTTACATGTGTCTCGCCTAATTATATAGTTTTGAAAGCATTCAAATGTGCTAAGTAGTTTGTATAGTCTATTGTTTGGAGTGGACAGGACATGGATTGTATTATACACATTTGTACTGGTGATGATCGGACAGTACCAGCCACGCAGGTGCAGCTCACCCATCTGACAGCTGACTCCTATCAGTGCCCCATCCAAGTCTCCTCACTCACTCCCTACTCAGCCCAAAGTGAGCCAAAGCCAACATAGCACAGAGAGGTGCAAGACAGATCTTTGTTGTGCCAGAACAATTACAGCTCATCATAGTTTAAAAAAACAAGCAAAAAAAAACACTTTTACAGCTAGTTTGTTGGCATCTGAAAGACACATGTCAAGGTAATTATTGAGGTAACAAGTTTAACACAACTTGTGGCAAAGTTCACACCAGTTGTTCTCGTAAAATCTGAAAAATATCAGTCCCCCTTTTCTCAAAATAATTTAGTTTTAAATTATGTGTAGAGTATTGGGTATGGGCATCTGATTCTATTTTTGTTATTATCTATGACTTCTTTTTCATTTAACCAAAATAATATTTGATTTTATTATTGATGAACAATACTTGAAAGCAAACTCGGCTACTCTACCATTAAAATTTGCCCTTTGACCAAACTTAAGAGTGTGATTTTGCCTGTTCTCATGTGTTTGTGTCTGCTTGTCGGAGGTGGTCAGAGCTGGAGACGAGGCCCAGGGTTCAGAGGGGGGTGAGCTGGGGATTGGACACAGTCGCATGTGAAAGGCCACTGAGCGGTGAGTCTACAGGGAGCTGGGTCCACACACAAAAGCCCAGGGAGGGGCAGGTTGGAGGTATGAGAGAGGTGGGGGGCTCGCTGGGAACCAAAGCTGACAGCAGAGACTCTTCTCATCCACAGAGCTCTGGGTTGTCTCTGGCCCCCTGTGGTCTGGACTGTTGAGCTTCAAAAGGCGCTCACACGAAGGAGCAGCAGCGGTAACATTAGGCACTGCACAAAGCCCCTCTGACCCCTGGCCCATATTTTAGGACAGCTTTTGTGTCCTGGTAAGACCAGGTAAGATCATGTATCGACAAGTCGCAACATAGAACCACATTCACAGTGTCTAAACGGGCCACTTCACAAGTCATTCCCAAGTCAGTGTGCTTGATTTCAGAAGTAGTGGAACTGCCTGCCTTAGGGCAGTTGTGGCTACAGAAGTCAGTGTATGGGGAATAAATGAGTTGTACACAAAATTGACAAAAAAAAAATGTGAACATAAAAAGGTACTAGAGACAGCAGTGGGCAGCACATTACTGCGCCTGGGGAACCATCTCCATGATCTTGTTGCTTAGGCTTGGTCAGGACCTAAGCTGGAGGATTTTTACCTATGGTGTATGTTTTTGGGTTTTTGGGTTGATGGGGGAAACCGGAGTGCCCGGAAGAAACCCACCCAGACACGAGGAGAACATGCAAACTCCACACACAAACCCGGAACCCTCTTGCTGTGAAGCGTGAGTGCTAGCCACTCAGCCACCGTGCCAACTTAGAAGACTTATGGACTTTTATTTATAATCAGTGATCATGGCCAAATCGTAACACAGCCACTAATACTGTGGATTATATCCTTGGGGATCCCAGAAGGAAAGCTGAATGGGAATCAGATTCCTGGTGTGACATCGTACTAAACAAGGCTTTTTAGATCTTCAGCTGGGTTTGTTTGCATTAGGGACCTCCAGGCTGCTGTCCTGTGCTCTTGAGGACTTTAATCCTCAGACCACTGTCAACAAAGTGTTTATGACCTGCAAAGCAGAGAGCACTGTTTTGTTGACTCTGTCAGCAGGAGGCCAGGGGATGCCTGAGTCCCAGGGCTATTAAAAGACAGTTTCAGATAAAACCAGGGCCATCCTGGCACTTGAGCTGCTCTGGATTTATGGATTGAGCTTAATAAATAGTTGTGTGAGGACATTAACCAAACTGGAAACTGGCATTTAGATCATAAGGAGTGGTTCATGACCAATTTGCCATTCATTCTTTCGTAGTGCCTATATTGCCATTCATTACCTATGACTGCCTGAGACTTTTCTGTTTAACTTTTTATAACCTATTATAGACATAGAAAACATTGGGGAGGGAAACACATACACAAGTGAGAAGAATCACAATATTTTACAAGGCAGACTAAATGTATTTCCCCTCAGAGGACCATATATCTCTGCACAGGACAGGTGTGTGCATGTAGGCCGCCATTGTTGCCGTCTCTAAGCTGCAGCTGTGTGTCTGTTCACCGATGTGTAAAGAAGGAGGGGAAGCTGCAATGCACCGGCACCCCTCTCCATCTGGTTTGTGCATCAGCGTGGTGGGATCAAATTATCCAGCGTGGGCTCTCTGGGAATTTCATCGGTGTGTAACATCTCACTCATTCACACATACATAGACATGAGCAAGCACAGCCATCCTGAGTGCCCCTCTTGACATGACGGTGACCCTGCACATCCTCTGTCCCATTTTACAGTGCAGCTCATCTGACGTTTCCTCTTTAAAACCTGTACTGAGCATAAAGCTGTCTTGCGCTCGCTTTCACACGCTCAATGTTTGGTCTCAGCTGTCTATGTCTTCTACAGGTCTGTAAAGTATAAACACAACTACTGCTCTGTCTATACATTAACTGAAAAAATATCTATTATGAACCTTATAAGGGAGATAAAGGGGACATAAATCTTTTATGAGCTTTTAATCATACTACAACATAAGCTAACTCAAAGTTGTATTTCAATTGATTCATGCATGTCTGCATTCAAGGATTGATTGCTTTGAACAGTTCCATTTTCACCTACCCCCTATCCCCACCCACTGCTCTGTACTTACTTGCGATTATTCAAAAAATTAAAACTCTAAATTACAACTCTACTTCCTGAGGAAGCTCAGGTCTTTCAATGTGTGCAGTAAGTTACAGGAGATCTTCTATCAGTCTGTGGTGGCCAGCACCCTGTACTTCACTGTGGTCTGCTGGGGGAGCAGCACCAGTAAAAGGGACATTGGACGGATTGACAAATTCATCTGCAAAGCTGGTCACGTGATCGGCTGTGAGCTGGAGACGTTTGTCACAGTGAGGGACAGGAGGACACTGGACAAACTGCTCTCCATCATGGACACTCCTGCTCACTGCACCAGACCATAGAGGGACAGAGGAGCTCATTCTCCAACAGGCTCCTACAGCTCCACTCAAACAGTGAGAGATACAGGACGACATTCATACCATACTCCATACAACTGTACAACAACTCACCCTTGTGCAAAAGATAATAGAATACTCCCTAGAGAATACTCCCTACAACTGTATACAGCTGGTATTGTACATCTTACTTGATATTGTATTTTTATATTTGACTACTACTTTTCTATTTAAATCTGATTTGTACATATATATTTATATCATTATTTTCATGTATATAATTATGTCTCATCTGACACTGATCTATTGCTCTTTGGTTGTTATTCCATGTGTATTTTTTTTCCCTCATTTCCATATACTTCTTCTTTCCTTTTTACCCTCTATTATATGATATATTTGTTGAGTGAGCTACCATACCCAAAACAATTTCCCTTGTGGATCAATAAAGTTTGTCTAAGTTTAAGTCTTGTCTAAGTCTAAAACTCCAGGTTTTGCATGTACAGGAACATTATTTTAAAGATAAAGTCACAATTGCCAAGAAATTCACAAACGATGATAATGGTATTCATTAATTGTTTTTCTGACCCCTGCTGGCTATACTTAAAAACGGTGACACTGTCCTACAATCTATTGACATTGTAACACATTCTACTTAAAATGTAGAGATTATATGAGAAATAGATAGTGAATTTCAGTTTGGATTAAAATACTATTACAATATTGAGATTCTTTGACAAAACACTAGCAAAACAAAGTGATGACACATAATTCCATTACTAATACATGTACAATTGTACTGAGAGTCCCTTTTAGTAGACTTCCTGTCATGTACATAAATATAAATGACTTTGGGTGCAGTATATCACTTCCACTGGCCTGAGATTTTTAAGCGTTTCCCAGATTGTCCGTGCATGGTCTTCCGATCTTATCCTGTGATGTGGAGTTGTCACAATAAAGAATCAGGGAGCTGGTTGTTGTGGGCAGCTGGGGAATACTGAGCAGGAAGGAGACTCAAGTGAAATATCTATTACTGCTTAACACTGATGTCTCCTTTGGTCCCTGTGGCTCTCTGCAACCTTGTGATTTATGGAGGGGCTGGAGCTGAGGATCAAAATACAGCTGCCCCAAAGCTGTGCATAAACATGTGTACACAAGAACTAACATTTATCTAGTTCCAATGTGCAGTTTTAGCGGAGATTTCAAGCTTCATGTAGTGCAGTACTTATTACATAACTTCCGTTTGGTCTTCTCTTATCTACCAGTATACACTAATTTGCATCTAGTTTTTATGTTATGTTTTTTCTCATTCACACTGCTTGGAAAGAGAAAGCACTTGTTTACAGCTACCTTTGATGTCATTGTTGTAAATTCAAAAACATCTCTAGTACAAATATCAGTACTGTCTTGCACCACCCAGACAATAGCACAGTCTCTCAAAGTGATCTCCAGTGGCACAGAAAATGGCACAGAAAATTCACTGGCTTTGATACTCTGTGACTAGATTACAAAGTTTGAACAATCCTTCTATTTTATTTACATTGCCTTATCAAAGAAGTCAGGCCTCTATGAAAGCAATGGTCATATCTTGCAGTACTAACAATATAGTGTTGAATTGTAATATTTTATTTCAGTGGTAAAAGAAATGCTACTTCCACAAATCTTATGTGCGAGGAGAGTAATCTTCAAGCAGCTCTTTTCTGGCTATTATTCCCCAAAGAAAAGCACTTATTAACAACTTTTCACAAAGTGAATCCATGGATTAAGCTTCATGACACTAGCTCAACACCGGCTTTTCCAGCTCATAGTGAATGGCATGAAGTGATGTAGAAAATCAGCCAGATGAAGAGGATTCAAACATCTCGTGTCGCACCAGAGCGTAGCCATGGAAACAGGAAGTGTGAGGCAAGCTTTCAAGATGGCCACCAGCTTGTGAATGGGTGCATTCCTCAACAGCAGGGCGTCAGCATGCGGGAGGAGGGCCGAGCTAGTGTTTACTCTGAAAAGGGACTATATAAATACTAACTGCTGCTGTTTTAAGGACTTCCTGTCACTAGGTATTCCATAAAACAGTAGTTAAATAAACAATCAGTTTCCCATTGGGGCCTGCCCTATCCATATACTGCTGTCAGGGTTCATGCCGGGATCCCCAGTCTGTAGTGAGTGGATTTAAAAGGCCCAGACTGGAGTCATGGAGCTGTTACAGGTCACCACACTCTCTTTCACTCACACCCGTCTGGTCGTATAACCTCCGCACACGCTAACTTGCCACTGAGAGCCTCATTCAGCATGTTATTCTCAGCTCTGAAGGACTTCCCCACTGACTTTTCAATGAGGTTTTAAAACACTTTCTGGTTTGAACGGCCAAGAATGGTGCAGACAAGAGTGATCTGAGTGGGGCGTCTTTGCTCATCCAAATAAGCATATGGGAGTTTTAGAATGTGATAGAAATAGGACCTCTGAACTTAGAAACATAATTTACCTTGTCCAGGTAATGGAAGAGCTTTTAGACATACCCATAAGTATCCATACCTAGATACTAATGATATTAAAACTAGTATTAAAATTTCTGCATTCCCATTTGAATAAGTATTGATGCTGAAAAAGTGAGCTATCTGCATCATAATGCCTGGTGATAAATATTATCTTGTTCATGGCATGTACAGCTGCACATTTTTCCTAGAAACACTATATGGTTGTTTTGGCTGTTTCTGTCTGTGGGCTGTGGTGGATAGACACAGGAGATTTGCTGGTCCAAACCCCACAGGAGCAGCTTTTCCCGGAACAGGAAGAACTGGGAAATGTCCGGCAGATGTGAAGTGAAGGCACTGATGTCTTCATAATCATGTGTGTTTTTCATGCTGCTATCTCCCAGGCTCTGCCCAGTCCTGCCTCGCTCCCTTCATGCCAGAGATAGCACTAGATCCATGAACAATCTCCACCATCCCACAGACCGCTTTGCTCTCTGCGCCCCATAAATCTCTCCTCTCTGGGGACATAGAAACTGTACAGCGAAGGATAGAGCTGTCTCAACTGCCCTGCTCTAAATTATGGACAAAAGTCTCCAAAACATTGTCCAGAACCTTTGCTACTTTGGTACATACAAGAAAAAGTGTAGAGGAAAAAGTCAGTAGTTATATCACGCTATTGTTGCATATAGTTAGGAGACTTAATTTGTAGTAAGTATATGAGCTGTGTAACTTCTCCATTAATGTTCCAGATGAGCTTGCCCTGAAAGATATAGGTCAGTGCAGAGAGTATACTCTTAGAGAAATACGATGCAGTGAACTAGAGAAGTGAAATGTCCTGAATCCAAATGTGGAATTACAGTGATCCCTCGTTTATCGTGGGGGTTAGGTTCTAGAAATAACCCGCAATACGTGAAATCCGCGAAGTAGGATGGACAACTTTATATTTTACAATTATTCTACATGTTTTAAGGCTGTAAACGCCTCACCGCACACATTATACACTTTTCTCAGACTGGTATTAACATTTTCTCACATTTCTCTCTTGTTGGGGGTCCAGGTTTATACCTGGTCTAGTCCTGGTTTAGTGAAGGTTTAGACCTGGACTTCCTACGGATCCAGTGATTCATGTCTCCGCTCCTCGTGCATCCGGCCCCGGAGCCCAGTGCGGCTCGGACTACTTCTCATTCAAACACAGTGTGAGCACAGAGGGATGAGCAGGGCGCACCGTGCTCATCCCACAGCACTGTCAGTGCGCGACACATGCACCCCTCATTGTGGTGAAATCCGTGACAGAGCAGCAGGACCGACGCGAGGCCGCGCATACACCGGGGCTGCGAGCACGAGATCGAACCGCGGCGCCCGGTCCACGTCCTCTCAGCCCGAGCCACGAACCAGCCGCACAAAACCAGCAAAGAGCGGCACGTGATGGTTTAATCCTGGTTTAGACTTGGTCTAGTCCCGGTTTAGTCCAGGTCTAGACCTGGTCCAGTCCTGGTTTAGTCCAGGACCAGTCCAGGTTTAGACCTGGTTTAGACCTGGTCTAGACCTGGTTTAGTTCTGGTCTAGACCTGGTCCACGTTTAGTCCTGGGTCTACAGTGTCTTAGCCAATCAGGACGCAGAACACAATGTTACACTATAAAAAAATGATTACACTATAAAAAACATTGGGGGGAAAAATCCGCGAAACAGCGAGGCCGCGAAGTGAACCGCGATAGAGCGAGGGACCACTGTATAGCTTTACAATCCAAGGCTCTCAAAACCTTTCTACCAACAGGGTTTCTTTAGTTTGATTTTGTACTTTTGTTTATTTTGACAAACCAATGAGATCCATATAGTGCACTTTAAACATTTAACATAGCAATATTTTAAAGTAGACATATTATACTTTTTGTGTATATTTAGTATTAAACAATAACGTATGCATATCATTATTTTGCATTTTGTTAATTGTAGAGCACAATTCTGATCTGATTGGAAACAGGTCCATTGATTTCCTGTTCAAAACTAATCACTGAAAAACTGCTATCTGATTTATTTATTTTTAACCATATATGATGTTGATAAAGTAAATATAGATGTGTGGGCAGAGGTAGGGGATGGGTGAAAACTGAAATTTCCTCAAATGGAGGGTCACTCAAACTCGCATGAATCAATCAAAATACTGTACAATTTTAAGTAAACTAATGATGAGGGAACATAAGCATAACATGGTCAAAAGCTCTTTTTTATCTTTAATTATTTTACCCTCCTTAAAGAAATGTCCATAAATATGATAAAATAACTATACCAGTGGCTCAAATTGTGAAGATTACAAACCTAATGGTGGTTTGATTACAACTCTAGCCAGTGCATTCTATTTTTACTTTGGCTGTGTCAGTGTAGTGTGTGAGAAAGTACTTAGGTGATCAGAGACAGCTTTAATGTATAGTACTTTTTTCATATAGTCATCTTTAAAACTACTTGATATTGACACCAATGCTTCAACCACCCCCTTTTTTTTAACCACAAACACTCTTTGATGTTGCTGGTGGTATGGTGTCCAGTGCAGCGATGTGCTTTTGTGCTTGAGGGTAGCTCTAAGCAGCTGTCCATCATGTAAAGGGACAGGCGGTTTGTTCACACCTGCATGCGTCCTGTGTGATCCCTCAGTAACAGCTAAAGTTCCTGCACATCAGCTCACACCTGGCTCTGTCTGTGTCCTCTGTGACCACTGAAATAAGATAAGATAAGACTTTAATGATCTCACACAGGAGAAATTAAGGAAAAAGGAGAAAGTAATAATAATAATAATAATGGAAAAAGTAATAATAATAATAACAATACAAGCATCAGCATGGAAAAGAGGATATTGCACGTCTGGCCTATATATTAGAATTATACAGTCTGATGGCGGTGGGGATGAAGGATCTGCGGTAGCGCTCCAAAATGTTTGTCTCTGTGTGTAAATAAACATGCAGGCACGCACTGAGCTCCTGTCACCTGGAAGTAAGGTCAGGCTACTTAAACACAGGGCTTGGAAGCTGTGAATTTGTGGTGCTAATATTGTGACATCCATTATGGTTTGTTTATGTCATGCATTTGTATTACATTTTGGATTTGTTTGTGACATATAGCATACGTTTGGTAATAATGGTCAAGTGCTACACCAGATTAAAATATTTGTGTAATTTTCAGTTTTGTAAAAAGATTTTGGACTTTCGCTAACCAACCAGTCCCTACCTTCTTGTCCGATCTTGGAAGCTAAGCAAGATGGGACCTTTTTAATACCGTGGCGCCATCCAAGATTGGTGTACCTAGACTTAGACTTAGACAAACTTTATTGATCCACAAGGGAAATTGTTTTGGGTACAGCAGCTCAGTGTTTCCCAACCAGGGGTACAAGTTCCCCTAGGGGTACGCGAGCACACTGCAGGGGGTACTCGGCAGTGTCGCTGCCAGGTGCAGGGGGAGATTTATTTTTTATTTTTTTATTCTAATTTGAGTAAATTTGAGTTAAAGAAAAGAGAGAAAATGCCTAAAAATTACATTTTCAAATTAAGGAGATGAAATAAAATGATTTTCATTTAATAATCCTTTGTGTCACATTCTACTTTAGGAGAATTATCAACACATATGAGTGAGGGGGTTGGGAAACACTGCAGTAACTCACTCATCAAATATAATATATTGTACTTTTAATAAGGCTTGGAACATACATTTTAAGTCTGTATCACATTGCCATGTTTATTAATGAGGTTGCGATCATAGAATTGCTTACATTTGCAGTGAAAAGTATAATAAGGGCCTCGTTTGGTCCCCGAGCCATAATTTGGACACCTCTGGTCTAAGAAATGATTATTTTGGTGGATATTTTACTTTTGTTTTATGAAAGAGCATTAAGGTTTAATGGATATCATAACAATGTTAGCTCTGATCTTGATTGTGAGATTAGAGCTCACAAACATTCCAACACATTGCTCCATTCCAATATTTGTGAAGCTATACATCAATGTCATGTTGTGAAATAAACTAATAACATGTTTGAATGTGTGGTGCCTCAACTTTGCTCTGAAGAATTCCTCCTATAGCACATCATTGCATTAATCTGCTGTGTTCAATCACCCTGATGGATATTAGAAGCAGGTTGTTCGGGTCTGGTCCCATCACCTTTGACCTTGGCTGTAATCCGCCTCCCCATCAGCTCATTAAGACCAAGGACTTCACACCTCGCCCCATGTTGGCCACAGCTGTGTACTCCCAGTGCCCAAGTCCGGTACGGGGTGTCAGACGGACTCCTCCATGTCGGGCCCTTCTGATCTCTGCCGTAACGTTATAAATCACAGCGCTGAGGTGATGGTCCAAAGTGCTCATTAAAATAGGTCATTATAATATATGTGCAGAGAAGGAAAGGGCGTCAGTCTATAGCTGTCAGCTTGTCGCTCATAATGAGACTAGCCTGGTGCAGTCTGCTAATGGCCCATGATTAGGAAAAGTCTAGATGGGGTGTTAACAAATGTTTAACTACACGGGCAGCAGTCATAAAGATTTCACAGCTATAACAAGCTCCATAATAGCACGTAAAAAGCACATTGATGCATCCTGTGTTCTTAGTTATGTTTTTTGCAGACCCTAAAATGGCCGCCTATGGTCTTTCTTTGAAGCCATTTTATGTATTAGCATGTGACAAGTAAATCTTATGTTCATAGCAACTCCAAAAAAGGTATTTATTGCTGTGTTTGAGCCTTCTTTATCTACCACAATGATTCTTCCTCTTCATAGATATCTATTGTTTTTCTAGACTAGGCTAGCTGCTTTCAAATTTCCATGGTTGCGTTTACTTGGTCTTGCATAGTTGTCAAGATCACAGGATGCCTTCTCCTTCATTTTACCACTTGATCCTGAATAACCACAAAATGTATAGATGTTTAGACTTAATTTAGCATTGTGTCTTTTTAGAAAGAAAGAAAATTACATTGTCACAGCAGGTTGAGAAAAGAAGGCAGGAAAAGCAGAAATGACAATTTCTTATTGGAGAGCCACACAGCCGCTGTTTGAAATGAGCAAGTCTTTCGTCCCGTAGTCTGGAGCAAACCCTTTAGCTCCAGCGTTGGTCTTCCTTTAATTATATCCTCCTGCTTCGACCGAAAGTGCAATTTAGAAAAACTGATTGAGCTTTAATATGTAATTTCCTCCATTTAAAAAGTAGGGTTAGACAAGAAGAAAAAACTGAATGGATTATTAAACTTGACTTGCTAACTCTATATCAGGGGTGCCCAACACGTCGATCGCGATCTACCAGTTGATTGCCAAGGAAATGTGGGTAGATCGCAGTGTCGTAATACTCGACACCGGTCTTGGTCTCGAGATGAGTGAGATCATATTTCATTATGGCCGCTGCCGTCAGCAATAAACTTTTACCGGTGTGCAGGACTGCGCTCGTCACTGCTCGGAACGTCACCACACACGGCCCCAGCGCACACAGCTTGTTTGCAACAGCGTGTACCTTTGCGTACCAGCGTGTATCACAGGGCAGGTTAAACTTTATAAAACATCCTACCTGTCCGTCCTCCTCACGGCAGCGCGCCGCTCCTCGCCTTTTCATGCTCTCACTCATCCTGCTCG
Organism: Paratrypauchen microcephalus; assembly: GCA_036785185.1. NCBI lineage: Eukaryota > Metazoa > Chordata > Actinopteri > Gobiiformes > Gobiidae > Paratrypauchen > Paratrypauchen microcephalus. Next base: position 4,279,727 of record JAVJIX010000028.1, on the reverse strand, counting down.
TAGCGCACACAGGCTGCTGTGTGCGCTATGAGCTCCTGTGTCCTCCTCAATGCGCTGCAAGACTAAAAACTAATCTAAATTTATGTTACAGTGTCACTCTGTTTCAACTTCTTGTTGGAATAATTCAGGAGCGGAGTGAGATTCAATCCAATCTCACTCCGCTCCTGAATTATTCCAAAAGCCCATATTTGCCATGTCTAACAGGTCATTCTAAAATGGACTAGAATGCAAGAAATCACATCTTTAAAAAATCCAAATTTTTACTACTGAAAGTTGCACATAAAACTAATGTTGCACATTATCTGTAAATATGTACATAGCACCTAGCCTATATTTTTCATAATGTTTATTCGGTAAAGATTGTTCTATTTGATTATTTACATATTTTTTTTTGCATGCTTCTCTTCATCTTATTTATCTATTTAAATTTTTTTGCATGCTCTTGGCATCCAGGGTGGGCAGCAAAGTAAGAATTTCATTGTACAGGGAAATGTGTTTCTTTACTGTGAATATGACAATAAAAGCTTTGAATCTCTTTGAATCCCTTAAATATAACCATTTATTTTTTCATTTTACTTTTTTTTTTTTTTCTGTGATTACAGGTGATGCACGGCCTCCCCTGCCTCCCCTGACTGCACGTCACTGGCATTAGGGCTGCTGTACAAATAAGTAGTATACTATTCTGACCTTGTTATTGTTGAGTTGTTGGGTTTTGTTGTTTCTTTGCACTATTCCTTGACTTATCCCATTGCATTAGTGGTATACTTAAGTCTCATATCATCTCTATCCTGCCATTTGATTTCAAAATCCTTTAAAAAAACAAAACAAAAAAAAAACAAAACAAAAAAACAGTTGAACTAAAAGCCGGACACCGGGCTAAAGAAAGGAGGAGTGAAATTTGGTCTTGACTGGATTAGCGGAGGTCTGTTTTCCCTCTTCATGTCAGTGCTCTCTGCTCTGGGATGGATAGATAGTGACGGACTGCCAGTTGGTTTTCATTATGTCCTGTGCACTTCAGACCTATACATAAAAAATGGCATCTCTCCCTCTCTTCCTCTGTGCCCGCTCCCCCTCTCTTAGTGCACTTTTCCTTCTGAAGAAAAAGGTACAAAATTGGTCCTGAACAGAATTGCCAGAGGGGACTTTTTTCCAATGTATTTTTCTAATATCCTCTTCAGACTCACAGTCTCCCCATGTGCATGCCTTTTTACTTTTAAGTAAAACCCTGTCATCTACCCTGTGGGGGCTACACTGGAATGCTCCTTCAATATACAATCCTTACCTATGTGCTCACAAGGGAGAGAAAGGCCAGTACAGGGTGGAGGGGATATGGGAACCAGTAAGAGTCTTGCTTTGTTTGTTGCCCATCCTGCATACCGACTTCAAAATTGAACAGCAATAAAATAAGGTACAGATGTGCATTACCGGCTCAGACTTCAATTGTCCGTAAACCTGGGTGGAGGCCCGGTCAGATGTTATTAAGCGGTGAACTGTCTAACTCCATAGGGCAAGTATATCTCTACAGTATGTTGCACTGTTGGATGCCGGCATATTATAACTACAAGCAGAGCTGGTCGCTATTAACCCCTCTATACTGCAGTCACGCCATGCTTCACCTATAGAGAATATCTCTAAAGTGAAGTAGGCAAGTTGATCCTCATTGAATAAGACAACAGAACGTCTGTTAGCTGACCCCTTTGACTTCTGGACTGATAACCCTGGACCGGTGACATTATTTCAATCAATAAGGCATTCTTTTCTGTGTGCACCTCCTGTTGTAAATCATCAGGTATTAAACATTGTCCATGTAGAGAAAACAGCCACATAGTGTCTGGATACTAGATCATATGTTAAACAATGTATTATTTATTTATTTATTTATTTATTTGATTAAAGCTTCTAAATGTGCATTTTTAATTTTCAAGAGGTTCAGTGTACCCCTGAACATGTACTAAATGTAATATTCTAAGATTATGCCGCAAAAGTCAGCAACTATTACTACTTCTATTCCTACTATTTCTCCTTACAGCTTGGCAATATGCTTTGTGCAGGGATTTGCAAATGAACACTGATTCCATAAGCATTAAATATTGTCTGACTGTAGCTGCATGTATTTCCATTATTTGCTTCCACTATAACCTTTTTTCTACATCTATCTGTCATATTCTATCCTTATTAGTATTAGTCTAATTAAAGGGCCCGTATTACATTATTTACTGATCTATGTTAAAAAGGAGTTGTCTTTTGTTTTATTCACACATGTTTAACACACAAGGCCTACATATCTAGGCAGTTCTTCTCTCAGAAACACTCTGTTCCACCTTGTGATCTCATGTGTTAATACAGGACGTGCTCCATTGTGTTTTTAAACTCCATACACCTTCACTAGAATCATTTGGATGATTTCAGCTCTGAAATTTTCCATTTCTAATGAACAAAAGGTAAAATGTAGCTGTTGACTTGTCACATGACATTACAAGGTAGAACAGATCGCTAATAATAACAGGTTTCTCAAAAGTGTGAATGAATCAAAACACAGCTCCAGGTATTTTTTTTGCTGAAGTAACAACATTCTAAAAAAAATGAATTTTGTGTAAATGCTGTACATATACACATTTATGAAAGGTTAAATAAATCATGGACCCTATCTCACTTGTTTTTACATTTTTGCTTTTTTTGCTTCATAAAATACACATATCCTTGTTTATTTTGCATACAGTTTGAATAGTCTTAAGTGGTCATTTAGTGCTAAGTATGGGAACAGTTTTGTGCTTCCAGACCCTGCAGATTTGCACAGATACCTTATCAGCGTCGCTTACTCTGCCAGATGGTCAAGCAGGACCGGAGTCATCAGCAGCATCAGTCTGTGGTGATGCAAAGCAGAGCAATTACAATCCTTGGATAAGTCACACGAGTTGTTGTTTTCAGAAGAGCACTCAAGGAGATTAGGGCTGTTATTTATAATGTATCTTATCTGCTGCTATGGAGGGTCACAGATACGGACCAGAACTACAAGACAACAGCATCAATGAAAAGGATAATCTGTAATCTCAAACTAATTTGTTCTCAAATTTCCTACATCAAAGGGTGCAACGCTGACACTTACGCAACTTTATGGAGATAATGTGTCAAATCAGTCAAGTGGTGGAACAGATATATTTTGCTTAACGGAAAGTAAAAGTTTAAATATGATGGCAGTAAAACTGCTTGGAACAGGGACAATAAAAGGACACGAAGCAGCATCTTTGAAAGCACCATTCACTTTTTATAGGGTCTGTAATGACAAATGCTACTTAACTGTAAGACATCAAGTACTTATAAACTGGAAAAATATAGTTGAATATAAGTGATATTGCTTGCTTGCTTGCATTTGCGGTTTCTTTACCTCTGCCTGAACTGCTGTCTACTTTGAAGGCTAATGATTGAGGGGCATTCTTAATCCCAAAGGTACTGCAGTGAATTTAATAAAACGCTGCATCAGGTTACACCAGGTTGTATGAAACTGGATCATTATTAATAGCTGTAGAGTTACCAGGACACAGACTTATCTGGTACAAGTGACAAATTGACCGAAAATAAATAAACTTTATTGTATTAATGTGGATCCATGTTAAGTATGTAATGTATTCTTAAGCAGGAGAGAAGCTGTGACCCCGAGACAAGATGTTTAGCTAACCAAGAGTGGTTTGTTTCATGGTCATTAAGCATGCATAATGCATTCCTCTAGCAAACATCATACTGACGAAGAGGCGTCTAACTTTGATGTGAGCAGCTCAAGTGAGCGCTGGGGTGTTTGGGAGTCAGTCAAGTGGCGATACAAGCCTGTGATCTTCTGTGGTGTGACCAGTGAGAGAGAGAGGGAGAGGGGGAAAGACAGAAAGAGAGAGGGAGAGACAGAAAGAGTCAGGGACAGACAGAAAGAGAGAGGGAGAGAAGCAAAAAGATAGAGGGAGAGGGGAGCTGGACAAGTCCTCACCCCCTACTGCACCTCCAACATCTGCTCACAGACACCACCAATCACAACACAGCACTACAGGAGCCGTGACCAATTGCCTGTTCACTGATCTTTTCAGGAGATCCTGGTGCAGGGTGAGGAACAAAAAGCCAACCCCCGCCAATATGAAGCCCCTGGCTCCATCCACCCGCGCCGTCCTCCCCGCAGTCCCATGGCTTTGATATGTTAGACCCCTGCATAGAGGAGTAGCCTTCATGGCTCTCACTCACACCCACCTTCTGATAATAAGCACATGGGTTTGACGGAGAAGGGACAAGGGTTTTTGAGTGCATGGGCACCTTCTGATATGGAGCTCTAAACCTTTATTTGTTACCTTGACAAGATATGCTTTAAAAGAGTTTTTCAGACACAGTTCCCCATTCAATGGGTTATCAAATGTCAGAAGAGCTTGTATCAAATTATGTTTTTTGTCTTAATGAAGAGTAGAAAATGAAGAGTAGAAATACAAAACAGCAACAAGATCGTACATTTTTTGAGGTTCCTAGTTTGTAGCACATTGTTGGTCAATGTTTCTCCTTGCTCTTGATCACATTTCATAGTGTATTATTCCGTCCATGTACTCATTTTTTTTAGCTAAAATTGTGGACTCAGTGGTTAATGTGCTTGGTAGAATTAAGAAAGACCATGGTTTTATTTTGTTGTTTTCTTTGCTGACAACCTTTCAATTTGGTCAGTGTTGACACAAGTTCAATCGGCCACTGATTTGGACAGCAGCAGGCAATCCAGACTGTCAGTCCTTGGGCCCAATGGTCTCAGCGGGTAATGACATGGCTCACTGTGAACATCTGAGGATCTGGCACTGAGGCAAAGGGAGGATTGGATGTACTGAGTGAAGAGCACAGACTCATTATGGGATAGAGCAAGCAGAAGAGACAGGGCACTTGAGTACATGGCATTGTGCCCATAGACACAAAGGGTACCCGCATAGGGATGACATCTTCCCATCCACATGATAGGCCATGACCAGCTCCAGTTACACCCCTGTGCTGAAATATGCCCCCATGTACCTCAAAGCAGGCTCATCTGATCTGCCCCTGTCTGAGGGCAGCTTTAGAAATCAAAGGAACAGCTGACATGGACAAACAGATAAATCATCAATCATTTTATTATTCTGCTATGTTGCCCTGGTTACTTGTCTGTTAACATTGGTTTACTTAGAAGTTTGATTTTTTTTGTTTAGTTTTACAATATTCTGCAGGTGAAAGATAGGCTTATCAATCCACCTTCTTATCTGGGGTTTTGTCACAGGTGCTACTAAATAAGGTGCTGTTGGTGCCCAGTGGCAGACTGACAGATACATGACTGTCACAAATTTAAGTCTATTTTAACAAAAATACTGATCTTAAAGGGATAGTTCGGGTTTTTTGATGTGAATCTGTATGGCATCTTTTTCGTGGGCAACTGTTTTGTGGCGTAAATATATCACTTTTTGGTCAAATATTGTTTTGAGAAGAAAAACAAGCTTTTGTTGTTGGCTAACTTGCCGGACCTACTTTCGTCAGCACCAGAACTGGGCAGAAACTTGGCTCACAGGACATTGTCAGCGAGAAGTCAGTGTTAATGCACGACACTGCTGAAGGGGATGCCATACAGATTCACATAAAAAAAACGAACTATCCCTTTAAAAAAATTTTTTTTTTTAAGACCAGAGGGATGTAGAACTCCACCCAGAGTACTGCACATAAAACTCTGACTTCTGCCATATTAAGCCAGCACTACATCCTAATGACACTAAGAGACCACAGCTCACCAACCCTTGTGAATCCTCTGGCCACAAGAGTCACATCTGTTTTATAGTGACTTTTTATCCTAAAACATAATTCTAATTTATCAAATCATCGTCATAAAGTACTTTGAGCTATGTTACACTACAAACACAATTTCCACTTTGTTCTGGTGTCAAGCTACAGTAACATTAGATGCTGTCTGATCCTTTCATCACACTTTGATGCGGTTGTCATCAAATAAACACAGAGACTGCAGTGCTAAGTGTGGCTCTGATTTCGTAGCAGATGTGGCCTGTATCAGGGATCACCAGGTGAAGTCTGGGCCTCCTGCCACAACAGGTGTCTAATGGCTATAAAATCTCATCTACCCATCCACTTCTACTTTGAGAATCTGTGCATTCGTTTTCATCCAGCCTTTCATCCTCCGCTCTGTCACTTCTTATTTATCTAATTGGAGCTTCTGGTAAAGAGGTACTGACCCACCAACCTCCATCCCTCCCCACCACAGCCCCCTCTACTGGTAGACCTCATGTCTCTAGTGTCATGCAAAGCCAGAGTCTTTATGCACTTCTGCACATTGAACTCTGCCTTACCCCTGCTGGTGATGAGCTCAGGATCATCACTACTGACAGATCAGACAGAGCTGACCATCTCACTGCAGAGAGACCAGGGGCCCCAAACTCCATATACTACATCTGTATTCATGCTATTATTGTGAATATCATAAATGTCGAATGACTTATTATGGAAATTTGACCTCTGCTGAAGTCATACAGTCAATGGGTATCTTTTACAGTATTGATATATTACAGATGTTGTGAGAACGTAAATAACCTTTATAGGCTGTTAAAAGCATTAAAAATTCACAAAGTGACTTGAGTGGTGAGTCCAGACTTGAAACTTCTTTATTTGGCAGTTCCCTTTTGGTCTCACTGCAGCAAATCATTGATATTTCAGGCAATAAGCATTTGTTAATCTTCCTCTTAGTCAAAGTCAAGGGGTTACACAAACATAATTCATTTGGTGTAAAACTAACTCTAACTTGATACCTATGGATGTTTAACCTTATTTAGCAACTATTTTTAACTACGGATTTTTTAAGAGTGAATACCTAGCCACTAATCTAAGTAACTTCTTAAGTTCTGACAATGGTCTGGTAAGTCACTATCTCTCTAAGAGAAGTAGCTATCTATAATGAAACTAACACACTCTAGTGGTTTACAGTAATCTGTTATTAAGACCAGTGAACTACCCTAAAGTGTGAACTGTCACTTGAGTCATAGTTTACATGGGTAGCTTCTTCCTTCAGACAGATAGAAGGCAGTGATTTAAAGCAGTGACCAGAACCCTGTCAGAACGGAAGAAGCTGCTGGGATGAGTGGCAAAACATATTCACTCTTCACTCACTTTTGTCCAGTTGACAGAATTGAATAGTCTTTTGCAATGGAACCTACCTAGGGACTACAAAAACTCAGCTGCTCAGCTTTGGGGAAGAAACTTGACAGTCATGACAGGCAAACAGGAAGTCAACTAGTGCAACAGGAAGGACAGACCTAACTCCACCACGTCAACACTGGAGGGAGTTTCAAATGGTTGAAGAAGAGACATGAGCCGCAGCAGCCAGGGGAGGGAGGGGTAGGAATCGGGTCAACAACCTAAGAAACCAAAACAGGCCTAGTGAAAGAAAGAGTTTCAGTCAGGAAGGCACAGTGGCTGCTGGGTAATTTATAGCACAGAATGGCTTGTAGGGTGAAAAACATTATTTTAGCGGCCCCCACATCCTAATAGAAACCAGATGTGAAGGGATTAACAAAGCCCGTTCCCCCTTCTCCCACACCCGCTGGAGCTCAGGTCCCCTCTGTCTCATTTTCCTTCACTCTCTCTTTACATACTCAATCTAGGCTTTGCTCTGCCACCATTGAATATTTTTCCTTCAGAGTGTGATGTGCTTTGGGAATACGAGGCCAGTCAACACTTCGGTCTTTGAGGTGAGGCGTTGGAGAGCGTCGCTGAGCTTTTACAAACAGATTTTTTGTGTCTGCTGGATGTAGTAACAGGAGATTGTGGTCGGTAATGTCACCTTATAGCCTAGAGGTCGGACTAAACTAAAGCCTGCTGCACCACACATGAGCAAGTGCCAAAAACAGGCTGGCACCAATTTTCCCCACTACAATTAATGTGACAGTGTGTTACCTTCAAGTACTGTTTGGAACATTTAAGTTATTGTAGTAGTAGTAATATATTAGCATACTGCTGTCAGTCTAAAATGTAACAAATAAAAACGTTGTTATAGGAGTCTGATTAGATATAAAGTAGGTATTTTGAGATTAGTCAGTTTATTCATAATCATGATTTCTCAGGTCAATTTTAGGAGCAAAAGTCATTTCAGATATGGTTGTATGGGGTATCTGGAGCTTCTAACAAGAGTGCATATAGCACCTGGCAAACTGGTAAACTCAGCACAGCTAATAGGATCTTTTTGTGACAGTCATGTGACAAAGTGACACAGATCTTTGAAGTCTATTTGAAAGCGTTAATCACTAAAGTGAGTGGCCAATGAAAAACCTCTGCATTCCTTCCAGGAGATTGGTATCAGTTCCAACGTCAACACATTATGTAAATTGCACATGATTACTTTCATTCTTCCTTCAACACTTACATCATCACCTGGGAATTACAGTTAAATGTTTTAGCTCCAGAAACCATTCATTTCTGCAAGGTGTTTGTTAACAAGGGAACTTCCAGAATAACATTAAAATGTGTTTAGAGAAAAACAATGCAACAGGTTCCAGAAGGAAGTCCTTTTCTTTTCTATTTCACACTGGCAATGCATAAGGATTTTTGTTAAACTAGTATAATATTTTTGGAGGTGCTTGTCTCCATGGAGATGTCATTACTTTGCCAGGAATGCCCCACAGTACTTTATGTATTAAACTGATATCTTGCTCTTTTTTTTCCAAGTATGGTTGCTTTTGATCATGGTCGCCTATCCACAGATCTGACCTATAATTAGGCTTCACGTGTGTCTCTGGACATAGATAAGTTTAATGTCATACTGTGAAACATTATGGCCAAAGCAATGACATCTAGTAGAAATGTTACATAAACTGTGGCACTAGTCATATACTTGTATTAATAGTGGCAACTACGAAACATTGTCCAACGTCATCATGGTAACATTTTCATTATATATTTTTTTATTATTTCAATATACAGTACATATTAAATATTTCAGTGCTTTTACTGTAGTAGACCTCCAGCTTTGAAGTAGACAACTGCTATTTCCAATTCTGAATCACATAAAAGTCAGAAACAAAGAATAGAATTTTATTAAAATTTCTGACCATCAACCAAAGTCAATCTAAAATGTTTTACAGACACTAGTATTGTCCAGATGGTGTGCCTGACAGGTGATGTCATATTGATCTTGTGTTGAAGTTAATGCCCTTACTCTCTGTGAATGTGCGATCACAGCGGGGCAGATTCTCTCTGGAGTGACAGGGCAGTTGTGGTGGCAGCAGCGATGAAGCCTCTGATCCAGAGTGTCCTGCCTCCCAGCTGTCACTGAGCCGCTGGCATGCCTCATGCACCCCCCCCCCCCCCCCTTCCATGCCCCTCTCCTGCCCCCCCCCCTTCCCCCCGCTCTGTTTGAAAACTAGTGCCCAGGAAATTGAAAGCTGAAAGACAAGAGGGAAGATAATCTCACTGTAGAAAATAGATCAAAAGCAGCAGCAGCAGTTTGTTTTAAAACTGTTGAATTAGTACAGCAGTGCACTTAATTTTAAACTGACAATACATCTGTGCTTTGAGCACCTTGAAGGTTGATAAGCGTTATGTAAAAATGACCATCTGAAAACAAAATATTAGATTACCAGTTTGTTTGAGTTTTATTAGCCATAGCCATTAGTCATAGCTATAAGTAAATCAATGTTGACAATGTTTGACTTAACATGCGCTTCCTCCTCTGAGAGTTAGCTCACAAACTGCACAGATTTCTACTAAACCGACGAAAGGTTAGGGCAGGGATCAAAGAGCAAACTGTAAACTTTTTGCTGCAGATCTTTAAATATATTTAATGCTTTTACCACCTGGAAAAGACAGCCCTTAAATCTTTCAAATGGCGAGGCTTTACCTTTTTATATTTGACAACTTCTATCCATAAATCTTGAGAAACAATGATGTTGTTGTTTTACTCATGTACCAATAAGTTGCTATATGTTGCTGTAAAATGTATACTAATTCTATAATATACTAATTTGTTTGCTACAAAGGAAAAATTGTGTTTAGTGTCTTGTATAACATTTTTGGTACTGATTATAGTATGTAGGTAAGTGTTGCAGTGTTGGAAATGTAATTTATTTGTTCATTTGGTTTAGTCCATCCATAGTTAGTTTATTTAACAACAATTTAATTCAAAATGATTTCTACTAAAAGATTTAGTCGACCATGTAGACGTTGTAAAGCATGATGACAAAATGTTGTGAAATCATACATATTTTGTATAGTATTTTTGATATATTCAACAACATACCCTGTCACTCTTTCTATGCACATTTAACAGACAGTCGGGTGAACAGGTGGTTGTCACAGGACAAGAGCTATAGAGGATCATCCACAGTGCTCTCTTGGCACAGAGGCCCAAATGTATGCAGTGGACCAACAATAATATCTGCCTCATTAGCCCTGCACACCACAAGACTGACCAGCTGTCCCATAGAGGAGAGCTTATGAGGCTTGCCACTGTAAAAGTTTAGTAATACAAGCACCGCTTAACACACTCTTAAAGCACTGCACAGAGAGCAGTTACTACGGTGACAAAAAGTGGTGTGACAGCAAGCACAAGTCTGAAATATGCAGAAATGTATGTTTGATTTAATGATGTGTAACTTAGAACACAAAAAATTGACTTACCTGATTAATATGGGTCAAATTCTTTGCTTTACTTTTTATCATTTTTCAATTTATCTTTATCCAATTTTTTTCCTCACATTTACACTTGGCACTGGCTTTTGCACTGGATGCCCACCCTTGTACATTTGAAGAATGGAAAGATATGAGCTTTCCTCTTAATTGTTGTGTCACTTCGCCCAATCATCATGAAATACTGAAGGTTCTGCTTTTTCCTGATCACTTTAGCATAGCAAGATTGATCATGTGCAGAACTTAAAGAGGGGGATATTATGCTAAATTAATTTTTTGAGCTTTCTACCATGTTATAATGTTGTTCCCTTATCAGAAACATGCCTGAAGAGGTTTTAGACTGTGGACATGCATATTTTGGCATTTCAGCAATTTCTCATGGGCACGGGTTCGAACCCTCTGGTTAGCTGTAAGGTTCTGTGCAATGCTCAACCCACAGGCCATCCATGTTCCCATATGCCAGTTCTCCAAAAATATACAAACATGATACAAAACTACATGCAGCTGGACAAACCTGATGTGATGTGCAGTAGTTTCATTAGATGCGCCATGTATGCTGATTGCGTTGTGAAAACACTCTGATGGGGAAGTGACGCGGGGAGCAAATCATGGGGAGCCTCAGAGCATCAAAACGTGAAATTTATAAAACATGTTAATAACACAGTGATCTAAATTTGTTATGTGCAGTACAATTAATACCCAATTGAAGTAAAATACCCCCCTCTTTAACTAGTGCTACACATATCAAGGCTATATTACTATCAAAACCTATATCCAGTGTTCAGTGTGTAGTTAAGTACAGTTTTTGACAACTCCACCAGCGATGATATATAATCTTACAGTGTAAATTTAGTTAGTTAACTATAGGCCTACTACTGATATTACTAATCTGTGAATGTTGAGGTCTGTCCAAACACAGACCATGTGGAGCCATGCAGAGAAATGTTAGTACAGCTACACTCATGAAATATGTCCAACTTGGGCAGTAAAAGTTACAAGCTTTAGGTTTTCAATTTCCTGGCTGCAACATAAAAAGAAAGATATCATTGCTTGGAGAGGGGAAGTTTTCTTATAGTTTGTATTATTCTAAAACACTGATATTCCTCCCAGGCTTGAATGGATAGTAAAAATAACATTTGGCAGTGAGGGAGTTGAGATTTGGGTCCAAGACTGGCATCTAATCCTAATATCCTAAACACTCATGTATTATGGCTACCTGGATCATCTCCAAGTAGCTCCACAGTCCATTTTAAAGAACAAGGCAAGAGCTCTACTAATGTTTCACTGTAGCGCCAGTAGGACCCAAATATTTGCAAACGTAAACCAGAACACAGTGAGATAGGAGGTAAGGCCAAATGTGAAACCATGTAATTATGTAGTAATAGAGCCTTAAGGTCTGAGGGGTTAATTTGTAGCACAGGACCTCTCTTCTTTCAAACTACTTGGCACCGTAGAATTCGACAGATTTGCGTTTTATGGCATGCAGAGTGGGAGTATTATGGAATGGGAAAATTATCCTTCTTAAGTATAAAAAGTATAATGGAGGTGCGTGTTTGGCCCCCATGGATGGTAACAAGTTCATATCCGACTCTTATCACCTTCTTATGTGTACAAATGTGTACAACTTGGGAACCATGGAAACCAGTCACTATTGTAAAATTATATGGCCATATTTTTCAAAAGTGGTTTTAATGAGCTCTTATGATGTATGATTCTTTTACTGTCTAACAATGCACCGACAAAGCAAAGCATATATTTTATGCATCTCTTAGGCTATACATCATTATGGTATTTGCTGTATTACAGGATAGGGCCATAGACACAAGTCCAAGTTTAAGTTTGTTTGTAGTAGCTTAGGGGTCAAAGCATTTTATTTTCTCTTAAATGTAGAGAAAGTAAAAACTTTTATTTGGCAGGCAAGAAGGAAATTAATTTAAAAGTTGTATAGAGGATTTTCCAAGGAACGAGAAATCCGGCGACTGTTAAGCCTCGTTATCTATTGGCTAATGTTTATCTGGTCCCGCCACATCCGCAGTTGATGGATTTTCTTTTTTTTTTTGTCATCATAATTACAAGGCTGCTGCATCTCTATAATGCTATCATTGACAGTCCTCCATGCAACCTTTAATTGAGGATTAATTTAATTGACCTATCAATACTTTCATATGTAAATTCTAGTGGTATTTCACTAGACAAGTTACTAATAAGCATTTAAAATGCAGCATGTTTTACAGAGGTCCACTGATCTTGGTGAAAGTATGACATAAATTAATGCAGAAGAGGATAGTTCTTTGGCATTTACAAGTGGTTTTATTACTGCTTTCTTGTTTTCTGGTATATGATGTTTACTTTGTAATTACTATATTGACGCCACCAGCAATGTTCAAAATATGTACGTGCATACATACTTAAATAATATTAGCCTTGTAGTTGTGTGTTTGTCTGTACCTGCTTTAAAGCAAGGGGCACAGGTTTTGTAACCTGGTCCCAGGTGTGGAGGTGAGGGTCACAGTTTTATTGCCAACATGCTGGGGGTCGTGACCTCTGCTCTGAGGAATCTGGATGTCACCATAGCGATCACAATGGAGCGGTGAGAATGACAGGTAGCCCCCGGGCTGTAAATAACAGATATGTTCTCATATATTAGGAGGGATGCAGAGGGCAGCTCAAAGCTGCTGTAGCCCACATCAGGAAATGAGAATGAGAGGGACAGACAGAGAAAACAAAAACAGACAAATCAGAAGCATAATTGCATTTCTGAAGTGGAGGAATGCTGAGTGCTGAAAGGTAGAATCTTGTATCCCATAAACATGGAAAAGGTAAAAAGCTTTGTGATAAGTGAACAGAAAATGCAACAACTTTGCTCTTATATCCTCAAATCAGTCAATAATACATACTAAATTAACTTTAGTAACATAAAACTAACTTTTCAGGGAGGTCTGATTCAAATGAGCTTTTAACCCAAACTTTTCCTTAATCCAGCAAAATTAAATTTTTGACATTTTCATTGATCATAAAAAAAGAAACATCATTGCATAAAACATGTATTGCAACATCCTTGTCTTGACTGGAGTGACCATGCAAAACAGGGCCTACAACCTGATATATTATATATAGTTAGCAGAAGATTGCCTAATATTGCTTTTGTGTTTGGAATACACATCAAATACATCCATGTAATAGGTATAATCATATATAATCTAATATACCTTTAAGAGTTTTTAAGCAATACCTTCTTTTAGAAAGAGGCAAATTTTTACTAAAACCATTTGGAGTGGCCCTGCAGCACTGTTGATCTGTGTTCCAAAATGTGTCGGAAACTTGAACCAGGCACTCTATACGCTCTGTCAGTGCATCCAAGGGAGAAAAAAGACACAGGTGTATACAAAATACAGAGATGTGGAGAGGGGCCATCTTTAAAGGGGAGGGAGTCCTTTAGTCACCCCCAGGGTAGGTCACAGTCCCTGACCTTTGAACCCGCCCTGAAAGAAGGGAATGCTGGGAAGGCAGAGTGGAGCATGTCTGAGCAGAGCAAGAACCAGAGCAGCATAGCAAACAAAGACACAACACAAGTTTTCTTTTTAACCATGAATCACAGAAAGCGTGACAGGTATGGTACAAAAACGTCAAAAGTATAATTTTAAAGTTTATCATTTTAATTTAAAGATTCTCTTGCCTGAAAATCTTAATAAATTAAAAATAACTTTTTGAGATATATTGACATAATTGACACAGTATTTTTGTTGCATTATTTTTGATTGTGACATTGAGTTGGTATTTTCACAATGCATCAGGACTATGCTAAATTTTTTTTACATCTCAACAATATACAGTGTATTCGATATTCTCATTTTGTATGCCTCCGAAACAGCAATCACGATATTATACTTTTCTGATCTAACTCCCACCTCTCCTCTCGTGTGATGCTGTTGTAAGTATAACTTCAGGCTGTCTGTCCTTGGATCCACTTAAGAGTTTGTTCATCTCTGTTGTTCCTCACGTTTGACTTTGGGCTACATCTAAGGACTCATGCCACCTCTGACCCCCCCCCCTGCTCCCACATCTGGATCTGCAGCCATGTGCTTTCCAGATGTGAACCTCCACAGTTTAAGTGAAGTGATGCAGTAAAGCAACAATAGGTGGCAGCACACAAGGTTTTTGTGTGTGTGTGTGTGTGTACATTGATTCATTTCCATTTTAGTTGTTTTATTGTTAGAATTTGAATACCCCTTTTGGACAAAGCATACAACTGACCAACATTTTTTTTCCCCAACTCAAGTTAGTCCTGTTTTGACTGATGTGGACTGTGACCTACAAACCCACAACCTTCACTGAGATTGACATTTGCTTGTACAGTCCTATGGTGGTGCTTCCATCCCCCTGTTTCTGTTGTAACCTCCCCGCTTTGGAGCTGCTGTCAGTCTCTCAGACACATGTGAGGATTTCAGACCTTACACATGAGCAAACACAACATCCTGGCTTTGCACTTAAGCTTTGCACTTCTACACTGTAAAGCAAATTATCAATCAGCATTATTGTTTTATGACATTCTGTAAAAGTAAATTCATATTCATGTAAAAGTGGTCAGTGGAAATCAGTACTAATTGAAGCAGAACAGAACTGATTCTCATAAAAATGCTTACATCTGCAAATCATGTGCAGACATTTAAAAATTTGACCCGCCACGTGCTTTTTGACTTTGCAGACATTACTCGAGGGGATGTCATAAGCAGTTTAAAGTTTAAAGCATATTAAAGAGGTCTTTGTTGCTGAAAATGATTTGGTCATTTTTAGATGCACTGTCAGCAGCTTTTCTAGAAATGTTATCTCAAACTGTTATGCCATTACAAATATATGAATCGCACATACTAGCTTAGCAAACCTGAGCACATTGTTGCACTTCTAAAGCTGCTTACAGTTTGTCACTGCTCACCTATGTAATGACCCCAACACTCCTGCTTTCGGACCATTTTTCCATAATTTTTCCAAGTCCCCAACCCCTGGCTCCAGAATTCCCGGGCTGAGCCAGCGAACTAAGAGCTCCAGAGAGAGGGCCCTGTCTTGTTGGAGGGGGAATGTTGAGAACAAGCCAGTCTGAGAAAGGAGGCCATTGTAGGGGGCTGGACTGGGGACAAGTCACCCATTCAGATGCGGCCAGCCGTGTACAATAGCTAAACTAACATCATTGACATTTGGAGTTGCCCATGCTATAGAGTAAGAAGAAAAGGGAGGAGTAATAAGATGAAGGGAACACTCAAAAAAGTGAAACATGGATATTGTTGGCATTAAATAACTCTTATCATTTAAAAATACTTAATGTGTCTAATTTTGACGATGAAATCAAGAGAGTTTCTTTGTATTTACCCAACAACATCAATTGCTGTAATTACGAAACCTTGTTGAATTGAATCTATGTAATACAGCTGATTAAATTGCCTGAAGGCTGTCCCAGTCCGCTTTCTGTACTTTCTCGCACATGCTCAGTAAGGCAAAAGGACAACCGCTTTTTGCTGACCTCATTTTGCGAACAAGGCGTTGTTCTGGAGTGGAGAATGTTTGTCCTGTAAAATCCATCATCATCCGTCGATTTTGTGGTAAGTTCAATAATTGTTTTACAATATTCAACAAAACAGTACATGTACTACAATAGACAATTTGTATATCTGTTTTTTGTATATGTGGTCGCTGTCGGCTATGAAACTAGCCTAGCTTTTCAGTACAGTAATCTCTCGTTTATCGCGGGGGTTAGGTTCCAGAAATAACCCGCAATAAGAGAAATCCGCGGAGTAGAACAACTTTATATTTCACAATTATTCTACATGTTTTAAGGCTGTAAACACCTCACCACACACATTATACACTTTTCTCGGACTGGAATTAACCTTTCCTCACATTTCTTTCTTGTTTAAACACTCAAACTTTAGTAGATTTTCAACAAAACGTATTAATAGGGAAACGTGGGGGGGGGGGCGCGCTCGGGGCGCCGGCATGTGCACCCGGGGCGCGCGCGGCATGTGCACCCGGGGCGCGCGCGGCATGTGCACTCGGGGCGCGCGCGGCATGTGCACTCGGGGCGCGCGCGTCATGTGCACCCGGGGCGCGCGCGTCATGTGCACCCGGGGCGCGCGCGGCGCGGCATGTGCACCCGGGGCGCGCGCGGCATGTGCACCCGTGGTCATGAAACAAGGCAAAGAGCGCAATTCTGGTTTAGTCCTGGTTTAGTCCAGGTTTAGGACTTCCTACGGGTCCAGTGACTCATGTCTCCAGTCCTCGTGCATCCGGCCCCGGAGCTCGGTGCGGCTCGGACTGCTTCTCATTCAAACGCAGTGTGAGCACAGAGGGACGAGCACTAGGGGTGTAAAGATTAAAGGGATATTCCAGGATTTTTGACATGGGGGCTCATTTCCGAGTTAGCCAGATTGTTGCAGAGATGTGGAGACACTTTTTTAGCGAATTTCATGCAGTCTTTCCAGCTGCAGAGTTTTCTGTTGCTAGGCTAGTGCAAGTCAATGGTAAATGGTAGCCTGATTTTAATCAGGTGTTTTAGAATGCAGTCGAGTGCAAATGTCGGTTCGTTTCCTGTTCTTTAAACGTGTTTTAGAGTTAAGTTTAATTGCTAATTTAGTTCAAATCATGAAACCTGTTGTATAGACATTTTTTAGATCCTTGAATTGTGAGTGCTTTTGTTATTGTAACCTTTTTTATTTTTCTCTTCCACAGACTTGTATGTGGCAGTGCAAGGATTGTCAGACCACAGTGTCATCGAGGTCACTGCTGTTAAAACATTACAGGTTGGCTCATGGTCACTTTGGCCGTAGACACCCATACCCATGTGCACATACTCATTGCCCTTGTGTTTTTAAATCCTAGAATGCTTTCAACAGTCATCTAAGCAGATCCCATGCTAATAAAACTGTGCAGAACTTACCCGTGTAAAACGTGACCGCGCATGAATTCTGCTCGCGTGTAATAAATTACTAAAAAATCGATTTTCATAAAAACACATCGTCCTGAACTGTAAAGTCGAATTAATCGATTTAATAGATAAATCTCGCAGGTCTAAAATCAAAGTAGACAAGAATTTTGGTGTGTGGGATTTCATGCATACTTGCACTTAAGTATGTGATGTTTGTTTGCACAGTAAAATATGTGTGATTTGTATTTTGCGGGCTAAATCTATGTATTGTATGTTTTTGTAGAGTAAGAGTTGGAGTGGGCAAGAAATGACGGACTCTGTCAAGCTTCAAATTATCTTGGGAGAAAACAATTCTGAAAAATTGATCCTACGATCTTGAATACCAGAAGCTGTGGAAGACCTGAAACTTAAAGATCCCATGACATGGTACTTCTTGATGCTTTTATATGGCTCCTTAATGGTTCCCTAATACTGTAAATGAATCCTTCTTCAAAATCAACACTCAGTGCATGAGAAAGACACATGTACAGAGTCAGAGTAAAAAAATAACTCTCTGAACACCTCATTCTGGGCCTTGTTGCTTGAATGCAAATGAAGAGGAGGAGCAACCAACAGGTCATCAGACACAAAATGGACCTTTGCCCTCAGAAGAGAAGTGGTTCGAGACCTGCCTCTTCATCGCGGATTTCAAAGACAGATGGCCAGCTTTGTTCTCCGAGAGTGAGGTAAATGTCTTTTAGTTTTAACATGATTCATTGTAAATAATCGATGTCTATGTACATTTCATTTTGCTTTTAAATCAATTCATCAAGGCTCAACAAGAATTTCAGGTGTAATGTGTTTGCCATCAAGGCTAGTTTTATTATTATCTGAATTTTGTATTTTGAATGTTGTATTATACTCGGCTTTTTTTTCAGCCGCGGGGTATTTTTTATTTTTTTTACATCTGTGCAAATTCGTTGAAAGATTTTGGGTGTATATATATATATATATGTGTAGTTGTGTTTAGGGTCGCCAACCGTCCCTTGAAAAACAGAATCGTCCCGTATTCAGAACAAAAGTATGTGTATCTCGTATTAAACTCCGTATTATACCGTGGGCCGCGCGAGCCCGTGTCTGGAGCCGCGGACCGAGCGAGTGAGCGCAGCTCTCGCAACAGCGTGTACCATTGCGTGTACACAGGTTAAACTTTATAAAACATCCTATACCTCATCCTACCTGCCCGTGCCTCACTTAACGCGTCGCTCCTCGCTTTTTCACCTGTGCGTTTTAGTGCGCATAAGCTCGTCCTCGATGCGCTCTGATTAGACAAAGTGCAAAGCAAAAACAAATCCAATATATGCTACTAGTAGGCCTACCTGTTAATAAAATGTGGGGTTTTTTTGTACTTTTATGTACAGTTTTACTTTATTATATAGCATATAGAAATCCAAATTTCAGAAATTGAAAATTTTCCAGCCGGGGGGGGGGTGTGTGTGTGTGCCGTGACTTTCCTCTTTTTTCATGATTGGCCACTTTCATCCCTGCTAAAAGGATGTTAAAAGGCTGCCCTGTATCAACTGCTTTTGTGGAAATCTGCATCAGCCTAACTAAGTGGAACGTATGAAATTTTCTTGCATTTTTCGCTACTGACAACTTCCCTTGAACACAAACAGCTGAGATACATTTAGAAAACTGCCGGAATTCTTCTTTAACTCAAATTCTTTAATGATATGTATAGGTGCAAGGTCAGATATCCATATCTAGTCAAGAGTTTAGTTGTAGGCAACTTGTAGTGTTTTTCTAGGATGTCTTTGAAGGTGTGGGGGCAGGACCAGGTCTCACCCCTCTTCACATGATGGGTCACATGTCAAGGTGTGAATTGGCCTGACAGTCATTTAGGTGGTAACACATTCCAAGTCCAGGGAATGGATGAGGAAATGGCTCCCTCTCTCTAGAGATAAATAATATCTGATTCCCACATCAGAATTAGAACTGATGAAATCTTTGTGAAGAGACAAAATGCTCCGAAAAGTTCCAAATAGAAGGCCAGTTGCCTACAACTAAACTCTTTTGACTAAGATGACATGGATGAATGAGAATCTTCAGACATTCATATCTCTACGACAAACATTTGTGTGATCTTATTTTGCTATATTATGTTGGGTGCTTATCATGCACATGGAAATGAATTACTATAACATTTTCCCTCTTGCAGAATCCCAGTGTCGCCACACGGAGGGCATGCAACATAAAAGCCCTGCTTGTGTACTTGAATGAAGACCCAGACAAGCTCATAAAAGAATACCTGGTAAGTAAAAGTCTATGATGTAAAAAATGAGGCAAACATTGTACAATCTTAACCCATTTATACTGGATGCTGCGTAGCGCAACATTGCTCTACCTGCCGGTTGCAGCTTTGAGCCTCCTGCCAGCTGCTACGTAGCGTAGCATTGTTGATTTGTTGCCGAAGGAGTATGTTGTAATATAAGCTGAGAGCCTTACCTTTTCAATACAATTTATTTCATGTTTCTATGTGTTTCATAGCCTTAGATATTAAAGGTCCACCGTGTAATTGTAGTTTATTTCCAAAATGTATGCCCATTCACCAATTTTAACTTTTTAAGGAATATTTACTAAGTAAATAAACTAATATTTGCCTTGGTCTTGCCAGAGTAGGTGAAGCAGCCAAAGATGTGAAGGTTATTAAAAATGGCAGATTTACATTGAGAGTTTCCACCTATTCATGTATGCAAAATTTCCAAGCCATAATGAATCCTTAGAACAGGGATGGGCAACTGGCATTCAGCATTTTTCAGGAAATCCTGAGGAGATGAGGACGTTTTCCTAATGGTCCAAACCGTTGACTTAAAAGATCAGAGGCACACATCACCTCATGCATGCACCACCATCTCTTTCCTACAAACATTCTTTCTTTCTCTTTCTTTCTTTCTGTGTCTCTCTCTCTCTCCTTTAAACACCATTAAATATATGTTAAATATGTTTCATACATCCAATGTCTCATACAATGTTTCTCTGATTTTGAAATATAGGACGTGGATTTTGCTGAAGCTGCTATGGGAAAGACCACCATTGGGATTTACACAATCAAACATGAGGGGGGCGACAACACTGATCACCGGAGGATGTGGGCATCATTGTTGAAGGACTCACAATCCTCAACAACATTGACAACATTGCCTGCGCCACCGCTCTCCTCTTTGGTGTCATTTACGTGTTGAACCTCAGCTACCCTTCTGACCTCAGGTACACGTTTGAATTTTTTCAGAAGGTGCTGATGAAAATCGGTGACCACTGCCTTTCGGACAAGGTTCAGGTTCTCAAAAACAAACTTTGTGGGTAAACAGTCCTGTTGTTGAGGATTCTTTTGGATTTTTGGGATTTCAATCTTTCAAACTCAAAGAAGTTTACATTGCATTATTATAGGTCTGTGTCACTTTTAGCACTCGCTAAAATGTTCATCTATGTATTTTTTTAAAGGTCCCATGGCATGAAATTTTCACTTTCTGAGGTTTTTGAACGTTAATGTGAGCTCCCCTACCCTGTTTAGGCCCCACCCATGGTTAAAAGTTGCGAAATGTCTAAGCTGAGCATTTGCGATCCTTTTCTGCGTTACAAAAAATCGGAGCTCAAACGGGCGATTTTGAACAAGGCACCTTTATTGATGTCAAATCGAAAAAAGAAATGCAAATGCAGTTCCACCCCCGTCTGTCTGTACTCAGCGTCTCTGTAAATCACGCCCAGAGAGTTTGGACTGCGAATGCGCTAGGCAATGCGAAATACGTTTTTTTATTTGCCTGGAGGCACGTCCGAGTGTTTCTAGGCTCGGAAGTCCTTTATCTGAGCCTCTGGACCTTTGAACAGCAGTGGTTTAATTTTATTTTCTGTGGAAATGTGTTTATTTTTCAATGGAAATACAATGCAAAAACACGGAAATGGATCAGCTGAGAGCTATAGCGGAGAGTTTGGCCACGCCCCCACCCTCTACTACAGGCCAGCTCTTTTCTCCTCATTTGCATTCAAGCAACAACGCCCAGAATAAAGTGTTTGAGAGAGATATTTATGACTCTTTCTCATCTTATCTGTTTCTCATGCAATGAGTGTTTTGAAGGAGGATTCATTTACAGTATTAGGGAACCATTAAGGAGCCATATAAAAGCATCAAGAAGTACCATGTCATGGGATCTTTAAAAGAGTGTGTTAAAATACCCCAGCACTTATTTTCTTGTGTTCACCAATAACTTCAAATTTGAATAAATGCAGTTATAGTTTCTGACAATGGTGTGTGGTTTCCTTCTACAGCTTAATCACTGATTTTACACAACAATGCTGTGTTTGTATTAATTAACAATTTTGCGTCGTATGGTTCCACACAACTGTGTTGCATGAAAGTAGACTAATTTGACAGTGTATTTCTAAACCAGGCAGCTTTAATTGATTCAACATAACCGTGTCAGTTTGGTTGAACCCATCAGTGTCAATTTGATTAAATCTAACATTGTCGATTTGATTGAATCTAACATCAGCAATTTGATTGAACCTAACGGTGTCAATTTTGATGAACCTAACCATGTCAATTTGGTTGAACCTAACGGGGTCATTTTGACTTAATATCAGAACACTAAACACAAGTGATTTAACCAAGTTACTTTGAATCTTCTCAATTCAGTTTTGTAGGATTTACTACATTGTATTGAGCCCATTTTAAAGAACATAATATCATAGAAGCTATGTAACACAGTTATGTGGAACCGTACGACGCAACTTTTTTAATTAAATCCAAGGAAATATTTTTTTGAGTGAAGGGAGGGGCAGCATCAAGATGGAAGGGAAGACTCACTACCCAAAAAATGAATTTTAGTGACTATGGTTCATGCAGCTTTTGTGTTGGATATAGGACAGAGGACACCTAAGAACACATAAGGAGGTCATTTGAGCTAAGGTGCTTTCAGATCTTTGTCCCACTGGAGAAGAGGCTGCCACACAGGGCCAGGCAGAGCAGGCAGATGCAGGATTAAAGTTCTCAGATAGCATAGTTTTACACTGGCATTTTAGTCTTTGATTAATGACAACGCAAGAGGTTGAGTGGCCTCTGTGACAGCTACTAATGACTTTCTCAACTCTGTCTGACTGATATGAATGAGGTCTGGTGTCAGGAGCAGCTATAATAATGCCTGGAGTTTAGATTATTTATTTGAAAATGCATGAAGCTGTGGTATTAAAACTAGGACCAGATTTTTATGATACAATATATTCAGTCATATATAATATATATAAACAATCATTTAAAACAGACATGAATTGCAGTGAAATGAATATGTATTGTAGAAAACACATATTTTTGTTTCTTTGGGTTTTACATTACAGTCAACAGTAAATCGCCCTCCTCTATCAAACCAGTATAACTTGGTGTTAGCCTGTCATGATAACAAATTATAAAGTGCGTTATATTGCTGAAGTAAATTTAGACAATCCCCCAAAATTTTGTAAATGTACAAAAAAACAAAAAATACATAAACTGCAATAAATAAATCAACACTATAACAGTAAATAGATTGTATCTATAATGTCAAATCTCATCATAGCACAGAAAAATAACTGAAATTTTCCCCCTAGACAAAATACCCACAAATAAATATTTTCCCACAAAAATGACTGTTCCATCAATCATATATTTTACGTTGATACAGTAATTATTGTGATTTGTGACAGGCCTACTTAGTGTGCTTTTTTTCTTCTTTGGATAAAATTTATTTATATGCAAATAATTTTATTCTTACTTATCTGACTAATTCTAAAATACCCAAAAAGTTAATAGCAGTGTAAAGAAGGTTTCAGTATCAGTAGTGCAATATTTATTTTACCTCCTGTCTGTTTGTCATTCTTAACATACTGTATTTAAAAAAAAAAAAAAAAGCCTTCTGCATTTATATGATTACCGTAAAGCAAGCTGGTAGTGTAGGTTTATTTCCAATTATAGATCAGTTGCAGTTGTTCTATTGTGTTTTTGTGCCAGTGTGGCTCAGGTCAAACAGCTGGGAGGGCGGTGCACATTTCTGGGTGCTCCTTGCTTTGGCCACATCAACACCCCACTGGCTGATGACGTCCACAGTCAGGAGAGCTTATGTAGGCAGCCGCACTGTATAAACACACATATGCTGCAGCTGGAGGGGTAAACAGGCCCGGACCACCAGGCCTGTAGAGCCTCTGCTGCCAGTGTTAGTTGCCTGGCACTGGGGCTGATGAATTCTGGCATTTCATGGTGTAGTGTGGGGAAAGGCCACGCCCTCTTTTCTGTAACACCACACAACATCTTAATTAAAGTAACATTATGCACACTTCATAAACATGCAGGAACACAGCAACAGTTACATTTTCATACTGTTTTGGCTGCTTTTTTAATGTAATTTACTCAACAAAATACGGTATGTTAATTTAAATAGAGTAAATATTTATTTCAAAACATTTAATAATACATAACAGTTAGCCCTAACTACACTTTGTTGATAGTAGTTGTCAAAATATGATTTCTTCTTATCAGTTAGCAGTGTTGGGAGTAACTCATTACAAAAGTAATTAATTACTGTAATGCATTACTTTTTGGTGTAACGCAGTAATGTAACGCATTACAGGGAAGAAAATCGGTAATATATTACTCGTTACAGTGCCAGTAACGCACATTACAATGCATTTTTAACCTGCTTTGTTTTTGTGGGTTTTGCGTTTTCTTCATACAAAGTTTGCGGATCACCGCGAAATCAGCTACTGAATCTGATCAGTCCGCACAGAACATTACATTTCATACAAAGTTCCACGAGATCAGCTAGTGATATAAAAGTCCGTGCAGACCATTCCATTTCCTTTCACTTCGTCTCGAACTGGCAGACTGACAAAGGATGACAGAACCAGAAGAATCGGATAGTGCTAGCTCCTTTTCAAGATGGGCATACGCCCACTACTTTCACTTCGTTCAAAATAAGGACTCCAAGAACATTTTAGTTAAATGCACAATGTGTGTGAATCCCAAACCTCTTTCCATGTCGAAATGCAGTACAAGCAATTTGACGAAGCACTTGCAGAGGTGCCATAGCACCACGAAATTAGTCAGGAAAGGAGGGGATGGGACAGGGAACGATACAACCCCAACAAAGCAGCCGAAACTGATGTTGACCCGACCAGAGAATCTCCAGCCACGAGAGGTGAGAAGGCTCGTTGCCGAGTGAACAGGTGCTGGAGTGCATGGTAAGGTGTGGCAAGAAGGGAAAGGACGATTTATCTTTTGGTATTGTAAGCGGGTAAGAAGCAATTACTGAACATGTTGGTTTTCAGTCTGCAGGCTCCCAAAACCTCCTGGATGGCAGGTGAAAGTCATGACACATGAGAGATTTGCACTGTAGATTGCCAAATCCTTATTTCCAGTCATTTTGGCGAGAGTAACTAAAGTAATGCAAAAGTAGTGTAATGCCTTACTTTTTATTTAGAGTAATATTGTAATGTAAGGCATTACTTTAAAATGACAGTAACAATAAGTAGTGCATTACAGTTTTTGAGTAACTTGCCCAACACTGTCAGTTAGCCTGATTGAGGAACCCAGAGTCACACCGCATAGCCTTAAATCTAGTAACAGCTGCTAAATCAACAAACTGTGAACTTGATATACGCTCCACCTCTGCAGGACTGACCTGCGCTATGAATCAGAGTGGGACAGGAGGGACTTCGGTGTAGTTTTTCGTGACCACAGATGAGTTCATATATTTTTGCCGTAGGAATGATCCAGTATGGATTTTTTCGGCCGATACTGATGTATTTCTCCTGCTGCCATGGCCAGTACCGATATTTGGCAATACTGATACCAAGATGCAGATTAACCCTTTTTTATAATAATAAATTATACTATCTGTGATATAACGTAATTTGTCCACTGATTATATAAACGTACAATCACATTTTAGCCTAATGCTCTTCTATTCCAACTCACTGTGTTTTAAAAGGCATTTCCAATGAGGACATCGTGAATGACACATGGGCACATGGAGATGGGGCAGTTTAGAAAACATATTGGTGCCATATATAGGGATTTCTTTCAATACAGGCCATCCCTGATGGAGCAGTTATTCTCCATGCATCAACAGTCGTGCGGTCTCACTGCAGAACAAATCTGGTCTGATTAAATGCAGATGATATTTCGCAGTTTCTCTGGGTCCAAAACAATATTGTTGCTGTGCAATGTTGTGTTTATTTTTGAATACAGTTTTTTTCTGTGGTTCAGTGTTCATTCAGCAATGTATCACATTAACAAAGTCCCAGACAGATGATTATTCTGATATATTTATTTAATTATGCAAAGAAAAACAGATGCATCAAATAAACATTGACTCATTAGATTGTCTGAGGTTTATGTAATCTAACTTTTGCAGATGTGGTTCAATCATCTTCTATATCACAAATTCAGACATGTGATGTCAGAGTCAGGGTTTTAAAATATCAGTGTTTTTTTGTTTAGTGACCTGGACTTTCCTTTAGGAGACTTCAAATTCCATGAGCTCAAACTTGATTCAAAAACTTTCTTGATGAGTATTATATGAAGTCTGACACTTCTAGTTAAGGTAAACTTTTGTCCTTTGCATTTGACTCATTGGTCAATGTTGCTGGGGCAACCTATTGAGTGGGTACAGCAGTTCTTGAGCTAGTCGTGGTCAGGAATACGTTAGCTGGAGGACGTAACATTGTTTTTAGTTAATGGGGGAAATCAGTAGATCAGAAACCCACACACAGGGAGAGGAACATGCAAACTCTGCACAGAAAGGCCTGGGAGTCGAACCCAATGCTCAAATATAGAGCTTCTGAATGAAAAGACAAGCATGATTTGGTTTTGTCGACAATTTTTTAAAAACTCAAATCATTAGCTGTGATAAATGCAAAGACAATGCATTACATATGGCAGGATATGCTGCTTTTCATTACCGTATACTATGCCTGTCACGATAAATACTTGTGGTATATTGACTTATTGTTCAATAAAAAACAGATAGAACAATCATTTTTGGAGGTCAGTGTTTATCGTGGGGTCTTTTTTTTTTTTGCACTAGTGGGAAAATTTGGGTTATTTTTCTACATGATAAGTTTTGAGCTGAAGAGGGTTGAATTATGGACTTCTATCTTCATTATAGACAAACTAACTACTTAAGTGTTGCATTTTGTTATTTATTTATTGTATGTTGTGTTTCTTAAACACCGTATTAAACATTTAGAATAGTTTTGGGCGAATAATGTTTTATGGTATGGTTTCAGTCTTTTCATTTATCGTCTTTATTTACTTCAGCAATATATCACACTTCACCGTTTGTTATCATGACAGGCATAAGCTATACATTGCTGAATCCACTGTTACATGAAATAACTTATTTAAAAATAATTACCAAAAGTGTAATCCTGCCCCCCTCAGGCTTATATGTACATCTTGTACATACACACATACATTCCCAAAGTGCATCTCCCTGTTGGTGGGGGCTGGTTCACACTGCCAGCGCCCATGTGATTATGACTGTGTTAAGATAAGGAACCACACAGGTCGTGTAGGCGGACAAAGGGGGCCCTGTCCCAGCTGCCCTGGAGAGGCGGACACAACCCCAACTGGAACACACTGCACATTTACCTGGGCCTGGCTCCAGCTCACCTTCTGTGTCCCGGAGGTGAGGGGCGCAGAGATGTTCCCCTTGGCCAACAGTGAAGGGGGCAGTCCCACTGATACACACACTGCACAGTCCAGCTCATAGTAGGTGCTGCACGGGCCACCCCCTGAGCAAGCCCACCCAAAGGACTGCTGACTGGACATTTCAAATGTTAAACTGTTTTTCCACTTGTTGTTGTTTGCGATCTGTGCATCCCTCCAGGATTTCAGTGTGCATTTTCAATTGGATATTACTGTGTGTATGAAGGAAAATAGATATACCATACATGCCCTTCAGGAGTCAACAAAAACATATATTACAAAAAACACATATTTCTTTTAATCTGTATTTACTGACATTTCTACCTCAGTACTTTAAAGTGGGTGACATCACCAAGCCAAGTTACAGGTCAGATCTTTGTATACAGCAGACTGGCTCACTGAATGTAAGAATGCATGTTATTTAATTATTGAATAATAATGTAAGATCAATGTTTAGTGTTACACATTGGAACATTCCAGGCAAAGCAATAACAAACTGCTGTAGGCCTCCACACCAGAAAAGTTACACAGTGCAACTTTAAACTCAATTAAAAAAACAAACTATGGAATAATACTATCCACTGTGTTTCCAGCAACAGCATGATGTCATAGAGAGGAAGGAAGTCCCTCCTCCAAAAGGCAATTTCACTGCTATATATTTAGTGTCTGGGTAAAATGTATACATATATACTTGCTGAACTAAAGTCAGGGTGAATATACTCCAGTTCACCATGTGAAGTTGGTTACCTCATTGCTACATACCAGCCTGTGGGTTTTATGGTTGTATATGTGGTGGATTGAAGTAGTAAAAAGTGTATTAAGCCTTCATATTTTAGTGACTTTGACAGCCAAAAAAAACTTTGGCACTAGTAACATATAGCATAATGTTTGGTAGTTTTTAAGACTAAGTGAAATTGTAACAGAAAATAGTGGACTTAAGGACTAATAGAGAATTCATTGTTAAAGTTAAAGGTAAAGGCACTATATAACTTTGCTGGTACGAGTCCTACATTGGGGTGTGTTGTCATTATAGGTGTTTTTACAATAAAACAATACTTTGAAAAATATGTATTCTGCTGTAACCACAAATCAGACCTGTAAATTGGCATGGTGCTTGTCTCCATGGAAACAAATAAGTTTAATATTATACTGAGAAAAAAATTCAGGCAAAGCAGCAACATCTCCATGGTGGTGGACCCTCTACTAGGAAAGTTACACAGTGCGCCTTTAACTCTTTATGTGTTAAATATTGATTGATTCCAGCTCATTAATACTTAAAGAATTTGTTATTATACTGTGTTATGAATCTAATCTCTCGCAGAATTACATGTTTGTTTACTAGATATTTGTATTCAGTTTGAATCAATTTGAAAAGATTCTGCCGTCTTCATTAGCAGCCATTACAAAAACCTGAAATTTCCTAAATTTTTCTCTCTATATCCTCTTTTCTCTTGATCTTACTCCAGGCCTCTCGGTCCACTGTCTTCCAACAGCATAGCTCAATTGTCTTTTCATCCAGAGGCGATGAATGCACTCACTAATAAATCATTGCTATAGCGTGCCATCCTTGGACTGTAGCTCTGCTGAGGGTTGGAAGGAGAGAGAGAACACAGCTCCTCTCCATCGCTGCTGGTGCAAATCAAAATGCAATGGCCAAGCATGTGCTCAAGTCATTTGAGGCCCCCAAGAAGAACCTGGGAAAATACAACTCCCATTTGCATCTATAAATTTACAAACAAATAAAAGGTGTCCTGCCTTCTGTTCAAGGCTACTTTTGGAGACTTGCCCAAGATGTGGTAGACACAGAAAATCTTCAAGTAAGTTTGTTAGTTTGGTACAGAAAACAGAATACTGTAGAATAAGTCTAAGTCTAATACATTGGGAAAAAAAATGTATAATACAAAACTTGCAATACCAAATTTTATGGCAGACAAAATATGAGTTCAGAAACAATATTTATTTATGCAAATCAACTGTACAATCAACTTTTGCCTGTCCATTTTGCTTGAACTTCCACTTTCTCTTGTTGGTCATAGGTTATTAGTTAATCATGTCATGGTGACTATGCACGGCCATAATGGGTGCACACTAAAAGAATACAGGATTTTAACTGTAGGCTCTGCTCTGTCTGAGCCTTTATTAGACTTTAATCTGAGCTTTATTTAACACAATCTGTCCAGAAAACAGAATTAGCTGGAATTATAATGGTTGACCTGATTTGTGCTGTTAAACAAGCCCATCACACATAAAATTCCAGTCACCAGCTAGCTATCATTACCCACAGTTTTTCAGTTATTCACACTCACTTTTTTTGCTGAAAATTGAAGATCAAACTCCTAAACAGGACAACAAATGCTTGTACTGATCACAAGCTCCTGAAAAAGTGTCTTTTAAATCTTTTTTTTTTTCAGTCAATTTTAGGACTTTTTTTGTCAGTGTGCATCATATCACCCTGGTAACTCCTAAACGTTCCACCTTTAGAGATACACATAGAACACCCCCAACTCACTACAAAATCAATAGGCAACTAGAATAGATTGGTATTGTTAAACATTTATCCCAAAGTTTGCAAAGGAGATTAGTATTCAAGGTTTTGGAAGAACTACAGGTTGAACAAACTAACTATACTAAAGAAAAGTAAGCTCCCTCTTGAAGCACCTCCTTTGCCCAGCTATATACAAAATGTAGCACTGTAGGCCTTTAGTCTTTTAGTTAATTAATCAGTCGATGGTGTTTTGGCTAAAATTTGTATAAATTGACAAAAGTTGACAAATCAGGTTTTAGATTATAAGGATTTTATACGGGACAAAAGTTAGAGAGTAAATTAGGTGAAGGTGAGGTATTTTTGGCATTTATATGTAAAAAAACAAGATTAAATTGCAGTTGCTGTCTTGTGAGTGCAGTTTGGGTCAGATACCTAGAAATAAGTAATAGAGCTTTTGCCACGCCTACTTTTTAGTCGACTAAACGATGTGTTGGATATGAATTTTTTTGATTAGTCGATTGCAGCCCTACCAAAATGGGCACCAAAATATAGTTTACTCATTGTGCAACTGCGGGACACTTCAGGATAATGCATGCTAATCTAAACCTATTACTATTGCCCCATTATAATTACAGTGTCTGTAAGTCTGCATGCATGTTTGTTTAAACGCAGACTCTGTGTCAGAAACAGATGCAAGTGTTTTGGTTGGATAAATAAAGTAGTGGGAATTTTCATGAGCTACATTAGACAAACAGCTGTGTTACAGGTGGACACAAACACACGCACACATACAGTATATGGATTTACATGTTTTGTGGGGATATTACATTTCCAGGAGGTGACTGAACCTAGCCTAGGGTTTATGACTTGGGGACCTGATTTTTGTCCTCATATGGGAGGCAGGGCCCTTTTAGATTAAGTGTATACACAATGTAATAAACACCCAGCCACACATATTATTATTAACAGTTGGACTTCGTGGACACAACTTTTTGATGCAACAACACAGCACAGCATCATAAAGGCTACAACATTAGAAGTCTTTGTAGTGTATTATAAATTAATGGTGAGTGACGGCACATAAGGATACACTTCTGTTCTTCTCATGTTGCTTTTAGTCATGGCTGCTGCATCTACAGTGCCCTTGTGTAAACCGTGCGCTTTTCATTCCACATTGTACTTCGAAAATACATACCATCATAAAAAAAAGATGTACAGAAAGCCAATTACCTCAGCTCCTGGCAGTGCGTTTAATGAAAACCAAACTGTTTCCTTCAAGTGAACAAACATGACAGGCACTGAGCAGAGGAGCCTTTTTTCCACTCTAGCCAAAATATTAAGTGAGTACAGGTGCTCCAGGAATGTCTCTGAGGGAGGGGGCAATGCAAAGCTTGACCTCTCTCTCCTGCTCTCTCTCTCTCTTCCTCTCTGTCCCCCCACAGAGAGAGAAACAGAGAGAGCTCTGTTTCTCTCTCTGTTTCTCTCTCTGTTTCTCTCTCAGTCTCCCCCTCTCTGCGTCTCTCTCTCTCTCTCTCTCTCTCTTTCTCAGTCTTACTCTCTCTGTCTCTCTCTCTGTTTCTCTCACAGTCTCTCTCTCTCTCTCTCTCGCTTCCCCTCTCTCTGTATGCCAGATTTATATGTGTGTTTATTTATCTATTTGCACATGTGTTTCCTCCAAACGCTAACTATTTTCATGCTCGCTTTGGTTGCACGACAGGAGAGCGCGCACCCAGAAGTTTGTCTAAGCAGCCGATGCTACAGTTTGGAGAGGGGGGAGAAAAAAATAACTGGAGCAAAAACAGAAATTATTGTTGCATTATTCAGGAGAGGCTGCAAAAGGGCTAAACAACATAGATGCAGGGGGTCTGAGACCAACCAAGGAGCATCATCACAGCTTCAGAAAGTTATTGCTGAGGCACTAGGGATTGCCAACAAACTTTGACATGAAAACAACTAAACCACATTTATTATGCTATACAGTATAACATAAGCCACCTTTAATGCTTTCTTGCATAAAGCTTTCATAGAATTGTGATTGCATTGCATTGTGACTATAGAAACCATAAAAAAGAAAGCCTTGATGATAGGAAAAATAAATACAAATTTGAAGTGCAAAATTGTCAATAGTATTTTTGAAAATTGAAACTTTTACAATGCATCTCGTTGATTTTGTATTTTATCAATGTGTCTATTTCAAGCACATGCAGACTTATTGTCACTAACCAACAGGCATATTGCACCTGCCTTTATAGGTAAGAAATTAAGGCTTTAGTGCTTGTCCTAAAATTGGATAGTCACTGGTTCAAATCTCACTCTGGCCAGCTACTGTTTGTGTCTATGGGCAATAATCAAGATACCTAACTCAAAGAAATCTAGGCTATAATCTTCTTTACAGATGAGAAAAGGAGAGAAGTTGAGAACAAATTGAGTTGGCATAAACTTTATTCTTTATTTAACGAAAGTCACTATGACAAACGACTTTCTATTCTATTCTGAGCACCAACACATTTTCAACCACATTCGCTCAAATAAAATTAAAGCTCAATCATGTAGCAAGATCCTTCTACCTGTGCCGTCTGCCTGCACATGGAGCTCAGAGCCAAACTGTGGTCTGACTGAAGAGAAGCTGATCTGTAGCGCGCACCCCTTTGCCCTTTGGTGAAAGTGCAGTATTGGTCACATCTGCCTCTCACATTCCTTCTGAGTGGCTCTGTGCAGGGTTGGCGTCTTGGCACAGTGCTGATGGGGAATTTTCCACCGGTCGACAGAGAGAGGGGCACACAGGCGCACCTTTGTCTCTGCCCAATCATTGCCTTACGCCTGCACGACAGCTCAACGGGCACAGCTATTGCATACAGTCAATGAGTCAACGAAGACAATAAAGCATTTTACACTGGCTGAAATAGGCTCAGGTGATAGAGTGAGCTCCCTGAAGCTATAAGGTTGCTGGTTCAAATCCCTCCACAACCAGTTTATTTTAGCTTATATTATTAGAGCTTCATTGGGCAAGATGCTTCTTTCTGGAGCGAACAATAAATAAAACAAATTACTGCATGACTTCTTTGCTTCACATGTAAACCCTATAATACTTATAGAGACAAAAAGATAATACTATAATGACTTACTGCATATAATTTTAACATGCAAATTTATACATTCAGAACAAAACTCACTCACTTTAGCCTACCCAAAAAGTTTCAATGAGTTGAGAGTTATTTTCACATTATACCCTGAAGTATTCCCCCCACTGCCCGCGTGTTACCTGCTGGGTCAGAGGGAGGCCCCCTGGTGGTGGGGTAATTAAAGTACCATAGCTCAACCAAGCTGCAGTAACTCTCCCAAATCCAGAAAGAATGAGCGGAGCTGTGGGTGCTCCTAATCCTGTTTGTGGCCATCGGGAACCACTCCAGTCCCAGCCGGAAGACGGGCAGGTTCAGCACAGTGGACAAAGGCACAGCAGTGGGACAGCAGTGGGACAGGGGACAGGGAGGGGACAGGGAGGGGTGAGGGTCTGTGGGAGGGGACACCAAACTTGCACACCAAAACCAAAAACATGTACAGGCCCATCTTATTTGATTTGTGGACCCTTAGCAAGCTCTTAGCAAGTAATGAATGTACTTTCTTTAAAAAAATGTCTAGAGTTAACCATTGAATTACAATGCGTGAAAAGTCCCTCAGTCGTCCAGGTAGAATCCATGATAACAGGAGAAGTTCAATTTGTCAACTGGACCAAGTTTGTTTGGTTGAAAACGTTTCGCCGCTCATCCGAGAGGCTTCGTCAGCTCTAATAAGAATACTGGTATGGACCAGTATTCTTATTAGAGCTGACGAAGCCTCTCGGATGAGCGGCGAAACGTTTTCAACCAAACAAACTTGGTCCAGTTGACAAATTGAACTTCTCCTGTTATCATTGAATTACAATGTAATGCACTTCTTGCATGAGCCTCAGTTTTACAATCTCCAAAAGCCAGCATTCTAATAAACTGTTCTGTTTAGACTGGATTTCATTAACTAAATATAGATTCTTTACTGGAATATGAATGTTGTAAATCTCAATAAAAAATAGAATTGTCTTAACATTGTAAAGCAAATTAAGTCTTAGCAGAGATTAAGATTGAAACTACAAATCAATTAAAATTATTAAACATACTTTTAAGCCTTAATAAATTATGAAGAAAGACTTAATTCATAATGAACAAATACATTATTAAGAAAGGGTTATGAGTTATGAGTAGGGTATTAAAAGTCGTATAGAGGATTTTCCAAAGAAGGAGAAATCCATAGACTGTTTTTTCAAATGTTGTGGATGCGTGAAACCAACCACCCCCCTCCCCCACAGCTCCCTAAGTAGAAACGCCTCCTCCTTACGCTGCTTGTTTATAGCCATTGCGCGTTCAGAATTGCTGTTGCTGCTGTAACTATACTGTACGTTTTCAAATGATAAGGAGAAGTTTCCTCTCCAGAAGTAATTTAGCGACCAACGCATTAGTCTTTAGACCCTCTGCTTCAGTGTACGCCATCGCTGGAAGGAATCTCCGAGAATCAACTTAGTTTAGCTTCGCACCTTTTCCCCTTCTCTTCTTCTTTCAGCGACCTAAAAAACTGACTTTCTTTTGCGGCTGACTGGTAGTGGATTCTTGTTTGCCATCGCAACAAACTTTGTGCTAACTGCGAGGAAGCAACAGTTGGAAAAAGCCGCTAAGAAGGTTGAGTAAACAGTGTCTTGCGTCTGTGGAATGCATAAGAGGCATACGTAACGCCTCTTATGCACGTAATCCCAGTGCGCCGGCAAGTCAGTTACGTTAGAAGCATAGGGAGTTTGATTAACAACCTAACAGCCAATAAATAATGAGGTAGCTGAATGTTTATCTGGCCCCACCACATCTACACTTGATGGATTTTCTTTTCTTTTTTTTTTTGTTTTTTTTGTTTGTTTTTTTTTGGTCATCATAATTACAAGGCTGCTGCATCTCTATAATGCTATCATTGACCATTTAAACTCCTAAAATCCTCCATACAACCTTTATTTAAGGTGTTTCCAAGCCTGAATCTTCTTAATAAACTAGCAGTTCATTATTAAATTAATATTAAAATTATTATTAAAAGTCTTTGTTCATGCTTTTAAAATTGAGGTGTAGTTAATATAAAGTGTTATTATACATGTACAGTATGTTCACTATGTTCTTATTCACTGTGATTGCATAAAGATTTTCAAATCTGACCTCCAGATTATGCCTTTATGATTATGGTTTTGCCTTCACATTGAGAATATTTGTAGCCTCGCATGACCCGTTCTTTATCTGAACCAGTCAAGCTCATTAAACACTTGTGCTCATATGGACAATAATCCTTGCCTTGGGAACACACATTGGGAGAGAAAAGGTCACAGTGGTAATCCATCCTACATGTCTGTCCCCTGGTCTCCCCTCCTCAGGGGGTGTCCAGCTGCCCCACCCCTTGATGCCCCAGTGCCAACCCAAAAAATCCAATTAGAAGCCTTCACACACACACACACACACACACACACACACACACACACACACGCACACACACACACACACACACACACACACACACACACACACACACCTGTGGGCTGCCACATACTGAGGTGCAGGCAGGAAGAGTAATTTGTGCCCAAAGAAAAGGCTTACACAGTTCAATATAACATCAGCTTGATTGGTGTTTTCCATGATATTATGTCCCAGGTGGAGACATAACACTATTTTACTGTGGCAGACCATTACAACATGACATGCAAACTACTTCACTGCTCTCATCGGTGCCAGTGGTCAGTTGTGAAGAATTAAGAGTTACAAAAACTCTTTTCAGGGCACCATCAAATGGGTTGTAGCCAATTGCAGCATACAGCTCAACTGCACACTGCGAGTTAACTTCACCCTAAACATGATTAGATCACAAAAACATATTTTTGTTTATTTAATACAATCATCATTCAATTTTATATCATTTCAACATGGAATGGGGAGAGAGGATTGACATTCGGCTAACGGTCAAGGCTGGGAACCCACGATATAGATGTGGTAACCATTACATACACTCAACAAAAATATAAACGCAACACTTTTGTTTTTGCTCCCATTTTTCATGAGATGGACTTAACGATCTAAAATGCATTCCAGATGCACAATATTACCATTTCTCTCAAACATTGTTCACAAATCTGTCTAAATGTGTGATAGTGAGCACTTCTGCTTTGCTGAGATAATCCACCCCACCTCACAGGTGTGCCACATCAAGATGCCGATCTGACATCATGACCAGTGCACAGGTGTACCTTAGACTGCCCACAAAAAAAGGCCACCCCGAAATGTGCATTTTTTTTTTTTTTTTTTGCTTTATTGGGGGTCTGGGGACTCAGAACCAGTCAGTATCTGGTGTGACCACCATTTGCCTCATGCAGTGCAACACATCTTCTTGACATAGAGTTTATCAGATTGTCAATTGTGGCCTGTGGAATGTTGGTCCACTCCTCTTCAATGGCTGTGCGAAGTTGCTGGATATTAGTGGGAGCTGGTACACGCTGTTGTATACGCCGGTCAAGCACATCCCAAACATGCTCAATGGGTGACATGTCCGGTGAATATGCTGGCCATGCAAGAACTGGGACATTTTCAGCTTCCAAGAATTGTGTACAGATCCTTGCAACATGGGGCCGTGCATTATCTTGCTGAAACATGAGGTGATGTTCATGGATGTATGGCACAACAATGGGCCTCAGGATCTCATCACGGTATCTCTGTGCATTCAAAATGCCATCAATAAAATGCACCTGTGTTCTTCGTCCATAACAGATGCCTGCCCATACCATAACCCCACCACCACCATGGGCCACTCGATCCACAACATTGACATCAGCAAAGCGCTCACCCACACGACGCCACACACGCTGTCTGCCATCTGCCCTGAACAATGTAAACCGAGATTCATCCGTGAAGAGAACACCTCTCCAACGTGCCAGACGCCATCGAATGTGAGCATTTGCCCACTCAAGTCTGTTACGGCGACGATCTGGAGTCAGGTTAAGACCCCGATGAGGACGACGAGCATGCAGTTGAGCTTCCCTGAGACGGTTTCTGACAGTTTGTGCAGAAATTGTTTGGTTATGCAAACCAATTGTTTCAGCAGCTGTCCGAGTGGCTGGTCTCAGACGATCTTGGAGGTGAACCTGCTGGATGTGGAGGTCCTGGGCTGGTGTGGTTACACGTGGTCTGCGGTTGTGAGGCCGGTTGGATGTACTGCCATATTCTCTGAAACGCCTTTGGAGACGGCTTATGGTGGAGAAATGAACATTCAATTCACGAGCAACAGATCTGGTTGACATTCCTTGGGAATGTCAAATGGGAGCAAAAACAAAAGTGTTGCGTTTATATTTTTGTTGAGTGTATGCAGTAGTCGAGTTGTAAAATGAAACCAGGGGGGATGGTGAAATTTTTCATTTATGTGACATATTTTCCGGGGGGGTGCGAGTGAACAATTTTTCCCGAGGAGCGGGAGGGTGGGGGTGGGGGGGGTGACTTTTTTCGCTGAAAACGCGCGGTGCCTGCATTATCTAACCGATTTTCTGGGCACAGAAGCACTGTGCGCTGCGCTTGAATTGCGTGAGACTTGAGAGCCCTGCGCGGCTCGCTCACAGCTGATCGGCGAACAGGCGCAAACAAGCGGTAATCGTCATGATTGGCGGGAGCGCGATCGATGCGTAATTATGCTGCAACATGATTGGAAGCTGGAGCGCAGTTCGGCCTATGATTGGCTCTTGGCACTGGCTATTTTGACTTAAAGGTCCCATGACATGGTACTTCTTGATGCTTTTATATGGCTCCTGAATGTTTCCCTAATACTGTAAATGAATCCTTCTTCAAAATCAACACTCACTGCATGAGATATGACTCTGACAGTCTTCATGAGGCTAGATATGTGTCTAAAATGCTTTATTGTGGGTGTTGCTGCTTCAGTGCAAATGAGAAGGACAGAGAGATTGGCTAAGGAGCGGGGGGGGCGGGTTTCCCCCGCAGCTCGGCGCAGCTCGTCTCCTCTCTTCCGTGTTTAACACAGGAAGACAGATGAGAGACTTTGCAATGAAAAAAAGCATATTTACACAGAAAATAAAAATAAACCACTGGTATTTCAGAGGTCCAGAGGGTCGGGTAAGGGACTTGCGAGCCTAGAAACACTCGGACGTGCCTCCAGGCAAATAAAAAAACGCATTTCGCATTGTAGCGCATTCACAGTCCAAACTCTATGGGCGGGATATACAGGGACGCTGAGCGGAGACAGAGGGAGGGGCTGGAGCTGCATTTGCCGATCTGACATCAATAAGGTGCCTTGTCCGAACTCGCCCGTTTGAGCACTGGTTTTGTGTAACGCAGAAAAGGACCGCAAATACTCAGTTTAGACATTTCGCAACTTTTAGCCATGGGGGGGGGGGGGAACCTAAACAGGGTAGGGGAGCTCACATTAACGTTCAAAAACCTCAGAAAGTGAAAATTTCATGCCATGGGACCTTTAAAGATGGCAAATTTCGCCAAAAGGTGAGGGATTTTCATGCCTGATTGATAAAATGCCACAAGGGAGTACTGAGTGTATGTGCACCACCACCAGCGGGCACATAAAGAAATATTGTAAAAGTCCTATATTATACATAATTGACTCTTGTGAGCTTTAAGCCATGTTATAATGTTGTTACCTCATCAAAAACATACCCAGAGTTGTGCTTTGTTTCATTCACATGTTTTATTGTCATTCCTCTCTCTGTAACTGCTGCAGTGAGCCTCGTCATTTTGGTGTTAAAATTTTGTATTAATCCACACTACATGATCCTGCTGTTTTTATTCGCTATTTTGTCCCTAAAAAATGCATAATATAGAAACTGGCTCCAAATTCGCCCCTGTAATTTGGAGCCAGAGCTTCATTTGAATTGCACTGAACGCTATGGGTGATGTCACACTTGCTTAGTCGGCTTCTTTGTACAGTCTGTGGTCTAAATATGTAGAGTCTGTGTGTTAAACGTGTGAATGAAGCAAAACACAACTCTAAGTACGCTTGTGATGAGGAAACAACATTATAACATAGATCAGAAAATAGCACAATGTGGGTTCTTTAAATACTCAACTGTCCACAGCTTTGGAAACAGAAATAGTCAGGTTTAATCACTTTCTATCCCTCTTTTGAGTGGAGGGCAATACCACTTTTGTAGTGTCTTCCTCCTCCAAACCAAACCTTCATATTCCCGAAAAACAAAACCCAGAAGATCCACCAGGCGTAAAACTCACTTCTCACATGGGCACATCTGCGCCTCTTAATCATAACCTGCACTGACATTTCAATCATGCACTTCACTGAGCACCCCTCCCTCCTGTTGGACTTTACTGTCTTCTTCGCCTCACCTCCTCCTCCAATGTGTGTGCCTCATTACACCCAGCAAAAAAACAATTAATAACGCCAGTTATAATTACTGTACTGGCCTTAAAAGAACTGGTGACCTGCTTTCCCTTGTGTGTGCATAGGTCTGTAGGTGCATAATTGTTTGGGACGGGGGGCAAAGAGGTGGGACCGGATATGGTGTCGGGATGTCTGACTGACTAATGGCTGGTCTGGGCAGTGATTAGGCTGTGAGAAGGTGGAGGAGAGGAGGGGTGGGGAGCGAGGTTTGGGGGGTCTAGTTTGCACCCCGCGAGCAACAAACAGCCCGATTCATCATCCACGGCCTCAGACTTGTACAGAAGTGATGAATGTGTAAAGTCAGGTAAATGACTGAATTAGACTAATGGCTGATTACAGCAATTTGGCCTGAGCAGTGCCAGAAATATTGCATTCCAGAGTCCAGCTAATCCCAGATGTCTGAGCCTGGATGTGAGAGGGAGGGGCAGGCTGTAGGTTTTGGCCAGTGAGAGCTGAAACCAAGGCAAGCTGCAAGTGTATCAGGCAGCAAGATTTTACTTAAGGCACACTTAATTAAAGGTTTTGTGCAAAGCAAAAATCAAGTAGAGATTAAAAAAAAATTTTAAACTGGAACTTGAACTGTACCAATGCCACCTGAAACTGAGTTTGAAAATTAGAAATGTGCTAAAATATAAAATATTGCTGGGTTTCAGATGATGTCACAACATTCTATAGGACAATATTATTTAATACAGATGGAGTGAAAATTAATATTGTTAAAATGCTGATATTTGTAATACATTGAGTTCTCGAGTTTACTCACTAATAGAGATGATCAGATCCAACATTTGTGAATTTACCTTTTGGATATTTTATGGTGAACTATAGTGTATTCTATAGGGAGTATGACATTGTCACATTCTAGTATCTGAAACCACCCATTCATCCAGTAGCTTATGATACTAAATGCATATTGTGGGCTACCAATACACATATTTTTAGTATACAGTATTTAAAAAATGATTTACTGACAGTGCTACAATTTCTTTGCATGTTCTGGTGATTTTGCTTCCTTTACAGTTTTAGGGATGAAAATGGATAATATTACTATATGTTTGTGCAGGGAGTGGAGAATATCATGTATTGATTATTGCATGTATTGCAAAATACATTTTGTGAGTTTAATAATGTGTAATGCATTGAATTGTGAGCAAATCTGATTTCCGGCCTCATTAAGAACCACTCATTAAAAAACAAACAAAAACTTTGGGGTGGACTGTATTGTATTATATTTACACAACATTTAAGTTAAGTTTAAGTAAGTCTGTCACTGTCCTTATAGGTCACCTTCTCTGACGGGCTGACTCAGCTGATTGCACCTCCGGAGGAATATATTTTGGATGCTTAGCCTGTGTTTACTGAGCAATCTTTGGGAGGAATTGCACTGCCAAAATTACAGTCAATTTTTGATGACTCAAGTGAAAAGACGCAGTTGTGAGCAAGCTAAGCTAATAAAAGCCAGTCGACTTGTTTTTGATAAATAGTTGTCCTCTCCATATGCCTCCCTTTGCGTCCTCCTCTTTTCTGTTCTGTAGACCTCCCACGAAACCTTACAGACACAAAACAGAGTGGAGCAGGTAAAATGGCTCAGAACACTCTGGGGAAGTAGAGGCACGAGTAGAAATCATTGCTGTTCAAAGGGTCAGTGCAAAAGGAAACATAAGAAAAAAGACTGGGAACAGTATGAGGTAGAAGGTCTCTCTCTCTCTCACACAGGTTCCTACTCAGCCGCTCCTTGTGTGGTCCGGTCATTCCCAAACAATCGGCATTAATCCAGGGAGCGAGAGGCCTGGAGCAGAGCACTGCCAGAGGAGCTGATGTACACTACTGCGCGCACACTGTGGCCAGTCACCCTCACTGCAACCACACAGCCACATCATACCAGCCAGTGTGCGAGTTAGGACAATGTGTAAAATATGCATATAAAGTAATTTTGATATTTAGTAATATTATTATTACTAAATAATTTAAGTAAAATTGTACAGTTGTATAGTAGTGTTGATAAAAATACATTATAGTAGCAGCCTTATCTATATTACTTATTGCTCTAAAAGTACAAATTAAAAAATAAACAAAATATAAATATATAACAAAGAAATTGTTTGTATAAATGGTTGTTCTTGGAATAATTTACATGTGTGCTGCTCATTATTTTAATGTTATTTTAACTTTTAAAATTACAGGTAAAGGATGAGTCACTGTTCAAGCAGCTTTTATTATATCATATGTTATAGTCTAGTCAATTACTTATTAACTATACTGATGTTAAGCTGACAGACTATGTCCCTTCTATTTTTTTTCTAACTAGCTTTCAACAGTAGGCTATAATAAAACCAAGTCTTGTGTCAGTATATGCCAACATTTAAATTGTTTTCTTTAGCGGTGTGCTGAGGTCAGGTTTCACAGTGGCAGGTTCAAGTTGAGGTTTGAGTTCAAGTCTGAAAAGTTCTTACAAATACTTGAGATGCAGAATAGTTTAAAGCCTCCTATCTGCATTCTTGAAACATATTGAATAACACATGTACGTCCTTATGCCTGCATTGTGGATGTTGTTTTAACCCACTCTGCAGTAAAAGACATCCTGCCAGAGAAAGGCAAACTGTGTTGTTTTGATAAAAAGAAATGTAGCGTATATTTTTTTACAGAACCATCACCAAGCATAATAATAGTTTCAGAAATACATTTTGAAAAGTTTTGTTTAATTTGTTAATGTAATATTATTACATAAGAGCAATAGTAAGAGATTAAATGTGCATATGTAATTTCTGGTGGGAGGTCCGTCACCACAGTATGGAATTAAACGTATTTATGTATAATTTATTCAATGAATGGTTTATCTTTAAAACATGTATTCTTAATGTGAGTGGGCCCCCATCTCCACAGATCCGACCTGTAACTTTGGTCTGTGGCTTCACCTGGAATAACGATCTCTATGGAGACAAGCGGTGATGGTGATGGACGGAAGGTGTGCTTGGGTGCTCGTCCCTCTCTAGGTGCTGTCCCTGTGTGGTCCTCTGGAGGATTCCTGGGTGCTGGCGGTGGTCCGGTTTACGCTCTGGGTCTGGCCGGTCATCCCTTTGTGCCGCCTGGGGCGGGTCCTGGGGGTTTTTCCCCTCGGGTTCGCTGGCTGCCTTCTCGGTTGTCCAGTGCATGGATGGGGGGTGGGTGGACGCCAGTGTGGGAAGAGAGTGGTGATGGTGA
Source organism: Paratrypauchen microcephalus (assembly GCA_036785185.1). Classification (NCBI taxonomy): domain Eukaryota; kingdom Metazoa; phylum Chordata; class Actinopteri; order Gobiiformes; family Gobiidae; genus Paratrypauchen; species Paratrypauchen microcephalus. Next base: position 4,237,289 of record JAVJIX010000028.1, on the reverse strand, counting down.
TGAGGAAAGGACGCTGGTACAAACGAAGGGAAAAAAAGAAAAAAAAAGTCACGGAAGGAGGGTTTGGGGAAAGGAAGGAAGGAGGGAAAGGAACAAAAATGTATGCCCTGTCTAGGCTACCCCACTATGGTGGGACACAGCCTTTGTATATAGATAGATAGATAGATAGATGGAGACAAGCAGATGGCTGACTCTCCACCAGAAAACATAGGCAATTTTAAAGTTCTCATCTCAGCAAACTAGTTATATGAAGTATTCAGTAATCATAAAGCAACACTGTTCAAAATACATTTCATACCATTGCCACTTTTATTATTACCACTGTTGATATTTGTAAAATGACCAGAAATAATACAATAGATATTAATTTACAGTATTATGCAAAACCACCTGCCTAAAATGCATTTCCAAATGCAACAAATCATTGACCTCTGCATATTAGGAAAACCACATCACAGACCACAGTTTAAGCAAGCTCGGACCCACGGGTCTTGTAGTCAGCAAAGTATTACCTTAAAACTTAACACCACTGGCCATATTCTCTGCTTCTAATACAAAATACACACAAAACAGCTTGATTATAAATGTACCACAATGAAGAAAATATAATTGTCAGTGTACATAATTGCACTGTTGAGTCAGCACCAGCACCCTCACATGGGAGAGTGACCGGCCCGTAGGCTGAAGGGCTGGAGCTGGCACCAGACGGACAGCTGTGTTTGTGGAGCGGACAAGTCTGAGCAGACCAGATGCTCACAGTGACTCGATAGTGTTCATGTTGGAGCAGCGTGTAAATCAAACTTCATATCAAACAGCTTTATTCCCAGACTGGTGCTGCAGCTTCCGTCTAGAGTAAAGGGTTTGGGGTTCATTATGTTTTAAAATCTGTGGAAAAGGAAGGTCACTATAGGGTTTTGTAGGCTGAAAGTAAGAAATTGTGTACGACTAAAAGAAGATGTGTGCAAGAGTATAAAAATTGCAATTGTTTAAAAAGTGAATGTAGACTAGCTCCGAAATACCTTGAAAAGATGCATTCTTACTGTGAGTGAACCTCTACACAGATTTGATGTGTAATACCCAAAACACACTGTAACAGCATTTTGTAGCAAAACAGCAAGTGAAGTGGTGGGCTTGTGAAATTGCCAGGCTCGTTTCACTTGCACACCTAGATCAGGGGAATGGAGTCTGTAGACAGCACGCCTGGTAATGAGCATGTCCTAATTATTGGACAATACAACGCTTAATAATTGGATGCACACCACAGACATATTTTGACCTTAAAAGTTGCTTATACATTATATTTGTACTGAGGAAAGACACATTTTTTAATCAAATATATGTGAAAAAACAGGGTACAGGGTCTTAAGTAAAGCCCTTCTGTTATGAACAACATAGGAATTACTTTGGTGAACTTTTATATACACATAAACCTGGTTAAGCAGCCACCACATATAAGGACCAGTCACAAGTCATTTTGACTCTGGTTAAGGGTCACAGTTGGAGTTCCTTTAAGACTTCAGGAAATGAATGCAAGCAATGGAAAAACTGTATATGTTTGCGCAGTCAGATATCTCATGTATAACAGCTTTACGTCAAAAATCTTACATTTATGGGGCCAGGTGCACTTATTAAAATATATAATGCCAGACTAAATGAACACTTCTGCCACATGCCATGACCAAAACCAATAAAGTGGACATAGGGACATGAGTTTCAGGAGTCCGGGTTGGGTGGAAAATCCAATCGTGTTTACCTATGCAGATAATTAGAGTCATTATTCGAAATATATAAGTCAATTTGTACTCATACTATGGACAGATGTGTGAAGGAGGTGGCTGTTGTGCTGTCTGAAGTTGATTGTCATATGGTTTCACTAAACTACTTCAAACATTACCCCTGCCTTTTATGTTAAAGGCCCTGTATTGTGCTAGGTTGATTTGTGTTGATCTTTAAGCCATATTAGAGTGTTGTTTCCTTGTCAAAAACATATCTGGAGTTGTGTTTTGTTTCATTCACACATGTTTGAGTAACCCTTTATTATTAATCTGTCTACATCTCCAAAGCTCAAAATGCTCTGTTCTACCTAAAGATGTCATGAAGCAATAGTTTTCAAGTTAACAGCTACCTTTTACCTTTTGTTCACTAGAGATTGGCAATTCCAAGGCTAAAATTATTCAAATGATTCTAATGAATGAAGGTGTATGGAGTGTTTGTGATGAGGAAACAACATTATAACATACAAGTAGATCAGATACTAACGTAATATGGGCCCTTTAATAATGCTATTCTAAGAAATCATGTGGGCTGTCTTACATATTTTTTTAGATTATCTCCTGTGTACTTGTATTCATTCTCAAAGTGCATTTGTTTTGAGCACATCAATTTTCCCCGCTTTGCTCTCTTCCTATAGACTCAATGCTACCTCCCCCTTGTCCACAGTCAGAATACACCCCGTTACGCCATAGGCTAGTCGGTCCGAAGCAGCTGCCAAGAATAAGACAGGCTGATGTGGGGGCCCCAGGGGGAGGCCCCGTGCTGCTGGGCCAGTGCTGCTCCGGCCCCACGCTCACTCTCCTCAGTCAGGCCACTTGGCTGTGTTTATTTAATATTCAGTCAGCTGTGGGGAGTGGGGTTAGCCACAGCTTATAAAACTCAGTCAGCATGACCAAGATATAACCCCCTCCCTCTCTATTCTGCCTCCACACATGCACACAGCCATACACACACACACACACACACACACACACACACACACACACACACACATAAATATGCATAGAGATGTAACTTTGGCAATATGATTCTCTTTCAGAAGTATCCCACCAAAACTGTGCCCCCATCACTGAATGGCATCTGGAAGGGAATATAATGTAACAGGCATCAAATTATTATCAAATTGTTGCTGTCAAAAAGGCAGATGATTTGAAGTGGTCTCAGAAAGAAAAAGTGAAAAGAAAAGAAAGAATGTGTGCTATAAATTTCACCTGCCACCATAACTCAGTATTTTAACTCAGTAAGCGTGAAGCAGTCTTTTCAAGTTACCTCAAAACTCCATAGATCTTCAATGAGATAATTCTAGACCTAGATAAAAGTTATTCCAGGAAGGTTTAAAGCATTATGTCAATATACGTATCAGGAATATGGTGTAGTGACTGCAGAAGAGGAGAGTCAAAAGTGCCAGCAGTCAAAACATTTAGGTTTACATCAACTTCAGCCAATCTAACCTTTGACTTGTACTGTATATAGGCCTGTACATTGGTCAGATCAATACTTCCTGCTTTATGTCACAATATTGATTTAGCCACATTTGAAGTGATGAAGTTGCAGAGAATTTGAATGCGTCATGTGGAAATTTCTTTTTAACTATTTGGATCCTATGTAAACTATGACACTTGTAGTCATGCAGATCAAAGCAGGAGTCTGAGGCATAAGGAGCTTATTCGACTGACTGGGTTTGAAGTGACAGGGCAGGGACGGGGCAGGAAGTCAAGGCCCAACAAGTGAGCAAGTTCAGAGTAGCATGAATATGGATTTGACTTTCAGCAAAGAAACGAAGGGGGAGGGGTGGTTTAATATTTCTCACAGCAGCCTATATTCACTCCGTCCCGCTGCGAACAATCCCAGGATGCCTCCGTGTCCCTCGACATGAAGGCTCCATGGCAACCTCTAGGGTCACAGGTCGCGGAGAAAGGTTGCTTTTATCTGGTAATGAGGTCGGTACCTGGGGCTGTGTGTGTCTCCACTGCTCTGCGGAGACAGGGGGCAAGCGGACCCTCAATGCAAGCTACTGACACTGATGCCATCCTCACTCATCTCCACTCTTTCATTGCGGGGTGTGAGGGGCGACCAAGTATTACTTTCTGCCCTGTAGGGAAGATAACAAACGGCTCAGAAATTGCTGTCACCCAGTCTGGCTCCTCATTGTGAAAAGCGTTCACATGCAAATCAAGCAATCGCCCCACAAAACTATAGCAGACTGCATTCTACATAACTTCACTTCAGTACAGTGATGGATGACCGGTATACAGCAAGATGGTGTGTGTAGCTACTGCTAAAGAGGGGAGATGAATGCCATGATACGAGTTTCTTTTTGTACACAAATCTTAGCAGCCGAAAGACCAATGACAGAAAAGTCAAACATATGCAATTAACACAGACTGTTTCCATTCACTAACTGTTTAGAAAGGGGTACACTTAGATATATTACCTCCTAGAATAAATGTTACTTAAATTGAATGAGTTAATGTGGCACACTTTCCTAATCTCTTACAGTATCATAATTTGTCAACTTTACAAGATGAGGGTCAGTTGTAATTTGTATTGTTAAAGGTCCTATATTACACAAAGCTGAATCTTGTGAGCTTAAAGCCATGTTATAATGCTGTTACCTCATCATAAACATACCTGGAGTTGTGTTTTGTTTCATTCACATGTTTGAGTAATCCTTTGTTATTAGTCTGTCTACATCTCTAATGCTCAAAATGCCCTGTGCCACCTTGAGCTGTCATGAAGCGGTAGTTTTTAAGTTAATAGCTCCCTTTTACCTTTTGTTGAGGAGAGATTGGCAATTCCAGGGCGGAAATCGTCCAAATGATTTGTGGTGACTTTGTCTATGTAGTATAAAAACACAATAGAGCACTTTCATGTATTACCACATGACATGCCAGGTGGAACTGGGTGCTTTCTGTTTCAGAGAAGAAATCAGCCTATAGGCCTGCAGGATTTGTGTGTGAAAGAACACAAAACTTGAGGTATGTTTTTAATGAAGAAACAAGATTATATAACATCAGAACATAGTAGTTTAAGTAGTTTAGAAGGCATTTGCGTGTTTTTTCACACTACTTGTCATCATTATCTGTCATGGTTCACTTTAAATATTTATTGAACATAAACTGAAGCCTAAATATTGTTTGAATTAAGGTGATTGACAGGTTATAGCTTCTTTCTATACACAAATCTGCTTTAGTGAAAAAACAGTGACACAAGAGTCAAACACATTTACTGTAATTAACATTTTCATTCACAACACTGACACTAAGAAGGGGCTCACTTTGACTTATAGACTTTTCTTAAACAAATGTTAGCTGAATGAGACAAGCTAATGCAACTTAAACACTTTTCCCTTGCCAGTCAGCCACACTACATCACATAAGACTCATTGGTCCATGTACCCTGTGAATGGAGGGGTAGAACATGCACCCTTGCCAGCCCCTAGCCCACTCCCACACACCCCTTTACGCTCATGCACACGCCCCCTGTCATGTTCGTAGCACTGCAAAAGAAGTCCATTAACTCTGATTTAGTGGCAGTGTCATGTGGTCTTCTTTTGTGAGATGGTGACATCCAGTGAATGGGAATCAGAACTGGCTCCCCTCCTCCTCCTCCATCTTGCCCCGGCTCTTGGCTCCACTTTGGGGACAGGAGCAGAGGGGTATGGGTGCTGCGTGGCTGTGGTGGGACAGGGGGTTGGTGGGACATGGCTCTGAGTGGCGGGGCCCTTTGTGCAGGGGGCAGCCTGTTTGTTTAGCCTTTCCTTTACAGAGCAGGCTCACACATCAGGGCTTCAAACTGATCAGCACTGACACAGTCCAGGCACCTAGTGTGGACTGGCATGTGTAAAAGAAATATGTTAATATCTAACCAAAGGGTTACTAAAGAGTTACCATGTAACTTTCCTGGTGGAGGTTTTGCCTTTGTTTAATTTAACTTATCTCTCCCCATGGTGGCAAACATATTAACTCACCAGGCCAAGTTGCATGTCAGATATGTGGAAATATGTTGCAACTAAGCAAACATTAAAGGGGCACTATGTAACTTTACTGGTTTGCCTTCTGCATGTGGATTATTGGATCAATGTTTGTCTTTAAATGTATTTTATTTAAAGGTGCACTATGTAACTTTTTGGTTGGGGGTTTGTCACCTGCTTGTTTCTATGGATATGGCATTACACTTCCCGAAATGACATTAAACAGCTCTTAACCTTACATTTACTCAATTACAGGTGATTTTATAGATCAAAAATACAAAAACAGGCATTCTAACTGTGAGTGAAGTTGCCTCTCCACAGATCTGACCTGTAACTTGGTCTGGTTTGATCTCCATTAAGATATAAAGGTTTAATATCATACTGTGAAGCATTCCAGACAAAGTAGTTGACAGAATTGAATTTCTTCATTTGTCATGGATCCTACCTGGACGACTGAGGGTTTTTACAAACGTCTTGAGAACAACTACAGTCCAACCACCCTCAATCAGAACTGAAGAAGCAGCTTGGATGAAATGTGAAACATTAGGTAAAAAACATTTGTCCAGTTGACAGAATTGAACAATGCACAATGCACTTTAACTTATAAAACAAATAAACTCACCAGGCCAAGTTACAAGTAAGATATGTGGAGTAGTGGATTCACATGGTGCCCCCACATGCACTTGGTTCCCTACACACTGCGCGTAATGGGGAGCTACGGTACTGATAGTGCACCCTTATCTATTATGCAAGGATTCCAAATATTTTTCACCATATTTAAATGATTATACAACTTGGCTGCTATGTTTCTATTATTTGTCATTTGCTATAGTTGTTCTTAGGAGTTTTATTTTTATTAATTTATTATCTTTTGTTGTCTTATGTTGATTATAGAGGTTTTATTCTTGTCTCTCCATTGACCCTAAAGATAAACAAATCAAGGGAGTGAAGGAGTGTGCTAGTCAAACAATAACCTTATATAGACATTCCTGTGAGTGACTTGTGGCTGATAACAGGTTACACACCTCCTTGTGTTTAAACAGATAAACTGATACAATATGTACTTAATTTGGCAACTTTGGCATGTGTTATAACACTAAATCGTGAGTCTTAAAATGTTGTTCAGTTTAAATTATGGTACTCTGCTTATTTGAAATCTATTATTGTACATCTATTTCTACATCTTTAGACTTATATCTGTTTTTACTAATAGTGGGTCATCGTGCATGGGTTAAATATTGAAAAGTCACCTGTGATTGTTAAGCGAGTGTGTCAAACATTTTCTTAACACAATTAGACCAGCTGGGAGATTGAAGGACTTGCCAAGGTTTTAAGGGTATTGTTGGAAAAAGAAAAACAGTGTTGAAATATATATTGAAGTGTTTGTGTTTCCAAACTGCCCAGAGCGCCAGGAGGGAGGAAGGCTTTACACTTCAAACTCAAAAATGTTCCTCAACATTACATTAAATCAAACCGTATTTCAGTCAGATCTAAAACCATGCAAAAGGTCACGCAGTCCTTGACATAGCGGTCTCTAAGCTCACCACAGCTGTTAGCCATTGGTATCAATAGCTGTCCCTCTGACCTTTGCAGAAGAGCCCTCTCCAGTAAAACTCTCCGTGCTCGATCCCAGTGTCCAGGCTCAAGGTGATCCACATTCAGGCTACGTCCCGTCAGGAAACAGGGGTCAAGGGTCAACCCTGACTGTTGTAGCCTGTCCTCTAGGAAAACAAAATAAGCAAATGTTTACGCCATCAGGAAATGCTCCATTAATGACACTTAAGTGATGCCCTGTCAGTCACAGCAATTTCTATTTCTGCTCAGCTAACAGCAGGAAAAAGAAACAAAGCAGACATATTTATAGATTATAATTTTTTACTTTATTACTTTTACTTATTATTCCTGATTTTTACTGCACATTGTTTTGATATTAATTGCATGCTATACTTTGGTACTCAGGTGTATGTAACCACCAGAAACTAATTAAATATTGAATAACTTTTCTAAATAAACAGAATAAAAAGTTGCTAAATCAATGTTATGCACAAATCTGTAAATCTGTTTTATTAAATATACTGTTAGTTTCATTAAACATGTCTTGTGATGATTGCTGTGTGTACATACAAAAAGTATATTCCCAATTATAAGTATTACATTTTCTTGTTTTAATAACATCCATCTTCATTTTAAATCTAAATTGATTCTGAATACTGCTCAGTAAACGCTTGCATACCCTAGGTTGAGAAAGACAGCTCTAGTCTGTTTGTTTACTGACAGTATATCTTGTGTCAGATTAAACATGAAAGGTTTTGGGCCTTTTTGAATGGTATAACTAAATGCAGTATGCAGGAATTTTCTTGCACCAACTCAAAGCCCATTAATGTTGCTTGCTTGGCTTCCCTCCAGCCATGTTAGATCAAGCATAATAACTTGTGAGTTTATGGACCTTTGCTCCCCAAATGTCTACCATGTTGCTAATTGCGTACATCTGTGGCTTGTGTTTTGATGTTTTGTCTAAATGTGCAGCTGTCCGTTGGCTTTCCAACAGCCTCTGGTTAAAAGTGGCATGTCCGAGTGCTATCTGTGCCCAGCCTTTTAATAGCAGTCATTTGAATGGGTTTTTATCATGCACCTGGGGGCCATCACTTTGTTACTAATCCTGATGTTAAAACTAACCCACGAGCTAGTTCAATGAGACAATTTGGCTTTGCAGTGTAAACAACTTAATGACTGGGAGGCAGCATGTGTTACAAAAACACAATAACAAATACATTTATTTGGAGGTTAGTAGATTATTTTTGTGAATTTGTCTTTGCTGTATTCTTGACAGGCCGATCACAGTTAAAGATGCAGTATAACTTTTCTGGTGGAACATCTGCCACCTGCTTGTCTCCATGAATGTTACTGCTTTGCTTTGAATGCTCCATAGTATTCCATAAAATGTATCAATCTCCATAGACACACAGTAAGAATCTACATTTTGCAGTGTATTTTGAACAGCAGAAAAAAGCAATAATATCTCTGTGGAGGAAAGCAGGTAAAGTTACATAGTGTTGCTTTAAATGGCAAAAGGAGAAATTCAGTTTGTCAACTGGACAAAAGTTTATTTGGTCGAATTTGTTTCGCAGCTCATCCAAGCTGCTTCTTTAGTTCAGTTCAGTGTAGCTTTAAATGAAAAGGGTCCAAGGTAAAAACTATGCCATAAAACAAGCACTTCACATTGTGCTTTGTTCTTCATTCACATACACACAGTCCACTATTTGTAGCTTTTAAATGTTATTATGGGCTTATCTGTGTTTTAAATTGTGATGTTTTGATTAACACATCATTTACCATGGATTAATTGAACTGGTTTATTTGACTTGACTCTTAAGCCTGCTGTAGCAGTCCAATGGTTTGTTTGGATCAGATATCGGCTGTCTTTATGTGTGCTGCTGCAGTGTCATCACACCAGGGATCAGTGTAAATGTGCTCTGTGGACATCAGTGAAACCCAATCTGGAGTAATTGTTTGGATAAAACGAGGGATTGACCTCTGCCATTAACCATATTTTGTGAAACAACACACACTTGTGCTGGCTTTGAAATGTCTCTCCTTTGACGAGAGCTATCATCAGATGTTAGTGAAGCTAAACAAAGGCCCTGCTAATGTCATCTCTGTGTTCTCTTGGTGTGCAGATAACTAGAACCACAGTCCCTCTGCAGGGTTCATTTGGATTGCAACAGGACACTACAATAAAATTCTACTCCCCTACTACTGTCCCCTACAGGTTGTGTTCAAATTGTAGCATTTGATGATATACAACTGTCAATGTTTTTGAACTAAACACAAATGTTAAACCTTATCATTATTTGGGATCTAGAAATTCACCATATTAATCCAGTGATTTAAACTTCTTTCAACAGAATCACATCTTCAGGGTTGAATATTGGCACTTCTTTCAGAAGCTATTGTGAAAAACATTCTATTTTCTTTATTTATGCTAACAAGACAAGACAATGAACTTTGTGCCAGTTTTGTTTTATGCTTATAGGCCTAGTAATTGCAAAGATATTAACCATAAAACAGGTCAACAAATTTGCTATCTGACAGCAAATTCCACCACAGAATTCTGACCTGCCCTCAAACTCAAATTTAAACTAGGTAATTTGGAATGTTATGTCACATGTACACAATCTATTGTTTTGTTACTGCACTTTATAAATCAAAACATTACTAAATGTGGTTATTGCCTGTTTCAATGCATTTCTCTTAGTATTAAAAAACAACTGAGAGAGGTTGTCTGTATTCATGAACGTGTCTGAATAGATATCTGTGGTCAGAGCTATTGTCAGTGTCTTCATGAGGGCAAACACACAACATGTCTGGTGCGCCACACGTGTTTGTGTGGAGCTGTTGTGATAGTTTGGACCCTGGAGCGCACATTCCTTTCATCCGGGACCCTCTGGCTGAGCCCCACCTCTCCTTGTCGCTGTCCCAGTTTGAGGGAGGCAAACAGATGCAGCTTTAGCAGATGGCGCCCAAGTCCATATTTCAAGTTCAATATCCACTAGTCCAGAGCCTGTCCCCTGGTACGATAATTGAGTTTAGATCAAAGCCATTTATGCCTTACTTAAGGTCTAAGGCTGCTTAGTTTTTAGTAATAACACAAACACTTCCACCAGTGACCTTCAGTGCCCCCTCAGCCCTTCTCTCCCTATGGCGCCCAACCTCCAAACCTGCTTTGAAGACTTAAGTCGTCACATTTACTCAATCACCAACTCAGGGTCAAACCTCACTAAGATGGAAACAGAAAAACAAGTGTAAACATGAATTTATATGTAGAGTTTAAAATATATTTTTTGAACAATAAATCAATCATACAAATAAAATATACATCACCCACTATAGTAAAGCAAATATTTAAATAAAAACATTAAACACATTAAACACAAACACATTAAAGCTGTATAATTGGAATAGGACCACACAAATAATTTCACAAGTAAATTCTTCATCTTCATTGTTAATATTATGGTAAGGGGCGCCCCCTTGTGTTCATGAAATGTAAACATGTCTGTTATTCATGTGATCCAAGAAATAAAAAGGTAGCAGCAAACAGTCCACAATATGTGAAAGGTAGAGTAGCTTTAAATATTGTCCAAACCAATATTTACTTCCTCCTCCGTGACAAGCGCAGTCGTCCGATAGTGGTGGTGAAGGGCAGAGCTGTGCGCTCACACAGAGACTGTGGAGTGTCCTCATTGTCCTCATCCACATCGGCGGGGGACATGGACAGAGAGGACATGTCACTCAAATGCTCACTCTGGACCTGAGGACAGTCTGGCAGAGATGCTGTGGACAGAGACGTCTCACTCTCCTCACTGTCTCTGCCCAGACCCTCCAGATGAGCCTGGAAGGTCAGGGCCTGCTGCTCCACTGACAGAAATTCCTCCTGCAACTTGTCAAACTACACAAACAGGACATATTATTTATTTTTGTACTCTAGAAAACTAAACTTATTTCAGTTGATAAGTACACATACTGAATAAGTGATTTCCTAAACTGTATTGAATGAACCACTACTATTAGTGCTTATATTACTTTTATTTCCACCAACTGCAGAGTGGTTGTCATGGTGTCGTATTCAGTTTTGACCAATACAATTCTGCTGTGTGTAAAAGTACCTGTTCCATGTTTGACTGAAGCAGCTTCTCCGGCCACACTGAATCAATACTGCTATTCACAGTGTGGCTCACATTAACATGGCTCCATGTCAGTTCCTGGAGAAGGACAGGGCATTAGTCAAGTCTTTAATAAACAAACATGTTTATATCGTCACAGAAACTTCACCTGCAACACTCGAATGGTGTCTTTTAGATGAGATTGGCAGCACTGGAGTTTGTTCCTGTACTCATCCACCTCCGTCAGCATAATCTGTGGAAAAGAAGTGTTACCAGTAATTAAGTGAACAAGCAATATCACAGACAGACAGAGGCTCTGTTACTCTAATACCGCTCATTTATAATGTGGTTTCTATAATATTCAGCAGGGTTTATTTTAAATGTCATTTTATTCAAGCACTGCCCCAACCCATCCCTTATCTTCAAGTTGTTTACAAGTCAGATAACTTTTATTATAACTATAATAATTCTGTTACCTTGACATCAGCCTGGGCGGAGGGCAGCTCTCTGCATTCCCGCTCTCTCTTCTTGGAGATTGTGACTCCAGTATGCATCTCCTCCAGCTGAGCCCACAGTCTGTTCAGACCCTGCTGCATGTTACTGACACTGGCCTCCAGACTGGATTGAGCCTCCACCAGCTCACTCAGCAACAGCACCCTGACAAAAGAGCAGAGGGTTGGCTTTGATCTGTCCAGTCTCAGCGCAAAACTACAGAGACTAAGTCACCTCTGCTGGAGATAGCTGGAGATAAGCCCCACTTTCACAGTGAGAGTTGCATCAACCTCCTCTACTGTTTCTTCTGGGTGAGTGTCGGCCTCCTCAAGAGATTGAGAAACTAACTAGAAGTTAAAGGAGATTACAAAATTACATTTTACAATACTAGTGTAGAGATACTGGCGCTGGCTAGTCAGTCACAGAGCAGCAACTTTAGTGACACTCAAACAATAGCATTTGCTGGAGAAGAGAAAACTAACAATCTACATGCAGAGTGAGTGAAACACAGAGATGACAGAAGCCTGCTTCAGGCATCTGTGCAATACTTGTATTTTAGAGGTACAGTATTTGGAGTGGAGCCGCTCACCTGCAGACTGCTGAGGAGAGCCTGAATATGGGCCACAGAGGGGCCGTCTAGTGGCTCCTGTAGCACACACAGAAGCAGACTGTCAGCCAGGACCAGAGCAAGAGGCCCGGGTCTGCTCCACTGCACAGGTCTGAAATATAAAACATGTCATATCAGAATTTGTTTGTGTAGTCCTGAAAGAGGGCAATCATTGCTATGGTACGGGTGTATCACACAAAGAGAGATTTTAAAACTGATTGATAATGTAAATGGAAGAAATTATAGTTTTACCGTGGAGAGAAATGACACGCTTTGCCTTGTGTTTGTTGAGGATGCTCTTCCTTGAATAAAGAGAATTCATTTAAAGCTTGGTTTTCATCACTAAAAATTGGGACTCTTACTTTAAAAACCTTTACGTGCCCATTTCGCAGGTGTTTTTGGAGCACATGAACACCTGCGGCCAGCAGCATCCACACGAAGCAGAGACAGAGAAGTCCACTGATGGAAAGATACTCTTGTGCCTCCGCCTGGCAAAGTGACCACACTACAGCGACTGCTACAACACTCAAGAGGTTTTTCCTGGGAGGATGAGCTGACTGAGCGCGCAGCCAAGAGGGAATCTGTGACTGAGCTGCTGTCACGGCCTGGGACCACCATCTGAAAATTATTTTAAACTATTTAGATATGTTCATGTTATTATTATTATTGTGCGCACAAAATGGATATTTCTTCATTTTGTCCAAGTCTTGGCTACACTTGATGCATCAGAAATTACATTGGCAAAATAATAAACAACGACACTGCAGCAGTAATAGTGACACTTACAGAGTCTCACGCTTTGAGAGTGTGACACACGCAATTCGACGTGTTCACACGCCACACATGGCATTTCTCACGCACAGCGCTTCTGTGCCCAGAAAATCGGTTAGATAATGGAGGCACCGCGCGTTTTCAGCGAAAAAAGTCACTCGCACCCCCCCTACAATCTTTGAAGCTAAACTGAGATCTGCCACTCAATGACACACAAATCACATAACAAGGCGGAACTTACCCGCTCAGCTCGCTCATTTCAGTTTCTTGGTCTTCCTTCTCCATCCATTTCATCCCAATTTACAATACCCAGTAATTGTACTTTTGTGTCTGTTTGAATATAGAAACAATGGTCAGCTAAGCCTCGGTAACATAATAGTCACGTCACGAGAGTAGTGAGAACAACATTGGTTTTGATGTAGGTGTGAAGGTTGCCAGACAGGTTGTACTAGAAAATTACTTTTCTGGGCAATCCTTTTTCTCTTTACAATGACAGGAATGTGTTGATCAAACTAGTGACAATTGTATTAAGAACCAGTCCAACCCCTTTCTCATAAAAACAGCAGCCAAAACACACCCAAACAATCCATGTGAATGACGAGTAATGAATGACAAGTTATTTTTACTTTAAATCAAACAGCTGCTTATAATGTGTCATATAAAGCTTTACTCTATTAGTACAAATTTATAGACACTTATGTGCTAGTAGTATTTACACTAGTCTCAAATAATCTGGAGTCATGCCAGTGTATTTGATGTGATTAAACGTTAGTGGTGGACTGGCCTATCAAAATAAGACACTAGCAAGTGAAATAGACAAGGCTAAACTGTGGACATTTCAAGTGAAATGCATGGACATTTTATTTTAGCCAGCACAAGAACATAAAAAGACTACATAATTGCAGAAGTCTATACATGATTTCATACAAGTTACTTTATACATTGTATGTTTGTAAAGCGAGTTAAAACCTGACCTAAACCAGGAAAGACGGCAGAACCTAATTAAAAATAGGAGCCACAGAGAGCCAAAACAATTTATTCTTATGATCAGGATAGCAGCTCGTTGTACTTTTCATTACTGTAAAACACACATATACAAATACATTGAAGTACAACAAAAGGCCTAAATGCATTTACTGTCTGCAAATATATAATGTAATATTCATGTGTAGGTTAGCTTTGGAAGTAAGGTGCGATACAGTTTTATATCTTTCTTATCAAATGATCTGTCAGTTTTTTGTTTTTCTTTTTTTACATAGCAGAGCAAACTGTGCTATATTTATCTAGTGAGGTACAGTACAGCAGAAACAATGTACAAACACCATAACATTTCAGGTATATAATTGCTGTAATTTGAAAGAAAATTCCATATTGTGCGATGCAATAGTTGTTAAATAAAAAACATAAATAATAAAATAATACTGAGAATGCTTCAGTGTGGTCCAACATACTTCACTTTTAAAAAATCTTTTACCCAAATAAAACAAACTTGAATGAATGTTGACTGGCTATGTCTTAATTAAAGGTGCACGATGTAACATTTCTGGTGGAAGGTACATCACCTGCTCATCTCCGTAGGTGTTACTGCTTTGCCTGGAATTTTTCACAGTATTGCATTAAGCATCATCTATTTCCATGGAGACAAGCATTACAAATCAGATCTATGGCAACTGTGCTCACAATAAGAATGTATGTTTTTCAATTAAAGACATCCATAATATAAAACAATGCAAGATATCAGTCTAATACCATATTGCAGAGCATTCCTGCTATCTGTATGGACACCCCACCAGAAAAGTTACATAATACACCTTTAAATATAAATGATCTTAATATGTACTAAATAAATGCACTTGCTATCATTTTGGGCTTAAACTACAAAATAATCCTATGTGGTTCTGTCACTATTTATTCATATCCTGTTTATGTGCGCTGCGTTGTAAGTGTTGTATTTGCTTTATGGTTTTGTGATGTGCACTTCACTGGCACCACTGCCGTTAGTAGTGGTGGTGATAATGTACTGCGTCGTAGGCTGTTGATTGGTCGGCTGCTGCTCCAGATGTTCTGTGTGGCCCTGGGCTGTGCTTTGTGGCACGGCCTGTTTGGTGTCCAGTTCAGCTTGACCTTCTGAGATAACATAGTGTGTCTGGAAAAAAAACAAAATAAATGAATGGAAACAGATTGTGTATACAGAACTCGAGAACAGTGGAGTAATTATAGTTTAGACACAGGTTCAATGTCTTGGTCATCAAGAGTTTACTATAAAAGTAATCAAATGAAATCAACCAATATTTTAATCTTACACATTACTTTATAAATACTGTCCAGTTACTGCCCAATACAAATTACATTTTGTGAATTTCTAACAGTTCACCAGTGTTTTCATTTATGGATTACTATGTACATTTTCTGATGGAGGGACCTCTACATGCTAGTCTTCATGGGAATATCTTTGCCTGTAATGTTCCACAGTGCCTGTAATGTTCCACAGTATGACATTAGACTTATCTATCTCCATATGCTTTTCTCCATAGAGAAAAGCAGGTGACACCACTAAGGGAAGTTAGGTTCAATCTGTGGATAGACAAGCCCCGCTTTCAATATGAATGCATATTTTTCAGATTTCCAGCAATTAAAAACAAATCTTTATTGATAAGTTTAATGCCATATTTTCAGAACATTCCAGACAAAGCAATAACCTCTCCACGGAGACAAGCAAAAAGCACACCCCTTATCAGAAAACTTACAAAGTGAAACTTGAATTACTGTGTGATATAAAATACAGAATAGAGTTTTCTTACCGTTTTGACCTGGTTACTATTCACACCTGATACAGGGGTGGTGGCCTCAGCAATGACATACTGAGTATGAGGTAGTGCCATCATCTGGATCTCAGACGCTACAACAAGTTAAAAAGAAAATGAGTTTTGGACATTTAGGCAATATAATTATCTTCTATTTCAAATAATATGACTTACAGTAACCCCTATAGTTCCAGTTTCCTGGTAAATATGCATGCTGCACTGCCCCCTGTTGTGGAGGTTGTGCACTGCTGGTCGAGAGACTTTGAGACTGGGCTAAGGTCACTGGGGTCATCTGAGAAGGACTCAACTCCTGATTGGTCTGCTGGGAGGAGGGGCTTAGAGGCTGCCCAGTGACCTTTATAAATACAGAAAAAGATAAATGTTAATGTAAATGAAAAGTGTAACTGTTTTAATCACTGTTACAGCTGACAGGGTCTCACCTGTGTGGCACTTTGCCCGTTGCCTGTTGGCTCTGTAACCTGAATGTGTTGCACTTGGATTGAATGCTGACTATAGCCGTGAGGGTCATGCAGCTGGCTCACATCTACGGGCTGGTGCTGAGAATGTGGGGAGGACGCCTGGAAAGAAACATCCATAACTTTATAGTATATCTGATTCAAGTTGAACCCTATATGATAAAAGGATTATAAACATTTGGATTGCTTACCGGGGCTACCTGTACAACCTGCAGCTGAATGTGCTGTGGTTGGGCTAAATTGGCTCCAGCCTGTGAAACTGGGATGTACTGGATTCTTTGGTAATCTCCCTGCGCTGTCCTGTAATCTGTGGTCAGTGTCTGGGATAGCTCTGTCATAGCTTGTGTCAGTAGATCTGTGGTCTGTAGAAAACACAATTTTAATCATTTAGCAAAACGGAATAGCATATTTACATTGACTATGTGTCGTATAGGTTTTTCTTACCACCACAGCCTCAGCTGTTGTTCCATCTGTACTAATGACTGCAGGTGTACTGCTGATAACTGCTGTGGTCAGTGGAGCCTGGATGGTGCTAGCAAGCTGGGCAAACTCTGGGTGTTTTTTGCGAATGTGCTGCACCATTTTGGTCTAGGAAACAGAAATGCTTGTTTAGGGTTAGCTTATGAATGGCTTCTTACTCACTGTATTTCAGTACCTTGCTGCTGTACTGCTTAGCACAGTGGGGGCAGCAGACTGGAGCAGTGGCGATGGTCCCAGTCAGCTGAGTGTGTGTACTCAACATAGGATCTGGTTCTCCAGGAGCGGCAGGGCGCAACTTTCGTATACTTGGAGGCAACTCTGCTCCTGGATGGTTTTTTAGGATATGAGCTTTCCTCTTGCTGGCACTTTTATAGATCTGTAAAATACAGCTGAATTAATAATAAAGGATTTGGAAAATGCATTACTATACACTAAGAATAACATTTTACCTTATCACAATACTGACAGAAGTAGTCTCTGTTGGGTTTGATAATTGGCAAAGTAAGCTCAGGGACATCATCAATCCGCATCTCAGGATGACGTTTGGATAAATGATTCACCTACAGCCATTTACATACATTTACAAGCACATTTACATATGTTTGTTTTTGTTCAGAGCTTGCTCTCACCAGCATCCCTCTCCGTCTGAAGCCCATCATGCACAATCTGCATTTAAACATGAAGCTTTCAAAGTCTGTGGTAGGGACTTTCATTTTAAGAGCTTTGGATCTGTGGATTTTATCAGCTTTCTTTGCTTCTCTGTCTGGATTATGCATTCGCTGCATGTGCTCACGTAGCTTGTCTTTCCTCTTTAAAATACAAGAAAAGGACATTAAATACAACATCCACATTTCTGAATAGATTGGGTACGATGCTTTGCCAATGCAGATTTTCAAACCTTAAACTGTTTGCCACAAGTCGAGCACAGAAAGTCCTTGCGGTCAGAGTGGCGTAACATGTGCAGGCGAAGTTTATCGGGCCTGCAAAATGCCTTCTCACAATCTGGGCACTGGAAGACCTTCTCTGAATGAAAGCAGCGAATATGCTTCTTCAACTGTAAAGGAAAAATTATTAAATGCATGCATTACGAAAGACAATATTATCTCCATCTCAGGATATAACAGATGTTAGGAAAAATAATTATCAAAGGTTGTGATTCTTCTTGCTTGGCACAATCTAACGTAATGAAAATAACAAAGATAAAAATTTCAACTTGGTGAGTGCTATTGTATAAAATATAAACTTTTGTACAGTAGCTTTAATTGAAACTTGTGCATAATGTTGACTGTTTTATATGTAATACTGACCTGGATAAAGTCATTAAAAGTCTTTTTACAGGAGGGACAGGTGAAACAGCCATCTACTGCATGAACTCCAACATGATCCTTGAGGAGGTCAAGCTTTTCAAAGGTCTCTGGGCACAGCAGACAAGAGTAGGAGCGATTCTCTGTGTGAACCAGCAGATGGTCCTCTAGAGCAGAGTCGGTCATGAAACTCTTTGTGCAAATGTGGCAGGAGAAGGTGTAGGCCTCCCGACCGTGAACCCGCAGGTGCTGGTCCAGTTTGTCTTTATCACGAAATGCTTTGCCACAGTGAGTGCATTTGAAGGGACGAAAACTCTTTCTGATGAAAAGGTGTTGCAGTGCTGCATTCTGTAAACAGAAATAAGAGAAAATTATCATCTTATTTCAAGGCAATTTAATGATGCAATATGTAAAAGCTGATGCAAAGTTTTCAGTGGTGAAACATCTTACAATGCATAATGCACACAATGAAAACAAAATGCATGTTTTCTGCTATCCTTTTAATCGCACCTACCTGCACATCCACCTTTACAGGCAGCACGCAGTGAGGAAAAGAGACACAATGGTGTAAATATGCTCCCTGAAGTACTACAGTTTAAAGCCTTAGTAGTTACTAAGCAGTAACATAGTAATTGTGTGCAAGCACCCAAAAATACTACACAATTCTCCTTAAAATGTATTAAAACATTTCTGGGTCAGTATTAAGCAAGCAAATATCTAATTGACCAGCAAATAATACCAGTGAGAAACCCAAATATATAGATACTACAATAAGCATTTTTCTAGACTCTTGCACAACTCTAGAGTTCTTGCACAACGTCTGTGAATAGAAGCATCAGCATAGCCAACAATACCATAAAGCTCCTTACCCGTATCCTTTTGGCACGGCGCATGTCCTGAGATGTGAGGTGGGCGTCTGACTCGCTGCTCTGTGAGGGGTCCTCTTTCAGTACAAGAGGGAACTCCACGTTTGTGGGCAGAGAGGCAGATTCTGGGACTGGTACCTCTAAAGCAGCTGTGAGTTCACCTTCTGCCTCTGGCTCAGGCTCAGGCTCAGCCTCTAGTTCTGCTGCTTTTAACCCATTTTGAACCCCCTCAAATTCTTCTTCATTATCTTGCTTTTCAGTAGGTTCAAGCATCTCCTGTTAATGACAAATAATTATTAAACGGCTGAGTTTTCGTTGATTTAACCAAAATACAGTACAAGCATGCTGATGCTATTTGGTATTTGGTTTGGTTTCAACAAATATAGAAACTACCGTCTTCTCAGAGTCATCTTCTATTGCACTTAAGCGCATGAATTTGGCAGGACGTCCTGGTCTTCTTCCATGCCTCTTCTTGCCCCTTCCTCGCCCCCGCCCCCTTGCTCTACAGTTACAGTTATTTAGACCGTTAGTAAATATTGTAGTAAACCTGAGGTAAATAAAAGGTGTGGCAATAACAATACCTAGTAGCTGTGGTCAACTTGTCGTCATGCATGTTCAGATGATGTTGCAATTGCTCAGAGCTTACAAATCGTTTATTACACTCATAACAAGGCCAATTCCGCTCCAGCTCCCGTAATGCTGGTAAACCATAAGAAATTATCACTAAAAGTAACTTTAAATGTTTGTTATGGTATTAAATGTATAATACCTTTTCTTTCTTCTTCTGTTACACTGTGAATCTTCTGATTTGCAAACTCAGCATATGATGCTGCATACCACACCTGTAGACATCAGTCAACAGCTTCAAATGAACGACACTTTTTAAAATACATTTAAAATTAGGGATGTCACGATCAGGTTTTTTGGCCCTCCGATCCGATTTTGAGTATCTGCCGATACCGAGTCCCGATCCGATACTTACATAATACATTAAAAAGTACATTTATATTTATTATTATTATTATTATTATTATTATTATTATTATTATTATTATTATTATTATTAAGTACACTTATTATTATTATTTATCTTTCTGGGTGTCACGGATGAACTTCAGAGGTCTGTGGTGAACAAAACATGGGGTACATCTGATAACAGGACATGTAGTTTGTCAGTTTGTCTTCTTATAAAGAGATGCAGAGCTTTCTTGGTGAAATAGTGGCGAGATGGCACTTCAAATCGAAGTTCGACGTGCTCCATAAGCATAAGAAATCCAGGGTTCTCTACAAAGGCAAATGGTAGGTCACTCATTGCGATCATTTGTGCTATCCTGGCTGTGGTCCTGGCTGTCAAGGGGCATTTTTCTCTCCTTTTCAAACTCTCCTGCAGCGTAAGCTGACTCGTCTTTGGGTGTTTGATTTTGAGGTGCTGTATCAGTTTGTTGTGTTAAATGTAGCCCTTTCCTTTCCACCCCTTGCAATCCCAAGTTTACATATCCCACAGTTTGCTATGGCAATGTTGTTGTCATCAACTTTATATTATTCCAGACCGCAGACATACTCCCCAAACATTATAGCGTTTTTATAGCGCTCTTCTTATCTCCTCTCTGTACTCGCGCTTTGCGAAGGGCAGGCAGCTCGACGCGAGCTTCTGTGTATTTAACCAATAGCGTGTCCTGCCGCACGCGTTGATGTTTCTGTGTGAAGTCTCACTCTGTGCATAACCATAGATCTCATCTAGGATATGTTCAAAAATAATAAGAATATATATATCCAATACTAATCGGGAGGTAACGTCCGATTCCGATCCGATCCAAAACCACGTGATCGGGGCCGATTTCCGATCACGTGATCGGATCGGGACATCCCTCTTTAAAATATTTAGCAACAACTGCCAGAAGATAATTGACAACTGTTAACTGTCATCTTACAACACTGACCTTTAGTTCCTGTTTGGGTTGGATATTCTTGATAGTTGTGAAAAATATTTCAGGACCATACTGGTAGGCCACAAGGTTCTGCTCCAGATGGTTCTGTGCTGGTCTCACAAACATCATCCAGTTACAGCTGTCCTCCTCCGATAGGTCGAACCATCTATCACTCGACTTCTCTGCTTCTTTTTCAGTATCCAATAAGCACAGCTAAAAAAAAACAGAGTCCTTATTTATGCATGACAATAACAAACAGTTAAAGTTTAAAGTATTAAAACATGTATTGTGAGAGACATGTCAGGCCTACTTTAAGGTGGATGTAGTTATTCTGGAGTTTACTTTGAGGAATAAGAGGGGCTTCCAAAGGCCCAAACTGTGTGCGCTTTGGGATGCGCCTTTTGGAGAAGACACCACCAAGAAATCGGTCAATGTACAGGATCTGAGGAAGGCTGGCTCGGGCTTTGGACAGCACTGGTCTATTGGGAACAGGGTGCAGAGGACCATGCTTTAAACAGACTGAAGGGTTTGCTCCATTGCACTCCTCACACCCTGCAAAAAAGATAACATATATTTATATGCAAAGGCAAATTAAAAGTATTCTGTTGAAACAAACATTTGACTTACAGAGTTTGTGGGGGTTAAAGTCTTCATGCTGAGAAGGAGGTTCCCAATCGTCCATCTCTGAATCGTCTTCTTCATCTTCATCAGAGTCATCAGTAGAGTCTGTGGCACCGAGAGGACTGGAGGGGGGCTCAGCTATATCAGTTATGGAGGGGAGCTGATTGGACACAGAGAGCTGTTCCTTCAAAGATTATAAACGTTACACTTCATCTTACACATTATATTACACCAATCAGACAAGGTCCAACCTGGGGCACAGGTTCAAGGAGGGCTTGTGGGGCTTCTGCTACATTACTAAGAACATGTAAATTAGCTGCGTTCATGTTTTGGCCACTGGGAAGCAGAACAACCTAAAAATCAGTCACAATTATGCAAGTTAATACTTCTGGGAAAAACAAAAAGAACAATACTTATCCAAAACTTTATTACACAACATACTTGTTGTGTCGCACCATCCTGCTGGATGTAAGCCACCTGTGGCTGGTCTGCAAAGACAGTCTGTGAGAAAGAATAAAACAGATATGAGCAAACGCCAAAATAAAATACTTTTAGTGTCAAAATTCTCTCTCTTTTACCTGAGTGCCATCTGCAGGATGAATGTAGACTAGTGTGTGCTCGGCCGACTCTACAGATGTGTAGGAGCTTCCATCTGCTGTGTACACCACTTGTTGTTGTCGGTCAGTCTGATCATCACTGTACACAATCTGAGCAACTGTACCTCCTTCAAAATGTACCTGAAACGTAACAGAAATGTATCTCTATGTAAAACAGTGTTCTGAGGATCATAGCACCCCAGTCCATGGGTCTTTGTTCAATAATACATCCATGTCTCAGACAGTGCAGACCTGTGTGCCTGAATCACTATCCTGGCTCCAAACTGTAGAGGCCTCCTGCTTGGTTTCCATGGTAATACAGTCCAGGCCTGTCACCTGTAACCCCTGAGACTCAGGAATCCTGCAACAAAACCAAAGGGTGGTTTGGGAAATGTAGCATATTCAGGTATACAGTGCCGTGAAAAAGTATTTGCCCCCTTCCTGATTTCTGTGTTTTTTGCATATTTATCACTCAAAACATTGTCAGATCATCAAACCAATTTTAATATCACACAGAAACAACCCAAGGAAAGACAAAATTCAGTTTTTGAATGATGATTCCATTTATTAGTGCACAAAAAAAATCTAAACCTATCTGGCCCTATGTGAAAAAGTAATTGCCCCCCCTTGTTAAATCACAAACTAACTGTGACTAACCACAGTTTTGAGAAAACTTAGTTCAGTTCTACATGCCACACCCACACCTGATTGTCACCACCTGTGTTGAATCAAGAAATCACTTAAATAGTTCCTGTCAAACAAAGTGAAGTTGGCTACAACATCTCAAGAACAAACACATCATGCCACGATCCAAAGAAATTCAAGAACAAATGAGAAAAAAGTGATAGAAGTCTATAATTCAGGAAAAGGTTACAAAGCCATTCCCAAAGCTCTGGGGCTCCAGCGAACCACTGTCAGAGCCATTATTCAAAAATGGAGGAAACTGGGAACAGTTGCAACCCTTCCCAGGAGTGGTCGACCAACTAAGATTACTCCAAGAGTGCGACGACGGCTCATTCAGGAAGTCACAAAAGAACCTAGACGCACATCGAAAGAACTACAGGCCTCGTTGGCCTCAGTTAAGGTCAGTGTTCATGACTCCACCATTAGAAAAACACTGGCCAAAAATGGCATCCATGGAAGAGTTCCCAGGAGAAAACCACTGCTTTCACAAAAGAACACAAAGGCTCGTCTCACCTTTGCCAAAAAGCACCTTGATGACCCTCAAGACTTTTGGAGAAACATTTTGTGGACCGATGAGTCTAAAATTGAACTTTTTGGAAGGTCTGCAGCCCGTTTCATCTGGCGTAAAAATGGCACAGCATTTGATAAAAAGAACATGGTGCCCACAGTAAAGCATGGTGGTGGCAGTGTGATGGTCTGGGCCTGCTTTGCTGCCTCAGGACCAGGACAACTTGCTGTGATTGACGGAAAAATGAATTCTGCTGTTTACCAGAAGATCCTGAAGGAGAATGTCCGGCCATCAGTTCGTGCCCTCAAACTCAAGCGCTCTTGGATCATGCAACAGGACAATGATCCAAAACACACCAGCAAGTCCACCTCTGAATGGCTCAAAGAAAACAAAATTAAGGTTTTGGAGTGGCCAAGTCAAAGTCCGGATTTAAATCCGATTGAGATGCTGTGGTGTGACCTTAAACGGGCAGTTCATACAAGAAAACCCTCCAATATGGCAGAATTGAAACAATTCTGCATAGAAGAGTGGGCCAAAATCCCTCCCCAGCGGTGTGAAAGACTCATCACCAATTATCGCAAACGTTTGGTTACAGTTATTGCTGTCAAAGGAGGCTCAACTGGCTATTAGATTAAGGGGGCAATTACTTTTTCACATAGGGCCAGATAGGTTTAGATTTTTTTTGTGCACTAATAAATGGAATCATCATTCAAAAACTGAATTTTGTCTTTCCTTGGGTTGTTTCTGTGTGATATTAAAATTGGTTTGATGATCTGACAATGTTTTGAGTGATAAATATGCAAAAAACACAGAAATCAGGAAGGGGGCAAATACTTTTTCACGGCACTGTATAAGTTTTTTCATGTTGAAAAGAGCACAATACAACTTTTTAGATGGAGGGCACACCACAGAGATGCTACACTTTGCCAGTAATGTTCCACAGTATGGCACTAAATTTATCCATCTACATCAAACAAGCAGGTCATGCTACCAAGCCAAGTTACAGCTTAGATCTGTAGAGAGGCAAGCCAATGCACATGAGAATGCAAGTACTTTTTTCAAAAAAACAAAACAAACAAAAAAACCTGTAATTGAAATTAAATGAATAAATGAATTTAATGTCATACATTCCAACAACAATTACATCTCCATGGAAACAAGAAGACGAAGGAACCCTGGGAACCCCAGAAAAGTTACGTAGTAGACCTTTATATGATTTTATGATTTGCTCAATTATCCATGTAATAAAAGTGCAGGAAAGGCAGGGCGGTTTCTGAAGTGGAAGAGATATTTTGTCTTGATTATTATGCTTCTCTATCTTTATATGAGACATTTCTACCAAACAATACATGAACCATGTCCAGAGGATGAACTAATTTGAGCAATGTGGGTTTTTTAAGCGTGTCTCTTGGGTGACAGATGGGGACAGATCACGCCAAAATAACCCCACATGTGCTTTTGTGTGGGTCCCATCGCACAGGGCACTCAGCAGGGGTACGAAGGAAAAGGCGGCCTAGGATTGCTAAACAAGGCCGACGAAATATGATGCTCGTAACGTCCTTTGTTGCTCAAAATCGCGACTGAATAATTATCACTCGATGAACTACTTCTAAAAGGCTAGTTGGTAGAATCGATAATAATTTCAGTCCCCCCTATTTTAACCCTGCAGGTTGTCAGTCCCAAACGGACCATACCACAAAAAACTGCCCTAACGAAACCCGGGCATTCATAGTCCTGTAACATTAGCATTAAGGACACATAGAATCACATTAAATACGACATGCTGGGCAAATACTATTGATAAAACCCTGTAACGACTGTACATTTTAGAGGTTATATATGTGAAGGGTTCTAATGCTATAAATGGACAGGAATCTTTAGCAAACCCACCCGTCCCCTACTCTAGTTGAGCCCAGCCCTTCCACTGCACTGTGGAACAAGGAAGACCAGGCTCCATTTTGGGTGGGACTAACAACAACAGCTACGCGCAGAGACACACGGTTCAGAAAAGACATGCTTTATCACAGTACCACCGTAGAAATAACACACTCAGTGGACCTGCGTTACCAGTTGAACTTCTAAAAAATCAACCTACGTTAGTTTCATTGCAGCACTTGTCCTAAAAGGTTCATTTTGTGCAAGCCATAGAAGCTGGTCTTACCTCAGAATGGTAGCTGCAGAGATGGCCGCATTGCATATATTAGCATAATCTACCTAGTAACCATCAGGCGTCTGAGTCCTGATTGGCTGTTATTTAGAGGGACCGCAATTTAAAAAATAATAATAATAAAAAAATCCCAGACAGACAAGTACATATTAATCCAAACAATAATAAACCATATTAATTTGACCTTAAATTTCACATTTGTCTAATATACATAGGCTATATTTGTCAATATAATATATACTTATGTTATTTAAATATAGCCTACCCCTAGATTGTAAAATTCTCCCAAAAGTACATATTACAGAGATGTTGTGTGGTCCTTCAACGTTCTAAATTCTGCATTAATTAGATATTTAATCACTTTGAAAAAAAACAATTAATACCCAATACAACCACAAGATGGCAGTAAGCAACTGGGTAAATGCCAGATTTTTTTTTTTTTAATCTTTGAATTTGTGATGTGAAGGTGCAATGTAATTTTTCGGGTGGAGATTCTGCCTCCTGCTTCACTCCATCACTTCTTTACCTAAAATGGTCAGTAACATGACATATACCTATCAAACATTTATTTTATAATAGGTTTATGTCTCAAAAAGTCTCAAAAAGCCTGCATTCTTATTGTGAGTGATCTCGCCTCTCTACTAATGTGACCTGATAAGTTTAAAACTACAGGTAAAGACAATCAATAAATCAAACAAACAAACAAACAAACTTTATTTTTAGAGCCCTTTACAACACTCAAATTGACCAAAGTACTTTACGTTAAAATCAACACAATAAAAAAAACATTCGGGGGAGAAAACAAAAAACAAAAAACAAAAAAACAAGCAGGTGGAAGACCCGCTATCTGAAATCTTACATAGTGCAACATACACTAGGGCTACATTGCCAAAAGTCTTCGCTCACCCATCCAAATAATCGAAATCACTTCCGTGGCCACAGGTGAATAAAATCAAGCACCTAGGCCTGCAGACTGTTTCAACAAACATTTGTGAAAGAATGAGTCGCTCTCCGGAGCTCAGTGAATTCCAGCGTGGTGCCACCTGCCATAATTCCATGCTCCCAAGTTTGTGGGAACAGTTTGGAGATGGCCCCTTCCTCTTCCAACTATGAAAGACTGTGCATCAGTGCACAAGGTCCATAAAGACATGGATGAGAGAGTTTTGTGTGGATGAACTTGATTGGCCTGCACACAGTCCTGACCTCAACCTGATAGAACACCTTAGGCATGAATTAGAGCAGAGACTGAGAGCCAGGCCTTCTCGTCCAACATGTGTGACCTCACAAATGTGCTTCTGGAAGAGTGGTCAAAAATTCCCATAAACACACTCCTAAACCTTGTGGACAGCCTTCCCAGAAAAGCTGAAGCTGTTACAGCTGCAAAGCGTGGACCGACGTCATGTTAAACCCTATGGATTAAGAATGGGACGTCACTTAAATTAATATGCGAGTCAAGGCAGGCGAGCGAATACTTTTGGCAACGTAATGTATGTTTTTCACATCAAACACAAGATTCATTTCAACCACAATCTATGGCTTAAAACACACACACCGAATTGTCTTTTTCTTTATTATTTGTAGTAAGTGTCTGTGAACCCAAAAAGAACAACTCTCAAACTTTTAATAAAAGATGACAGACCACCATAGACCGTAGAAAGAATAAATTTCTCTACAGTCTGTGCTGGCCACAAGGTGTCGCAGTGCTTTTCTTCCCCGGGGTATGACTAAACGGGGCACGGATCAGGGATCTGGGAGCAGGGAGGGAAAGAGGGAAGGAGGTGGGAATGGGAGGAGGCTCAGGCTCCGCGCCACACACACTCGCTACACATTTCCAGAGCAGGACGAGCTACGCACACTTCAGTCGTGTTTCTCTGGAGCTCGGCAACAAAACAAGCGGAGCAGGACTCGTCCCGCGGACACGTTGGTCAATTATCCCTGGACGCGATCAGCTCTTTTTTCTTTCAATCAACAGCCTCCACACGCTCAAAGGATATAACTTATTCAAGCAGGACGAGCTTCTTCAACATGGGTCCAGTCCCAGCGATATCTGTCCTGTTTTTGGGCATCGTGGTTCCTTCCTTGGCTGCTTATATTGAGGTAGGCAATGTAACCAAAATATGCTTTTTATATATTGTCAATGTGGTGTTTCGCTGTAAATCAGAGCTTTGAATGTTGTATAAAGCAAACGAAGGGCCCGGGGCCAGTCGTTTTTACGTACAGTAAATGAGGCGCCTAGACCAGTTTTCTGCATTTTGTAGTTATTTCACTGATTTAATGTGTGCCCGTTTATATGTGTAATCCCAAGACATTGCCAAATTACTAGTTCAAAGATGTATTTAAAGGGTTTCTCAGTGCTTGTCCTGATGTCGCGTCGCAGCAGTCTGAGAGTTGGACAATGTGGGCCCGGAAGGTGTTCTGTGACCCACCGTGGGGTGTGCTGCTGCTGCAGGAATCAAATTGTTGACAACAGGTGCTTTAAAGGAGATTCAAGACCCCTGCACCTTAGCACAATGGACAATTCCTAGAATAAGATCTTCTGGAGCAGACCTATTCAAATAAAAATTCTGATAATGTAGGTCTATCAAAATGGCTCAGTTCTCAGTGAGAGGATGAGGCTGATGGGCCTGGGGGGTTTGCCCTATGCTGCTTGTGTCTGCATTTCAATTTATTTAGACTAGGTCCTATGCTGTTTCACTGTGCTGTGAGTGAGGTACAACTCAAGCTTCAAGTCATTATCAGTTCAGACTATGACTTTTTTGAATAAACCTTCTCTAGTCTAGTTTAAAGGGTCCCAGTGTTCACTTGTCCCAATTTTCTATTGGCTCACCATTTGTTGTCCCTGACACTTGTGCCTTTCCTGTTTCTGTCTCAGAAAGATCCATTTTTAGAGTCCCCACCCCCAGAGCTCGCATTTCTCACAGGAGTAGTTCTGATTACTATGACAAACCTGGGCAACTTGACATGGCATGCAGTCTGAATGATGATTTTGAGTGTTGCATTTTAATATTCCAACAATGAAAACAGGTCTGGGTGTTATGTGGCTGCAGCCCTATGCAATTATGACATTGCCATACAAGTTAAAAGCAATGACCGCTTTAAGCATTTATCTTTCATGGCTATGCATAGGCCTATTGTGAAGTGGTATGCGTGGACATATTACGTGCACTTGTTTTTATTTCACAGGCTTTGAGTGTTTCTAGACTCAAGGTTGTGGACTACTGCCGACTCTTGACCATAAACTTTTGAAGGCCTACATCCCTCTCTAGACATTGACCACACATGCTTTTCCCATTGTTGTTCTGTCATTGACCCGTTTGTTTCTCACTTCCTTTCTTTGGGACGTTACCTCAGCTGTGTACACGCCTGTGTTTAGTCGGATAACTGAATGTGCCTGATCACAAGCTTTTGTTTCCTCAGCTGTGATTCCCCTCTCACATCATAGCTCCATAGTGATCCCTTATTATTCTTGGTTTATAATATATTCTGCTCATGACAGATTATGTGTAAAAGAAGTGCAAAGCTTTTTAAGGCATTATGCACAGCTGTAGTTTGTTCAGGACCATTTAGCAACAGCATACACACCCCATGCATTTGTAAATCAGTGGATTGCATCACCGTGAGGCATTTGCTGCTGATATGGGTCCCTTTGGATTAATGGAATACAGAATATGTAGAGCACTTAACGCATTCAGGACATTTTATTCTCTGATGACATAAGCACATAATCTCTAGTGAAGCTAAATATTATGCAAGGCAACATTGTGAGATTCTATTTTTTTTAAATTGATTGCAGTGGACACAATATTCAGGACAAGATTGAGCTTGCCATCTGATGAAGCAAAGGTTACTCACTTGAAGCTGATTGTTAAAAGTACTGCTCAGTGGCAAAAAGAGAAATTCAATTTGTCAACTGGACAAAGTTTATTTGTTTGAATACGTTTTGCAGCTCATCCAAGCTACGTCTTCAGTACTGCTCAGTGCTTATTGCAGTTGTAGTGCAGCAGAAATTTCCTCTTATCATGGAGTGTTCGTGCTGGACTGAGAATGCAAATAGGCCAGCAACAGTGACATTAATGTCCCCCTCTTTGTGTGTATTCTGGGCAGACGGGGAACAATCGCATATAAATTCCCCCAGTCCCCTGTTATTGTTGGGTTAGGGGCACTAGAGCTGGCATTTAAGGAGACACGATATAATTCCCTCTGTGGGTTCTTTGTGTGTTGGTGAAAAGGGAAAACATTACAATTCAAGCTCTGTTTAGCCTGTAAAAGGATCAAAACAATGGCTGCCACTTACATGTTATAATGATCTTGCTATTATGTTGTGGTGAAGCATACTGTATTGCCTTCAAAGCCTTGTCTTGGCCTTTTGACCTCCTGTGTTTGCTGTGTCGGTCAAGTCAACTTGCTCTATCAAGAGAGGATCGTTCCTTGAATTTGTAGATTAGCCACATAAGTCTTGGTTTCAGTTGTTGGGACAGCCCTGTATCCCTGTGAATCCTCTTAGCGACAAGAAACACAGGGGCTGCTGCTTATAGATCTGCAAAGAGGGAAGGACTAATCCTCAGCTCTACCCTTCACTGTCAGCTCACGCGTGCTCCCCTCACCCACACACACTTCATTTGTACACCTGCACAAGCAACTGATCTCCAAGACCCATTGAGCTGAGTCACCCACCTGTATGTGGCTCCTCACATGCTTTGTTAGGGATGCATGATATATCGGCATTAACATCGGTATTGGCCGATATTGCCAAATTTTTATCATAACTGTATCGGCCCAATGTGTAAAAGTGGGCCGATATTAACGACCGATATTCAAAGATCAAAGTGAGCTTTATTGTCAATTCTGCCATATGTGTTCAACATACAGTGAATCGAAATTTCGTTTCTCTCTGGCCAAGTAGTGCAAAAAGACAGTGTACAAGATTCAATATGAAGACAAAACACAACAAAAACTATCTAAGACAGAGATCTAAAGTTAAACTAAAGTCTAAGATCTAAAATCTTAAAGCAGCTGCACACGGTGGTTTAATCCTGGTTTTAGACCTGGTCTAGTCCTGGTTTACTCCAGGTCTAGACCTGGTCCAGTCCTGGTTTAGACCTTGTTTTGTCCTGGTCTAGTCCCGGTCCACTATAAAAAAAAATTGAAATTGAAAAAATAAATAAATCAGGAGTCAAAACACGTTTTGAAAATAAAAGAAGACGTTCAAAAAATTTTTTTGCATGATTTTCAGTCTGTATAAAATGTTATCTCAGAATTAAAAATAAATATCGGCATCGGCTAATATTGGTATCGGCCGATATCAGCAACATTAATATCGGCATCGGCTAAATTTTTCACATCGGTGCATCCCTATGCTTTGTACCAAGCTTGGATTAGCTCATAAAATGTCATTGTGGCTATTTGGAGTTTTCTTCTTTTTATACCACTTAAGGTTTTGATTTGATGTTTTTCTGCATCTGATTTGCCTTTCGGTAATGATTAGGGGTGGGTATTGGCAAAGAAGTCACGATTCAATTCGAATCACGATTCATATGCCACGATGCAATACTATCACGATGCATCACGATACTTGAATTATTGCGATGCATTGCAATATATTCAACATACTTCAGTGAAAATGTACCCAAAAAAAAGAGGATAACTTAAATATCAGTGGCTGTGTATCTGGGTAGTGTCTTCAATTGATACATAACTCAGTTCATAACTGAATTTATTGAATAACAAAAACAAATAAACCAAACCAATAACAAAAAAAGTGCATAGGATTTTTTTCTAAAACAAAAAATGATGTTCAAACATTTGCCATTTTGGAGGTAGCTACCATCATAACAAACAATACCCTTTCACAAAGAAAAAAAGTGCATAGGATTTATAAAAAATAAACTAATAATTAATTAATTAATATTAAATTATTAAATATTAAATCATTAATTAATAAAAATCGATTTTTGGCATCAAGAATCGATGCAGTATATTGTGAAAGTTAGTATTGCGATGCATTGTCATGACGATTATTTTGCACACCCCTAGTAATGATATGCAAATCAATACAATATCTGGATAGCAAATACTGAATTGAACTACAGGTTACAACAATCAGTGAGGATACTAAAAAAATGTCTTTCTATATGATACTATTTATTGAGGAAAAGACCTTGATACACATTACAAAATTTTGATACCAGACGTTTGAGTACTGTGTTGTCTTACAAAATATGCAATGCAATGTAGCATTTTTTACAATGCAAAAGATAAGATAAAAAATAGAAAGTACCATTTTATGATAACAATTGGATTAACTCGGTACAAGTCATAACTGTATGTAATTGAATCCAAGTCATCTTTTGATTAAGGCTTTTATGCAAAACATTCATATTATAACAGTTTGTTTGCCAGTATCAAGAGAGTTGCAATGTGCAACGTTTATTAATGGCTCACCACTTAACGCAAGTTTTATCTACTTGGCCTTGCATATTCTGTTTCTCCAATCACATTCTGGAAATGAAAATAAAATAACTGTTCCTTTTGCATCTGGAGATTTGTTTTCTGATGTGCTCTTTGAGTGTTTGTCTGCCCTCTAAACCCATCACGTACAGTATTTAATCAACTCCTCTCAGTGATTGATGCCTTGTGCTGGTGTGAGCCAGTTTAAATCCTGTCATGACAGTCATGAATACACATCACTTAGCATTACCAAAGCTTGTTTCCATATGTTGGCCATGTCGGCACCAGCCCAAAGACTTGCACATTAGGGCTGCACGATATTAGAAAAACCCACGATATGCGATATTGCTGTTGAGTGTTGCGATAACGATATTTCTCACGATATCTAAATAGCCTATAACTTGTTTTTCTTCCATCTCCAGACACTGAAAAAATTTCCTTTCCAACATGTTTTTATTGAAAGAATTCAATTAAATGAGCATTTGAATAAAAATGCCTTCCATAAAACATCCAAAAACAAGTTAAATTATTTTAAATCTTAAATAAATGTTAACATAACAATTAAAATGATAGTAACTGAAGTTCTTGGCCAAAAAATGGTAACAAAAAATGGTCTACAATGTAGTTTAGCTCAACTACAAGCTTTGAAGAACAGCCACAGTATGGCAATATGAAATGTAATGTATTGTGCATTCATGTTGTGCATGAGTGTTTGTGTGTGCATAGTTTTGTGAGCATGCTTTCTTATGGCAAGTTCTTTGCAAGGAAAACAAGCATGTTTACTTTGTTAGGCTTTAAACATGTGCGTTGGCATGTTACAACATTTCCTGATGTACTAAAAAGTCTCTCTGAGGGTGAACTAGCTGCAGGTATGCAGAGATACTTCCTGGCTAGTTTACTCAGCTTTGGGTAGCTGACCTGGTGGAGTCTCCACCAAGCCAGTGGGTCTGCTTCACTGTCTATGGTGGGAGACAGCAGGTAGCTGTTGAGTTCAGCTTCAACGGCTTGTGCCAGGTGCACAGAAGATGAAGAAGGGACTGGAGCAACCTTGAAGAAACTGCCCAGTGATTTTCTTGCTCTCTTCTCTGTGGCACTCGGTGGATCCATGATTTGGGCCTCAGACTCTGTGGAGTCCCTCTCCTACAGAGAGAATACAATGGGGACACATGCATTTTCATTTTGCACAAACATTCAGTTACATGTCTTGTTCCATTCAAGATCATGCAATATTTATATTATTAAACATATTCTATCACCCTTGTATCAAACATTATAACATTATTTACCTTTTGTGCTATTGCTTCCATTTCTGACATCACCCTGGTCTTGATGTCTGACACATTTTCGCCACTGATGTAATTGGCCTTGAATCTGGGATCCATGAAGCACGACATGTCCAGGAGTTCCTGGGTTGCTGGGTCGTCATACTTAGTGTTCATGTAGTCCAGAATTTTCATCTTAATCGACCTTGTTAAATCACTGTCCTCCTCTTTCTCTGCAAGGACTGATGTCTTCATCAGATGAAGGACTGGTTTCACATATGACACACTTACGTAACTTTCACCTGACAGCGCATCTGTAAATTCTTGCAGAGGCTGTAGTGCCTGGTTGACAGACTCAAGTATATCCAGATCCTGCCAGGTGGGAATCAAATGCCTTGATTTTCTGTCTGCTGACAGGACATCGGATAAGGCCCGCTGCTGCTCTAGGACTCTCTCTATCATTTTTTGTCTGGACCCCCACCTTGTTGGACATTCAGTGATGAGCGAGTGCTCAGGGAGGTTGTGCTCCTGCTGTGCCTTTCTCAGTGCTACCTTCTCTTTCCAGCTATGGGAGAAGTGTCCAACCAACTTTTTGCAGAGGCCAGCAGCTCTAGTAATGCGGTCATCATGTTTAACAGCATTTTCTAGGGAGTGGGGAGAACACAAGACAAGTATTTATAATTCAAACTTACAGGAGAAAAGACTAACTCAACCAAATCCTAGTAACTAGGATAGCCTACAATAATTACAGACTAGGCCAGGAGTAGCCTACTAGCAGCATTCAAATCACTGCTACCATAGCCTAATTGCATGAATTTAAAATGCTTAATTGACTGAACAAATAATTAGATGCATTAAAACACAAAATAAGACTGAAATAGAGAATGATTACAGTGACTAGCTGATCAATTTATTTCCTTGGTCATCTCAACACTTACCGATTGCAAGATGCAGCCTGTGGCCAAAACATTGAAGTCTGACCCAGTTATTGAGTTCGGTGGCTTTCACGACGTTGGAGCCGTTATCCGTAGTGATACACACTTGCCGGTCTTCATGCAGATCCCAGTTGACCAACACTTCACGTAATCCAAGAGCTATGTTTTCACCAGTGTGCGAGTCCGGAAAATACACAGTCTCTAGACAACGCGATTGTAGCTCGAAGTTGTCAGTGATGAAATGCACGGTGAAACTCAGGTAGGGCTCCGTGGTGCGGCTAGACCAAAGATCGGTAGTACTTGCAAAGTGCACAACTTCACTCAGTTCAGATTGAACTCTCCCGCGACAGGTGTCATACATCTGTGGGATGGCGACTTGGGAAAAATAAGTCCGTGATGGCATCTGGTATCTGCGGTCCAGTATATTGATCAGACTCACAAAACCCGTTCTGCTAACTGTATTTATAGACATCATATCCTTAGCAATGTAACGTGAAATGGCCTCCGTTACTTCTTTGTGGCGCTTTGAAGATTTCTCATAAGGAGTTACACTTGCAAAACTCCGGTGAATGGATGACTGTTGTTGGACTGCTTTGGAGCTCCCACTTGACGTGGG
This sequence comes from Paratrypauchen microcephalus, assembly GCA_036785185.1. Taxonomy (NCBI): domain Eukaryota; kingdom Metazoa; phylum Chordata; class Actinopteri; order Gobiiformes; family Gobiidae; genus Paratrypauchen; species Paratrypauchen microcephalus. The sequence continues at coordinate 4,202,316 of JAVJIX010000028.1, read as the reverse complement.
CCTAACGTCTGTAGTCTTGCTTTTGCTAGCGCTACCTTGGAGCTCCTTGTACAAATCTAAGTGGTTGTGTTGAAGGTGACTGCGGAGATTAGTTGTGTTTCCTTTGCTGGTTGCTACAACTTTTTGGCATGACTTACACAGTACCTGGGCTTGTAATGTGTCTTCCCTCTTGTAACCGAAATACTTCCAAATAACAGACGAACTGTTTTTTTTAGGCACGAGTTCTTCGCCTACATTGTCCTCCTGACACGACTCTGTTGACTCAGCCATCACTCACGTCTCTATGCTCTTCTCTCACGTGCTTTGCATGCGTTAAATTAGGGGTGGGATCTGCTAAGCAGTTCAGGCTACGCTCGCATTTACTTGGGGGCGGGATCTAGGCAGTACGTCTGCATCTGATTGGGCAAATACGACATGAAGAGTTATTTGGAAGAAAATAAATAAAAACATTTATCGCAGTTCAGGCAGTCTTTTGCGATATGGATATCGCGCATGTTGATATCTCGATGACGATAAATGTACGATATATCGTGCAGCCCTATTGCACATATGTAGTTGTGGAGAGTGGCCCTATTAGTAGCTCTATCTGACTGTACTGGAATCTGTAGCCTCCAGTGCCATTTTTCTCTTTATTGTGCTCTCACTGAAACTACGCAATCAAAATGTTATCCCCTCTAACCTGAAATTTGATGCATTTTGGCTTTTCAGTACTTTGTTTCAGAGTGAGGGCATCTGATGTAAGACAGTAAACCCAATCACCCCCATTCAACTTCTGTGTCCCTGGCTGTGAGTCATTTCTTATCATAAATAAAATATTGGCAGTTCTATCCATGAGTTATAGTGCACTAGGCGTGTATGGCATGCCTGTCCCGCCCCTGTGAGGAGGACTTTGTCTGCCCTGATATCTGGATACATAAAGATCAATGAGCTACTTTTTTACTTCCTTCTTGGTTCAGAAAAAAGTGCCATCTTCTAGGGCTGCATGATTTTGGAAAAAAAACAGTTGTGGAAATATGAATGTGAAACTAAAACAAGACATGTTTGTAGAGGTTTTACTATCTTACCTTTGGGGATTTAATACAATGATACTCCTGGTTGTTGAATAGCATCAATGGCTGTGAAAAAAATAAGCAGTAAACAAAAATGTTCTATTCCCCAATAGGAAAAATTAACCCTGTTTTAAACTATAATTGGTAAAACAAAATAATCTTACAAGATGTTGAAGGAGGTGAGGGGGGATGAAAAGCTCAAGCTTCCCTCTAATATTTGGAGGTGGTAAATAATTGAGTTTTACATTGAGCCTGCATGCTGCGTCCAAAGGCAAAAAGGGAAAAAAAAAAAAAAAAACATCCACACTGCAGTTCTTTGGGGTACCCTTTTTATTTTAATAGCACCACAGTGGGCTTTACAACTTTACCAGATCAAATTTAGACCAAATATTTGCACATTTTCAAATTTTTCACATTTCACATTTGCACATTTTTAGTGTCTAGTAAATTTGGGACTGGAGCCACTCTGAATCTTGTAATTGTCAATATCACATTGACTTAACACAATTGCAGGCACATCTTCTACGTTTCACAAACCATATGACTTAATGTTTAGGTTTCTAGGTCTAGGTCTTTGTGCTTCAGCGTCAAGGACTGGCATACTTTGATTGCCAAAGCAGGAAAGAGGAGGAGTCCTTTATGCTGCCTTGATAAGCTGCCTGCTTGGCTTAGTGCCTTGTTGATGTAGTTTGCTGTGCCTATTGAAAACAGAGACCGCTTCCTCCTCCTTGTCCATCTTTGTGGATGCTGAGGTCCTCCCGCATCTTTCCTTCAACCCCCTATTCTGTTGAAAGTGATACTGTCCATAAGATATAATGAAGAATAACATTTGCTTGGAGTGTATTTTTTTTTCTCAGGAGAGAGAGAGAGGGGAAATGAAAACGTCAGAGTGGTAAGCGATAGAAGCAATGCAGTGTAAGTCTATATCCCCATTGAGAGCCGTGTACTGCTGCTGTACCACGGAGTCCGGCTCTGTGAAGACTGCTCAGACTGATACAGCAATTTTCAAGGAGAAGGTGGCAAGGACACTTGGCCGACCAGAGCCTATTGGGATAACACTAAAGGCATATCACACACCTATCAACACTGACCTTGGCTCTGGAGCAGAGCAAATATGGACCAATGGAGCTCACTGGTCCCGAGGGCAATTGTTATATTCGGTGTCTCTTTACTTCTTTCATTTTTATTTTTTATTTTTGCCCAGGCTCACCTAAAAGAGATCACATGGCAGAACCAATGCATTGCAGAACAATTTTTATCATGGGTAATCTTGTAAGCAAAGAAACTGGACTTCGTAATACCTTTTTGGTTCCTATATCAGCATTTAACTGCAGTAGGTTTCCTTTTCAAAGTTATATGAATCATTTTTGTGGCAATATCTTATGTAATGAAAAATAAAGCAGTTTTGGTCTGGTTATCTCAGTAATATATTTGACCTTGAATGGTGCAGAACAAAAATTCAAATCTATTTCTATTTCTCATATAGCTTTGTTAACATGTTTCTAGGTTGGTGTAATTTCTCTTTTTAGATAAGCAGGTGTTTCTAACTGTTATTAATGTATTGTCATTTTACATAGGCAGATGTCATTTTACTGGCTGCGTGTTCTGCACCTTTGTGTGCAGAATGGACAGTCCTTGAAAAGGTAATGATTTATTGACACTGGTTTAAAAAAAAATCATAGTTTAATGGTGACATATAAAACAGTGTTGGTTTTGTGGAAGGAAAGAAGTGTGGTTCGTTGGTCTGAAAGTATTCTGACCGAGATGTAGCTGTATAGGGAACCTTCTTGTATGCCGCACGTACGCTGTACAAGTTTCGTGAAAAGGCACTTCCCTTGAGAGAGAGTAGTGCTCACAAACTACAGCTGTGTAGTCCATTCAGCCTTCACGGTCTGAGACAAAAAACAGTCAGCCTCTGCAGAGAATTCCATTAGTTTGATGAGATATGAATTTGGCTTTGGGCACATGTGAGAAATGGGCTGCTGTTTTCAGACAAAACCATCAAGGCCCTGTCCGCACTACAACGTTCCTGTTTTTTGTTTTGTTTTTTTGTACGGGCTGGAAAAAATGCGCGTCCATACACGTGTTGGATCAGTAAATATTCGCGTCCAGATGAACACGGAGCGCTGAGTGAAAACGATGTAGTACATATGTCACACCGATAAGTGGCGCTGTAAACAGAAAACAGCCAGAGCCCCCAGACTCGCAATACTGCGAAGAGCACATGCGCATAAAGTCCTTTCTCTTTCGTAAACAAGCAAACACGTGTACTTTAGGGACCGTCAACAAACGCAAATTTATTTTGTCTCCCTGCTCCACCAATGTAGCAGGGACTCAGTCCGGTAATGTGAAAGTGTTGACGGTCCCTAACATAGACAGACGCCAGAGAACGAAGGTTTGCGCTGCGTGAGCAGAGTTTTTGCCTATAAATCGATAGTTGGTATTCTCTCGAACTCTCGTTAACCTTGCTCGTGTTATTTAGGCAAAATGCTTGTTTGGATCTTAATACGGGAATGTTAAACATACTCAGACATTATGTTGGCTTTTCTGCGAGAATATACAACCGGGGACCATCACAAAAGGGCAGCTATATAGTTGTGTGAATTTGTGTAAAGAAAACAGAAATGCTTTCATAAATTTTTGTGTGTGATACTGCATGTGCCAGTTTGTAAAAGGTAAATTTTCATTCAATAAAAAAAGACAAGAAATGGTTGCTCTTTTTCTTTATTTACAGCACACAACACCCTCAAATTGGTATGGGCTCCTCATTGTCCACTATCTGCCTTTTCATTGATGGGATCTTTCCAGTTTTAAAATACGTGTTTAGCTTTGAATTGGCAAACACACGTGTGTCGTGCGTACTGCCAGGCCACGACGTGCGTAATTGTGCATGCGTCTCCGCTGGTGTTGCACTGCATGGTAGATCAACAGGTTTTGACGCAACAGTGCAAATAAACTTAGAAATGTCTGCATAACAAACTCGACTCCATTGTCCGACACGGTTGTTGTTATCTGGTCGTTACCGGCCGAATGCGCAAGGTTAGCTTCTGGTCACTGGTCACATGTTTTCCCAAAAGTCGCGTTTTACCCGCCCACACGACAACGCGACCCCCGGCGTTCTCAGACTTCTCCACTCTGGAACCCGTTTTTAAAAAACACCGTTTACACCCCCCCCAAAACGCCGGCGCCATGTGGACGACAGGCCTAAACGAACACAAACTTCCCTATTTCCACCAAAAAACGTCATGCAGACAGGGCCTAAAAGTAATTTGATCAATGGCTAATTATAGCTTGTAGCTTACCTGGCCAGCCAAATGATATCGCTCTGTATTTCCTATACAGCGCGATACCATTTGGACACCCTCCCTCCACGCTCGCTCCTCCGGTTACAAACGGACTCCGCGATTCTGATTCGTTCAAAGATGGTGACGTCAGTGCACCCGCCTTTGCCCGCAAAGTCACTCTTAGGCAGCGGAAGTTACTCCTCAGTTTTGAATCAAGATGGCGCAATCTCTGATTGGTTCACTTAGCTGTCTGTCTAAGCGCAACAGCAGTGCATTCTGTGGATCAAGCGTTACCAGACTCATCCGCTGATACAGCGATGAGTCATGGATTCTTCCAGGCAAGCTTGTAGCTAGCCTTCTCCACCAGTGTTACACTTATCACTTTGTCCCGGGACTGCCCTGCCCCGACTATCAGTGTTATTCATGCCACTCCCTTAGTTTCAGTTGGAGGTAACCTGCTGCTGTTGGAGGCTGACAGGCATTCACTGCAATCCAGTCATGCAAGAGCAACATTTATCATCCTTGTAGTTATAGTGTGCTCTGTTGGATTGGAACATCTTTGACAACAAGTCTTGAGTCCCATTTCAGATTATAATGGAGCAACTATGGCTACAACATGTTGTGCAGATAAAAATAAAACAATAAAAACACTAGCCCTAGTAAACTTGATGCATTTTATATTATTTTCTTTTGTTTTCATCGTTTTGTTACCACAGACATTGTGATTATCTCATTTGGTCATGTGTAATAAAGAATAACCAACTTCACAATGTTGACAGGAGAAGACATCACAAGAATAAAAACAAACCAGGGGATCAATGCTACGGCTGAGGTCTCACCATGACTGATTAGCTGCTAGCCTCAGCATGTCTCTCTAGATCGGTGTGATTGAAGTCCCTGGTCCTTCCCCTGCAATGTGGCAAAGCAAGGTCACCGAAGTGGCTCATAATATGGAAGTCTGTCTATGCTACATTCATCTTTTCCTTGTTATATATGGTCTGTGACATGTTGCCTGTAGCATGGAAGTGTAATGCAGGATGTGGATGGTTTCTATTCTATATGCCTGACATTGCCCATAGGGGATAACACAGAGCAGCACACAAGCATTCAGATCTGTCTGGTTGGAGAAAATGTGATGTGTGCTGCAAGAAATATGAACAACCTTTACTAATAAAAACTACTTGCTATTTATTCTTAAAAATTGAGAATTTAAGAATGACTCTAAATCTATTAAATTGAAGTACAGTATTTACTGTTATGGCTGTGCAGTTAATAGAATTTTAATCAAATCCAAAACGTCAAATCGTCAATGTTTAAACCGCATAGGGCTTTCTAAAAGCATGTTATTTGGAGCAGAATTGAGAACTTGAGAAAAATAAACTTGACTTTTTTGTTAGACGGCAAGGACGAAAGTGTCGGTCTTATTCATATTCATGAAATTAAGATTGAAAACAACATGTGTTTTTAATATGAAAAAATAACATTGAATCAAAAAACCTTGATCAATGAATACGAAGAGAAAGTATAATTTAATATTGGTAGAAATTTTACAATTTTGATCAGTTCCTTCATGAAATATGTTGGTGTTAAATTGTGAAGGAACCCTTACCCTCTAACCTATTTGTGCACGTTTGTTTATGTTGAATGTCATGAATGGCCAATAAATCTTCCCTGACTTACATGTTGGCGTATAGGCTTTGTTGTCCGTCCTTGATCCAGTTGTCTGGTCTGTGGCTGCTTTATGCTCATGGCCCCTGCAGTAGTCACGACAGCCTTGTAACAGACCACTGTGATATTTCCATGTTGTCCTTGAGAAATGTCACTCTTCTATGCATCTCTGCCCCTTTTTAATGATATTTTTTGTTTTTATGAGTTGAACATTGAATCACACTGTACAAATGGTTATAATATATTTGTTCACAAGTCCTCCTGCCTAGGCCTGTCAGAACAAATAAAAGTAGACTTGTGATATATTTCTTCAAAAAATATTATAATAAATAACTACAAATGCCACTAAAGGAGGAGAATCCCTGTAAAGCCTCTAAATCTACAATGCAGTTAATATGCCTGAGCTGAAACAAAAACGGTATAAGAATTTAGTTTGTTAATAACATGTCTTAAGTTACTTATTTGACCCTATGCTGCTCAAATCATACCGAACTACAGGAAAAATACACCTGTGTAAATAAAATTTGTACACACACAATAAATGTTGAGCCCCAGTAAATGTTGTTCCAGGTTTAATTTATGTAAAGATAGGTCAGTATAGTAATTGGTGCATGCCTTCTCCTGGCCCCTCCCCCCTTTTCCAAAGCTAGTTTTCGCTGCCTAAAGGTGATTCATGCTTTTCTCCTTTTGCTTGCTGAACTTGTGTGCTGTTTAAGTGCAGGACGGAGAGGCAGCGATGTTGGTGACAGGCTGAGGTTTTGCCGAGGTGCCCTGCTTCCCTGCTTTCTCTATTGACAAGTCTGCCTCCCGCCTGTCTGTCTGCCAGCCTCACACCGCTACTGCATGCTGATGAGGGCTCCGTCACTTTATAGCACGAAAACCAGGGCACTGGAGGAAAGGATGCATGTGGTTTTTCCCTTCAGAACAAAGGGTCAGAGAAAAGTAAAGCTAGAACAGGTCACTTCCCCTAAAATCCCTGTTCCTCTGTAGTGCAGTACAGATGAGGTTTTAGTCAGAGTGGAGAGGTGTACTCTGTGCCTAATCCTGCCCCTTTTAAACTGCTGAGTGCAGTACAAAGTAGGGGGAAGAGTCACTCCACATAAAACATCCTGCACAAAACATGGCTTCATAGTTCAAAACAAACTGAGCCTAAGCTCAATCGCCTAAGCTCAAAATCTCCTGTGTAGCTGATGCCAAGAGCGGAACTCATGACTCCTCTTCATCGCTTCACACCAGTCTCACTCACTTGAATGAGAGAAGTTTGCGCTTTGTCCTATATAGAGTTTCTACACTTATTATAAACCTGAGCTACACTTTACTCTGTTGCAGTATGATGTAATATATCCATTATCCTTTCATACCAGGTCTTCCAGACACCATGCAGTGGTGTGATTTTGTCATAAAGTGCAGCTTTTACAATATACTTTATAGGGGAAAACTAAATATGCTAATTTACTAGAGAAAAATTGATAATGCTTTAATGATTCTTATTGAAAATGTATTAAGAGTCCTCCAGTTGAAGACGCCATTAGGTTACGTTGAGAAATTGTGTAACTCATTCTCATTCAAAGTATTGGTAGACCTGTGAAATTGCTCAAATTTGAATCAAGATCCAGTCATGTTAATCATCAGTGACATAGGCTTGGCCCTTTTTAATTGATATGTCTACAGCACTACATGGCTCTGATGATCATAAAATAAAAATGAAGCAATTTTTATTTGCTTTGTGAAAAAATATAATACCTAGTAAATTATGTGGAATTATTATAATGATAAAAAACTAACTTTAAATACTATTTCATGCTGCTCTGAGAGTTGTTGAAAGGTAATGTTGCTGCACTGAAAGTCAGAGCAACAGTTGATTCTACTGACATTCATTATAGATGATTTGTCATTGACCAAGATACAATACGATACGATATACAATATATTGTATTTGGCGATACCTGCGATAATTGAAATATTGCACATGATATATTGCTGTTTTTTTTAAAGAACCAAACTAATTTTAGCAACAGTATTTGTTAAACCACTTTTTGTCCAAAGTTTATATGAAATACATCTATTTTAATCTTCAAGACAGTGAATATGTCAAGTGTATTGCATAAACACATTTCCTTCCACTAAATCATCAAAACTGTAGTGCAGTCACAAAAGAAAAATGGCTAAAAGATACGTATATAAAAAAAATACTTTATTGATACAGCAGCCCACGATAACGCTACTGATTTAGACTTTGACTTGTAAACTTTATTGATCCACATGGAAAATTGATACTGTATCACCAAATTTAGTACAGTGTACCCTCGCTCTATCGCGGTTCACCGTTCGCGCCCTTGCTGTTTTGCAGATTTATTTATTTTTTTCAATTTTCTTTTTTTTCAATTTTTTTTTATAGTGTAACTTTTTTTTTTTTAAATAGTGTAACATTGTGTTCTGCGTCCTGATTGGCTAAGAGACTAGACCAGGTCTAGACCAGAACTAAACCAGGTCTAGACCAGAACTAAACCAGGTCTAGACCAGAACTAAACCAGGTCTAGACCAGAACTAAACCAGGTCTAAACTTGGACTGGCCCTGGACGAAACTAGGACTGGACCAGGTCTAGACCTGGACTAAACCAGGATTAAATCACTCTGTGTGGCTCTTGCGTTCGTTTGTGTGTGTTCGGTTTGTGGCTCGGGCTGAGACGACGCGGTCCGGGCACCGCGGTTCTATGTCGTGCTCGCAGCCCCGGTGTACGCGCGACACGTGCTGCTCTGTCACGGATTTGTCCACGATGAGGGGTTCATCGTGGACAAATCCGTGACAGAGCAGCACGTGTCGCGCACTTCTCCAAGGGGTTGGTGCTAGGGATGTCAACAATTAATCGATTAACGGTTAATTGTCGATTAAGACGTTGGTCGATCAAAATGCATTAATTGTAATTAACCGCTAACCGCGGACACGCGGACATGCGCACCCGCGTGGTCATGAAACAAGGCAACCGCGCTGCGCCAAGATCGACTCAAAGCCGACCGCAGGCGCCAACGGCACTGCTCAGCAGCCCCAGGTGTACGCGCGAGGCGAGATCTAACCCGGAATGCGTGCCGCTGCTGCCGGTTTCGCCGCGCCCCGAGCCCCGCGCGGCTGGCCTGCGGCTCGGAGCGCGGGGCGCGGCGAAACCAGCACGCGCCCCAGTGGTTTAATCCTGGTCTAGTCCAGGTCTAGACCCGGTCGATTCCCGGTCCAGTCCAGGTCCATTCCAGGTTCAGACCTGGTCCAGTCCACGTTCAGTCCTGGTCTAGTCTCTTAGCCAATCACGACAGAACACAATGTTACTCTATTAAAAAAATGTTACACTATAAAAAAAAAAAATTGGATAGAGCGAGGGATTACTGTATTTTGTTATTCAGCATCAATACATTTGTCTGCTTTTTACTAAGGAATAATTAATTGAGGAATATACAATATAATAATACAGGGGGTCCTCGGGTTACGACGGTCTCGGGTTACGACGTTTCGTGGTTACGAACGCGCCCCCATTAAAAAAAATATGTATATATTACGCGTCATTCCGTCTTACACGGTTTAGCGTGGTAAGAGATGTAAACAAACGCGAACGGCGCGCGGCGCACGGCGGAAGAATACGCTCTGTTGTGGTTGTAGGGAGAAGAAGACAGCCTCGTGTGCGTGTCCAATGTGGGCGGAAGTACCTGATGTGGGCTCTGATCTGCTCCTATGAAAGCGGCAGTGATAACCAAGCAGCGTAGTGGTCTAATTATTGAGATGGAAAGGTTATTGGTGCTTTGGTTGGAAGATCAAAGGCAAAATCCGGTTTACGACGAAATTCGGGTTACGACGCGTCTTAAGAACGGATCTACGTCGTAACCCGAGGACCCCCTGTACTATGATATATTTATGACTCAGTGTTATGTTACTATAGCTTATATTCTTAAAGACCCTATTGAAACACTCAAATTCAGGTGAAAAACGCCGCTTATCAGTTAATCGTTAATCGACCGATAAGGTCAATCAACTATCAGTTAATGAATTAACCGATAATTTGCATCCATAGTTGGTGCGCGTCACGTCCGCGCGTCCGGCGGGGCTCCCGGAGCCGTGTCTCCCCCCACGCGTCACCATTAATACATTTTGTTGAAAATCTATGAAAGTTTGAGTGTTTAAACTAGAGACAAATGTGAGAAAATGTTAATACCAGTCTGAGAAAAGTGTATAATGTGTGTGGTGAGGCATTTACAGCCTTAAAACATGTAGAATAATTGTAAAATATAAAATTGTCCTACTTCGTGGATTTCCCTTATTGCGGCTTATTTCTGGAACCTAACCCCCGCGATAAACGAGGGATTACTGTATTACAAAATATTGATATTTTTGCGCACACATATTAAAGACAAATAATCTTGAATAGAATGATGAATAAAATAATAACTTGTAAGGCTAATAAATGTGAATATAAATGATTTATTCTAGACTAAAGCTGCTATTGCCCCCAGCTTTACAACAACAACACATAATCTGGAGTCAACAGAGATGCTTCCACTCATTGGTCAGAGCTAATAGGTATAGTACTTGGAGCTTATTGGCTAATCAACTTTCTCTGGAGAGCAGTGGAGCAACAAGCTCGGCAGAGCATTGAGGACAAAGCCGGCCTTGTTCTAATCCATGAAGGTGTTAATGAAATCTGAAGTGGTTAAGCACAGACAATGGCCCCCTCGAGTCATGCTAGATTGTTTGGTTTAAATGAATACAATGGTTGAGTTAGGTGGCTCACTAGTTTGTCTGTTTTAGTTGTAAACATCTGGTGCAGTGATGTCAAGAATGTAATCGGCTTTGGTCCACGTGAACTATAAGCCAGTACAGAGAGTAGCAAGGGTCAAATTCATGAGAGGCAGGTGAGGAGGAGGAAACCCATACACTGTGCTGGTGGAGGCTGAACAAGGAATGGTACAAAGAATAGTACCTCAAAGTGAGAAGAGATGAAAGGCGGTTGATGGAGGGCTTGTTCATGCACAGAGCTTTTAGTGGGAGAGCCAAAAATGGTCCAACTGCAAAACCGCATCCAAAGGCACCTTGATTGAGAGTGTAAAAATGCGTTATTAAATTATACACTGTGTAAATTCCTCCCAAAATTTACAAAAAGTCAAGTAGTGAAAAGTAAAGTAATTCCAAATACTCTAACATGGGTATTTAAAGGTTCACTATGCAACTTTACTGGTGGAGGGTTTGCCATGGAGATTTCATTGATTTGCCAGGAATGTTCCACAATATGGCATTAAATGTATTTATATACCATTAAATATTTGTTAAATATTTGTTTTCATTGCTCAAAACATGCACTTGCATTATTAATGTGATTGCAGTTGCCTCTCCACAGACCGGACATGTAAGCATCACCTGCCACCATAGAGATGGATACTTTATTCATATCTGTTCAGTGAAATGTTATCAGCAAAGCAATAACCTCTTCATGAGACAAGCATACCCTTCACCAGAAAAGTTACATAGTGTACCTTTTAAATATCCATCCATGGTACAGTATTTTAAATTAACTTTTCACTACTACAGTGACTTAACTTTATCTCCCACTGAAATGCATCTTCATAATCCCAAATCCCCCCATTATCACCTAATAAACAGCTATTATCTCACAATAGTTTTAACACTGCTGCGCATCATGCAATCTGCACCTGTGTATCTTAGCAACTAAACAAGGAGCTCTGGGTGAAAACCTTGGGCTAATTATCGCTGCATCATTTTGACAGACTTTAATGCAGATATCCACAAAGGCTGCATTTAGAACCGCTCTAAATAACTGCACTCAGGCCCAGACAGCCGTGTTATTAAACTCCCTATCTGAATTATAGCAGTAGTTTTTCAGACAAGTAGGATTGAAATTGGCTGAAGTATAGATTATTGCTCCCCTTTTATAGTTCTAATTTAATGTTTTATGAAATTACTTTGAGCTCAGTTTTACATTCAAAGCATGACATGACAAGGATGCAGATGTTCTGGATTCTATGTATCTCACTTGCACAGATTTGTCTTTGAGTTAAAAAAAGATGGTTTCTTCTTACATTTTAGTCACATGAACAGTTCACTGGAAAATAAATAATCTGATTTAAATTTAGGGATATGAGTTTCTCTTGAACAGCTACTTGTCAGCTGTTGGCTTCTGCAGTAGTTTTACTTTTAGACGTATCTTAAGGAAGCTGTGGAAAGCCCTTGAAAACTTGACTTTGTCCAATTTTTCGAAGCACTGTTGGCACGCAGCATGCTCTAATCTTACATAACTCTAATATAACAAACTTATCGCATCTTTTCATCTTTCATTTCAAAGATATTAATTTAGGCAAAACACAATTTATTATTTGGAGCCCACGTAATTTCGCACTGCATGCAGAAAATGCAAAGGTTGTATTTAGATGGGCACTCGTATTCCTGAGAGATGCATCTCAAATCTTTGTCAAGATGTTGCAGGGATATTGGCTATTTGGTTCCCCTATGGTTCATCTTGCCTTGCTCGGCTGGCTGGCCCATCCCAACATGAAACTCTAATGAAATATACAACAAGCACCCCGATGTCATGTCACATGTCCGTGCCCAATCCACAGCCCAGTGTGACTTTTAGGCTCAGTGCAGATAAGAGAAAAGGAGGGCCACACCAGACTGACAACTCCAGAGACACTCAAAGAGAAGGATTAGAGGGAGCCGGGACTGGCTTAAGTCTCTGTACCAAAGCACTTTTCCCATGACTGTCTGCTCCTCAGTCATTTGGACTTAGACCGTGTTTGAACTCTTAACTCGGTGGATCCTGGTTTGAATCCTTCAAATAACTCGGTCTCATATTTAAACCAGCACATGATTTATGCAGCTCTTGTAGGTAAAGCAAAACACAGCAGTTTTGGGTGCCATGGATCTTAAAGTCACATTTTGACTCTAAAATAAAAGGTCCATAAAACTTAAATTATTTATATACCATATTTTTAGGTGCAGTCATTATCTCAAACACTAGATATAGTTCAGCAAGCCATGACTATGGTTTCTTGGTTGGAATTAACTTGCATTTGATGAATAATGGTCTTTAATCACCATGACACTGTTATGCTGCCGTAGCTGCATTTTGCAGTGGGCACTTGCATGTCCCTTTTCAAATGGGTTTTAATGACCTGTGCTGGCCAACCCCCTCTGCCCACACAATTATAAATAACTTTAGGGGTTACCTCTTCTCCCAAGTGAAGGGCCATGAAGAAAAAAGTCATTTGCGCTAATTAAAGCTCATTTCTCCTCCTGGCATGGTATCGCTCTACTTTACATTTTATGGCCGACTTTGAGCTGACACTCTTGTCCGAAACCACTTGAGCTAATTGCTACATGACAACGCAATAGTCAAAAGCACCAACTTGAGATTGAGACCTGACGACGTGCTTTTACTAATTCAGAGGCGTTTTGAGTAAGTCCTGTCAGCTTTTTTTTTTTTTTTTTTTATAAGAGAGATTTGTGGAGAGTAGATGTGATTCAGCAGGCAGAGGGTGAGATGAAGTTCTTCTTGGATAAATGTTAAAGATTTTGACAGAAGAGGTACTGACGGTGCAGAGATGAAGTTCTTCTTGGATAAATGTTAAAGATTTTGACAGAAGAGGTACTGACGGTGCAGAGCCGGCTGCCACTGGCCGACGCTGCTGCTGTACTGCTGCCAGATAATAACATGGTCCCAGGAAACTGTGGGAAACTCAATTCCAGCAGAGCTCACAATTATAGTCTGCAGATGCATATGAGCTGCTCTGAGCTATTTTCCCTCCAGCAGATGGGGTTTCAAGAGAGAACAGTAATGAGCAAAACCGCACAGCAACACTTTAGTCAACAAAATGTAAAAATTGGAACCTAAGCCACAGTATTTTATGTTTAACTGGTCATCAAAATGTTATTCACACCTGGCTAATGGTAAGCGATTTGAAATTTACTGTTTGAACTGTAATTGTGTGGGACAGTACTCAAAAGATCTGTACGGGAATATATTGCAACAAACTTCTGTATTGTGATTCTTTTAGCAGCCCTACTCTTGTCTTTTACTTCACTCTGCTTTGAAACTGCACTGCGTAAATTTACTGGTAGAGGGTCCACTACCGGTTTGAAATGTTCTACTACAGTATGGCAATAAACATACGTACACTGCCTGACAAAGGTATTAGGACGATAGTCCTAGTCTAGTCCTGGTTTAGACCTGAGTTAGACCTACACTGCGATGAGTCCCCATTTTTGCAATAATATGCCTTTACACATGATGAAATTTGCTTTAATATATTAATAAATTGATTTGTTGTCATTACCAATACGTCTTGTTATTATTTATGAAAGTTCAGAAATACACAATCGTCCTAATACTTTTATCAGGCAGTGTTATCCCCATGGAGACATCACCAGGCCAAGTTACAGGTCTGATCTGTGAAAGGGTGACCCCAGTAACCAAAAGAATGCACGTTTTGAAGATATTTTAAAATTAAAAGATCGGTAATTAAATAAATACTGTAACATTCTAGGCAAAGTAATAATAACGTTTTCATGGAGACAAGCAGGTGACCAGAAAAGTTACATATTGCACTTTTAACTCTTGAGGTGATTTGAATAAAATGTCTAAAGTTATGTTTCATCTATCTATACATTTTGTTTCATTCATATTTGTGTTGTCATTGCCTTGTAGTTGTTTTATTAATAAATGATCATACCAACACTATTTGGTCAACTCCAGCCTGACTAACATGTTTACCTTTGCCATGTCTGGAGTGGTGATTGACTGTTGTGAAACCAGAGGCCATTTACTGTCTCATCACTGGGACAGGGGACATTGCTGAACACAAGGCTGCACACTGCCATGGCAATGGGAGCCGTTATTTTTCAGCACAAAAGAGCTGAGTACAGACATGGCTTTGTTCCACTGTGTATGTGTGACAGGGGAGTGATGTGTGGACTTATGGAGCGCGGGGTCACTCCAGTATTTTTGCACACAGGACTTTGTGAGATGAATATAGCAGAGTTGTTATTGTGTGTGAGGCATCCCGGTTGTCATTCACATAATCTTAACTCGGATGCCAGGCTCTGCAGCTTTGCTCTCATTTTCTCTTTCTTCATAATGTTTTCTCCAATCCCCTTGCCTCGTTGTCATCTCTGCTGCTTCGACCTTCTGATCATCCATCTCCAGCTTGTTTCCCTGCTCCACTTAAAGGAAAAGTAACGTTATTTTACAATCTGAGCCTTCTTTCGGTAATAAAACAAGTCGTTTGACTCACCCATATCACGTTCGTGTCATTTGGAGCTGTTTGAAGAAAGTTATGTTGTAGCATATCCGTTAGCATTTGTATTCGGGGCATTACTTTGCGGTCTCCAAATAACACAAACTTTAGCACTTTTCAAATCATAGAAGCCCGATGTCTTAATGAAAGATTTCGTTTGAAGCAAAAGTGGCCTGTAATCCGAGATTTATCCATAGTTTTCAGCTTTGCGTTTCATGTTTGGGTCTCGGGAGCAGTCCGCGCATGCGCACTGGCGTCCTCATCTACTCGAAACTATGGCTAAATCTCGGATTACAGGCCACTTTTGCTTCAAACGAAATCTTTCATTAAGACATCAGGCTTCTATGATTTGAAAAGTGCTAAAGTTTGTGTTATTTGGACACCGCAAAGTAATGCCCCGAGCAAATGATACAGCACCATGTTAACGGATACGGGATCATTACTAGAACAGAACGGCTCAACATAAGTTCTGCGATACTGCTCCAATTGACAGAAAAATGCTATGGGTGAGTAAAACTACTTGTTTTATTGCCGAAAGAAGGCTCAGATTGTAAAAAAAACGTTAATTTGCCTTTAACAGGTTGTGTTCATGCAATGTCAAAATAACATTGTATGGGGCCTTTGGAGACTGAGATGGAATCCAGGCTTGGAGTTACAATTCAACATGTGATGGCTTCATGTTGTTTATGGTCAAATGTGTCCACACTAACTTGGCTTGCTACAACTGACATGATCTTAAGTGATACCAAATGACGTACAATTATTCTCTTTTGCAGAAATTGTCCAGTTGAATTTTTATATTTTCACAAAAACTCGTTAAGTATTGCTGTATATAATTCCATTGTTTTATAATGATTATCACTGAATTGAGATATGACAATCATGAATTTGTGTTTTTCTCTTCAATATAGCTGCTCAAACATATGAACTTATGAAGTATGACAGCTCAAAAGAACCCCCAAAAGCTATATAAAGCTTACAAACACGGTTTTTAATTGTGGTTTCAAGTTTAGGCAAAGTGTAACATTTTGGGATGATTATGATCCATGTGACCAAAATAACAAAACAGTCAACTACTGTGAATATCATAATAGCCACTGCCCTCCATCTGAGTTTTTGACACCACCAGATTCTCAAACATGAACCTATTCATCTATTTTTCTCTCCTCCCCTCCTGTTTGTGCTTCCACCACTCCAGTCTGCTCCTGTGTGAATAGCTGGGATACTTTTGTAGCAGGTTTCCATAGTGACTAACCATTTGAACAAGTCGTCATTGACGTGGGATTTGCTCTGAGCTGGCGAGAAGCCATGTTATCTCCCCCGACACACAGGCAGACCTATGCCACTCAAAGCACCACACGGTTTCACAGAATGTAACCAGAACTTAATTACCAAGACACATCCTGCACTAAGACTCAAACCAGTGGCGAAGCATTGTTGGATCCAGTTTCAGCTCTGTCTCTAAGTGCAGTTGCATTTAACAGCAACCGCAACAGGTTGAATAATAGCATGCGTTAATAATTAATATGTGAAAATGAAAGCTGTTGTTTACTTGCAGTTCATTGTGCATTGTGGTATTTGTACTGTACATTTACAATCAGTGCAGCGCTTTAAAAAACAGCTGCCAAAACATGCAGTAGCCCAAATATAATGTTGGCAACAATTTGGCTAAAATTATTATAAGAATAAATAAAACCTGTCTGAGCAATGCTGTTTCACTTGGTATGGTTTGTTTTTATTTGTGGGGCTTTTTGCCTTAGGTTTATTAATGAGCTTCTTAGGGAGTCTCATTAGAAATGCTGTTTTGAGGTGCTTACCTGGCTAGGTGCCATCATTGTTTTAGTTCTTACTTTTTAAAAATAAATACTGATAAGAGTGTATTGTTATGCGGTGGGTGATACTGCTGGAAATGAACATCTCAGTCACACTGAAATGTTAATAATTTTTCAATAGCATCAGCTTTTGACAACTCACAGCTCAAAGTTCTCTAATGACTTGAAAAGCAACGGACACACAGCAACACTTATTGCCAGGATTTCTGTTTACATGGCCAGCCCTTCCATATTTTGTTCAAATGCAGAAAAGTCTGGAGCCAGACCATAAAGGGCATCAAACAACTGTCCAAATTTGGGACAGTCCAACTAGAGCCACTTTTGTAGCACATGCAAGTCTCCCAAATGTGGTCTCAATCCCTCAAATCCTTGTATCATTCAGAACAAAAATTCTACCTGAGATAAAGAGCGAGTTGATTTTTTTCATTTGCCTTTTTTTTTTTTTTTTTTTTACTTGGTAGCCACCATGAACAACGATGAATAATAATAATAATAATAATAATAATAATAATAATAATAATAATAATAATAATACTACATTTTATTTATAAAGCGCTTTTCAAGGCACTCAAAGACGCTGTACAAGAGGTAAAATCAGTAATAAAACAAGTAACAAAACAATAAACAATCAGAAAAATATTAAACATTAAGAACCATTAAAAGCAGTTTTAAAAAGGTGAGTCAATTGAGCAATTTTTTGAAGGTGGGGAGGTCAGAGCAGTCACGGATAGGTTGTGGGAGTGAGTTCCAGAGGGTGGGGGCAGCAATGGAGAAGGCTCTGTCACCCCAGGATCGGAGCTTGGTCCTGTAGAACAAGACGGTGAACTTAATTACCAAGACACATCCTGTAATTACCAAGATGCATCCTGTAAACAGACGGTGTGTTTAATCTGCCTGGAAATTGGAGTTTTGGCCAGCTATGTACATTTCTATGTGCAGTTGATGAGTGTGTGGTGTATAATTTGCTTCTCTTTTGTGCATTTTGTAAAGTCAGTAAAGCTGTATTAGTTGGCACTGGAGTAGGTTGACATCTTACAAGGACTGGTTCAATCAAGTCCAGATTGTGTGTAAAGGATTAGAAATAGACTTTTGTGTGAACTTAGGACATGCCACTACCAGCCCATCTGTAGAAGAATGTTACACAAACAAGGATTTTTTTTTTTTTAAACTCATTTGACATTTCAGGGCAGAGGAGATAGTTTGCTTTTCACTTCTATTCTCTGTACAAATATTTGTTGGTTAATAAGCTGCCCACATACATTTTCCTTCATACTATAAGGACAAGTTTACAACTCATGGGCACAAGAATATTTCCACACTGTACATGCATAAGAGGCAATGGATGTACTGAGTCACTGAACATAAATTTCCAGCTGCGCCGAGACAGTTGATACAAAAGGCCAGTTCATAAAGATGGAGAGGCTCATTTGCATTGGAGTCAGTGTCTGTATGTGTGCGAGATTGTGGCCTTTACTGCTTTAGACACGATGGCTACATACTTGTCAGTCACCCGTAACGTTGGAACGGAAGAATAAATCTGAATTTGGAAGTTAAATAGTAGAATTACTGCTAAAAGTAGTGCTAAAATATGATAGTTTGTATTTTGGCACTGTTAAGCACAACAAATGGTATTACAACCCGATGCAGTTGTTGGTACATTCTATGTGGTGCTTTTGTATATATATATTTTTATTTTTACTTGTGTATACATTTATATAATTCCCTTATTTGACAGGAGTCTCTTTTTACTTTTGCTACCCTTTTTGAATTGATTACTATTAATAGTTTTATCTAAATATAAATATTGTAATATACTATAAATATAAATATTACCATTTATATTTTTGCTAATATTAATATAACATATTATATTGTGATATATATTGTGATGTGTGAGGTACTGTGTCCAAATAAATTTCCCTGCGGACAATAAACAGGGCTCTCAAGTCTCACGCTTTGAGAGTGTGACACACGCCACATGGTATTTCTCACACTGAAATTTAGGCCCTGTCCCCACGACAACGTTCCTGTTTTTTTTTTACCCGGGGTGAAAAAAAGTCTCGTCCACACACGTGTTGGATCAGAAAACATTCGCGTCAAGATGAGCACGGAGCGCTAAGTGAAAACGATGTAGTACATATGTCACACTGATAAGTGGCGCTGTAAACCGGAAAGAGCCAGAGCCGCCGGAAACGCAAGACTACAGAGAGCACATGCGCATAAAGTCCTTCTCTTTCATAAACAAGCAAACACGTGTACTTTAGGGACCGTCAACAAACGCAAATTTATTTTGTCCCCCTGCTCCACCAATGTAGCAGGGGCTCACTCCGGTAATGTGAAAATGTTGACAGTCCCTAACATAGACAGACGCCACAGAACGAAGATTTGCGCTGCGTGACCAGAGTTTTTGGCTATAAATCGAGTTGGTATTATTTGCTATCGTTTTATTAGATAGACATTGACAAGTAGAACTCTCGTTAACCTTGCTCGTTACGCTGGATTACAAAACACAACAGTATCAGCAGAATGTCGACTGGGAGTCCTGCCCAAGCAAATACTCGGACATTATGTTGGCTTTTCGGCTGAATATACTACCGGGGGCACGGCTGAAGGGAAAGATTTTTCTCACGATCCCCATACCATCACCAAAGTGCAGCTAACAACAAAACTGTAGGCAGTAAGGAACAAATACAAACATGCCTTTGACTCTGGGCGTCGCAGTGGCGTGTGGTCCTGTTATATTTTGAGCTGTGCGAACAAATCTGGGGTGGATCGCCAGCTACTACAGCCATTACAGCCGGAGTGGAAACCTGGGATTTGTTAGAGGACGACCCCACGTCTACGAGATCGCTGTGTTCTTCACCTTCCCCGGATTCCCCTCAGACAAGCGAAAACAGAAATGCTTTTATATATTTTTGTGTGTGATACTGCATGTGCCTGTTTGTAAAAGATACATTTTCATTCAATAAAAAAGACAAGAAATGGTTGCTCTTTTTCTTTATTTACAGCACACAACACACACAAATTGGTATGGGCTCCACATTGTCCACTATCTGCCTTTTCATTGACGGGATTTTTCCAGTTTTAAAATACGTATTTAGCTTTGAATTGGCAAACACTCGTGTGTCGTGCGTACTGTGCGCAGGGTTACCTTCTGGTCACTGATTACGGCAGCACGACGTCATAATTTTCCCAACAGTCGCGTTTTTTTCCGCCCACACGACAGCGCGACCTCCGGTGTTCTCCGATTTCTCCACTCTGGAACCCGTTTTTGAAAAACATCGTTTACACCCCCCAAAAACGCCGGTGCCGTGTGGACGACAGGCCCAAACGAAGACAAACTTCCCCGTTTCCACCAAAAAAGGTTGTCGTGGAGACAGGGCCTTAGTTACGCAATTCAAGCGCATCGCACCGCGCGTTTTCAGCGAAAAAAAGACACCCCCTCGGGCGGCTCCTCGGGAAAAATTTGTCACCCGCACCCCATCCCCCAGCTCCTCGGTAATTACGCAGTCTCACACACGACCCCGCTCTAAACTTAAGAGCCCTGCAATAAAGTTTGTCTAAGTTCAGTTCAATGTGGGATAACTATCTAAAACCAATTTTTTGGTTTTAGAGTTGGTAAAATGAGACAAAGTTACGCAAAGCAAAATCATTCAAAGTTTTTGTTAAGCTATTGAATAAATCAGCAGCAGAAAGTGGAAATTGCAATGAAAAACAACTTAACTGTGATAGTAATGCAGTGGTGGCTGTATAATGGTATAGTGGAAGTAATGGCACACTGGCTAAATGGTCAAACTGGTAATCTGTTTTTGTATCGGTTCATTATGCCATTCCTCTGTGTGTGGCTTTCTCACTAGTGCCTAGCTAGTTTAGTGTTAAATCACCACAGGGAGGGATTAGCTGGATTAACAAGCCTGGTGTCGCAGTCACATGGACAGTATAAGCACTCTGAGAAACTGAAGGTCTGTTTTTATAAACCTAAGGCCCTGTCCCCACGACAACGTTCCTGTTTTTTTTTTTACCCGGGGTGAAAAAAAGTCTCGTCCACACATGTGTTGGATCAGAAAACCTTCGCGTCAAGATGAGCACGGAGCACTGAGTGAAAACGATGTAGTACATATGTCACACCAATAAGTGGCGCTGTAAACCGGAAAGAGCCAGAGCCACTGGTAACGCAAGACTACAAAGAGCACATGCGCAGAAAGTCCTTTCTCTTTCATAAACAAGCAAACACGTGTACTTTAGGGGCCGTCAACACAAGCGAATATATTTTGTCCCCCTGCTCCACCAATGTAGCAGCGACTCACTCCGGTAATGTGAAAATGTTGACCATCCCTAACATAGACAGACGCCACAGAAGGAAGATTTGCGCTGCGTGAGCAGAGTTTTTGCCTATAAATCGATAGTTAGTATTACTTGCTATCGTTTTATTAGATAGACATTAACAAGTACAACTCTCGTTAACCTTGGTCGTGTTATTTAGGCAAAATGCTTGTTTGGATCTTACTACGGGAATGTTAAACATACTCGGACATTATGTTGGCTTTTCGGCGAGAATATACAACCGGGGACCATCATCAACGGGCAGCTATATATTTTTGTGTGTGATACTGCATGTGCCTGTTTGTAAAAGGTAAATTTTCATTTAATAAAAAAGACAAGAACTGGTTGCTCTTTCTCTTTATTTACAGCACACAACACACTCAAATTGGTATGTGCTCCTCATTGTCCACTATCTGCCTTTCCAGCGATGGGATCTTTCCAGTTTTAAAATACGTGTTTAGCTTTGCATTGGCAAACACCCGTGCGTCGTGCGTACTGCCAGGCCACTTCCCAGTAACGTCCATAAACCGGTACCTGTAGTCACACACCGCTTGTATGTTGAGGGGATGTGTCCCATCGATCGATCCCAAACATTGTGGCATGTCATGCACACGGAGGAAGCCCGAAACAAGCTCCTCTGCCTCCGGTTCCGTGAAAGGCGTAATTGTGCATGGTCCTCTGCTGTTGTCGCAATGCATTGCATATGAACAGAGTTTGATGCAGCAGTGCCAATAAACTGCGGAAGGCACAGGGTTACACCCTCTGGTCACCGGTCACGTGATGATTACGGCAGCGCGACGTCATCATTTTCTCACCTGCCGCGCTTTTTTGCCGCCCACATACCAACGCGACGGGGGGCGTTCTCCGACTTCTCCACTCTGGAACCCGTTTTTGAAAAACTCCGTTCTCGCCCCCAAAAACGCCGGCGCCGTCTGGACGGCAGGCCCAAACGCACACAAACTTCTCCGTTTCCTCCAAAAAACGTTGTCGTGGGGACAGGGCCTAAGACCGTCGTACTTGGGCCAAATTTAGCCCCTGCTCCACAGGGACGGTGCTTTATAGACCAGCCAACACCATAGCTGACTGCCTGTGGTGACACACTAACCACATGTAACAGTAATTGTGTGTCAAAAATGTCGCCCAGTGGTTTAACAACATTACCCTCTTCCACTTAAGTACTGTCCTCCTGTCCTAAGTTTTATACACACACGACAACACTCCTGGATTTTTTTTTATGCGAGTTGGAAAAAATGTAGGAAAAAAATGAAAGAAAATGTTTTTAATAAAGATAGTTGAAATTTCATGATGTTACTTATCAATGAAATATATTGCCAGTGGTACAATATGACTACCGATGAGTAAGCCAAGTCTTTGTAATATTTTAAAGCTCTAAACTGTTATGGGTTTTCCAGTCATGCCTTAGCTTGTTTTATGTGAGATCCAATAAAATTTGTTTGCTGGAGGCAGACGGAGACAGCCGCCACAGTCTGGTGGAAAGGCTGCAAACGAGCTCAATGATGTTTTTGACAAGCGTCTGTGGTGGCAGCCCTGTCTGTCATGCCATCAGGCCACCCCTGGTTTCTTTATTGCATTATTGTGTCTCCATTCATTTGAAAATCATATGTCAAGTAGAGATGTGTGAACCAATTCGCACCAGCTTCCTACTTCTGTCATCTCTCCCTGTTTGTTTTGCCGCCCATGTCCGCTCCTCCTCTCCCTCTGTCCATGTTTGTCTATACAACTTGATATAAGCCTGGAGTTCACGCTTACACATGATATGACTGCTCCTGGTGAGTCACTTATAACAGATAGCAACTCAATATTTACGCTCATTAGGTGTGGTGGGTTGCAATTCTGTTCCTGTCAGTAATACTTTCCCACCAGTGCTTCATGTATTTAATAGAACATGACAGAGTGCTGAAAAAATCTGTGCCATGGAGAAGTCAGAAATGCACTCACTTCCTATAAGTTTCACAATGAATTAAAAACTACTGACTTATACTATTGTAATCATTTTATTGGCGTTCTCAGTTTGTAATATACCTTTTGTAGTTTTCATTGGTTTTATTGATCACATTAACTACTCTCCTTTGTAGGACTTGGGGGTTGTATGTCACTACCAGAAGGCTGTGATATAATCTTGTTTATTTATTCATTTCTTTAATTCCTAATAGAAAAAACATTATTCCTGAATAATAGATTTGTATGATATGATGGTGGCAATTTGTGATTGAATTTGATGATATTTCAGGTGGCTGAGAGGACCATGGCCAGTAACGCCTCATTTGTCAAAGAGTAATAATGTCTTTGTTTTGTGAAATTAAAACATTTTAGTAGATTGAAAATGGCTTCTGAGAGGCAGCCAAAACGTCATGAAAAACATTGCCCAGATGACCGTCCTAAAATATAGCAAGGTTGAAATGAAATGATGATCTAATTTTGTTTCAAGGTACTCTAAAGGAAATACCAAGTGAACTATTAATTCTTTTGTTTACTAAACTGGTAAATGTGCACATGTTTGTACTATAGTAACATTTAAGGTCGTTTTCACACTTGCCTTGTTTGGTTCGTTTAAAACGAACCAGAGTTCGTTTGCTCTTTTGATTCGGACTTTTTGGACTGGTGTGAATAAAAACCAAAAATCTCGATCCGGAGCAAACACGCGAACCAAGACCACCTTAAAAGCTCGGTCTCGGCACGGTTCCATTCGAATCCTGGTGCGGTTCGTTTGAGGTGAGAATGCAGACCGGATTCAATCTGACACAAGTTGGCTTTTTGTACTTGACGAGCTCCCATCGTATGTCTGGCATTATGGGAAACCGAGGCTTACGAAACTTACGAGGCTTACTTACGTTTTGTGTGAAGAGCAAGAGTCAGAACTTGATGCGCACATGAGCACTGTCCTCCGTAGCCGTCTTGCCCTGTGTCTTCGTTGTTTGTAAATTGATTGTACAGTAGTGTAAACCTCACGATGCTGCTCAAACATTTGTGCAAACTGTAAAAACTGAGCAAACCATATCGCTATGGCTAGATTGAAAACGGCACGTAACACCATGATTCTCCTCCTTCTGTGTTTGGACATGGTGTTTTGACACGGCTCATTTCTGTCCAATGGCTGAGCGACCTCAACACACGTGCTTTTGTTTATAGATGTTGGTCCACTTGGGGAAAAAATGCAGTGTGAAAGCGAACCGCACCAAAATAAAAAAAATTTAAAAAAAATTTGGTCCGGACCAAAGCAAGTGAACTATTGGACTTTCCTGGTGTGAAAACGACTAGGGATGCGCCGATCCACATTTTTTCATTTCTGATCCGATTCCGATACCTGAATTTGTATCTGTATCGGCTGATACCAAAACTGTTTGTTTTCAATATTATCATCATTATTGTTTAACTACAAATAAACTCATCTCTACAGGCAAGTAGGCCTATGATATGAACAAATGTATGTATGCGTGTCCCAAAAGGCAACTTGAGGTAAGTATAGGTCGTGCATTATCCCGTAGAATTACACTGCCTGACAAAAGTATTAGGACGATTGTGTATTTCTGAACTTTCATAAATAATAACAAGACGTATTGGTAATGACAACAAATCAGTTTATTGATATATTAAAGCAAATTTCATCATGTGTAAAGGCATATTATTGCAAAAATGGGGACTCATCGCAGTGTAGGTCTAACTCGGGTCTAAACCAGGACTAGACTAGGACTATCGTCCTAATACTTTTGTCAGGCAGTGTACATGCACTTTTTCTAGCGGGATCTCCCCGTGGTTTAACATCTGCACTTTTTTTACCTGGAGCGCCGCACAACAGTGCCCGTGTGAATTGCGGTCAATCCAGTGCACAGTGAGGCTTATCAGTGACAATGGGCAGGCATCCGATGTCCAAATATCTGTAGTAAAGCTCAGATCTGTAACTCTTTTTAGCTTCTCAGCTAACTTGTTGACACTCTGTTCGGGTAGCGCTAGTGCAGTCTCTGATAAAGAATGGCTTTGCAAACATTGCACGTTGCTGTCTTGCTTTGAGGTGTTTCTAGTAAAAAAGTATTTCCACACAGCGGACATGTTGTGATGAAAAGTTGGTTAATTGCCTTGTGCTGCTCAGTGTTCGCCTGCTCGCTCGCACTGCTAGTTCGCTAGCTGGCTGCAAACTGTGGAATGGATTTCCTGAACGGAGGCATGTCTCATCATTACTCTGTGTCTCATTGAGATACACCTCCGTTCAGGAAATCCATTCCACATTTTGCAGCAGGAGCAGAGCAGGCGACAGGGAATCACTAGTGGAGTCATTTCAGCAGATAATATACAGACATGTCTCATGGATTGGACATTTTCGCAGGTTGGAATTTCCGATCCGTGAATTACGTTGATATCGGAACCCAATACGGATACTGGATCGGATCGGCCCCATCCCTAAAAACGACCTAATCAGGAAGAATGTTATTTTATGGACATTGTTAAAATTTACTTTCTAGCATACAGTTATAACTTCTGTTTTAATGGGATTTTACTCTCAAGATTATCATGACATTAATCAGATGTCCGTCTATGACCACAATATGAATTGCAGTATTGTTATTTGTTTCTGTACTGTCTTAGTTTTTTCTGTACAAAGTCTTCCTCTCGTGTTACATTTGAGTTGATCCTCCAGAGAAGTTTGCAGGAATGAGTGGGAGGAGAGCAAACAGGCATGCGGTCGATACAGAGGTGTAGAGCAGGACTAGGCCAGTGGGCAGGGGGCGGCTGGGTTTGAAATGCCACGTTGTAGTAGGGATGTAAGGCTAATCACAACAGAATTTAAATTGCTATATGACATGATTACAATTTCAAATCTCAAAGACTGTAATCATGTTGTCACGTTATTTTGTATACCAGAGTTTCTCAAGCAGGTACTGGGACCCCTAGAGGTAACCAAGCATATAGCAAGTGGTACTTGGAAAATGTGAAATGTAATAGTATTTTAATAAAAATGCTCTTTTATAGTAAATTCTACATCAGTAAAAATGCGTGAAAAGTCCCTCAGTCGTCCAGGTAGAATCCATGATAAAAGGAGAAGTTCAATTTGTCAACTGGACAAAGTTTGTTTGGTTGAAAACGTTTCGCCGCTCATCCGAGAGGCTTCGTCAGCTCTAATAAGAATACTGGTAAGACACTTGCTTATATCTTGCTGCAGGGAGGAGCTAACTAGCTAACTACTTTCCGAACCTATCTCATTGGTTTCCGTCTTTTGTTTCTCTGGCGTCTAGATAACGATCCCTATTCATCCCTACGACCGTCTTTCCCACCTCTGGCCCTGCCCGGCTAGCCCTATTGTTACCCTGTTTGCTTGATCTAGGCTTAAGACAATAAGCCTAGATCAAGCAAACAGGGTAACAATAGGGCTAACAATTATTTGTTTTTGTACATAAACCAAATAAAGATTGGGACAAAAATGGTAGAGATCCAGTGATACAACCAGCCCTATAGACCTCCACAACTTGTTCAGAAATGTATTTGATTCTTTTATTTGGCATTTCTGGAACTGGAATTTCCCCACTGTGGGACTAATAAAGGCATTTCTTTATTTTCTTTTCTTTCTTTCTGTCTTCTCTTAAATGGTATATCTCTTGGACAGGTTTAAAACATGCACTTTGAAGATCATCTTGCTACTAAAACATAAATCGCAGATCCAGTCAAATATATTTCAATTTGTTTTTTCACAGTCAGAAAAATCTGATACTATAATTACTAAACTCAAAAGCCTGTATACAAAATCATTTAGCCTCTACATAACTGTGGTTGCAAGAAGGTATGGTGAATATTGCATGAAGCAGAGTGTGTTTGGTCTGTCTGTTCCATTGCAGCCAACGTCTGATTACACAGCATTTGTTTTGTCCTGGCTCCTTTCTGTTCTGCTCTCATTATCAGCCTGTGAGCTGTGCACATTTCGATGGCAAGCTTTGTTAAACACAGTGTTGCTGGTGTTGCCTCTTCAGCTGTTTTCGTCTGGTATCTTATTGTTGCCATCATTGACCGGGCTTCGGGCGCTAGAGCAGGAATAACGCAGCATCAATTTGGTCTATCTCCCCGTTATAGACCACAGCCTGTTTATTCAGCCATGTTGTTATGACGATCAAGAAAATATTTGTCCACTTCCTCTTCAGAGACTCCCTGCTGTGGGCTTGAGCCACACGTTTCGGGTGCTCTGTTTGTATTGGTTGTAACCTAGTGTGTTCGGCGAATTGTAATGGTCAATAATGTGATGGCAATATGTAATTTAGCCATTGAATTTTAGATCGTGATGAAACTTTTTAAACAAAACACAGCCCTTTAGATAACGCAGAATAACCATGGTTTTTGTGTTTCATTTGAAGGCTAAACGGCTTCTAGTTTGTAACAGGAAATGCTTGTTGTTTATCAGCACTAGGATTGGACGACAACAACAAAGATAAAATTTTATACTCTTTCATCAGTACGTTAGGTTGTATTTCTGATGGATTGTTATGTTGATGTGGTGATTTGTGGTGTGTCTCAAATGATCGTTTTTAGTTTTTAGTCTTGTTTACATTGAGTAATAAATGATCTATGCTGGTGAGTGGGTTTTTTCTCTGGAGAATGAGCAAAGCTTTGCCCTCTGCCAGGAATGTCCTGCCTGGTGAGGCATGACGGCGGTTGCTCTGCCTCTGCTCTAGTTTGTGCGTATGGAGCCTTCTGGTCTAAAGGGCAGTGGGGCTCAAACACATATCCAATCTGAACCAGGCCTGCTTAACAATACTCCTGCTCAAACATTCCTAAGAGGCAATTAATTTGTGCCCTGTCTTTCTTTCTAAGGTGAAGTCTTGAGTTTCTGTAGCAATAAAAAGTTCACTGAGGTTGTTCTATCACCACATGCACATCTTGAGTTTGTCCAGAGTCATATCAAAACTATACTAGATACTCATTTGAACAATTATCAATACTAAATTACATGAATAGGACACATTTTGACCTTTCCTGAATATTTTGTGGTAACATGGTTTTCATCTATAGTGTAAAGCCACCGAATATGAAATGAAACTTTTTATTTTGGTGTTTAAAATCACATGAGATTGTATTAAAGTTTTATTCATTGTGATACCCCAACATAATACAATTTAAATTATTTAGGTATGTCAATGAGCTGATGTAACACACCAAAAATGTCACCTTGAAATAAAAATGTATTATGGCACCTTGGCTGAAGTATATTCAGTACCTTGGCATCTGATTAACAAAACATTGTGCAGCCCTTATTCGTCCTCTTTTTTTC
Organism: Paratrypauchen microcephalus; assembly: GCA_036785185.1. Taxonomy (NCBI): domain Eukaryota; kingdom Metazoa; phylum Chordata; class Actinopteri; order Gobiiformes; family Gobiidae; genus Paratrypauchen; species Paratrypauchen microcephalus. Next base: position 4,173,602 of record JAVJIX010000028.1, on the reverse strand, counting down.
TACAGGCACTTGCAGCCAATGCTGGCATCGGATTTGCTGTGGCCGAGCCGCAAGTAGCCATGTTCTGTGGAAAGCTCAACATGCACATCAACGTACAGACTGGCCGCTGGGAGCCAGACCCCTCCGGCACCAAGAGCTGTGTAGGAACCAAAGAGGGAGTGCTGCAGTACTGTCAGGAGGTGAGTGTATACAGACTTCAGCACAACTAAATGATTTCTTCATCATGGAACCTGTGAGTGGGTAGTATCCATGAGTTTGAAGTGTTGCCATAGAAATGGCAAAATATTATATCTTATAAATCAGTGGCCTCCATTTTCTTTTTCTCGTAAGGACCTGTAATAAACATACCATTTTTTTCAGGAACTGATGAAAGGGCCAGAAATGATACTACAAAAATGCTTAACTTTTAACCATAGTTTGAAAAAATTGTCTTAATAATCATGTTTGCACTTTTGGTTAATTTGTAAGTACAGTGGTAGACTAAAAAGACTATATATTTTTCTCTGTGACCCAGTATCAGATGGCCCATGGCCTGGTTTGGGCCCCAGATCGGTGGTTGAAGACTAAATAAAGATGCAGACAAGGATTTAGCAGATTGTATTGGTCACAGCACACCTAAAACTGCAGCTATTGTGAGATGCTCCCGGTATGCAAGTGGTTTAATGCAGCTTGGATGAAATTGCCATGACAGTCCTGAAGAAAATGGTCTGTTTGCAGTATTGCTGATTGCACAGTATGGTGTATCACATATGTGGCTGCGTATTAAGGCTTGTCATGGAAAAATTTTTCCTCTCTCATTACATCCGAGGACACTACAGACACATTTGCACACTGTATCTTCGTAGCCATTGGACTGCCAGCATTAGTGTCATGTTTATTACCCTGGCTTTCTAAGAAAATGAGCCAAGGCTTACATTTTCATGCAGCTTCCCTAGCAGCTTAAGATGCAGTTATTGATGACATTTTGATGGCATTCAGGCAGAGCATAAATTGTATGCTCTTTCATGGATGAGCAGATGGCATCTAGAGAGTATACAGCGTGGATTAAAATGATCCCATTCAAGCTCACAGTTTGCAATGAGTCTCCTTTCGTAATGCTCATATTACAGTTTCTGCTTCCTTCCTCCAACAGATGTATCCTGAGCTCCAAATCACTAATGTGGTGGAGGCCAACCAACCAATCCGCATTGAGAACTGGTGCAAGAAGGATAAGAAGGTGTGCAAAGGACATGCCCATATCGTGGTGCCTTACAAATGTTTAGGTAAGCTTCAACCCCAAATCACTGCTAGTTCAAGGACAGTGCGTTTCTATGTCCTCATCTGTCAACATTAGATTATGATGCATTTTGGCCATCAGAGAGGAAGAAGCAGAGGAATAGGGCACTGTGATCCGGTTGGCTAATCCTGGCCTTGAGCGGCACAGAGAAGGAAGCCTGAGAAGGATGAAAGCTAAGCGATGGCTTTGGGGCAAGCTATTATTGCAGGAGAGGCTTGTTGAGCAATAAAGCACAATCTTATTTTCTCCCCAGACAGTAGCCATAAACTGCACAGACACACAGGGTCAGCGAGGGGGAGGTGGACGGTGCCATCATACACACACTTGAGCTTGGGGTTCTGCAGCATCACAATAATCAGTAGTGGCCACAGGGCTACATCCTGCTTTATTAAATGTCAGTTCTTAGACTTTTCCAAGGTATTTCACTGCCTTGGTGTCAGAAGCCAAATTTTTGAAACAAATGCCAAATCTCTCTATATTTCTAGCCATCTCTATCGATCTATCGAGATATAGATTATACATCTATCTATATCTATCTATCTCTGTCTATCTATAACTTAACATTTATTTAAGTTTTAAGTATATTTAGTCTGTATTAATTCATTTTTTTATTCTACACTCTCTTGAATCTTAACCGTGGTCTTCTGGATCCTTACCAGCATAACTGGCCTCTCGTCTGAGTAGATTTGAGATGTGCCAAATCAGCGTCCTCACTAATGCATTGGCCTGGAGCTTGTCTGTCTCAGCCTTATTCGCTTTACCTGATCTTTTTTTATGAATCAGCAGCACAGTCATTTAATTAAAACAACCAGGAATAATTAACCACCCCTGTTTCCGGTTGTTGCACATTTTGTCGCTACTGGTAAAGCTCTGTAGGTTCATATTTCCCAGAATGATGATGATTGCCTGTGGTGACAGCAGTCTGGTCTGTGTTGGTCTTTTGAGATGCTTTCAGATGATTATGTCATAAAATGTGTTAATTGGGGGTGCAGGAGGTTCAAACATGTGCGACATGCTACGACAAATCTTTATGCTTGTGTCACTGTCTTGTTGTCACCACTTGTCACCTTCACATAAAATGCGCTGTGACTTTACGTTTTTTTCATGATTGGCCACTTTCATCCCTGGTAATAATAATCAAACAGTAACTGAGGGTGTATGGAAAAATATTGGACTGTATAGTGGAGTTATACAGTCTGATGGCGGTGGGGATGAAGGATCTGCTATAGTTTCCGAGATATAGTATTGGGTCAAAATTGGAAATTTATGCAAAATAAGGCAAAGATGGTAGCTTATCAGAAGGTACAGTGTGTCTACAAGCAACCAGTTCTATCTGAAAGCCTGTCTGCACATTCCAATACATTCATTTTAATATTTACATGGCGCCTTAATGGTTCCCTAATACTGTAAATGAATCCTTCTTCAAAATCAAGACTCGGTGCATGAGAAAGACTCATGAACACAGTCAGAGTCAAAAATATCTCTCTCAAACACTTTATTATGAGCGTTGTTGCTTGAATGCAAATGAGGAGGACAGAGACAGGGCAGCAGGTGGGGGTGGCCAAACTCTCTGCTCTTTCCTCATTTAGCGGTGCGCTGTGCGCTGGCCCCACTTCCGCGTTTAAGCACGGAGGAAGATATGAGACGATTTCCATTGAAAAATAAACACATTTCCACAGAAAATAAAATTAAACCACTGCTGTTTCAGAGGTTCGAAGGCTCGGATAAAGGACATCCGAGCCTGGAAACGGGCTCACGTGCCTCCAGGCAAATAAAAAAAAACATCTCTCATTGCGTAGCTCGTTCGCAGTCCAAACTCTCTGGGCATGATTTCCAGAGATGGTGGGTAGGCATCCAGACGGGGGGGTGGAACTGCAATGCATTTTTCCCCGAATGTGATGTCAGAAATTTCCCTTGAACCCATTGTCCTCCAGACTTAATCATTCTACAAATGGTTTGCTTTGGTTGACAAAACTGAAGCAAGTGGGAAACAAAAAAATAAACAAACATGTAATTCAAATTGAAATGCCTTCCACCTGCTGGGTCATCATAACAAATTATCTGCCTCAAACTGGCCACCTCTATTTTAATATTTGCTTGAGATCTATTCATTTAACTTATTTTACTTTTTTCTTTTACGACACAAAATTGTGTACACATGGGGAAATTGATCTTGTGAGATTTATTTCTGTGTTTACATTTGGATTGGGTTAAGTGGTAGCAAGTTACATTTCCTAAGAGGGTTTAGATCCAAAAAGCAGCGCTACAATCACAGCAAAATTTGAAGTAAGTCAAAAATGGTGAAGCCAAAATTTAACTGCACTAT